>CM031080.1:44668076-45268076 GCA_018257905.1 Gillenia trifoliata | reverse complement strand
CTAACTTGTGTAAAATTATTTCATGAAAAAAAATATGTTGTGCTGAAAACAAGAACACATTGTCAGTCTATATATATTACTTAATCATATTATTATTTTTACTTTAATTAAGTTTTGCGATTATGATTTATCAACGTGGTTCTGTAAAGGACAATTTGTGCAGTTGAAGGATTATTTGGAATTTTGTATTAAGAATTTCCAAAGAATCCCAACAAATCTCCATACTAATCCAATATTTGTCGTAAACTATTGGAGTACATTTTGTTAATTAGTTTATCACTCAGTTTTGGTAATGGCCTAGTAGCGTGCGAGTGGCACTGCTCCTCCTCGTCCTATGACACCGAAGGGATTCTGTAGTGGTTCATTCAACTCCTAATTATTATGTAGTGGTTTTCTTCATTATTTGGAATGGTGCAAAGATGATGTGTTTTTTCACTACAGTGGTGGTTTTCTTCTTTTCTGCAAACTGCAATTCCTCATTGTCTCTAATCAGTCAAACCTTACCTACTTAACATACAAGTTCATGTATTATCTTTCAAAATCCTTAATTAGTTAATAGTGTTTAATCTTTGAACATCCTAGCTACTTAGTATGTTTTGTAATTGAAATATTTCAAAATCTTGTATTACAAGCATCTGACTTGGGGGATGCACACAATGTGTGATTATTAGTAAGCTTAAGCCATCCCAAAGTTCAATTTAGACATGCTTTTTTTTCAATAACAAAAACTAATTTTCTAATCTTCCATGCTGAACACACCTAGATTTAATTTATAATATGACATAACCCAAAACTAAAAATAAAAACCTGCTTTTACTAATAACTTGTGTATAATTTTGATACTTTTTTTTCTATTGATATAACGATATATTTACATTAATGACTGAGACAATAAATTAATATAAAACTCGCTGGTTACAATATTCAAACCTACAATTTTTCAAAATGTAATGTGAAAACTCCATTTGACCATGGGCGTCACGGTCAGTGACTCAGTGTAACATTCAACCCTTAATTTGAAGGTGAGATCGCCAACGTGTTTGATTAATATTATTCAAAGAACATTAGAGACCGAGTCATTTGCCCTCCAATCTCCATGCTTGTTTGCAACATAAGCAATCAAAAGCCCTTTTTTTTATTTATTCCATGTCCCCTTGTTCTGAGAGCCTTGAGCTGTCTCATTCACATGCAATGATGCAAAATGTGGTCTCCAACACAACAGGGTAGGCAAAATACAGCTTAGATTTGGAATCATAGGCAGGTTATCTAAAACGTAGATCTCAATGTCGCTATCTCGAACCAATCACGAAATTTTACAAAATTAACACTTTCACATGACAATTTCGTAATTAACTTGAGATATTAGCACAATGACATTCCCGTTAAATTGCATGGCAATCCTCTTTGATTTGTAGTATGTCAATTCATACTTGTTTAGCAAAAAATAATGAAAACAGATCAATCATTTTATTCATTTAAAATATTTTCAACAATATCCAGCATACATGAAAAAGGGGATCCATGACTTATATCTAGGATTTAGAGTTCATAATTGTTCAAGAGAGATGATCGGTGCCAATCGAAAAATTTCGCCGGCCGGTTTCACTTGGCCTTTGGCAATGCCACAGATCTTGCCTGTAAGTTTAGGAAAATTCCCCTGAAAAAAAGAAAAAAGCACGCGGCCAGCTAGTTTGTTAACGAATCAAGAAAAGAATACCAGAAATGTATTAACTAAATGGATATTATAGAGAAAAAAACGGAGGTTAAGTTTATAATTCATACCAGCCAAAAGCGACCAAGCTGTGGAAGACGACACGGAGGTGAAGTGGCACATACTGGTGATTTATCCACCCCAGAACAGGCCAGAACTGCATTTCGACCCATCAAGGTTTTACGGTTATGCAATGTTTTACATTTTCGTATATGTCTTAGCATAAATCATACAGAGACAGAATTATACCGTCCACGATGTGTATTGCACTTTTGGGTAGTCCGACTTGATTTTACTTTTCACTTGCGTCCAGGGTCTCCCTGTGTTTTTCGCATCTTCATTAGACAAATAAAATACAAAGTTCACACCATGTGTTACACTAACTTACACTAGACACTTATATCTACTCCACATGCTAGCGTGCGCCTTCCAGGCTGACTTTCTTTGAAAATTGAAGAGTTGTTTGATTAATAATAAATACTACAACATTTAGATCTTAAACAAACAAATCTTAAGGGATGATAGGTACTACTGCATTCCAACTGTATTTCTCACATGCCAACATTTCAAACATAAACAAAATATTGAGATTGAAGGTTTTCACATATACTTACCCTCCACAACCAACCCGTAGTAAAGCATGAAAACCAAGTTATTCCATGGAGAAGCCGTCAACTGTTCCACCAGTACCTGGGATAATTTCATCAGAATATTAGAATGATCAATACATTCTTCCGCTATTTGATTGGGGGCGGGGAAGGGAAAATGGGAGCATGAAGAAAAGTATAGCCTACCTTCTTTGCTACTGTTTTTGAATCCTTCTTCCCCTTGAAAATCTTATCTAGTATTGTATGCAGGAAATGCCCAAATGGTCCAAGATAAACAGCTCCGAGAAGCTGCAGAAATGCTAATTGTGTAAAACATATGCCACAGTGGTTATACACATTAAAACATCTTAGCACATTAACATTCTAGGGACAAGCAAATACAGTCTTAAAATGATAGTACTTATTCGTCCAACCAAACTTTTTACACACAGCAAGAAAGTATATTATCACCCGATGATAATTGTAATTACGGCTCCAAAATAGATTTTAACCATCATCTCCGACAGTAATGCTGCATATTTTTGCATTTTCTCATGTTAGAGGCTTTAACCATCATGCCCCACTCAAACATTAAATGAGAGGGGAACAAAAATTCCTAACTTTCCCCTAAATTTTGGTACCAACCGATATTGCAGTGCTTATGAAATTAGTTTGACAAAGTTTCTCAAATAAAATGCATCATCGAACATCTGCGAGAAAGTGAATTTACAAACACTTCAAGTCCAAAACTAGTAGACATCTTTTTCGACAAAAGCATAAATTGAGTTTAAACAAACTTTACTACTTTCAAAAATCCCTCTTGCACATACACACAATATAAAACGGGGAGTGAAAGGAGCTTACCACTTTGAGAAGAAGCCGTCTTATCTGAAGTTTCTGAATGCCAGTGAGCTTCTGAGACACTATGTCACTGATCGCTGACAAAACCCCCGCTGTAATTGCCTGTTCGGATAACAAATAAAACGATCACCAAAAATTCCCAATTAACAACTTGTTACACTCATATTATTCAGCTCGAGAAACCAATTAACTACTAATCACAATTAAGGAATCTGAGCTGAAAATACATCATTTTGAAAAAACCCAGATGAGAAAGCAATCTAAACGTACAAAAAATTCAAACTTTGGGGTTTTCCTCAACTTTCTCGGGAACCAAACAGGGGTTTACGATGGAAAACAGAGGAAATCAAGATAACCCAGAAAAAAGTGAGACTGATAATTTGCTAAAGGACATGGAATTTGACCTTGGTTCTGAGCGGATGGTGCTGAAGCTGAAGCAAATAATGCTGCAATCCCTTCTTTGCGATCGACCCCATGAGATTTTCTTCGTTTCAAAGTCGTCCAATTTCTTCGGGGGAGCTGATAAAAATGGAGGCTTTACTCTTCAGAGAAGTACCTGGGGGAATTAAATGATATGAAACTGTTGAAGTCAGGAGAGTGAGAGTGACAGATGTTCATGTGTTTGTGGGTCCCGCCTCGCCGGAGAGGGCGGGGTGCCCAATTATATCAACTGTGTTATTTTAATGTCGGAATGCTTCGCATATTCTCCGTCTGTGGTTTTACCAATCAGCAAGCAGGCGAGGAGGCCTTTTCTCTTTCTTTCTTTCAGGAGACGAAGCGGGTTCGGAGTGTGAGGTTGGCAAATATGGGTTTCGGATTTTCAGCTTGAAAATATTGAAAAGTCAATTTGATCCAAATTGGAAAATAATCTTCATTTATTATTATTTGATCCAATTTGATCCAGCTTGAAAATATTGAAAAGTCAATTTGATCCAAATTGCAATTTTCAGTTTTTTTTTACTTGAATAAAAAAAGGATTTGAAAATTGTTACGAAACAAGCTCGTTGTTGTTTTCAGCACACTAAAAATTAAAGGAAAATACTAGGAAGACCATATTTTGTAGACCACATGATGTGGCGATTGATGGTTGAATATTTTTCTTAATGATTTAAACAAATAATTCAATCATTAACTGTCACATCATGTAGTCTACAAAATATGATTTAAGTAGATGATCTCTAGCATCACTCAAAATTGAAATAGTTATCAAACTGTCATTCATTTGTTTTTATAAGGAAAAGATAATTGAAATGTGCATTGGAATAAATTTTGATGAACAAATTAGGTAATTTGGATTTTTTTGTAAAATTATTGTTATATATAAATGTTATATGGTGCAAAAGATGATGCTCGCAAATTTAGGGGTCAAACTTCAATGATACGTACCATTCAATGGTACGTATTGTTGAATGATTTAAGATTCATTTGGGACCCACTGCAAATTAATCTGAACCATTCAATAGCGGTATCATTGAATGGTACGTACCACTGAAGAATTTTCCTAAATTTAGTCTTGAAAATGATAGCAAAAGGTTAATGAAAACACGATAAATTTAAAGAAAAATAACTCTATTTCTCATATATATACAAATTAGGAGAGTGTTAGTAACATTTTCACCTATATTTTCATTTCAACATTCTCACTTATTCTCATACCACGTGTACTTCATTAGCACTCAAAACTAAAAATTTAATTACGTTTTAGTTGAATTATACTAAAATTTTAATTTGTCAACTCAAAAGTAATTAGATTTTTAGTTTTGAGTGTCAATGGAGTACACATGGCATGAAGAGAAGTGAGAAGATTGAAATGAGAAAATAAGTGAGAAAGTTGTTAGCATTTCTCTACAAATTATAGTTTGATATGTGTATAAGCATTTTATTCATGATTGTAATGAGTTACTTTTGCATATGTATTAGAATGTAATTTGTAGACAAAAACATATTCATAAGTTAATGAACTCAAAGCATGAAGTGCTAAACTAAGCCACCACTCCACTACTGATTCAAACGAACGAATTTATTAAAGAAAAACAGAAGAAGAAAGACGCCATTTAGAAAATTAGAATCTAATACGTTGAGGTTTGAAAACTAGTAGTTGGGAGACCTCTTCAAATTGCAAGTAGATAATTAAAATTGACCAAGAAAACCAAGTAATGAAGAGAAACCTCTTTAAAATTGCATGTAAATTGTTAAAATTGACCAAAACAAAGAGTAGATAATTATTAAAATATTGCATGAGTGAGAGTAAATCAAATGCAATGGTGGACGAAATTTTGAAAACAAAAAACAAAACATTTGAACTATTATATATTAGCCTCTTGCCACACGCATACGCGTGTGGCAATTGACACTTTTTATTTTATTTGATATTTAATTTAATTTAAAAAAATTAATATACAATTTATGATTTTAAAAAAGTTTAAAATATGGTTTAAATTGTTTTTTTTTTAATTGTAAAAGAGAGAGACAGTTTTGGTATTATGAATATTTTACCAAATTTGTCTTCTCCCTTTATATATATAGATAAGTTATAACTTTGTATATTTGGTGGTTAAACTTCTTCATTACATAATATTGACAATGTTTTGTTTAGTCGAATTTGACATTTTTTGTCAAATAATTGTGATATATTAATTTAATATTACTTAAAAGATGACGCGCTCATCTTGAAAATGACATAATAATTATTTAAGAAAAATAGAATCTTATATGTGCATGGAGTATTAATAAGCCATATAATAGAGGCCACCACTCCACTATGCATTGTTCAAGTGACAAAATAAATAAATAAAAACAGAAGGAGAAATACGCCATTTAAAAAACTAGAATATCTCTAATATATCGTTGAGGTTTGAAAACTAGTAGTTGGGAGTTGGGAGGGAGCACTCGGTCCACCCAGAAATAGCATGCAAGTGAATAGATACAGACAGATCACTTCAAATTAAAGGTCAGAAATTTGCAAGTTGGACTGTAGATTATTAAAACCAAATTGTTAAATAGAGTACAGCGCAAGTAAACGTATCCTCTATCACCATACATTAGCGGTAAACACAGGTAATGCTTGGGTTTACTTCTTTATATTTGTGTTAATTAACCCACATGTTGATCGACATGTAAAACACTATAAAATGAGAAACTGTATATCATTTTACTAAAAATTTAATTATCAAAAGACCTCCTAAACTATCATGAACGTATCTTTTTATCATATGTTTTTGCAACTTTATCACTTTATCTAGTATGAACTATCATTTTGTATCTCACATAACACTCTAGTTTTCCAAATTCATCCATTAACGAATAACGTTTGCTCCACGATATGGCATGATATCAATAATATGAATGATATTTTAATTATATATCGAGTATTTTGTAATAAAAAAATAACGAGTTAATACACGGAGTTGATGAATTACTGTAATGTGAATTACAAATTGAAAGTCTAGAGCAAAAAGTGATATAGTTGCAAAAACTGAGGATGAAGCGATATTGTTGGAATAGTTGATGGTGCATTTTGATAGTGAAGCATTTTACTAAAGTAATATTTGATTGAGCAGTTTTAATTGTGTTTTAGTCGTGTGCACATCGGA
The DNA here is from genome assembly GCA_018257905.1 of Gillenia trifoliata. Lineage (NCBI taxonomy): Eukaryota > Viridiplantae > Streptophyta > Magnoliopsida > Rosales > Rosaceae > Gillenia > Gillenia trifoliata. The sequence continues at coordinate 45,261,324 of CM031080.1, read as the reverse complement.
ATCTGTATTAATATTAAGTTTCGAGTTACACGTATGTTGTTTGAAATTCTTACCCTGCTAATACTATACATGTTTGCATGAGATGAGCGAGATAACGAGTGAAGGCAATGCAAAATAGTGGACCAAATTTTGAAGAGGAAAATTAAAAATAAGGGAATGGGTCAGGCAGCAGCAACAGGTCAGCCAATAAACCAGGTCCAGTCAATAATTTCCAAATCTGACCCCTTCCTTTTAACCTTTTCAGTTTTCAGCTCTCTGCATATAAATACGCACCATATCTCACCCTCTTCCTCCATTCCCAACTCTCTCCTCTCCTCCTCCTCCTCCAAACTGAAAACCCACCTCAGATCCTCTGCTCTCAACACTCTTAACAAAACACAGTACCCCAACCAATCAAATGGCTTCCCTCCAAACTTCATCTCTCCTCTTCTCTTCCCCCTCACGTTGTTCTTCCTCAAACAGAACCATAAATGCCGCCATTCATGTCCCCAAGCTCCCAATAGTCCGCTTCACTGTCCCGAAACAAACGACGAAGCTCGTTCTCGAAGGCCTCCAGTTGAAGGAACAAGTTCTGAAACACGAAAACATCGATTCGTATAACAACAATCATTCTGCAGCAGCAGCTCGTACAGCTTCTACAACTCAGCTCTACGCGCTCTTAGAGGCGGTGGCTGACAGAGTCGAGATGCACGCAAACATCGGCGAGCAGCGCAACAACTGGAATGCACTCTTACTTAGCTCTATCAACATGATCACTCTCTCCGCCTCCCTCATGGCCGGAGTTAATGCAGCTGCCGGAACGTCCGTTTTGGCATTGAACATTTCGTCTGCTATTTTGTTCTCCGCAGCTACGGGAATGCTGCTTATTATGAACAAGATTCAGCCTTCGCAGCTCGCCGAGGAGCAGCGCAACGCTACGAGGTTGTTCAGACAGCTCCAGAGCGAAATTGAGACGGTGTTTACTCTTCGTGATCCTACTGAGAAAGACGTGAAGGAGACAATGGAGAAGGTTTTGGCTCTTGACAAAGCTTACCCTCTTCCGTTGCTCGGTGCCATGCTGGAAAAATTCCCCAAAAAATTTGAGCCGGCTGCTTGGTGGCCTAGAAATGTTGTTCAATCTCAAAATCCAAAGAAACCGAAATCCCAGATGGGAAAGAATGTGAATGGATGGAGTGAAGAACTTGAAAGCGAAATGAGAGAAATTATTCAAGTTGTAAAGAACAAGGACATCGAAGACTATGAGAGATTAGGAAGCTTGGTGTTAAAGATGAACAAGATTTTGGCAGTTTCGGGCCCTGTGCTTACTGGGATCGCGGCTGTTGGATCGGCTTTTGTAGGCCATGGATCAGCCGCGGTTGCCGCAGTGGCTGCAGGCTCGTTGGCTAGCGCAGTGAATGCTTTTCAGCATGGCGGGCAAGTAGGGATGGTGTTTGAGATGTATAGGAACTGCGCCGGCTTCTTCAACAAGTTGGAGGATTCAATTGAAGCAACACTCGGAGAACAAGACTTGGAGAAGAGAGAAAATGGGGAGGTTTTTGAAATGAAGGTTGCAATGCAGTTGGGAAGAAGCTTGGAGCAGCTCAGAGAACTTGCATCGAAATCAGCTTTGTATCGTTCGAACGGAGAACCCATAGACGAATTCGGTAGCAAGCTTTTCTAAGTAGTTCATCACATTTTGTACAAACAGAAGAAAGGAAAAATTCCTTGATTTTTTTAGTTACTTTTAGAATTTAGCAATTCATTTGATTCTTTGTACAATGATGTAACATACAAAAATTTAATATTAAACACTCAAAATTTCAAACATGAGACTTAAAGTCTGTTTTTTAATGCATCTAATTAAGCTTTGTTTAGCGTTAAACAGTAGGGGTTTGCGCTTAATTAGTATTATTGACTTTTTAAGCAAAATTTTATTCCCTGAGTTGGGACTTGAGAAAGGGAGTTCTGAGTTTGGTAGTGGAAGAAAATAAAGCTATTTGCAACCTAGTTGAATATTTTTATGATCGTACTCACCAGAAGTGGTCTAGATTGGACGGCTTAGATTCACCTGAAATGTTGACTTTGAGTCACTGTCTTACCTTGAATGGTCAATGTAATCTCTTAATAAATTAATTATTTTAATACAGCAATAGTCTCATGTTTCATTTTTGACATGCTGCCATGCTGGTTTGGCTGTGAAACAGTAACAGTAAAAGATCATCCATGTCGGTAAGAAACAGTAACAGTAACATGTAAATATATTACCTTGAAAAAAATGTATTCCATTTAATTCCAGATTCATAAGCAAGTAGAGAATGGAAATTAGCATCGACAGAGAGTAAGTTTTATCAAGAAATCAAAAGGGAAACTAATAGAAACCCGATGCTTGAATTATGATGGCTTGTAGTATTTTGTAGGTACGAAAGGCATTTTCGTGACAGCTCCATCGTAGGCCTTTCCTCGGACAATAATCTTAACTTTGGTGCCGGCCTTGTGTGATCCAGACTTCACGTACCCCATCGCTATGTTTTTCTTCAGGCAGGGGCTAAATCCTCCACTTGTGACTTCCCCAATGGTTTCACCTTTCTCGTTCTGAATCTCGCTGTGGCTTCTAGCAGGCGGGCCTGAAGAGATGAAACCAGCACGCCGGATTTTAGGACCTTCCTCAAGTTGCTTGAGTATTACCTCAGCACCAAGAAAGCCCCCTTCTGCCCTTCTTCTCTTCCCTATAGCCCATGTGAGTCCAGCCTCCACAGGTGTTATGTGTTGCTCCATATCATTGCCATATAAACACAACCCAGCTTCCAGTCGGAGACTGTCACGAGCACCCAGACCTGTCAGCCGCACCTTCCCCTCAGATTTCTCCAAGATTGCTTTGGCAAGATCCACTGCATTCTCATCAGGAACCGAGATTTCAAATCCATCTTCACCGGTGTACCTAAAATTCTCAGTGAAAAGTGCAATCAAATGTCAATCACAGCTCACTCCAATAAGACAGTAGAAATGGCAAATTCTTATATCACCAAAGAAGAGCACATAACACAATAAAATTGCTTCACTCATCATCTACAACCATTTTCTTAATGATTACACGAATACATACGGGGCAAAGACAAAAGACTAACTAGAGTCTGAGCACCTGCTAAAAACCATAAAATGATATAAACCAAGGCTCATCAGCTGAATTCTCAGATGGCACCGTCACAATAATCCCCACGCCGTGCAAAGTAAATTGCTTTCTTTGGAAAAAAACCACAAAAGAGATGGGAGGAAACATACCCGGTCCTTGTGAGAAAGCAGTGTGCACCATTGATATCCAAAATTCGGAACTCTCCAAAATATAACTTGCTCAAATCCTCTTTTGTCAAGTGTTGAAGAGTTGGGGCAGCAAGAGGGCCCTGCTCGAAAAATCCACAAACTCTTAGTGCATTGTTACTATAAGGAATATAAATCAGCTATTGAAGCAAAATCAAACTGTGTCCAATTGTGAGCCTACTTCACTATCGTAACTGCAGCAGTTTTAACTGGTCCAATTATTGGTCAAATAAACGCAAATAAGTTTCAATTGAACTACAAAACCTATCTTCTAGTTGCTGTACTTAGCTTAAATTTCTTTTAAACTGGACTTTTTTATGTAACAGAAAAGAAGCAGCAACTGAATCAGACAACCACAAACTCAAATGCAGTTGAATCAGACAAATTTCAAATATGCAACACCGCAATCACACACGCCAGTTCTATCAAATGGACAAGTGAATATTTTGAAAACAAGAGTATATGGCAGATTTAGTACGATAACAATATGAATCAACAAAGACGAGTAAACATTTGAATCAAAGGATTGACCTGGAGAGCTAGAAGAGATCTCTCATCATGGATGTGCCATGAGACATCTCCTCCTTTAGCCTTGAATGCCTTCATATGCTCTTCAATGTGAGCAAGATCTTTATCCCTACATCCAGCATTCACCACCAGGTATATGTGGTCGTCGGTAACCTTGGTAATCACAGAGTCATCAATTGCCCCTCCCTTCTCATTTGTAAAGACAGTGAGCGTCCCCGTTCCAGGGGCAAGTGAAGCAACATCAGCAATAACAAGCTTTTCAAGGAACGAAATGGAGTCCTTCCCCTTAAGGCTCAGCCCACACATATGGGAGACATCAAACAGACTACCATTCTGCCTGCAGTTTATAGTGGAGTCGATGATCGAGTCCTTGTACTGAATAGGCATTCCCCATCCAGCGAAAGGCACCATCTTTCCACCATTTGCAACATGGAAGTCATAGAGGACTGTCTTTTTGAGTTCACCTTCTGAGGCAAAGTATCGACGAGCTACAGCCTTCTTATCACCCTGAGCAATACGCCGGGTGATTGACTGGCCAAGTTGCCACAAACCCGCTCCTCTCATCTTAGCAGAAGTATCTGAGACACATAATCAATCATAGTGACTTTTAGGATCACGTTACAAAATCGAGATAGGTCTCCTCTCATTTTCTAAATGGGCACCCAAAGATTCAAGCCAAACCCCCATATCTCAAAAACAACAATAATCAATACACGGTAAGTCGTCATTAGTTGCTGCGAGGAAGAAATCAACGAGAGATAAATCGATCAAAAATGTTGCATTGCATTGCAATTCATACAGTTTTGTTAGTGTGATTGCATTGAGACATTAATTTTGGAACTTTGAAGTCGAAAGTCATCCAAATGGTATAAAAACACAGAGGAATTGATCAAGCAGGTCTCTTTACAATACAATTTTTAAAATTTGCATTTGAGAATCCACCGAGGCAACATAACAAGTTTTAAACCACTGAAAAAATGCTAGAAATCAATCAGATCCTAATAGAAGAACAATAAAACAATTGAATATTAAGCCATTGGGATGTCAAATATAAGAACCATCAAAGAGAAAGCAAACCGAAACCAACCACACAGATCTCCTAATCTTCACATTATCTAATCTGTATGGAGAGAGAGAGTATCTAATCTGTAGAGAGAGAGAGAGAGAGAGAGAGAGAGAGAGAGGGGCACTCAATAAAACATTCCCAGAAAAACATACCCAATGAGATGCAATTACAGAACATGAAGAGAGAGAATAAGAAACTCACATGCTGAGATGGGTTGTCTTCTGTCTGTGTTATCTGTTGTTCTTCAAAAACAAGCAAATCTGAGACTGAGAGCCCAAAAGAGCATCTCCAAACTCAGAAAAAAAAGGTGGCCTTTTTATATTTCTGAGTGCAAGTACGAGCTACAGAGACAAAGAAATTTAAAAAAGGAAAAAAGAAAAAGGGTTGGTGGGTATGTGGTGGGTGGAGGAGGGTTTTCCCCTTCCTAATCGAGACAGCACCCCATCGCTAGTGAGTGGTGATTCCACAACTCGACAAAATAACCCCAATCCCCTCTATTCTATGAGTTGTGGGTCGGATTTGGGTCTTGCCCGTTTTATATTCGTGTTGTGTTCATGTAAACTTACGGTCCATAACACGTAAATTATCGTTTTACAATAAGACTGCAAAAGGTAATAGAAGATGTCCTATTACAGTGGTCAACTTGTAACACTAATTATATACGTTTTTGATGATTTTTAAAATGAGTCATGAGATTTTACTTTTTTCCAAATGCACCACCATTTAAAATCTCAGTTTATGTCTTTTTTATTTATTTAATTGTGTGATTCAGCATTAAATTGACGATGTAGTGGATATGTGACTCATTTCTAGGTTGTGTAGAATCTCAATCTACACTTGCACAACTAAGACAAACTAGGTGAATATTTATCGTTTTGGAATAATTAGGCATTGATTGAAGAGAAGTTGAAGCTCGATGATAACTAGTTTTGTTTCATGGCACTACTAGTGTGGCTTTCACACCAACTCATAAATGAGTCCCACGCTAGTCATTGTTTCATTTTAATGAATAATCACTGAAACAGACAATTATATAAACCGTAGACATGAATTGATATAAACCTCATGGGACATTTTGACTCTCTAATACAAGTGAGTCTCACATACAATAATAACATGGCCCACCTATATTAAAGTGTCAACAAGTGTGTCAGTTTTGTGTGTTTAAATATAATTATTGTTATACTTTAGCTAAAAAAAATCTCGTTGCAATAGGAAAATGATTTATTCACATCTTTTTATATCATGCACATTTTATTTCCTAGTCACTAAATTGAACGAATCAAAAGAGAATCAACGATGATAAAGTGGGAGTAGGCTACAATGCTCGCAAGCATTGAATGCTTACACCGATCTCACCATTAAAATGAGGGAGGAGAGAGGAGAGAGGGGGGAAAGGAGAGTGAGATTGGTGTGAGCATTCAATGCTTGCGAGCACTGTAGCCAGTCCCGATAAAGTGTGCATATATTACTCTCTCCATACAACATTTGGACCTCTCAAATCTTACATAGACCACAAAAGCATGAGGCTTACTGGGCTCATAGATTGCCATAGCCCAATGTCCCCAACATTTCCACTCAACAAAACAGGGAAAATGAATCAAAGATAGAGAAAATTCAAATTGGGTAACTTAAGTTAATTATTCCATATCTAGTACACCAACCATATATGATGAGTACAAATTAAGCAACTAGTATTAATTAATTGATACAGCTAGCTGCACGCATATATAGTGCTCAAGGCGATCCACCACTAGCTCCTTGCCCTTCAACCGCCCCCGCTCCAGCTGCAGCTCCAGCCCCAGCTCCAGATGCAGCTCCGGATTCAGCCCCCGATGCAGCTCCGGATTCCGCCCCAGATGCAGCTCCGGTACCACCACCAACGCCGCCACCATAGCCTACTCCTACTCCACTTCCGAACCCACCTCCAAAACCAAATCCTTTACCATATGGATATCCATAACCAGGAAACTTGTGATGGAAAAGTGCATACGTCTTTTCATCGTCAAATTTAAATGCACCGCCGACGCTACCCTTTTTGCTCATTGCAACGTCCCTCCCAGCCTCCGTGGTGCTACTGAGTGTAGCTAGAGCACCCAAAACCACCAACATGATCAAAACCTTAGTAGCAGCCATGATCTCAAGCTATTCTTAGGAAAGAAGTAATAAGTAAGCTAAAGATTTGTGTGTATTCGATTTGGGACATTTCGCTTCAGGTCGCGCGACTGAATTTATAGGTTGAAAAACAAGACTAAAGAAGATGAAAGTTCAAATTAGGGAGATCCACTTCATGTACGTGAGTAACCTATATTTTTGGTTTATCAACAAATACAACAACCCCCACGTATAGTTTGTGTGTTGCATGAAAATTTGAAGGTTTTTTTTTTTCATTTCTAACCTCCACCATATCTCTAATGTAGTTGAGAGAGGTTACTGAATTCGTATCACGCGTGATTTGAAAGTCAAATGTAAAATCACATCATCGACATGCATGTTTTGTGGCGTTAGTTTGTAATGAAATTTTATAAGTCACGTTATTTGCACTACACTACAAGAAAAGTTGACAATAACTATACTAATATTAGTTGTACAAAAAATGAGGTGCATAAAAAGCATATAAGTGATTAATTGGGTTATTACTCATAGGCCTTTTACTCAGTTCATTTTGTCCAGGTAAACGTTAGTGATAATGTCGGTCATTAATCTAATTGCGCATGAAGCAAATATTGGAGGAGAATATTGAAAAAGAGGTACTAATTAAGACTAGAGTCACTTTTTTTTTCAAGTTTCCACATTGTCAGTAAAAAAATGTGCATGATGGTTTTAAGTATTAAGAGTGAGCTCAAGAGAGACATCATTCGCATCTGAATTCCCAGCTGCTTTGCTGAGCCTCAACAGCTCACGGGAGGCTTTCGGTGATGACGAGTTGAGTGATAGAGACATTCTTGCATCATAATCGCTTTCGGTACCGCGTAAATCTTCCAATTGCTTATGATTGCTCTCCTGAAAATTCATACATATGGAATGGAATATTAAAGGACTGTTCAGAGACAGAATGTCATAGGAGAGAGAGAGAGAGAGAGAGAGAGAGAGAGAGTACTTGTCCAATATTATCAGTGCATCTTTTGAGTAGATCATTGAATATGATGAAAGAATTTGGTTTCTGCTCGCATCTTTTACTTGATACTTGATAGGGTACTAATGGATTCGTCTCATCCTTCCTATAAAAATCATGAATGTAAATCTCACATAACTAATAATGTCAATTAGGGAGATAAAAAAGAATTAATTAATTTACAATTACCATTTGGGCAGAGGGCTGGTGTTATCAAGCTCTTCAAAGTGACAAGTTTCATTGCTTTGGCAGGCTCCATTGCCGTACATTTCTATCATCCCATCGTTCTTTTGGTGATAAACAGGTTGAGCAATATTAATTGGTTTTAAGAAGTTTGAGTTGTTTGAGTGCTCCAAGACCTGCGACATACCATTCTTCTTTGCTGCCATAGCCGCTGCTGCAACAAAGTTTCATTTCAATTAGTAGCATGAAGGGTAGAGTATTTTGATGATTACACAAATTTTTAAATGTAAAAGAGAGAAGGAGCAAAAAAAACAACAAGAAACTCATGTTGTAAATCAATTAGGTCTTCTTCAATTTTGACTAATCTTGAAGATACCAAAATATCATAGAAAAATTATACAAATATATATTATTCCTAGGAATTACAAATCAAGAGGAATTGTGAGCAAATCGACCATATATATGTATATGCATACAAAAGTACTTTATGTTGCTATATATAATACATGAAGAATATATATATATATATATGTGTGTGTGTGTGTGTGTATTGTGCAATAAAATTAAATGACCAAAATAATGATGAAAAATTAGTCAAGAGTGAAGAGAAGAGGGCATGCATGTATGCACATGTGTACCTTGTATGCCTTGCTCATGCTTCATACTCCTGTACATCTGTCCATCGTCACAAACCTCAACGTTAGAAAGAATGAAAAAAGAAATTCCATAGTTAAGCTATTCCACCCAATTAATTTAATTAATTAATTCCCTCTCCAAAATAAATAAGTAGAAAGTACCAAATTAACAAGAGGTATGAGATATTTTTTTACGCTTAACAAGATCTAGCTAGCGAGCTCGCAGATTACCTGAAGATGGCTTTTAACGTGCGATATGGTAAGGCCTTTCACATTCATGATCTGTAAAACCATCTTTGGAGTGGCTCCTGTAATTAATTAAACACAAAAAAAAAATTTAATAATAATTTACTATATATATGTGTGTGTGTGTGTGTGTAGGGAGAGAAGCTAATATTACTTTGTTCTCCTCCAAGCCTTTCAACTGCATGCACAAAACAGCGGTGAAGATCAGTCGTCCAACGAAGCCGAGGCATTTTGGACCGAACATAAGGTCTCACCGGAGTCGATGACAATGAGGATGATTTCAACAGGCTGCCGCTCATCTGACGATGACCGGGCGCGGCCGGAAAATGGTGGTGGTAGCCGTGAACTACTAGCTGCTTCCCTATAGCTGTACTTCTCATAGGAGTAACACCATCACTATCATCAAATGATGACATGTAGGGTTTCTGATCACCATTGTCAACAGAAGAAGATGGAGACCACTTAAGAGATGAGGAGCTCTGGTGATGGCGACCATCTCCTTCAACCCTCTTCGTCGCCTGATCTTTCATGTTGTAGAGGGAGAGAGAGAGAGAGAGAGAGAGAGAGAGATATGAGATGGGGTCTCAGAGAATATATATGAATACAAAGATGACCAGTTGGACTCTGTTGCTGAAATGTGTCTTCTAGTGGCAGCTTTTCTCTGGCTCAAAGGGACACTTAAGTTTTTTTAGTCCTTGGAGTTTCAATTGGAAAAAAGAAAAAAATACTCCCACGGAGAATTTCAGACTTTGCAGTCCTGCGCAGGTTGTGGTTTTATATGTTTCAAAGTGCCTTCATGATTGGGTGAAAATGAAAGGTGAAATGTGAAAAAACCACATATATATATATATATATATATAATATAATTCAATCTTAAAGTTCTTGGTGATATAATTTTTCTTGATTAAGTAAATATCTAGCTAACACATTCTCTGGTCTTTTCTACACATTATAACTTGGTATATATATCTAAAATAGGAATGATTTAAAAAGTTGAGTCAAGTTTTGACCCCAAAAAAAAAAAGTTGAGTCAAGTCAATATATAAAATAAATTTGTGAATATAATATATACAATAGTATGGGAATCAACAAAGCAAACGTACGTTATAACAAGAGAAATAAATAGAGGTTGACAAGAAAACAAAGGAATGGCAGACGTACGTTATAACTTATATGTATGATCAATCTGATGGGTGACATAAGCAATTGCATCTTCAAAGGGAAACATAACAGAATAAAACCACCCAATAAATTTTCAAACCTCTACTCAATTCTCAGTCCTCCTCGCCGGTTAAGTGAGAGAAAATTTTGATAAAGTTGTCTAATTAGGAATAACTTTTAGATCATGTGAGATTAATGTGAAGTTGGATAAAGTAAAAGTAAGTTTTGGTGGGACTGACTGATTAGAGTAACTCTTATTTCAAGTAAAACTAATTAACGTGAAATTGAGTAAAAAAATATTAAAAAATCTCATACTTTAATAAAAGATGTCAGCATTACACAATTTTTTTTTCTTAGTCAAGCTCCCTCCTTAATTCCAACCGAAAAGACTTTCACTCCTCACAAGTCACACATATATTTGTTCAACTATTTAATCAATGACTCAAAGTTATTCATCTCCCAACGCATGCCAATATGCCATAGAAATGGATGAACACAAAATGAACAACAAGCTTTGAGAGAGAGAGAGAGAGAGAGAAAGGGAGAAATAACATTGAAACGTAGACATGCTTCGCATGTCGGGCATTGCTGGCTGGAAGACACGTTGGGGATGAAAACGTCATTTAATGGGGGTTATGTAAGCACATCTGCATTGCATGCAGAGTGCAGTTAGGGTTGTGGAATTTGGATGGAATTAATTAAAAATTTTCTTTTATTTATTTATTTGTTTGGACACAGACAAAATGGCTGAAACAAAATTCATGACATGGGTGGAACGTGGCCTCCATGGCCATACTCGTTCAGTAACAACATCCAAAAGAAAGAGAAGGCGGTTTCAAAATTGGAAGAATATCCTCTCTCTCTCTCATCAGAGTGTTTCTGTGGCAGTGGCATGCATTGGCAGAAGCATGGGCACGGACCCAGCCATGACCGTAGGTGTGCTGTAGTCCATCCGAAAATTGAGACAAAAAAGAAAAATTTATGTATGCATGCAGCCAACCCTAACCCACCCAGCTCCCAGTTAGCCATCATTAATCAGGGCTCACAGTTATTGTTGTCTTCTGTAAATGGTGGTGCAATATGACTAAAATTGTAGACATGTATTTTTCTAACGAAAAAGATGACATGTAATTATAAGGCTGCAACTATAGCCAAAATGTTGCGTTTCCTTTTTTGAGTTTACTGGTTTTTAATAATAGTCACTTGGATCAAGTATCGTGTTTGGTGTGTGTAAATTGGTTCTTAAATTATGTAAAATTTGTAAAATGTCACAAAAACAAAAGAGACTGAGCCAAAAATTTGCAAAGCCAATTTTCTTCTTCTTTTTCTTTCTTTTTAGTCTTTAAAATAAATAAATTTTGGTCAAGTAAGCAAAACGAATAATGATGGTGGAATGAATGGATAAGAAAGTAGCAAACCAAACTTTGTCACACAGTGAGGAGACCCAACAGGCCGGGGCCCCAACCATCACAAAGCAAACATATAGAAGCTGTGTGTGTAGTTGCTGCTGCATTGCCTTGGTTGCAGAGCCTAATAGAGACCAGAATAGGCCCCGACCCACCCTGGAATTTAACGATTTTATATCTTATGTTTGCAAGATTTTACATTAAAAAGCTTGTGGCCTAGTGGTGAGTAAATCTTGTCAATTTCAGAGTTATAGTTTTTCTTTAATGCACATTTTTAAATGGTACATACCATTTAATTTTTTTTATTTATTTAGATCATATATATATATATATATTGAATAATAACCATTGAATTAACATGAACGGACAAGATAACAATTTTAATCTAAGTTACAACCAGGTCAAAGAAACCCGAATTGCAAACCCAAAAAATTGAATATCCGTTAACATCACTCCTTGTTCTCTCTCCTTTCTCCCTGGGCTCCACTCTTCTCTTAAGCAACGACGAAAAAATCTCACATCTTTTGATAAAGGAAGCGAAGAGAGACAACGATAAGTAATGGAAGATACTGATTATTTCAGTTGGACTGACTAATATGTGCATTGGATATTACTGATTAATATAGTCAGGCGTTTGGTGCAGTATCGGACTAAAGATCAACTATTTAATACTATGTTTGGTATTGTACCCAACAAAAAGACTTCGTATTGTTTTTATTTTTTATGAAAAATAATGTTTATTTGTAAAGAAAAATTGATGATAAAATGAAAAAGAAAAAACAATTTTTTATTTAATATGAAAAATAAAATAATTCCCCACAATCCCACCACCTCCCATTTTGTCTCCGTTATCTTCTCCCGCTGAGCCCTTCCCTCAACAACTAAACACAAGCAGCAACCTGCTTCTCCCCAACCAAACCACTGCAGGCTACATCCCCAGCTAACCCCTTATTTCAAATCTATAAGACTACGACCATATTCCATATGCCCTATTGACAAATTGAAATCTAATCTCTAAATCCTCATTCTCTAAACCCTAGAAATCATAGCAAATCAAAGCGAAACATTACATGGGTACAACTAGATGAAGAAGGCGATCTGATTGGTGGGTTCAGTTGATGTCGGTGTCGTCAAAATCGTCCTTGAAGGAGTTGAAGAAATTGGCATCGGTCAGCTTGCTCTCGTCCATGACGCCCAGAACCATCGATTCGAAATCCTCTCTATTTCGAATCTTCGCAAAACGCTAAGATGATGGTTGAGAGAGGATGACCACGAGCGTGTTTTTGTTTCTCACCCGACTAAAATTATATAGGTTTTGGGTTGGATGATTAAGCGGGCGTGAGGTGCAGTAAAGTGGTGGGGCCGGATTAATTAATTCAAGTACTAAAATTATACATAGGACACCAAACATCTAATCCGTATTAAAATAGTACTGTCCGGTCCATATACGAACTGCCAAACGAGACCTCAAAGTTATCAGTTCGATACTTGCTATGTTTTCTATATAAAAACCAATCCCTCCCTCTTATTTGGTCAGTTCATATAAAACAAAGCCTATACAATCTAAACGAAGATCCAATTGTGTAGAAAGAAAAATCTCATGGAATAGTTTGAGTCACGACCTGAAATTTTTGTTCGAATCTTATATGTTAATCTTTTTTTTTATCAAAGCTCATAAATAAGTTCTGTTTTTATGATATAATCATATAAATGTTAAAGCTTTCAATACAAATTTTAAAGCTCCATCACTCTTGTTTGAAAAAAAAAATTCCACGCCAATACAAGAAAAAAAGCTTTTAATTTTTCTCTAATCAATTATATTGCTATATTTTGTCTAATTTCTTTCATATGGCCTAAAGACTGAATTTCTGGCTCTGCTACTGCATGCCGGTCTTTGGTTAATTTTTTAAAATGTGTCAATTTAACTTTATTGTCTAATCTATACATATTCTCTTAGTTTCCTCACTTGAAATTAGGATGAAAATAGAACTCTGTATGATGAAAAAATTAGAATGTAAAGACAAATTAACACAACCTATAACACTAAGAGGGCTCAAAACTAGATCAAAAGTTCAAGTGAGAAAACCGAAATAAAACCCTAAGTTTGTCAGGCATTGCTAAATTCTCTTTAAAAAAAAATATAAAGTCTAATTCTTTAGCTATTTGAATATCATTTTTTATTTTGTGTGTTGTTCTCCCTCATCTTTTGCTAAGAGGAAACAAACTAAAAGTACCCATTTGAAAAAATTCTTATTTTTTGTAAAAGCGACATTCTAATTTAATCTAATCTTAAATTATGTGGAGAGAGGTTCGAACTCCAATGCATAGAGAGAGAGAGCACATCTGGTTTAGCCAATACATCCACATCTGCAATGAGCCTTTAGATTAAATCAACTCAAATTTAGGATGCATATATATAATAGATTTATTACTCTGAGTTATTGAAATAAATAACCCATCTACTTATGCTTATTATGGCACAAAAAGAAGAAAAATTCTGGTAGCTCAAGAGGAGCTCCCAGTGAGATGAATTGTTACAACTCACAAGGATATATGTTTAGTCCTCGCCTAAATTAACTTAAAACTATGTCACCCTCTCGTGACCAAAAGGCGACCAATTTTTGGATGAAATATATTCAGAAATTCAGAGAGGCCTAGTGTGACGGCCTCTCGCCCTTCCACAAAGAAGGGCATTTCTTGGAATTGGGTATTCATCCCTCCATGAATGTACAGGAGAATACACTCTCAGATAGAACTGCTGCCCCAAGTACTGCCTCCCCCAATTCTGGGACCTCACGTTCCACATTCCCACATTGTCCAATGCTATGTAGATTGCAGTCCATGCTCTGGGATACACCTGCATCCGAAATCCCAATCAGATATGTCAGACAAACCCAACAATGTTTCCAGGGTGGATCACATATATGAAACCAATTATGGCATGTTTACTTATCAGAAAATAGGGAATCGGGAAATAGAAGAAGTGGAGAATTAGTAAATTCGCACAAGAGGAAATAAGGAATGAGAATTAGATCGACTACTTCCCATAGTTAATCTCATTCCTGGTCTTAAGAGTATTTGATTAGTGATTTTAAGGTGGGAATCACATTATTTTTAATCCTTAAGTAAACATTAGTATTAACTTCAATTACATTATTTGGTGTAATTTTTCGTTGGGACAGTAACTCGCGATATAATCAATCTACTCATGTTATAACACGTGAACTTGTAACGCCGGGTGACGATGTTCATTGTCCAATATTTCTCAACTCACGCAATAAAATTCTCGTATATATACAAGTATAACATACCTGAGTTGTGGAGCGTGCGACTGTGTCTCTCAAGTTGTAACGAGCTCTACTTGCAGGTGTCCATTGTCCTCCTTCCATCCTGCAGATTCCCCCACCATTCTCAAAATTAGTTAAACATAAAAATACCAAGGTTTAAGTTATGCCTATTCTTGAAAAGGAAGAAATTAAAGAAAAATCCAAACTAAATGCATGATCTTACCCCATCACAAAGAATGAATAGCCATCAATGTGCCATGACTGCACGGTGTCCTCCCAATTTTGGAACACAATCTCAACGTATTCCCGGAAATTAGCATGCATCACGGAGGTCTGAAGGTAGCCGCTTCCGCCTGTGGGGTTGGTCGCAATGCTTCCAACGCTGAAAACTCCCTGAATGTTGAAGTGGTCAGCAAGTTTCAAGGGAGTGTCCGGTTGAACATACGAGACACTGTTGACAGCATATCTCTGCTTGCCATTGATCCAAGGAGCAGAGTTTCCAAGCATGATTGTCCTGGCTGGCTTGATCAATCCGTAGTGGTAGGAGCCTTGCGGATTAGGCCTTGGCCCGCTCGCTGTCAAATTCCATCTGGTTGAATCGAAAGAGCACGAAAACAATCGATGTGAGAAAATATACTACTACTCTCATATCCAATGAAAATCCCTAACAAATACGAAGAATTTCTTCCATGAAACGGGAATGCCATTTGTCGGTATTTCAAACTAATCATTCACTATCATGCAGCAAAGTTAAAACACATGACAATGCATGATTAGCTTAGAAAAGACAATTTAGCAAAGAATCGTTATGTACCTTATAGATCTCGCTTGGCTTACGGACCAAGCAATCTGTGTGGTAGGACCCCAAGGGATAGGACCTGAAACTCCATTACGCGAATTGCTATAGTGAAGAACGGCTGTTGTGGTGAGTACCCGGCGGGTGAAGCGTGAAGACACAACGACGTAGTAGTCCTGGACAGGCTGATTAGCCGTGACCAAGACGGATAAGGACTGTCCGAGATGGATGTCGAGGGAGTCATACATGTTCTGCAGTGTATGAGATCCTTCCACCTCAACAAGTTTCATCTTGTGTCCTTGAATTCTGAAGTTAATGGATGTCGTAAGCCCCACGTTCGATATCCTAAACCTATATATCTTGCCTGCAAAACAAATTGTTTAAACAATGAGGTGCAAATTCGCCTTTTATTCGTAAGCACAAAGAAGCGGTTACATTACTGTCTTCATCAACTAGCCTAATTAACGTTAGCGAAGAAGAGTTCATTCGAGGATACCTTGATCGACGGTGAATGTGTATCCATTCCAGCCACGACCGTTGATGAGAAGCCCGTCAGGGTTGGGAAGAGCACGACCTCTATCCAAGTAGCCTCGTCTCAGTATCTAACATTTCCAAAACAGAACATTCAAAGTCTGAACTTCAACATTTATGTGACAAAAATATAGTTTAGTAGGTTAATTACATAATGATTAGTCTTGAACCAGTCGCCGGCCAGCACGGTGAAGTCTCCAGCAGGATTAGGGAAAGGAACGGGAATCTTAGGACGGCTCCAGATTCTGATGCCACCAAAGCCTCCGGCGGCTTTATGGAACTGGAGGGACGGGAAGTAGAAAAAGCTACCAATCTGATCCTTGACTTGGATATTGTAAGTGAAGTTCCTCCCGGGCGGGATTGGACAGGTTGTTCCAAAAACTCCGTCCTGCCATGAGTTCCTTCTCTGCTGTATGCCATCCCTACAGAAGAATCACAGGACATGAGAGTCAGATGGAAACTGAATCGTGGCACTTCAACGGTCACAATTTAAATGCATCACTTGATCATAGATAGAATTTAACATTTGTAAGTTTAAAAAGTGTTACTCTACCATCCAAAAGTTCGAGTAGTTTTAGTGTGGTAATAAAATACGATTACGTGATATCATCAGTCTGCAATTATAATATGAGTACATTGTCATTCACTCATATCCTAACACGCCAACTGGTTATAACATATAGTCGTATTCTAGTACCACATGATTTTTTTTTTTTCTGGAGACTAGTAGTAATTGAATGCGAGGTAGAAACCACCTCCACCTCTCTGCACTAAGTTAGACTTGAATGCTAGTTTGGCCTGGGGTAGGGGTAGATGGTGGCTTGTGGCTTGTGGGGCTAAATAGTAAATGCATTATTTGAATGCTAACGTGTGCACAATTTTTTTGACAAGGCGATACCATAAACTACTTTAATTTACATAATAAGGAACTACACACGAGCAGAAGGGCATTTATGAAAAGAAAAAAAATCAAACTCGAGTACAAGAAAGGAACACCGAAAAGGATATACACTATCTAGGTCTGCGTAATCTTAGATTTCAGCTCTTTGTTTATGGAATGTAAATGTAGGTGTGGTCCTGCGAAAGAGAGAGATCTAAGCATGTGAAGGACCATATTTCACCACACGAGGCCAGTTGCCTCAAACAGAATATTTTAATTAACCTCATGCACTTGTGTAGGCAGCATGAAATACACTATCAACAAATTTAAAACGATATTTTATTTTAAATTACTCTAATTTTATGAAAAAATTATACTGATCTGAGCAATCAGCTTAATCCACCTCTTAGACGGTTGAGAGATTAAGTGGTGATTTAATTTGATAACTGAGATTTAAACATTAAACAGCATTCTAAACAAGGCCAGATCCTCAATGAATGTCTGTGCCATAACTTAAACAAAACCAAACCGACAAAAAGATACTTAAAAGGTTAAAGATGCTTAATTTAATTATTTTCAACAGTTTTCTTTTTTCTGTTCAAAAACTCTCTTTTATTGCTGAACTTACTAAAATAACCCCATCATCACATGCTTTAATAGACGCGAGATTTCTACTTATTCCGTATGCAAGGCGATATTAGTCATTAGGAAATAATTAAGTGGAAGAATATTCTGATAAGAAAAGTTTTGAAGCCATAGATCTGGGAAAAAACTTTCTAAGTTTCGACATAAAAACGTTTTCTTGATACTCTGTTTGGTAGCTGAGAAGGCAGAGGGAAACAAAAAGAAAATTAGCATTTTGGAATTACACCCTTTTTTCAAAAGAACCCCAGATTCAGAATGACATTCTTTCAGTTTCTCGGACAGGAATTTTCTCAGGAAACAAACAGAAATTAGGGAGATAAGATGACAGAAACAGAGTATATTTACCAAGAAATGAGGAATGGGTCCCTTAGGTAGTTGTAGACGCTGATGACCAAGTTATCGTTTGTAACAGCATCGATCTGAGGCCCTGGAAATTGTCCATTGATCAAGATCCCCTGCAGAAGCACTTTTCTATTAAAAAAAGCACGTTTAAAGATAAAGGCTTTTCTGCCTCATTTAGTAAAAGAACTGTTGGAAAAAGCAGAAAATGTACCTGTTGCTTAACACCAAGTGGGTAAATGTCACCATAAGTGATTTTCCAAGTGAAAAATCTATATGGGTCTTCGCCATTGACGCCATTGACAAGAAAAAGAACCAAGAAAATGGAAAAAGAAAGAAGCTTGCAGTCTCTCATTTTTCTCTGTAAAACCAAAACTCGTTGAATGAATTTGGCTTTATTTATAATGTAGATCTAGAAAGAGATAGAGAGAGAAAGTATTCAAAGTAGAAATGGTGAGGACCAAATCTAACTGTGAATCTTTCTCAAACAATCTCTTTCTATGTTCACCAATGTGTTGCTGCTTCTGTGGGCAGTGCTTCTGTGAGCAGAGCTTTTTAGCTCTGTTTTTGTAAGCGAGCAAGAGAACAGTAGAAGATGGCTTCTTGTGAGCTGTCAGTGGTTTTCGGTGCAGTGCGTGAGATGAAGTGGTGCATGTGAACGTTGAGTTCTTGATGCGCCAATCATGGACCGTTTAGTTTCAAGTGAGCCCTACCTGTCACACCGTTGAATTTTTTGTTTAATGTCACACCGTAGTGCAATATTATTCGTTAACGTATTATAATATTACGACGATTTAGGGTGTGGCGTTAATTAACATATCTTTGTATTATAGTCCGAATGGATTAGTAATATCAATTAGCGATGTGAACATTAGACCCAAAAACTTGTGCATTCGTGCAAGTGAGGAGATCGAAATTTTGAAGAAAATTTTTTTTTTTATGTAAAGATAAATAAATAAATATAAATACTATAACACGAGTACATTTTTATTTTTTTTATAAGTGATATTTTATATTAATGTAAACTCAAAACTCTGTGAATCAATGAAGAAGGCCTACCTATTAAAATAATCCATCACTTGCATATAACATGAGTATATTGGTAACATATTTTTACTGAATAACTAAATTTGTCCAAACTTTAGGGTAAAGTTTTATTGAATTAGTGTAAATGAATTTTTCTCTTACATATTTTTACTGAATGGATATATGAGGTTACCGAGTTACCCCTATCACGTGCAGCTGTAGTTTATACCACAGTTCTGGACCTGCAGCCTAAAAGACAATGAAATGTGCTATCATTTTATAGGGTTTAACTTCAGTGGTACGTACCATTCAATGGTACGTACTGTTGAATGGTCTAAGATTCATTTGGGACCCGCTGCAAATTAATCTGGACCATTCAATGGCCGTACCATTAAATGGTACGTACCACTGAAGAATTTTCCCATTTTATACCCAAAAAAATATAATTAAAATATTTCACTTAAATATATCCTTTTGTGAGTCGTCACATTTGAAAATTAAAAATTTTCCATTAGCAGACTTGAGATAAATTAAAGGATAATACTTGTATTCTCTCTTTCAAAATAATGAATTTTGACCGTACAAATTTTATAATTGAAATTGTTCAATTTCTTAATCTTCATTTGAAGATCACCCATATAAAAAATTATTTCAATCTAAGATCATTTAGTTATTCAAATGTATAAAACAAATTGACGGTGTAGGTACCAAGTAATATATTCATGATGAACCGTTCATTTATTTAATACGTTTGGATGATTAAACGATCACCAATTCGAATGATTATTTTTGTAGGATTTATCTTTAAATGAAGATTAATAAATTGAACAGTTCCGATCGTTGATTTTATTCAGTCAAGATACGTTATTCGTAAATGAAGGAACATGTGCATCCCCCACATAGTGTTCTTAAATTTTGATTTGTCAGATGACTAACATTTCACGGCATGTGCAACATCATTAATACTTTATTTTGTTTATAACGATATTTTAAACTATTTTAATTTACAGTGACAGTAATCAAACACATTATTCTAATCAAGCCAATTGACCTAATCTGTGTCTACACAAGTACACGAACATTGACATTATGATGAGGCATAGTAATGATGTTTCAACTATGTAGATAATTTGCCAATTTGGTGATATAATCTAGAAATGCTTGTTTTTGTTATTACTTTAAGGACAGGGGAAAGAAATATGGACTTTGATTCCCAATATTACACATTAATTAAATACCATAGTAACCAACGACTGGCTGTTCATCAACCATAATTTAGAAATTTGCTAGCTATTCTTGTACTCATTTTCTGCATTACAATCTTATACAATATAAATAGTAACAGGAAAGGGTGACGAATTTAATCCGTGCCCTTCTGCCATGGCAAAGATGAAACTGAAATTGAGGAACCAAGGTCCCTATGTAAGTTCATGTTCCCATGCACACTGAAATTGTCGGAAGGGAAGCGGATGTGCAATGGTCACAAGCCGGTCCACGCTCTCCTATATATATTTATTTATGTTTTTCTGAATTTGGGTATTTTTCCTATAAGGTTATAATGGACAGTGGGTTGGTAAAGCTCACAATTTTGAAGCCTCAAGGGTATTTAACTGGCATCAGTTATGGAGGAATGGACAACCTCTTAGATGTCAAGTCAAATGAAACCAGCAGAGGGTAACAACCTTCAAAATATCTGATATGTATATTTGGACAATATATATGGTTATCTGATCGATATTTGTAAGTGCCCTTGACGGACACGGAAGAGCTAATCCCGCCTAATCCTCTACTTGCAGATATTGGGATATCAACTGGAGTTTGCCAGGAGGCCAAAACAGATATGAACCGTATGCTTTTGCTCTCCTCTCGTGTGATAAATTTTCTTGATCAACTTACAGTTTTACCTCAAGAAATAGGCAAATTAACAGTCTAAATTTACATTGAAATGGACTGAATGATGTCAATATTTCAGACTCAAAGGAGCTGAGTATAGTGTTGTTCATCAGAACACTGACAGCTTAGAAGTTTCATTCAAGAACACCTTCATTCCATCATCCGTTAACGGCGTCAAATTGCCGCTAAGTGTGGATATAAGGTTGTACTTCAATAACGCAGATCTTTTCGTTCGTTGTACGATGCTCTTAAGGTTTTCTATGTTTATTTTGTTTCCTGCTTATAGTCATTAATTTTCTTCAGGTACATTGTAAAGACTGGTGTTTCAGGCTTCTACAGTTACGCAATATACGAGCGGCCTTCTGGATGTCCTGCCTTCGATCTTGCTCAGACGAGGATGGCGTTTAAACTGCGAAGAGAGAAGTAAAATCTATCCATTCCTATTTAGAGTTTCCAAGTCCAAGTGCATTGGTTCTTGCTTATGTTTATCTCATTCGAGCGATATTCTAATCCAAAATACGAGAGCGATATTCCCTTTGGAGAATTTCCAAGCACACTGCTCTACCAACTTGGCTACGTCCAGGTCTGCGGTTCTTGTGTATGTTTTTAATTGATTGAGCTTGTATTAGGTTCCACTACATGGCAATAACAGATGAGAAACAAAGGATACTGCCAATGCCTGAGGATGTGCTTCCACCTAGAGGCAAACAACTAATCGTGCCCGAATCAGTTTTGCTTGTAAATCCCATCAATCCCGATCTCAAAGGCGAGGTCTGTACCTAAAATCATTCATTGCGCACCTCCGAAAAATGCTTCTATGCCACATTGAATTCTGCCAAAACTCCAAACTGTGCTGCTATTTGTATGCCTTCAAGTGCAGGTTGACGATAAGTATCAGTACTCGATGGACAACAAAGACAGTGGAGTCCATGGATGGATAAGTTCCGGCCCCATTGTAGGGTTTTGGCTCATCTTTCCCAGCCAGGAGTTCCGAAATGGCGGTCCTACCAAGCAAAATCTCACCGTTCACACCGGTCCATTCTGCCTTGCTGTACAAGTCTATCACTCTAACTCAATAACAAGACATTTCCAGTTGAGAACCAATTGAAATTTGTCTATCTGGTGCAACAGATGCTTCATGGAACTCATTATATCGGCGAAGATATACTAGCTCATTTCGAAGAAGGGGAGACCTGGACAAAAGTGTTTGGCCCCTTCTTTGTATACCTTAACTCAACCCCAGATGTATCAAAGGCACATGATTTATGGATCGATGCGAAAAAACAGGTACTGATTGATTTCAAGCCAAACCATGCTTAACGTCGCTATTGAAAACCTTAAATGCAGCCTTTTTGATAACTGGTTAATGTTGTACTTGGCTCATCCTAGAGGCTGATTGAAGAGACATTGTGGCCTTATGATTTTGTCCAATCGCCCTACTATGTTGCCGCTAAAGAGCGTGGTTCAGTTTCGGGAAGATTGTTTGTCCAGGACAGGTCAGTACCGAATGATGGCGATTGCTGTTTAATCAAACCCTTTTATGGCATCGCCGATTCTATGCTAACTTAGTACTATTGTGTACATGACTTCAGGTATGTTTCGAGTTCTCTCATTCCAGCTAAATACGCGTATGTTGGTCTATCGGTTGCAACAACTCCAGGATCCTGGCAAACAGAAAGCAAGGTAAATTGCTAAGCAATTCAGACTTCCTAACATAGAGTATAAACATGGGATACAAGTAGCCTTCTTAATTTGACATTTGAGATCTCAATTGTATGCAGGACTATCAGTTTTGGGTACAAACAGATTACACCGGAAATTTTACCATCAAGAATGTTATCCCTGGAGTATACGGAGTTCATGGCTGGATCCCGGGTTTTGTAGGTGATTACCTTGATAACAAGCGTATCACAATCTCCGCAGGTACATTCTGCAGCGAAATTTCTGCGAATGAGGCGTCTATTTTCCTTTCTCATAGGATTTCATTTCAATGTTAGATCAAGCGATATGGTTAGATAAGCATATCAAATTGGAAACCTGACCTATTTTTCACTCCTCAGGATCACAAACACAACTTGGAAACCTGACCTATGTTCCCCTCAGAGACGGTCCAACTTTATGGGAGATTGGCTACCCTGATCGGACGGCCATTGGTTACTATGTTCCTGATGTGAACCCGATGTACGTCAACAAGCTGTTTCTGAACAGCCCTGAGAAGTAAGCGAATTCATCCCTTCTCGAAAAAGAAACTTAATCGGCCACTCTTATTTCATGCTTGATGTTTCACATTACAGGTATAGACAATATGGCTTGTGGGACAGATACACTGACGTGCACCCTGAATCTGATCAGACCTTCACTATAGGCAGCAGTAATCCGAAAACCGACTGGTTTTTTGCTCATGTGGACAGGTCTTTCCCTCATCTTATCATAGGCAACACGAAACTAGAAACATCAGGGATCATCCAACAAAAGCAGCATAAATCTTCGTGGATCTAAATGCATGTTCTTCAAGTTTTACTCAATGAAAAAAAGTGTGTGCATTGATTTGATATAAAGAATTTGAATTTTGCAGAAGGGGAGCAGATAATAAATACCTTCCAACAACATGGACAATAAAGTTCAATCTCAACTCTATAACGACCGGCACATACAAGTTCAGACTGGCCATCGCTTCAGCAACCCGCTCGGACCTGAAGGTATGGATGGCAAAAGTTACAGGAAAGAGAAGTATAAAATGTCTCAGAAGACATGAATAAAATGTCTGTGGTGCAGGTTCATGTTAATGCTATGGACATAGAACACCTGGTGATTCAAGTTTTGAACTTGGGGACAGATAACGCAGTTTGTCGACATGGAATTCATGGACTCTACCGGCTTTTCAGCGGCGATATTTCCTCGTCGTTCCTGGTAAAGGGAGATAACTCCATATTTCTTACACAGGCTAGGGGTGGTGATGCACTCTGTGGAGTTTTCTATGATTATGTAAGACTGGAGGTTCCTGCAACTGCAGAGAGATCAGAATTATCACCGGCAGATTGACGAGTATTCCCGTAATCTGGACAGTTTTCAAATCGTTTTACACCGTTACGAGCGATTGCTCAAAAAATTTCTGTTTTTTATTTTCTACTAGGGTAAATGCATTTTTTTCCTACACTTTTACGAGTTTCGGCTTCTTCGCCTTTAATTTGTGTTGCAAGCATCTTAAGTTACGAGAGGAAGGGCAAAAAAACTCTACAAACAAAATACTATCCATTCAGTTTGGTAGTTGCACCTCTAATTCATCCACAAAACTTCATACAAAATGTGAAGGCAACATCCAACTTCCATATCATATTCATATGAGATATATACTCAAAATACCATGCAAAGCATACTGGCAGGATTGCCGTTCCGTCACGAAAGAACGGCACGACGCACTGAAGATAAACGCTACCGTTTGTGACAACAAAATGACATCATTGGCTGCAGATTGTCAATAGCAAGCCATAATGGTCACTAGGCAAAACAGGGAGCTCCAGCTTCTTAATCTCCGTCTTCACTTTCTTTTCCTTGATATAAGATAGACCCGGTACTGCATCCATCCCAATCATTTCAATTTTACTCACTTTGAAATCATGCAGAGCACACAAAAATCGATCTAGCCGCTTCTGCAGTTTCCGGTTGCCAGTCAACATTTTGTTGGACTTGGTATCATATGTCCATCCCTCTTCCCCTGGTTTTAACTCTTCCCAAGCATCAAACCATCTGTCCGGGTAAGGAAATTTACCATCCAACTTGTCATCCCAGTTCATGTCACCGCAGAAAATCACATTTTGGTTCTTATTTAGAAAGTTGACAGCCTCCTTTGCCTGTTCCACGCGTTCTTTACTGAACATCTGATCCCATGTTGGAGGGCCGGGGCAAGGACTTTCGAGATGGCTAGTGGCAACAACCAAATGTTTGTCCTTCTCGACTTCAACTTCAGCAACACAAAGTTCTCTCCCCATTACAGAGTTTCCAAAAGGTTTACAGCTGAAGGACTTCACTCGCAATTTGCTTAACTACATATTCATTCATCTGTCAGATGGTATCATGTTTACTAAAAGATTTAAAGATGCACTCAACTCATGAAATCAGCAAAACACTCGAACAATTAACAGGACAACAATAAGACAAGAAGATATTCATAGAACAGCATATTCTTTAGCATTTGAAAGTAATGCCCAGTAGAAAAGAGAGATCAAATTTTCACCTGCATGCAAAAGTATGCACTTGAATTTGCCGTCTCACTTGAAACCGAGCATTGATACATTTTCCACCAGCCAGATTTCCGAAAGATGTCATATATATTCGGGGTAACCTCCTGCATGAAAAAAGCAGCCATCAGATAGAAGGTGTAAAATGGCTGAATCAAATGACCATTCAATTTAAAAGGGTGAGGGGACCTGAAGGCAAATGACATCCGGGCAATGCTGTTGGATAAGATCACCAAGAGCTTTCATCCTCTTGTACATTTCTAGGTCTTCGCGGAACCAAACATTGTAAGTCATAATCTTCAACGTATTCAAACCCGCAGCAGACGACCCAGAACTAGTGCCCTCTGCAAATATTGAACTTATTCATAGTGAGAAACTGCATATGGATCACACAGTACATACCAGGAACAATATAAATATTACAATAAACAAACTACAGAATCTTCTAAGTCGGGACTCAAGAGAGGCCTAAGATTCTAAGAAGTAGAACTCTACGAGCATCTCCAAAATTCAGCTATTTCGGCTTAAAATTCATAGAAACGGTCCTCTTCTAGTTCTAACAGACTAGCTAAACATTAATCTAGGAGATTTGGAAGTTTTCAGCTACCTTGTGTTCTTATTTCCCTCCCACCAAAGGGTCCGTTTTCGTTTTGGCGCTTAAAGCAAAAAAAACATTTCTTACATAAAATCAATTGATCTGTAATGTACCGCCGGTGGGTTATTTGCTGCTGCTTCTTTTATCATGTATTTGAGATTTCACAAAAAAACCCAATCAATTAAAACGACGAGCAAGAACAAAAAGCATGAACCAAATCAAACCCAATTAAACCATGAAAAGTTTGCCCCTGTGCACCCAAGTTCTAATCCTCCTCCCCGCAAATTAGAATAGTTTAGAATATCGCTAGTAAAAAATGAAAATCAAACCCAACAAAACCAAAAACAAAGATTGAAGAATCAAAATTTACCTTTTACAGTTACCCCCTTATCTGTAGTCTTGGTCTCTGGAGTCACATTGGAATTGGAAGAACCCGATACAGTAATCCCTTTACCGGACACTTTCGAAGAACCCGATACAGTCATCCAATTATCGGAAGCCTTTACCTCTCGAACAGCACTGAAACTGGAAGAACCCCGTTTAACCTCAACTGGGTCGTCTTCAACCCTCTTCCTCTTGCACCGCTGCAACGGCAGAAAAACAGAGCCCACCGAGGAATCAAGGTCCCCGCCGCCGCCACCGGTCCCCGAATCATCATCCAAATCCTCGAAACTCGAGAGGGAGGAGATCGGAGCCCGAGTGTCGCAGACTTCGCAGTTGGAGTTCTTGTAGGGGTTGAGGAAAGTGCAGGCCTTGCATGACCATTTGGCAGTGGAAGACGACGGCGGCGATTGGGGCGGCGACGGTGGGAAGAGGCAGATTTTGCAGGTGGGTTTTTGAGATGGCGTCGGTGGGGAGTTGAGAAAGGTGCATTTTTTGCAGGCCCAAGACATTTGTAGGGTCAGAGTAGTAGTGTTGCAGGTTTTTCTAGGGTTTACTGTATTACTTGGGAAAGAAGCAGAAGCTGCAAAATTCATGGAATTTTGGAAAGCATTGTTGAATTTGTTGGAGGCATTAAACCCTAATTCCCAAATTTGAAAACTGGCGCCTCTTGGAATTTTGGAAAGCATTGTATTTGTTCCTCCCTCCTACATAGGGAATGTCATGAGACGCAATAAAGGTGTCGTTTAAGATGGGAAAGCGACACTAAAATTTAAAATTGCATTTGATCGACTTAATTATGCTAAATACCTTTTAAACTCAGATAAAAGACATCTGCGGGGATAGCTCAGTTGGGAGAGCGTCAGACTGAAGATCTGAAGGTCAGGTGTTCGATCCACCTTCACCGCATATCTCTTTTTGTTTTTTTTTTTTTTAAATTTCAACCTTTTCTTCTTTCCCCTCCCTTTCCTTTTCCATTTGTTTGATTTACATATTAATCTACATTTTTTTTTTTACAAAGCAATAGTAATCTTAAACAATTCTAATCTATGGGAAGCGGGAATCGAACTAGGGTTCAAGTGGGCAGCCACACGGCTATAATTAACTAGCTTAACTCACATTTGCTCAACTACTCGTCACTCCTCACTCCATTTTTTGAGACGGCAGTTTACTTCATTCTACACATTCATCTAACAAAAGATCACCAGCAGTCGAAAACCAAACTGATTAGAAAGGAATCTCAAAAAATAATTTTATTTCAACCTCAGCATGGAGTCACAGAAGGAATGAACAACAAACTAGAGAAGATTACAACAAAAAATACAGATAACATCCCGCTGATGGCACTTATTCTGCTGCTGCCGAAGGCAACGAATCTTAATCTGTCTGCTCCGCTACTCGAATGTGTCGAATTCACCACCTGCCTCGTCGTGTTGCTCGCCTTCTTACTGTACTCAAAATAGACATCCATTGCTAAGAACACTGAAAAACTAGTATGCTAAATGAAAACCAATTTACAGTATGTAGCAACAAAAGAAAGTTTCTCAAGTCTTACCTTCCGGGAAATATACAGCTCCCGCGACCTGTGATATTCCCACGAAAAAAGGAAAAACGAAAAGGGAACGAAGTTATTATTCACATCCGCAGTACATAACCAACAGAAAAGTATACAAATAGAGTGGAGCCCCATTAGGGCCAAGGCAAATTTTTTTAAAAGATCATATATATTATTAGTGCAATCTTGCTTGCAAGAGTACAAAAACAGAGAGACATCTTTCTGAAGGCAATCTTAGCCCTGGCCTCAGAATCTTTTCAAGTGTCGTGCCTAGAAGAACAAATATCTAAAGGAAAATCATTGTTTCCACTTCCCTTCCATATAAGAAATGAAAATTATTAGGCTCCTTTCCCCTCAAAGGTGGACACCACTCACCTCTCACAAGTCATCAACATTCAAAACTTGTAACTATTAAGAGTAGGAAATGATTTCCGCACACCACTCTTACATGTGTGCGGAAATTATTTCCCTCAAGGGTAATGTTCCTATAGCTCTACCAGTACTTCAACTTGAAATTAGGCAATCAAGTCTAAGCCTTTTTTTTAGAGGAAGTGTAATCTAGCCTAATTTAAACTACAAAGACGGGAATTCGCTAATTTAAAAGTTTTATTCTGGTATCATCTAACCAAATAGAGTCTCACATGAATTCTAATCAAGGTCTCAAATCTCCAAATCAGCAACTAAGCTGAACTACAAACTCTAGAAAGAACTCAGCACTCAGCATAATTGAATGAAAGGGGAAAAATGTGAAATCCAAGCAAGCTAGAAGGATAACAGGCAATGTAGAGGGAGTAGAACTTACTTGGGTCAGTGGTGGTAATGGTGGCTACACCTTTGAAGTCACAAGACCCAGCAGCCCTCCCTTGCTTCTGGAAATAGCTATCGAATGCATATGAAGCATGGCTTTTCACATTATTCGGAGAGTAACAATCCTCCCCAGGCTGAATCTCCGAGCAATTTGCCCGCCCCGGTCCACATGCCCAATCCAATGCAGCCTGCAAACTCTTTCCATCCACCCCATCCATGGCAATGCAGTAGGTCTGGTTTGTTGTATCATTAGCCAAAAAAGACCCACTTCCCGATACGTGAAGCAAATACACCGCACTCGAATCCCCATAAAACAAGCCCCAATTGGCCTCAGACACAGGCGGAGACCTCAAATCCTCATTGAACAATTCATAAATGTACACACTTGAAGTGGTCTCAGGGTGCAAAGGGGTTCCGCTACTATCAAGAACATGCTTGATAAGATTTGAATTGTATGTATCTGCATTGTCGATAGTAGCATAAGGCTCTTTAGAATCCGCCTTCGAAGGCCACCCGCTCTCCGAAACAAGAACCGCCACATCGGTAACATTAAGGTTTTTCATGGAAAAATAAGCAGCATCAATCATGGCATCCAGCACATTAGTATAATGTAGCAAAGTATTGGGATCCACCATCTCTTTCGACGGTGTTAGAGGCTTGAAAAGCGCATTGTCCAGAGGCACCACACCTTTGTTCTGCATAAACACATAGTAAGGGTACAGATTCATCATCAATGGCGACCCGGTTTTCGACAAGAACTGAAGCAATGGGAGCACAATTGGGGTCAAGCTCTGGTTGAAAAACGCCTGAGACGGCGGAAACGGATCGAGAATTATCGAGGCGGCGTGAGGGGTCGAAATTTTCACATGGGTGTGCAAATTTGCAGCCACTAAAGCGCTGTAAAGCGACTGAATAGCCGGAAGAAGCAGAGGAACTGAAGAGGGCACGGTGGTCAACACCTCGTCGCCAACCGCAATGCCGGTGATAAGGGTTTCGGGGTAGTAACCGACGACGTTTCGGCCGACCCAGGAAGCGGCGGTGGTGTTGGAGGAGCCGATGGCGAGGAGCTGGTTGTTGGGGACGCTGATGACGACCCGGATCTTGGTTTTGGACAGGGCTTTGAGGATGTCCGGGTCGGCATCGTAGAGGCGGATGTGGTTGATCTGCTGGAGTTGCAGAAACGAAACGAGCTCCGACGGAGACAGAAGATTCGAAACGTCGGTGCCGATGTTCACTCCGACGAACGGCTCTTTTTCTTGGTCCTGATTTTGCAGCTTGGTGGTTTTGAATGTCGGTGGAGAAGATGCAGCTGCAGGTGAAGAAAACCCAGCAAGAAAATGTGAGAATTGGTCGAGAAAGTTAGTATTGCTGGGTTTAAACTTTGAAGTGAAGTAAACCCAGCAAGCAAACGCTAGAATTGGTGAAAAAAGTTTCTTGCTTTCTAGATTTTTTTGAAATAATGGAGAAAACCCACCAAGAAAATGTTAGAATTGGTAGAGAAAGTTGCTTGGTTTCTGTGATTTTTGAATTATTTTGGGTTTAAACTTTAAAGTGCAGAGAACCCAGCAAGAAAATGTTGGAATTGGTGAAGAAAGTTGCTTACCTTTGGGTGCAAAGAGGAAGAAGAAGAGGAGGGTTAAGAGTGAGAGGAGCTTAGTGACCGCCATTGGAGAGGAACTTGAGCTTTGCTGCTTCCTCATCCTCTGTTTCTGGTTCAGCAGCTGCAGATCCTTGCATTATCTTCTATAAGATTTCTTCTTCTTTTTCTGGTGTGGGTTTTATTTAATTTAATTTCTTTATTTCTCTGGGTTTTTGGTTGTTGACCCAAAGAGATCTACACTCATGAGAGAGCGAGTCAGTGAGTTGTTCTGAGGGTTTACTGGATTTCTGTAAGGAAAATAAGTGAGTTGCTTCAAGTAATTTACCAAAATGGCCTTGTTTTTGAAGAAGGTTGGTGCACTTTCTTTGATTCTTTTGCCTTCTAGTTGGGTTGCCCACCCCCCAAAGGCAAATAGTTCTGAAGGAAGGGAAATACTTGAAAATTTAAAGCACTTTCTGGAAGTGGTACTGTAGGATTGCCACTTGCCAGTTGAGAGTTGGGACTTATATTAAATGAACAAATAAAAGAAGGACCTTAAAGTAAAAAAGAATATAAAACGTGGGGTTACTTCTGCACCTTTGAGCTGTCCTGCTTCTCTCCCAGGTGTGTGGTTCACTTCAGATTAGACATTTTACATACAATTAGAACGTAAATGTAAATAGACGTAAATGTAAATAGACGTAAATGTAGGGGCATTTTAACTCTATCACTTGTTGTTACATGTTTTAGTTTAGGGTTCTTTAGATATATGCTCTTGTAATTCTTGTTTTTCAAACTTAAACCCATCTATCTTTAAACATTCAAATAAAACTCAAAATTCACATATATACAGTATCATGTGATTGGTTTAAAATATCTCCACTTTGAAATCACGATTGCATGCAAATTTCTATCCTTGTGTATATTGTGATATTTCAATTAAAACCAACCATGCATTAATAGAAATTTGATTCACACAAAAAAAAAAAAACTTGAAGCAATGTTGCTGTTAAGAATAGTGTTAACTAATCACATACTGTTATACATTTTAACTTTTTTACATGACAATGTATAATTAGTTTGAAATATCGTCACAGTAACATTTTCGTTGCATAGAAGTGCTTCTTGTGCTGTGGAGAAGAGAAGGGAAAAGACATTGCCAGCCAAAAACGTCTTTCGAAGGACGAGCAGCCACAGAGTTTTCTTGGGTAGCAAACAAAATACAGACTTGTGTATTCAGCAGTGAGTCACGAGCACAAGTAGAACGACAGCATACAGGTGAGGGTGGGTCACCAAATAGGCAAATACATACAAATGCCTTCTCTTGCTTTGCACACTAGCAATAGTTTGATAAAACAACTCTCAATCCGACAGGTTTCTGCTTTTTTTTAGAACTAAACTCTTCATCAAACAGTATGCAACTGTGCATGCACGCATTCCTCATTTATATGTAACCGGGAAGATGCCCCTCTCATCTCACTTTGCATGAGTGCGGTAAGAGGGGACGTACACACTCAAATATTTTTTGTCTGATATTGTCTTTAGGCATCATTTAGCGAAAAGAGAACCTTAATTAGGATAAAGGTTTATGTTTTTAAACTGCAAGTGGAAGGTAATTATGTAAAATGTTGTTGAACCAACAACATATAATTTCTAGGTTTTCTCAACCGTAGCAATAACATAGAGAAAGGTATGCCTTTGAATATAATAATTATGAAAAATGGGTGGGGTAGAGGAAACAGGAGTAAAGGAGAAAAGATGTTTTTTACCGTGAAAAGAAAGGCTGGAGATTCTCAGACATCAATTTGGGAGTACAATGTAACTTTTTCCAAAAAACAATATTTACATCCTATAAATTTGGATTTGCAACAATAACTATGTCATTGATTAGATCTCATTCCTTAACTAGGTAGGACTAGTAGCTGCTTGAAAAGTCTCATCTACTTTGGACGAGGGATTACCAAGTAGCGAGAGAGATTCATGATTTAGTGGCTTTATTTAGTGGCTTTCTAATGCTCGAATGTAAATATATTCAGCTATTTACCATTAAACTAGTTTGAGATGGCACGACTTAATAATTTTTTACCACGAAGAATGATGCCGCAGTAAAAATGTGAATGCTACAAGAAAACATACTTTTTACCATTTCCAAAAATCAGAAATCACTCATTGGAGACCAAAAAGAAAATTACAAGAGCCCTATGTCTTGTCCCACAAGGAACTGTGGACTTGCAGATATTCTTAGAGAAACATAGATACGTTTCGAAAACACAGATTCAACGAAGAATCGGTAGCATTTATCGGCGACTCCGGCTGGTTCGACAACGAATGTTGACTTCACCGTCTAGGTATGGAGATGAATGGGGAGCTTGGACTCTGGTTCTGGAAAAACCAGAGCAGGACTACTTTCAAGTTTCTACAAACATTTCAAAACTTCGGTTGGTTACCGAAGGGCATTGACGAAAGCCAACAACGAATCAACATCCCTCTTCTCCGTTGGGTACTTGATCGGCTGAGAGGAGTGTTTGGGGAAGAAAAGTATGGTGGGGAAGCTTCCAAGCTGCAGTTCTTTCTGGGCGAACTCCTTTTGCTCGCCATCTGCTCTGAACTTCCCTACTTTCACACCGCTCCCCACCAACTTGTCAGCCAACTCGACGTATGATGCTTCCATTGCCTGGCAAAACTGGCACCACGGTGCATAGAGCACCACAATCCATGGCTCTTTCCGGTCCTCAAGTTTTGCCAAATTTTCTATTCCAGTTCGGGTTAAGGTGACTAGGTTCTGGGAAGTGAATATATCAGTTTCCGTGGCAGCACCATTCGACTGCGCAGCCTTGCCATTTTCGCCTCCTTCTTCCTGTTTAATGTTGCCCTTGTGAAGACCGCATTCCTTAGCCTTGGCGTCCTCCCACCACCACCTTCCTTCTCTCTCATGTTGCCCCGGTAGGACTGACCTTGTGCATGGTTCGCAACCAATGGAGATGTACCCCTTTGCGTGCAGCGAATTCACTGGTACATTCATGGCACGCAGGAAGTTCCATATGTTGTGACCCTCAACATTTGCCACTGGGTTCCACTTCACCAAGCTGCCGGCACCACCATCCAGTCCCTCAAAAACAGGGTCAACCTGGACAACCGGAATTTCAGACCTAGTCCCCGGAGATTGATCTTTCCTTTGTCCGGTGATCCAGGCGCGCAGCCCCTTGAGGGCCCTCCTCAGGGGTCTCACCTTTCTCACACGGCAGCACTCCTGATGCCCATCCTCATAGAAAGAAAACAGCCCTTTGCTCCTTACTAATGCCTGAACTTCAACAGCATCCGGAAACATGTATTCAATGTGGATGCCATAGTGCTTCTCGACTGTGTCAAAGAACTGATATGTTTCGGGGTTCAACCTCCCAGTATCCAAGCTGAAAACCCTATAGGGTCTACCAGTTAAATGTGCATACTCAATCAAAGCAACATCCTCTGCTCCACTGCAAAAACAGAGTTTTTCGTTACTAACAACTAACAAGAACAAAATATTAGCTCCTTGCAATTAGCTCAATTCATCGTTAAACCTTAATTTTCGTTAACAACGTATTAGAAACACACAAACACCATTTGAGGCAAAGTGACAATACATACGAGATTCATACTACGACGGATACATCCACATTTGCTGAGATACTTGAGCATTTTATTTAATTTTTAGAAACAACAATTCATAGGAGGAGTTTTAATTGACAATATTTTATTACTTTCAAACAATTTCCACCCTCAATGCATAATTCCCTGATCACCATAAAACTACAGAAAGATGTTCTCATATTCTTCATGCAATTCACCTACAGCTACTTAGCTAAAACATTCATTGATTAAGTAGCATATAGTCGTATAATGGGTTAGAATGCTTAATCCCAGATTAACAAATAACAATTAACCCAAATTACGTAGCACATTCGGGTTTTAAACTATCACATTAACTAACAGTAATCAAAATTAACTGTTAAAGAAAAAACAAAATCGGAGAGGGAGGACTACCTGAATGCAATGGCGATATCGTTGCCGAATTTCTCAAGCGCCTTATCCATAATCTCAAGAGGAGAAGCATTCTCGAGCTCTTTAGCCAATTGACCATAGTCCTCCACCTCTACTTTCTCAACCACCTCTGCAAAAATCACAAATTTTCAGTACAACCCACAAAAAACCCCCCAAAAATTCTCCAAAAAAATTAAACAAATTTTCAATCTTTACCAGCAGCAACGATCGTCGATGCGGAAGGAACAATGGACTCGCTCCGCTTCGGCTGCGCATTCACTGGCTTCACCGAGCTCCGCCGCTGAGAAAACGTCACGGCTTGGCTTTGAATTTGACCGTAGGATCGATCAAGCACCCGAAAGGAACCCAATTGCGGAGCTGCAAATTTAAAATTCAAAACCCGAACTCGTTAATTCACATCTTAAATCAAAATTTCCCAGTTTCTCAGTCCAATCAAAAATTAAAAAATTAAGAAAAAATTAGGAAAAAATTGTACCTTTGAGGTCTGAGGAGGGAATGAAGGTCCGACCAGAGATCGAAGCAGAAGAAGAAGAAGCAACAGCAAGAGCCATTTTCAAAAACGATTTTTGAATCAAATCCGAATACGATTTCGAATCCTCTGTTTTTCGCTCTGTGATTTCGAAAACACCTGGTTTATGATTAGTAGGTTAATGTGCTGTTGTTTATATAAACAGGGCTATTAACGGGGCGGCCATTCAGGTTCATTGAACCTGGACGTTATTCCGTACCCAAGCCCCCGCAGAGAAACCTGCTTACGTGGCGGTCTATGATTCGTGGGCTATATCTAAGTAGTCATCGCTCTCGTCACGTGTGTGGGCCCGGGCCGAGAGAGTCCCTGGTGATGGAGAAGTACATGGAGGAAAGAGAGCAGCCTTTCCTTTCTCCTCCTTGGCGGTCAATTTTTTCTCATATTCTTCGGGTCTTTTTTTTCTAAAATTCCAAATTATTTGTGACCAAATGAAAATCCACATTGTTGTCCAAAAATAAAATATATTGAAAATCCACATTTTTTTTTTTGTTAAGTTCTTGATCGTAAAATTCTTGGTTGGTTGCCTTTTGCCTTCTTCTTAATTTTTCATACAAGTCTTTATGGTTGAGCTTCTAACAAAATTCTCTGGTTCAAATTTATTAGAGAGGTTTTCTACAAGTTACATGTAAACTATAACAAAAGAATTTTTCTAATAGAAATATGCAGATCGGCGTATAATAGTTATGAAACTATTGTCCGTATTTTGGTCAGGGTAGGCTGGAAGGTTAATTCAATTCTAATTTATCATCTCTAACTCGGATTTGGATTTAAATTTTATTGGGTTAGTATATGAACCTAACCCAACTCAAGTTTAATTCAAGTTAACTACTCAGGTTGAGGTGAATTTAGATTTGTACAAGTTTATACCTAATCTAAGGTGAAAGTGCTTAGAATCTGTAATGAACGAGGAAGGTTAAGTAACCAAACTCTAAATAGATATGACGGAAAGTACCTAATATTCTTCGTTCCAATTAACATTGTGTGAGATGCATTACATCACAATTTATGAAATTACATGGAGGGATAAATCAATCCAAGTTTTTTTTAAGAACTAAATAAAGGAAAAATCTTGAGTAGTACGTACCATTCAATGATACGACTATTGAATGGTTCAGATTAATTTGCAGTGGGCCCCAAATGAATTTTAGCCATTTAACAGTACGTACCATTCAATGGTACGTACCACTGAAGTTGGACTCCTAAATAAAGAAAAGTATAAGGAGCATTAGAAAATAGTACTATGTAGCAAATTATTTAATCAGATAAACCTCTCCCATTTTCAAATATTTTGTCCTTAACTATTTAATTAGCTCCTAGCCAGCATGGTGATGGTATATTATATTATATATATTATAGTGGGTGCAAAATCATGCGTGACATATTCGTAATCGTATGCTTTTTTTTAATTAATTGGTCCCCTGGTTTTTTTAAGGGAAAAGTGCTCGTTCTCTTTCGTCCGAAGCTCCCCCTCATGATACTTTTTCAATTTGTTTCTTCAAATCCACATTTTTTACAATTACCAATAGAAAAAGTTGATTTTTCTTCCCAGTAGAAAAATTCACTCTCTCTTTTTTGTTTAATTTGAACAATGCACTAGTTTTCAATGATAATTTTTACATTTCAAATAGCCTAATTAAAATATATAAATATCACTGCAATTAGTTGGGGGAAAAGTAGGCATCATAGAAGTCATATTCGAAAAGAGTAGATTCATGCTAGTTGGCATGAAAATTTAATTTGCGCAATTTAATTTCTACGCGTACCGAAAAAGTAGCGACAAAACTGTTAAAATCGGGAAAACTGCCCGAAACAGCGAAAAACCTGACGTCGAGGTGATATGACACTAAGAAGAACTTAGAATTAACTCAAGGAAACAATACACCAAAGTGTAAAGTTCGGAAAATTCTCAATTCCAAGGGTAAGAATCAAGAACAAGAATTCACGAAATTCGAAGTCTGATACCACAAACAAGTATGGAGTACGGAAGGAAGAGCCTAGGTTACGAAAAACCATGCTCTGATACCAATCTGACACATCCCGATCCCGAACACGCCAGGTGTCGGGAAGTGCTGGCCGACACGCGTTAGGTGACGAAAGCCATTTAGAAAATTTAGAATAAAGGATAGAATATTGAATAGTAAGAACAGAGTGCGGAAGAATTGTTAGAATACACAGTGTAAGTAGAGTAAGGGATACAAAGTTACTACAAACGTAGAAAATCCCTACATTGTCATACCACCGCGCCTCGACGTCACGAACTCCCAGCCAACTAACCTGGAGGGGCGCAAAACATAAAACGGTGAGTGGGTCAAAAAGCAAAGTTTGATAAAACCGTTGTTTTCAAAAGTCTAGTAACCCCTCGTTGAAAACAAGTATAATTGAGAAAATACGTCATACCCGTAGGCATGAACCTCAAAATACTATCATGAAAACGTTCGGGTACTCCCCGATAAATCTTTACTGATTTGCTCACCCATATGTAAACACACAAGTCCAAGTGGCTAAACCACAAGGAACATGCTAGGTATAAAAGTAATACGCTGAGTACTACAATGACGCGAGTCTAACGCTAAGCGCTGGTGCACAAAGTGCAGTCACACAAGTTCGAGTTGCCTAGTGCAACCTAGAACAGGCTAGTACCTACAATGGATCCAAAGCTGCGTAGCGGTACTGGTAGTGACTACTCCAAACGTCAAGGCTAGTCCTGGCCACAAGACTGAGTACTAATACATGGGGTGTATACATCTATTGATGAGCAACAGTATTAAACATGTATGGCAATATAATACGAATGTTCTACCTCCAACAAACGTATATGATATGAATTATGCTAACAGTTTGAAGAAAGCATTGAAAACCATACGTATATATACATTTATTAAAACAAAGACCCACTCACTCACCTGTAGGTAGCTGGGTCGAAGTACCCCGTCCTGGGTAGCCCCGGTAGTCCTCTGGATAGGCCCTACCTATATGAGATATCACCGGTACAATGATTAAACTCATAAAGGTAACGAATTAACGAATTAATTAAACCTATCGCTTGCAAATTGGAGGTCCAAAACACCTCAAAAATTATCGTGCGTACTACCCCGAGGTAGTACACATCGTCACGAGTCGCCCCGTGAAAACAGATTCGAAAAAGGATCTCCTACACGCCCTCACGCGCGGCTCAAACGCGCCAAGCCGCGGCTCCACGCGCGGCTCCACTTGCGGCTCAGCCGAGCCGGTCAGCCCGGTCTGAACCGGTTCGCTGATGTCAGCAAGGCCGGTCCGACCCGGTTTGCTGACGTCAGCGCCGGTGATCCCTTCCAATTTTCCGGTCGCCGCCACCGCCGTCGCCGGAATCTGGGAAAAATGGCCGGATTTCTGGAAAAACTTCAGAGCTTCATAACTTCTTCGTTTTAAGTCCAAATTTTACGTGCCATATATCAAAATGAAGCTGGAGAAGAGTAGAATCACGGTGTACCTTTGGATTGGTCGTACAAGCTCGGAAAATGGCCTGAAATTGCCTCGAAGGTTGCGGTTCACTGTAGCAAAGTCGATCTACGTCAAAACTCAACCAAATCAGGCAAACGACCTATGAAAATTCATCTACTCAACGAGAGGAACACAATGGTGGTAGTTAGAAACCTCACCTCGGTATAGATTGGTCGGAAAATGGTCGGAAAGGTCCGGTTCTTCCGGTTGCGTTTCCCGTCAAACGGGTGAGAGTTTGGACGAACGGTTTGCACCGTTGAGTCCACGGCGTCGAGACGAAGAAGGTGGTGATTTTCGTTCGCCTCGATTCGACGGCTTTCCGTCGGTGTGCACTGTGCACACGCACGGAGAGAAAAAGAGAGGGAGAAAGTGAGTTGCAGAGAGTGAGGGACTAACAGAGACAAAGGGACAAGGCCACATGGGCCAACAGGGGTGTTGGGCCCCAGCCCAACCACCAATCTGTCCAGAAATTAAAAATACGGGTAACGTCGGAAAACTAACGCCCGTAAAATATTCGTTCGGAATCCGAACGACGTCCCGTTCGCGTTCACGCGTTCGTATCGACGAGCACGTCAAGAAAATACGAGTGGATGCGTCGTACGAGTTACGACGCAAAAGTCAACCGAAAAGTCAACCAAGGGCAAAAACATCATTTCCCACTTTCGGGAATATAATAATTTAAATTTTTGAACGGGCTGTGACAGTAGCAATTTAAGTCTTCCTTGAACTATTTTTTCGGTGTAATTCGTTGTACCATTTTTAAAAATAAGATAGTAAAAGGGAAGTTCCAAACATAGGATGCAGTGATTGCAATGCTAAAATTGTATGCACCAGGATAAAGGACCACTTGCATTCCTTATTTTAGTGTTCGTTATAAAGTTTAAGAAAATTTGGAGTAGCAATAATTTTACGACGTCTTTTATTGTTATTAGTTTTTGTTTTCATTTTTATTATTCGAATTTTTTATTTATGTGTTTGTTTAAGTGATATTAATGTTTTTTTTATAGAAAAAATGTTTTTTTTTTGGAAACAGTTTATTAATTCGCAGAAACAATTTGGTTGGTTTTTCTCTTCCAATTCTTTCTTCAAGTTTCACTCAAGTGCTTATGAAAATTCTTTATTCAAATGTTTTTACAATTAAATACGAAATTGTTTTTATAACGATGTAAGTCTTTATTTACACGCTTGTTTAAGTGTTGATGCAAATTAATTATTCAAAGTGTTTTGCAACTTCACTAGTCAAATTTAAGTGTTTCTTCAAATTCTTTATTCAAGTATTCACTTAAGTGTTTCTTCAAATTTTTTTTCTTACAGAGGTTCAAATGGCATTTGCATTTGAGATGTTTGGGGAGATGCGGCGAGAAGGAGTTCAGCCTAGTTCGATTACTCTATTAAGCTTGATCAGCGGGGTTTCGGAGCTGAGTTTATTTGCAGTGTTTGCATGGTTGTGCAGTATTATATATATGGTTTAACTTTGGTGAATATTCGATGTTGAATGTGTACGGTAAACGTGGAAGGGTTGAAGATTCTAAAGACTTGTTTGCGTGTATGAACGGAAGAGACATAGTGTCATAGAATTCCTTGATTTCAAGCTGTTCCCTGGCTGGAAATATCGAATAAGTATTCCGGCTGTTGTATACGATGAGGGTTGACGGTATATATGGAGCCTGATAAACAGACGTATA
Source organism: Gillenia trifoliata (assembly GCA_018257905.1). Taxonomy (NCBI): domain Eukaryota; kingdom Viridiplantae; phylum Streptophyta; class Magnoliopsida; order Rosales; family Rosaceae; genus Gillenia; species Gillenia trifoliata. The sequence goes on along the minus strand of CM031080.1, from coordinate 45,221,403 downwards.
CGTATGCGTCTGCTGTCTTCTAGCTCCCCCGTTCTCCTCTACACTTTTGTCCCTTGAGTTCTCATCCCCGTCACTCTCAAGTAACCCTTCAAGTTCTATCTGGAAGTCTGCATCATTATCCTCATCTTCATCATCTGCATTTTCATTTTCTTTAGTTGACAAGTCATCACCTTCACCCTTTTCTTTAGTTGACTAGACATCACCTTCATCCTGTAAAACAGCAGCGAGGAATTTCGTGTACGCTTCTTCATCATCAACATTTTGGAGGTCATCAATCCTCATCATCTGTTTGTTGAAGAAAAGTCCCGAGTTCATCAAGTGTGAAGAAACTTGACGCCGTGACATGAATCAAAACACCATTCAAAATCCTTACTTTTCTTTGTTTATGTTCATGATTGTCATGGCAGAGGATGAACACGCACAGAATACTACTCCATCGAATGTTTTCGCATGCTGTGTCTTTTACTGTTTTATTAGATATGCTGTGTCTTCTACACCATCGAATATTTCTGATTCAGATTTTCGGTTTGGAATTGAATTAAATGCCGTTGTGTTTGCATTTGTAACTCCATGTCGAATTAAAGGAAGTTTTGTTATAACTTTTCTGGTTGGAATCTTGAGGTGAAAACAAAATAAGAGAAGCAAACACAAACTGTTTACAAGTTTGTAATTCCTTTTATTCTACAGAGAAAAAAGTATAGCAAACCTTCATGTACATCTCAAAACTCTTCCTTCAATTCGACATCCGAAGCAGGAGACGTGTTGAAAATGCTACGAAAACGAAGAAATCGAGCATTGACAGCTTGGTGAAAATGTGTATCGTTCAAAAGTCTGGTTGTCAATGCTCGATTTATTCACTTCCCCGCTTAACATTTTCAATATCGACACGATATCGTGACGATATCGTCAAATAGTAATAATGTTCTTAAAAGTTAAAACCAATGCAGCTGCCTTGCCAAATAGAAACTACACAAGCCGTCTCTTGGATCTATATCCATATCTCAAAGTCATCATGCATCCACATACAAGGGTGAGAATAGTAGAGCTCATAAGGAAGAGCTGGATCAAATCTCAAACAAAAAAGTTCACTAGATTATCATCATCATCTAATGATAACTACAAAATGCTCCATCACACCTTTATCATCCATCGCTGCCTAAACTTCATCATCGTCCATACTTTGAAATGTAATTTGCTGAGTTCTGCGACCATAATCTGCCAGAGTTCTGCAAAATGTTGTAAGATAAAACAACCTGCATTAGTAACAACATCCCACAACAAAGAATAGGAAAAGGAACGTTAATTCTACTTGATTGACAAGGAACGTTTACTCACATGGCGTCCACGCAAACAAGCCGTTGCTACTGAAATTTCGTTCCTTGTAGAAATTCACCAATCCGGGCTTAAGTCGGGAAATTTGTGAGAAAATAAAGTCTTCAAACCATAAATCCAGCATAACAGTTAGGATCGCAAGAATAACCAGTCCTCTGTCCAATAGCCAGCGTTTGAAGGGTAGCGGATTTTTGGCGGCGGAGGAGGTGGCGTTCTGCTGCTGCTGCGGTGGGTCAACCACATCCACGACAGCGTCCACAATCTCCCAGTCAGTAGCAGACTGGAGATTCCCACGCAACTCCAACTCCAAGCTTGCCCCCCCTGCTGTGCAGTCCTTCGGACGTCAGCCTCTTGAACAGAGAAAAGACGCCTGATCGTCCTGAGTCGGGCCCCGTTAGAGCCTGGTTGAATTCTGCCGTCTCCAGAACGTTCAATCCTCCGGCCTCCTTTTCCTCGTTCAATTTGCGGTGACACGCGTGGACAGATTTGAGGCAACCGAGGACGCGGCGAGCTCGGGCTTCGAGTCGGGCTTCAGGTTGGACTTGTGGTTGGGCTTCAGGTCGGACTTGGGGTTGGGTTTCGGCCATCTTTAGAATTTCAAACAAACAATTAACATCAGATCGAAGTTCGTCATTCTCAGAATCTTTAACTAAAAAAAAAAAAAAATAATAATAATCATAATTAAAATTTGACAAAATTCGGAAAATTAACAAGAATTTATCTTGTAAATCTCGGCGAACTGCTCGAGGAAAACCTCAGTAAGTGAAGTGCAAGTCGATCGACGCCTTCACTTTGAAATCTTTGTATATATGCAGAGAAGGAAGAACAGAAATTAACTTCAAAATGAAGACAAGGAAGAACAGACATTAATAAGTAAATATGCAGAGAAGGAAGAACAGAAACTAATATTATCATAAATTACTGGATCGGAATAATTACAGTCACAAATCACTAGAAATCACCGAAATCATCGCCTTCACTTTGAAATCCGTAGTACGGATGGAAATAATATCAGAAACTAGATCTATATGTAGAGAAGAAGAAGAAAATTGAATATAAAATATGCAGGGTACCTGCGAGTCCTCGATTCCTGAAACAACTGTTTATTTACACAGTTCTTTCAAGAATAAAGCACTCACAGGTACTCTGCATATTTTATATTCAATTTTCTTCTTCTTCTCTACGTATAGATCTTAGTTTCTGATATTATTTCCATCCGTACTACGGATTTCAAAGTGAAGGCGATGGTTTCAGTGATTTCTAGTGATTTGTGACTGTAATTATTCAGATCTAATAATTTCTGATAGTATTAGTTTCTGTTCTTCCTTCTCTGCATATTTACTTATTAATGTCTGTTCTTCCTTGTCTTCATTTTGAAGTTAATTTTTGTTCTTCCTTCTCTGCATATATACTTATTAATGTCTGTTCTTCCTTGTCTTCATTTTGAAGTTAATTTTTGTTCTTCCTTCTCTGCATATATACAAAGTGAAGGAGATGGTTTCGATATCTGTGCTCTTCTTCTTCTTGAGCTGCGGCGCTGCAGCTGCTGCTGTGACCAGCACCGACCACCACTCTGCTGGCGGCGTCGCATCTGGTTGGTATCTCGCATCCAACCTCCAACTACGAGCATGTGCCACTCTCCGTATGCGCGACTCGACTTTTGGTATGTAATCTGATTATATATCTTGTTTTTTTTCCTGCTTGTTCTGTTTAATTACCTTGTTTGGATCCGGAAGTTAATAGAATTGTTTATTGCCTTGTAATTAATAAATTTTTAAATTAAGATTGCAATTAATTCGTATTTTCATTTTCGTTTGTTATTTAGACTGTTGATAACCCAACCAAACCCAGGAGGATGAACTGGAATAATATTTAGGGAAAAACAAAAACTAGCGTTTAATTAGTTTAATTGTAATGTATGTAGGCTCTGTTGCAGCTGATGCTGCGACCAACACCACCGATTACTCTGCTGGTGGCGGCGGCGGAGGATCTGGTTGGGATCTCTCGTCCAACTTCCGACTCCGAGCATGGGCCAGCGACTCGACTCTTGGTATGTAATCTGATTATCTTCTAAATTATCTTGTTTGGCTCCTTGTTCTGGGTTTAACTTCAGTGGAACGTACCATTCAGTGGTACGTACCATTCAGTGGTACGTACCATTCAGTCGGTGGTACGTACCATTCGGTGGTACGTACCATTAGGTGGTACGTGCAGTTCGATTGGTACGTACCATTCGATGGTACGTGGATTCGGTGGTACGTGCGGGTAGGTGAATACGTACCATTCGGTGGTACGTACCATTCGGTGTGCGTGCGGGTCGGTGGTACGTGCCATTCGATAATGCGTACCATTCGGTGGTACGTACCATTCGATGGTACGTACCATTCGGTGGTACGTACCATTCGTGGTACGTACCAGGTGGTACGTACCATTGATGGTACGTACCATTCGGTGAGTACGTGCCATTACGTGTACGTACCATTCGAGTGGTACGTACCATTGATGTGCGTACCATTCGGGTGGTAAATGCCATTGATGAGTACGTACCATTCGGTTACGTACCATTCAGTGGTACGTACCATTCAGTGGTACGTACCATTCAATGGTACGTACTATTGAATGGTTTAAGATTCATTTGGGACCCGCTGCAAATTAATCTGGACCATTTAATGGTCGTACCATTGAATGGTACGTACCACTGAAGAATTTTCCCCTTGTTCTGTTTTAATTATCTTGTTTGTTTGGCTCAGGAAGTTAAATATTCCATGAGTAGTGTAGTAGAATTGTTTATTGCATTTTAATTAAACTCTAAATTTTTTAAGTTTGTTTTTAGTTTCTGATTAATAATTGAATTAAAAAGATAGCAATTAATTCGTGTTTTCATATTGTTTTCTCCATTGACTCTGTTGAATGATAACCAAACCAAACCCAGAGGATGGATTGGAATAACATTTAGCGAGATACAAATTGGAAACTTTAATTGATTATGTGAATTGTGGTGGTGGTGTTTGGGCAGCTTTCAGGCGCGTGCCGCAGCCGCCGGTGCATTCTGATTCACCTTTCTCACTTGCCCCTGGGGGTTTGAAACGGGCAGTAACGGCCATACTTGTGGCATTGGTGTCTTTCGAGATTCTCACCCTCGGTCAAACCGTGCTGATTCTCTTTGTCATCTTTAGGCGCAGTTTGGGAGTGAGGTGCTTAAAAAAAAAGTTTGGGTAAAAAAAAGCTAGAAGGATTTTAGGTGTTTGGTAAATTTTTCAAAAGTAGCTTTTTTTTTAAGCTTAGAGTGAAAAGAAGCCTAAAAGTTGAAGCTGCAAATAGCAGCTTCTCAAAAACAGCTGCAGCTTCCAAAAACAGTTTTTTATCAAAAACTCGGGTGAACAATGTAGGTTTAATGAATTTTTCAATAATCCAAAATTGCCCTATCAGAGCTCCCAGCTGAGGAAAGCTTCAGAACCCAGAAAAAATGGCTTCTTTCTCGATGATATTGGCATCCCACCTCTGCCTCCCAAAGAAGCTCGCTTTTCCAATCTGGTGTTGCTCCACTTCATCGTCACCGTCCATTTCAACCCAATCGAGCTCTACCAAGTTCGATTTGAAAACCTACTGGACAACCCTGATCGTTGACATCAACCAGAAGCTTCATGAAGCCATCCTGATTCGGTACCCAGAGCAGATCTATCAATCCATGCGATACTCTGCCCTCGCGGATGGCGCCAAGCGAGCCTCACCGGTATAATGCCGAGAACGAGATGGTAGATGGAACACCCTCTCTCTTCCTCTCTAAATTATAGGCTACACCAGAAAGAACATTATACACAAAATCAGGTAATAATTCAATCAATTGTTTCCTATTCCAATTAGCATTATACACAAAATCAGGTAACAATTCAATCAATTGTTTCCCATTCCAATTAGCAAAAGGAGAAGGAAGGCTAACCCTCACCTTAACAAAAAAAAAAGCCCAACCCTAGCAGTATATATATATATATATATATATATATATAAAGCACGTACCGCAAATTCACTCTTGAGTACTCTTGAACAAATCAAATCAATAAGATTCTTGCTGCAAAGCAATGTTTCAGGCGGTGCCACCGAAGAAGAAGATGTGTTTTAATAAGAGAAACACAAAGCCAAAAACGTTGATGGACCTGCCTATGGATATCCTCGTCGACATCCTTATGAGGCTGCAGCCGGCAATCGAATCACTCTGTCAGTTCCGGTGTGTTTCCAAGACCGCCTTTGTTGATGCACAAAATCGGGTGGACTTTGGAACAACGTAAAGTGTCAAGGTGAGATGACCTTCGCTATAAAAGCTTACCAAACACTATCATACCTGCTTTTTTCCAAAGCACTTTCACAAAAAGTTTACCAAACACTCGCCGGCTTTATTTCACAACTGCTTTATTCACGTATAGCTTTTTTTCAAAGCACATCAATACTCAAACTAGCCCTTAAAGTGGTCTCATCATTCCAAAAGGCACTTGCATATTGTTCTTCAACTCCAAACTCCAAGAATTCCTTAATTATTTAGAGTTAGAATTGCTCCATGTACCAAAATGCTCATCCACCACTTTTGCCGTAAGTGCCTTAATGGAAAATCAAGATTTACAAATATTTACCAATGTGGAACTTGGTAAAATTAATTAATAGGCTGGGGTTTAACTGGTACGCATCATCAATCTGGTACGTACTCTCACAACGGTTTAAGATTCATTCGGGGACCCGCTCGCAAATTCACCGGGACTATTCAATGGTCGCACCCATTGAATGTGGTACGACCATCAAGAATTTTCCAATAGGCCGCTAAAATCATAATTACATCTTATTTGTTTACGTAGATGCACATTTCAAGCGAGATTTAAGTTACCGAGCTTATTAACCCTCCATAATCCACATTACTAGGGGTCGTGTGGGAATTTGAATTCAAATACCGAACAGAATACCGAAAATCCCATACTAAAATACTCAATGGTTCGGCCCCCGATACCAAAAATATCAAATTTTGGGTAATGGAGATCGGAACCGTATTATCATGTATCTTGTGACACCGAACCAAACCGAACCATTCGTTTCCCTCCCTATTCTTCGTTACCTTCCCAATTTTCGAGGTATTTCATGACATCCAAGGGAATGGGTCCGCTGAGCTCCCGTTCTAATCTCGATCCCACTCTAGCATCGGGGCCAGTCTTTCAATTTTGCGACTCCATCATCGCACCAGTATAGGTTCCCTGGATTTAGGGCGTTGAGGATGCGTGCCTCGGTCATAAGCTCTATCGCCACAAAAAGAGGCGACAATGGCTTTAAAGGTATGTCTCCAATATGCGTTTCCTTTATCATAAGATTTCACTTTTCCTTTCGAGTCGACTAGTAGGATCTTCGTCGACATCCTCGCTTCTCGTCTCTTTCACACGATTTCTTCTAGCATGGAATGGCCTCGCTGCATCAAGAGTGCCTATATGCTTGGTTGCTTTCCCATTGCCAAGCCAACCCTAGAGAGAGAGCGAGCCATCCATGACCTCTGGCATGATGCATTTGACTCCGACCGCCACGCACTAACCGGCGTAGTTATCACGCTTTGGCTCTTCCCGTCCTAGTTCGCAAACCGAATCCATTCTTCCAACTCTTCGTTTCCCTCCTCTTCCTAGTCCTAGTCTCGCAAATTTTCTCGCAACCAAACATCCCAATTCTTTCTCTACCCTTGTCTTGAAAGTCCTTAGCTAATTACCCAGTAGTGGCCCGCCTTTGCTCTCGTGGTTCAATAATGAATCAACCGAAATTTTCGTATACCGAACCCCTGCAGATACCGAAAATTTCGGTTCGGTTTCGGTATACAAAATTTCTTCCCAAAATTTCATTGGTTTTCTAGATAGTTTTGTCTTGCCCGAACCGAACTCCACTCTCTATTTATGATTGCAAATAAATGACAAGAAATACGATGAAAGTAAATGAGACAACAAATTTATGTGTGACAGTTGAACTAAAATGGACTATTGGATCCACTCAAAACTCGTCAATTAAATGCTCTCGCTTGCTTTATATCAGATAAACACTCCAATTGTCCACACCAAGATCTCTCCAATATGTGGCGTAGCACCACATATAATGGTCTATCTACAATGCAATGTGGGAACACCCACCAACACTTTCCCATTCATTCTTTGCCATATTTTTTATACATACCATCACCAAAACCCCGAAAACCCAATAAATTTCACAGCTCAATATACCCAACCAAAATCCAACAACAAATCACATAAACATGTTAGAAATACAATCCCGCCATTCGTAATCATGGGACCCAAAACCCAAAACGCTTCAGTCCTGTCCTCTTGGCCTCCATTTTCTCGTTCAAGCCACCCCAACAAGCAACCACCTCACATACTCTCTCGAAACCAGCAAGGCAACTACGCCGACGCCACTTCCCTTGCACTCCATCGCCACAATTAGCTGCTCAAATCTGAAAACGAGGTCGTTTTGGTCCCTCTCCGCTGTCCCTTTGTGGTTATTCGGGTCGAAGCAGGGAGAGGTAGTTTTGGAATTTTATTTTCTTTGTATCACTAGGATAGGGATTCTTTCCACAATGGATTTGATACACCCATATATATTGTACAATTATTCACATTATATAAAGAGTCATATTCCTTAGGAGCCAGTTTGCATGACCCAAACACAATGAAGAAGACAACAAAGACTACCTAATTGCCCCCCTTTTTTCTGTGCGCGATAGTTTGACTCGGGCACTCACTACAATACTGCAGTGCTCGTGACTTTCAAGTTTCGTAGCTTTCCGTCAAATCGCATTCATTCTCATTCTCTATAATGTCGCTAAGATTCAAGCATCTCCACTAGTACTACTATTAAATGAATATTAAGGAATTTTTCGATCTCTAGATGTTATTTGCTAATTTTATATGTATAAATACGACGTGGATGCATGACATATGGATTTGAGTTGAACTAATCGAATATCGAATATTCAATATTCTTGTCAAGTCAATTGCTAATTTCCTTTCTTCAGCCTCTAAAAAGAATTATATGCATCTTATATTTTATTAAATTGCAATACCTTTAAATTATTGGAATTAAATTGTTACCCAAGCGATATTGAAAAGGACAAACGGAAATGCTCATATTTTGCTACAAGTTCTTTATTGCGATTTGTTTTAATGCGAAAATCAAAATTTGCAAAATACTAATGCTAACTTTTGTGTTGTAGATAAAATATAACATGTGTTAAATGTGATTGTGTAAACTTGTGGTGTATATGGATAGGGCTATTCCGTTCGTAAGGGATTAGTATCCCATTGTACTTGTACTTGTATTACTATAAATAAGCAGATTCGGTAAGGGGTAATATATGAATTACATATTCCACATACACTACAAGCTTTCACCAAATTCTCTCTATTCTTCTCTTTCGCCGCACCCTTCATAAAATAGTCCACAACACGTTATCGCACGCTCTTTCCGCCGTGCCTGCGAGAATTATACCGGAGTTCCGGCCATCTTCAATCACGTGGAGTATTAATTTCAATAGTTTTTTACTTTGATTTATTTATTTTTATTGAATTAATATATTGCTATTGATTCAATTTTCCCCGTTATTTTGAACAAGATTCAACGCATTGACGTATGGAAATTCTGAGTTGAAGGTAATCCTGTAAATTAAATTTTATTCAACTATCATCATCGCAATCCAGTTCTTCAAAACACTATCTCGATTGTCGATATTTTGTCGATCTCGATTGCATTTAACTCATCACATGCATAACCCAATTTCAAGGCTTAACGAATTATTGATCTTCGCAAATATCAGACAAGATCGACATTTAATATATTCAAATATATTATGAATTGATGATCAGGTGAACGAAGGAAAAATTATGTTTTTCTCTTGTTTTTTTTCGCTTTTCACAAAACATCAAATTTCGTTTTCCGAAAACTAGAAATTCTTTACTCAAAAAAACAATTTTTCTGCTTTTGAAAATAAAGAAAAAAAAACCCACGGAGCCGAGCTCTGGCCAAGCCGCGCGAGCCGAGCCAGCCGTGCTCGCCGTAAGCCGAGCCGAAATTAACCCAACCCGGCTCCGCCGAGCCACCCTAGCCCAACCTCGAGCTACTCCCAGCCTCAGCCTCCGCCCGAGCTACGCTACCCCGTGCTCCTTTGGCTCGCCCCCGCCCCGCCTCCATCCACTTCAACTTGGGCTCGCTGTTCCTTCCCCACCAACACCGGGACTCCAGCTTCCAGGCCATTCGGCCCGCGCCATCTCCCTTTGGCCCCGATGGGCCAGGCCGGCACTGTGGCCCGTAGCCCAAGGCACTGCCAGCCTCCCGCCGCTTTGTGCCACATGCCTGTATGCTTGACCCCACTTTGTCGGGCTCTCACCTCGTCCATAAATTTTATTTTCTTGCGCCGCAAGCAGCCCAAGAAAATAAAAAGTCGGGCCTCATAGCCCAACCACGACCCACCAAAAATTATTTCGGGTCATATTTGCAAACCCCAAGGTCCCGTACCTATATTTCACTACCCATTCACAATATATGTTAAAAATTTATTATTGTATTACTTTGTTCTATATATATTGCTTGATTGCGTATATATGAACTTGAAGTTCATAAATTCAACCCGAAGCTTCAATAAGTGCCATGAAACTCCGTTTCCCTTAAAAATTAAATACCCATGAAACCCGTAGTTTTCATGAAAATTTAAATCAAACCACAGTTCAGAACCCGAATGTTCTAACTTTTGTGATTATGGAGAATTTATTTCCATAAGCACTAACCACAATTTTTGTTCCTCCATCTAGTGGACTTTCGATGCAACAAATCACTCACTAACATGGGAGTTTCCGGAAGAAACTAATTTATATGGGCACAAAATTGTGAAGCCCACTTGACTACCGAGAAGTTGAGAAACATTGAAGCCAACAATGACGTGATAGAGCTAAATAAGCATCCGTCATGATCTTCAATCAAGATTTATGCCTCAAGCATTGTAAATGGAAGTACCTCAATGACGAGGATTCCATGGCTCTTTGACTCACTCTACGATCGCTCTAATCATGCAAAGACATAACTTGCCCGACGCAAGACACGCCTTGCCCGAAGCAAGACACACTTTGTCAAAAGCAAGACATACCTTGCCCGAAGCAAGACATATCTTGCCCCGACATAAGGCATGATTGGAACTCCATCCGTGAATAGGTACAAATTCTCAAGTTTATTGAATTCCGATTGAATTTGATCGGGAGAAGTTTTTTCTCGTCCTTCCATACTTCTAAATGCCTCCCGGGAAGCACCCTGTAGAATCTGGAGTACCACTAAATCTTGATCCGATACTACTCACTTGCTCACCGAAAAGCACAACAAGGAAAGGCACCTGCGTTGATTCGCCTGATGTACCGAAGGTCTTGCTCGTTTCTAAGCAGAAAATAACCCTAAGCGCTCGTCAATGTAGGCCTACCGAATCTACTCTTCCTTCTTCCTACCGGGAGTAGCATCGGACGCTGGTAGAATCGTGGTCAACCAAAGTGGGTGGCATCACGACCAAACACGCGTGATCCTTGGCAACTCGTGACCCAAAACTTCAAGAATATGGACAAAGATTCCCGAACCTCAACCGTGCAAAATCTACCTCCATTTTGATGGAATAGCATCATTGGCTATGCACTTATTTGTGCCCCTACCAATGTTAAGCCGAGGAGTACCATTCCCCGTAATCAATTTGTGAGACTAATTTTGCTTCACCTAACACATATGGAAAAGGCACTTTGACATGGGTATGTCCTGTCGCCGAACCCCCTATCTTTGGTTTAAGTTTTGAACAATTTTTCCTTTTGTTGATGATTGTTTTGGTATTTGCTTTAAATTTTTTGATATTATTATGGGATAGTCAGTCCTAAATGATGAGTTAATTGAATCATGTTTCTTATACATGTGACCGAATTCAATTAACATGTGATAAGGTATAAATGTGGGGAAAGTTTAGTTGTCCTGGATGAACGTGCGACTATGCACACTAACTTCATACCTAAATCACCCCCTCTAGCAACGAATTCATCTACCTAACCCGATTAAGGGCAATGCACCGCACCTCGTTGTATTACGGTACCGACCACACATGGGCCTTATATCTCCGCTCCTAAGAACGTCATTGAGTTATAAGGATATTCGAGCGAACAATGATCATAAAAACCACTGTAGAAAATAGAGTGACGTATCTGCATCACCTTCCAAAATATAAAGTCTAAGCTATGTTGGGGCCACCGGGCTACCTCCCAACCGACAGCCACATAGCCGGCTTGAGCTCTGTGATCTGAGCAGCCACTTGCTTTGGCACGACTGCTTGGAACATTCACAGTCAAAACACGATGCAATATGTTACACAATGCATCACCCACCAAGTAAGGATTTTGTGCCTACAAGCACACTTTTGCCAAGCCTCATTGCCGAACTGATTTTTACATCATCCAAGAAAGTTACTACATAACCCCTCTTTTCACAAGGATCAAAGTGGAATAATGTGGACTCTTCCAACCAAAAATGCGGACCATGTAACTATGGTTTTTGGTTGATATATCGACACAATGGTCACATGTCCGTCCACATACACATCACGTTAAACTCCCCGCCAATTCTTACTTGCAGTGGCTCACCACCCTAATTATCCCATAAAGTCTAAGACTGGATAATGCCGGAGTGAGTTTATATCGAATAAGATTCGATAAGACATGTTTTTTAAGTTTGAAATTGAACATTGAATTCCCATGTTCAACCCCCAAACAAATTTCAAGGTGTTTGGTCATGAAACAGACATCAATTGATTGCCCTGGACTCTCGTGAACGCACCAAGCTTTCTAAGCCGCCTGGGTGGCTATGCAATCTTGTATGCAGCCATGTTGGTCCGCCCTAAGACCCATTGCCACTCCGATACTTTATAGCGTTACAATTGGTTACCGGTACCTAACCTCGATGTTTCGTATTTACGCATTTTGCATGCACCTTCGCCATAGTCACGCCAATGTACCAATACGGGTCCTCAAAGAAGGATGAATCTTTGTCGATTACGATTCTCCTTCGAATTAGCTCTTGTGAGCCCTTGCACGCGATCTCTTTACCGCCATTTTGCGGATTGTCACTTCGACGAGACACCCCACTGCTGGGGGAGATAAGAACGTCAACGTTCCCGAAGAACGGCGCGAATTATCGTGACGTCCCCACTATGTCTCATTTCCGATCCCCATATTCTAGATTTCGTGAGTATTGCTCCGCACGTTTCATTCAGATAAAGTGACGAGATCACATATACAAATGCATGCTCGAGAAGGATGTAATGCATTTCCAACGGACGTCGAGTCAACATCCCCGGGAAGTGGTGCCGCCCGATGACCTGGGCTTGGCCGCCCCTATTGGATGCCCGTACGCCGACGGCCAGCCAATCAACTGCTCTCTACTGAAGCGTGACAACATCATTCGCCTCAAGGATTCACCTCCCCAGAAGTGGAGAAACACGGGCACAAAATGAATCCCTTTCCTTCGTTCGCTATCTCAAATCCATTCCACCTCATGAAATTAATCCTGACATTTGAGATTCCGTAGTCTTGGTCCATTATGCATGCATGGATGAGTTAATGGAATCGAACGAGATTATCATCGATGATATTCACGTATGCGGTAGCTACCTAAAATAAGTGAAAAGCGACTATATCGAACCCGCTCCGTTGATGAACAACACGTGTAACCGATTGGTCAAACCGGAAACAACAATCTAGGTTCTAACTTGATTCACTTGCGAAACGTAAAGGTCAGCCTCATAGCTCCTACACTTCCACATGTGAAGCCCGTTGGCTACAAGGTTTTCGTAAGGAATCGAAATGGAGGAAGAATGAAATAAAGGTTATACGAAGCACGCCTCGTGGCGCAAGGTTTCTCTCAAACGCCCGAGATTGATTACGAGGAGACTTATTCCCGTAATGGACGTTATAACGTTCCACTACCTTATCGCTTGGTAGTTTCCGAAAACTCGAATATGCAGCTTATGTACGTGGTTGTAACGTATCTATAGGGATCTTGATACTAAATATATGTGAAAAGTTCCCGAAGAACTTATTGACCGATTCAAATAGTTCAGACCAATGCACCCTCTCATTGAATCTCGAGGCATTTCACTTTACGGATTGGAACAATCCGAGCGGATGTGGTATACCCGTTTAAGTGAATATTTGATCGCTAGGATATGTGAATAAACTATGTGCCCTGCGTGTACAAACCGAATTTGCAAGAGTTATGTACCTACTGCCGATGACATAAATCTCACTTAGACTCTGTAAGAGCTTGAGAAAACCGCTCGCACCTCAAGTCGGAAATTTGAGATGAAAGATCTTGGGAAAACTCGCTATGTCTCGAATCTCGGCTTCGAGCAAAGTTCGATGGCATTCGGGTCCACCAATCGAACTACGCCGTGGCTGGCGGCCGCTGAGTACACTCCATGACCGTTCATACGCTAGGATGCAAATGAGACTCTGGGAAAAGGTCATGGAACCTCGAAGTTCTATATCTAAGTTCAATTAGCGCGATTGTACTTAGCTCATTGCATTATGCATGACATCTCATTCGTTGCCGATCTTGGTAAGATACAACACTCGGCGCCACACGCTATCACCAAATGCGTGTTAAAAGACGTTCGCTACTACTGACGGCTTATTCTATCCCCTCGCGCATCTCGACTAACTACAACCCCTTGGTTATCGAATGATGCTTACCTTGTGGGATATGCCGACACTGCACCATCCGTCCTGTTCCCGCACAAGGCACGTTTCCAAACGATTATGTCTTTACCGTTAGGAACACCAGAATATCTCGAGGTCAACCAAATAGACCTTGGGCTATGACGTCTTCGAGCTCATCGCCATACACGAAGCCACCCGTGTACATGGGAGCATATTCGAAGCACTTGTAATTCTTCATCCTTTGTTGAGTTCCAACAACGATCTACGTAAGACAACGCCGCATGTACGACCTCACCATAACATGATACATCCAAGAAGTCAAATAATTCAAGCATATGGGTTTCCACATTACATCGCATGAGCATCGAAGATTGAAGTCAAGCATATCCGATCCGAAGACAACCTTGCCGACTCCTTCACGAAGTAATTGCCGAAGAAGCTTGTTCGAGGATTTGCATGTGCAAATTTTCTCATTTGCTACGCTTGTAGTTCTCAGGAGTTTGTTTAACTCGGGAGTATCCCCAAGTATACTCGCTCTGGACCTTTAATGTACTCTCTTTTCTCCTACGATCGTGATCATTTTTCCCATTGGGTTTTTGTTGCCCGACTAGGTTTTAACGAGGCACCCATTCGGGCCGGTCATACCCTTGTGTGTTTTCACACTTAATGTGCCCTAAGATGTTAAGTATCGACATTGCATTAACTCACTTTTCTCCTAGACTATGGGTTTTGTCCCGTCTTCGGGTTTTACCATAAATGTTTTTGGCGGCAGCTTTTATTCTTTTTATACGCAGCTCCTATACATGGCACTCTGGCTGCTCTCTCTACTGTGCCTACGAGACGACTTCATCAACGCTATCATCATCTTCAAGATCCATTTGATATCTAACAGTATTTGCACACTCAAGGGGAGTGTTGTAGATAAAATATAACATGTGTTAAATGTGATTGTGTAAATCCTAGGTAGATATGGATTAGGCTATTCTGGTCTGTATGGATTAGTATCCTATTGTACTTCAGACCAGATTACTATAAATAAGAACTGTACGTGGGAATATATGAATTACATATTCCACATACACTACACCAAATTCTCTATTCTTCTTTGCCGCACTTTCATAAAATACCCACAACACTTTGGTTAATCTAATAGGACTAAAATTTTAGTTTGACCTTACTTGATTACGTGCACCGACATGTAGTTTTCCAAGGTTTAAGTTTGCAAGCCTATTAACCTCCAAAACTAAAGCTCCATTAATCTATATTTGCAATGCCACAAATAAATTAGACAAGAAGTTTTATCGAGACAAAAAAATTTTGTACGTGACAATCGAATTCAGTAAACCATTTAATCTACTCTAAACCCTCAATTAAATGCTCTCAGCGGTTATAATTAAGCCGACCAGTCCACTTAGTTCGATTTTCGATTATCGAACACCAAAATTTCTCAACAATGTAGCACATATAATGGCCTATTCATACACGCAATGAATTTTATAAGTTTCACAAAACGGTAGTTACCTCCGCACCGCCACAGTACCTGCCTAATTTGCAAATGTTCTCAGACCCAAAAACAGGAAAATTCGTAAATGTTCGAAACGCGGCGTTTTCGTACGTTCCAAGGGGCCGCCGAGGGCAACACACCGCGGTTAGATGACGATGAAACAACAATTGACGATTTGGCCTGTCTTCCTTCTCCTCGTCGCCCAAACGTGGCACGCAATCGTCGTTGCTGACAATTTGGGGCTTAGGGTTTTTACGGGAGGAAATTAGATTGAATACACGGCAGTCGATTTCAGATTCTGATCCCAAAATTCGAAGCGCATTGGGTTTTGGCAACTGCAATCTTCGTAGCAGTGGCATTTAGCAGTCGAATTATTGGCGCCGCAACCGCAACGCTTCCATCTGATTTTTCGAAAGGTGCGGGCTTTTACTTTGCATCCGCATGAATTTGGCATTTGTTTGGCTATTTAAATTATTGGGTTTCTTGTTTTTTTTTTTTATAAATTGGTACTGCATGTTGAAGATGTTAAGAACTAGAACTTTGAAAGCTAAAGAGTGCAAAAGTCTGAGAGAATGTCTGTACTTCATTAACTCAACTGATTGGCATAAATAGCCTTACAAGGAACAAAAATCAGAAAAATAAGCATTCAAATATCCCACGCCTAACAAACCCTAGACTAATGGGATTCTCCCAAAGATTAGGTCAAACACTCAACCATGTTCCCTAATAAATAGGGATTATTAGCGTAAGCAAATTAACTAAACAAACCAAATAACAATAACAATAAATATCCAACATTCCCTCCCTTAAACTCGAATGTTATTCAAGCAAATCGGGCCATAAAGTAGATCCCCGACCAACTCCGTGTAATTCACGCAGCCTTCCTCAAATGCTTCTAACTTTAGAGGCTTGGTCGCATATCCTAACTGGACTCGACTTCGACAATGAATTAGATCAACTACACCTTCCTTGTAAGATCACGAAGGAAATGAAATCCGACATCAATGTGCCGCTTCTTCCATGCAAAGACCGGATTCTGGAAAGTTTCATCATGAACCGTTATCGTGCGCATATCGCCAGGCTTTTCCCGAGTGTAATCCTCAAGTATTCTTCTTAACCATACAGCCTTGACAAGCACACGAGGCACTGCTATGAACTCACTTCGTTGTAGACAAGTGACAACTTTCGCTTTTCAAGACCATGAAATGTACTTCGAACTTATCATGAACACATGACCAGATGTGCTCTTTCTATCGTCTAGATCCCCAAAGATAATCACTCGTCACTAAATCCCACCATCTCATTGCTTCCACCTTTCATAAAACAGCCCATAATCCTCGCACCTTCAAATAATGAGCACTCTTTTTGGCAATGATAATGAAGTTTAGTTGGTTCCTCCATAAATCAAGCAAGACTCACAACATACATCATGTCCGGTCGAGTGGCCGACAAATACATTACACTTCCAATGATTTGTTTGTAATAGGTGTTTGCGACTCTCTCTCCTTCAAGATCCCTTGTAATCTTAAAACCTCGTACACCGATTTCTGATCGGATTACAATTCTGACATTTGAAATCTTCCGTAACCTCCTGCATATTTCCTTTTCCTGGGTTAAGAGCATTCCACAAGATGATTGCACCACCTCAATACCAAGAAAATAACGCATCTTTCCCAAATCGTCATATCAAATTCACTCATCATGATGCTTTAAATTCAACAAACATGGCTTCATCATTTCCAATGAATATCAAATCATCTACATACAGACAAACAATCAAAAATTTACCTCCTTCTCCAAATGACGAACAAAGTATCTACGAGGACACTTCTTTGGAATCCCCGCCTTAGGAGAAGTAGCACTATACGATCGTACCAAGTCGTGGTGCTTGTTTCTGCACTCGTATAATGCCTTTTTTTAGTCTCGGGAAAGCACCTTCTTCTCATTCCCCTTTTTCATGCTAACCCGGAGGTCTGTCACTGAAAACTTTCTCATTTAACTCACCATGCAAAGTTAAGGCCGATTTCACGTCAAGTTGATAACGTGCCAAGAGTTTTGTGTCGCCAATGATACCACCTGCCAAACGAATGGTGTCATGTCTAGCAATCAAAGACTTCGCATAATCAACTCCATATTTTCGCGTTGTATCCCTTTGCCACCAAACTCGCGCTTGTATTTGTCAACCTCTCCTTTCGCCGAGCTTTGTTTTCAAAGATCCATTTAACCCCAAATGGCTGTTTCTTTTGGCCGGAAGATCACTGCCAATTCCTGTGTATCATTTTTCTCAATCGCCTATTTCGCATCCATGTTTCTCCACTTTACATTATTACCAAGATCCTAAAGAAAGCATTGATCACCGTCTCGCAAAACAAAGCATGATGAGCAACATTTTCACTATCCGATAATTCATCTCCACTTACATAGTCTCGACATCCAAAAAGGCCTTCTCCTCGGACCGTCGAAAGCATCCGAGCTCAAGGTCGAATCTCCGTGCTGCTCCATTCACGGAACATTTCGACGTCAAATCTCCTCAAGATTGTGCTTCCCGCTTCCTATGTTTCTCACTTACCGGAACATTTGGCAAGATATCTTCGAAATTTGCACATCGCTCCTTCTTTTTTTTCATCATTGATATCTAAATCAAATGGAATTGATTCCGTATATGGTGTCGCCAATTCCAACTGTTCCCTTCATCAAACACAACATCACTAGCCGACAATGATCTTCTCAAGGATCGGATTGCATGTACTTATACTTTTGATTCTTCACTAACACCAAGTAGCACACATTTCACACTTTTGTCATCAAGTTTGCTTTTCGATCGTGTACATGTGCATGCTAGACATCCAAATATTCTAAAGTGATCAAATTTGCTCATGGGCCCACCCATGCTTTTCAGTGTCATGTTTTTGGGTCAAAGAAGCGTGGGGCTTCTATTCAAAACATGAACACTCCATGACAAAGCTCTTCTCAAAACTTTTCGGGGATGTCTTTCTTTGTCGCATGCTTCGTACTCATATTCATAATAGTACGATTTTTCTCTCATGCAACTCTTCGCTTTTGCCGTGGTGAATAAGCCGGGCAGCGTGAAGCCGGCTCGCGAATTCCATTCATTTCACATAAGCTAGTAAATTCATGTGATGTGAATTACCCGCCACGATCGCACGTAATATTCTTTATGCAATTTCCAGCTTTTTCAAATACGTGCACGAAATTTTAAATGCAAAGAATGGCCTCGCATTTTTCTCCCAAAAATAAATCCATGTCTTACGACTAAAGTCATCAAGAATGTAATGAAGTACCTTTGTTGCTATTTGACGTCGGGTTAATTGGTCCACATATCAGTGAACCAATTGCAGATTTCCAGAAGCTCTCGTGTGCCTCTCTGGAAATGAGTCACGATGTCGCTTTCAATAATGCAATCCTCGCATACTCAAGGAGTCTCGAATTTGAGGCACCCTCTTACCATCTTCTTTTGCTCCAGTGGTCTTCAATCCATTAAAGTTTAGGTGCCCATAGCGATAAGGCCATAGCCACGCTTCGTGCCTTGAGTTGGTCAAGTGAAGCAAGTTTGATCATCATGTGGAATCTGTATGTAGGAACATCCGATTTGTTGTCATTTTGGCTTGTGCACAAGCCCTTCTCCTGGGATGATGAATCGACAGCTTGTCTCTCTCGAATAAGGATTGCGAAACCTTTTCTTGTAGCCGACCAAGACTAATCGATTACTTTTAGTTCCTGGACATAAAATACTCCGATTGCTTGTATGTTACTATTTAGCCGAATTTTAATATTCCGCCCATAAATTACGTATGCTAGAATTGTTTCCAAGTTTTACTTTTCTCTCTAAAGTTTTCATCTAACTCGTAGAACAAGGATTTATTACCACACATATGATTGTCAGCAATGAGTCTAAATACCAAGTATCACCCGAATGGGTTCTCCTTTTGTCGATGTAGCCATCAAAAGCATTTCTCTTCGACCAAGATTCACCTTGGCTTCCTTCCTTTGTCGTGGCATTCATATTGATATAATAAACTTGTGACGTTAAAGCATTCCTCCCTTGACTTGTCAAATTGTGCTCCTTGATTGTGTGAGTCCGGCGTCCTCGCCTCTCGCTCCTCGAAAGCCCTGCCCTCTCTACCTCTACCCGAAGATGTTCCTCTCATGAGTGGCGATCTTCAAGGTCATTTCATCCACGCATGACTAGCCATCCTCCGCCATGAACCAATAATGAACTTTGTAAAGACATCAATCGAAAAAGACTGCCAATGTCATTCGACATTCTTCAATGGAACACACCACATAAGTCTAAATTTGTGTCATTTGAGCGAAGGATTTTCTCAATGACCGCAATATCTTCCATATTTTCGCCATGAATATACGCATCTTATTTGCAATCACCATTGTCCTTGCAAAGTAATCATTAATCGACTCTCCTTCCTTCATATGAAGAATCTCAAACTCTTTGGGCGAAGAGTTTGAAGTTGGGCACTGCTTTCATCCGTGCCGTACCTTGATACTTCTTCATGGAATCCCATATATCCTTAGCGCATCCTTCTCGGTGGATTGCTCGTGACGGGACACCATCATTGCTTGGAAATGTGTAGTTCTTTGTCTTCAAATCTTTCACCTTTGCTCTTCCAATGTCTTTCTCTCGCGTCTCTCGCCGTCAAGGTAGCCCCATCGCAGTGGGCTCGCGATGCCGGCTTCAAATCCGAGTCCAATACTCCTTTGATCGCGCAAGAAGTTTTCCATCGCATACTCCAATGATCATGTGGACCATCAAAACGTGGAATCGCAGTTGCACAAAATTGTTTTCTTGACGCCATCGAGGTCTTGCCGGCTGCAAGATGAAAGCCGCCGCTTGTTTCTTCAAATCAGCCCTGAAACAGGCTCGGATACCAATTGGTTAAGAACTAGAACTTTGAAAGCTAAAGAGTGCAAAAGTCCGAGAGAATGTTCGCATTTCTCATTAACTCAACTGGATTGGCATAAATAGCCTTGCAAGGAACAAAAATCAGAAAATAAGCATCCAAATATCCCACGTCTAACAACCCTAGACTAATGATTCTCCTAAAGATTAGTCAAACACTGAACCAACCATGTTCCCTAATAAATAGGGATTATTAGCAGAAGCAAATTAATCCAAACAAACCAAATAACAATAACAATAAATATCCAACAAGAATTCAAATGAGTGACTCGTAGCATTGAGCCGAGTGTTTGATTCACGGAGTCTTATCAATTTCAATTGGGATTTTCTTCATTTAATTTGATTGGATGATGTGCGCCGGATTAATCATTTTTTATGTAATCCTTGATTTCGAGTACTGTATTTTGGTCAGTGTGAAACTCGAACGGTTTTCGCTCTCCTGCATGGTTCAGGTGGCAATGGTGTTGAGATTTTTGGGCATGTTATGACTGCTGGGGTTTGATTAGAATTTGAAGGGTCAGCGATTGGATATTGTTTGTTCAAAATGTCTTCATCTCCAAGTTCACAATCAACAAAAGTTGGCATCTTAGTCGCGTAAAAGTCTTCTCCTGCTACCGAAAGGTTTACTGAGCAGCATGAGAGTGTATCGAGAATTGAGGAGTGATGAAGATGAAGATGAGGACGGTGGATGATAAAAGATGTAGATGGTGAAGTTGTTGACAGCAGCCGAAACACAGTTGAAACTGCCGCATTGATTGATTTGTTGAACGCGGGTTGTGAGGTACAAAAGTGTTCTGTTGGAGACACGGAGCACGGGAAGGAAGAAACTGTGATGCAAACTAAACATATCCTCAGAAGGCATCTGCAAACAGGTTTGAAAAACAGGTTCCCGGAAATGCCGACAGTGAAACCGTTCAAGAAAGAGTTGATGTCTCAAGCAGTGAAACTGATGTTAATGATGTGCTATAGTGGGAGAGCCGAAAGTATTCACAGAAGGCATCCCAAAGCCCACTATGGATTTAGATGACGAGGATGGGGATGCTATCTGCAAAACGCACCATGGCCCGCCATTCGTTAGCAAGTTTCACGCTTGATGAACCTGATACTTTTCTTCAAGAAACAGATGATGAGGAGGATGACCTCCAAAATATTGATGATGAAGAAGAATACAGGAAATTCCTCACTGCTGTTTTACAGGGTGAAGGTGACAACCAATCAACTTAAGAAAATGAAAATGCTGAAGATGAGGATATAATGATGCAGACTTCGAGATAGAACTTGAAGAGTTACTGGAGAGTGAAGGGGATCAGAATTTAGGGACAAAAGTGTAGAGGAGAACGGGGGAGCTGGAAGACGAGACGACCAAAGACTGGGCAGAATAGGTGTCAAAAAGCTCCTGCCCAATGCAAGAAGAACAATTTAGGAGCACAATAGAAAGGCCATTGCTCCCTTTTACTCAGTTTTGCCAAAGGGACCAATGTCCTCTTTCTCTACTCAGGCCAGCGGAACTTTAATGCTCCGGGACAGCTTCAAGCTGTGTGTCTTCCACAGTTGAAGATTGTACTATGAATGGATTCACTGCCCACCAAATCGGCCAGTTGCACTGTTGGATTCATGAACACTTCCGTGCAGCTATTTATTCAAGTATTTCTCGGCGTGCCCTTGATTCCTGTCTGCAATATATTGCCTCCCAGGTTCAGAAATTGATCTTTGAGATGCTCCAGAAAGTACTAGTACTGACATGGAAAAATGAACCGTATCCTACTGTTTTCCCATCAGTACCAACTGAACACCCAATTCTACATGACACAAAGCAATCTTAGCATTAGGTGCTCAGGCCAATTGTACTATGTAATGTTGAGTTACGAAATCTTTAGTCTAATCGAATTTATAGAGCTTTAGAGTTTAATATTTTATCTAATTCTATATATATAAAGTGAAGAACACCAATTTGGTAAAACATTCGTAAAACCAAATTTTGCCCTCTTACTTATAACTATTTAAAAACTAAATTAATTATAAAGAAATAAAAAAAAAAAATTATACATGTGATTAAAAAAGAACCACCCCACGTTAGTAGTTACTAACCATTTTTTTTAATTTTTAAATTACATAAATATAAATTGTTTATTTTTTAAAGAGCTAATTGCTACACGCGTACGTGTGGCAAGAGGCTGGGGTGTGTCAAAATTTCGACGGTATAATGCCGAGAACGAGATGGTGGTAGATGGAACACCCTCTTCCTCTCTAAAATATAGGCTGGGCACCAGAAAGAAAATTATACACAAAATTAGTAAATAATTCAATCAATTGTTTCTATTCCAATTAGCGTTATACACAAAATCAGGTAACAATTCAATCAATTGTTTCCCATTCCAATTAGCAAAAGGAGAAGGAAGGCTAACCCTAACCTTAACAAAAAAAAAAAAAAAGCCCAACCCTAGCAGTATATATATATAAAGCACGTACCAATAATTTTTGAGTACTCTTGAACAAATCAAATCAATAAGATTCTTGCTGCAAAGCAATGTTTCTGGCGGTGCCACTGAAGGAAGAAGATGTATGAATAAGAGAAACACAAAGCCAAAAACGTTGATGGACCTGCCTATGGATATCCTCGTCGACATCCTTATGAGGCTGCAGCAGTAATCACGAAACGTTCGAGTACCGAGGTGTAGTAGCATATATGGGAAATGTCATTGATTCCCCATTCTTTGCTCAACTGCATACTTCACGGTTGCTTAATTCTGCTGCCTCTTGTTCTGCCACTGTCCAAGTACCTCAACTTATTCTTCTTGCTGAGTTTGAGACTCCTAACCTCAATCGCCAAATAGGCTTGCACCCAGCCAAATACACTGCCGGCGCTGGCCACGACGACGCTAGTGCGATTGTATTTAAACATGCTCTTCCTAACTGGAAGATTTTCTGCGGCGGCTTAAAGCACGATGTACATTTTGTTTTCGGCAACTTGATTGGCTTTAAAGGCAGAAAACTAACAGGTCCATGCTACTTGTTCGATGCTCTTAGGGGTGAAGTTCTACAGCTCCCATTGATGTGGAGGAACCGCTCACCCTTCAACACAGGGGACTACACGTTTACGTGGTACGGCATGGGATTTGACAATATATCTTGCACGTACAAGATTGTTTGTGTTTCCACATGGTGTATAAGCGAGGATCTGGAGGCCCATGTTTATACATTAGGTGCAAGTGCAACAACCTCATCGTGGCGACAAACACACTCAGTTCCTCCTCGCGTTTTAAGTAATAAGAATGTATCTGCATATGGAGACATGCATTGGTTTATTGATCCATCTCAACCACGGAAAAGAAGTTACAGTAACGATGCTGATTCTTATATAATTTCTTTCGACTTCAAGAAGGAGGAATTCGTTTGGACACCTCATCCAAATTTACCAGGTTTCGTTAATCATTTCCATGGCATGCATTTGCTTAGCTTGAGAGGATCTTTAGCCATTGCGGATTTTTCTGATCATGATCGTTACGGTGGTATTGGAGGCCAAAGGTGTATTGACATATGGGTGTTAAAAGATTATTTGAAGAAAAAGAAAGAGTGGACGTTGGATTACAAAATCGAGACCCCAATGATTATGATACATTGGATCTCGGCTATCGGTGAATGGGAGCATGGCATATTTTACGCATGCTTCAAATTTCCTAAATGCTACTTTTTGGATCTAAGAAATAAATCCACGAAATGCATCCGAGGGGAAACATTATTCCGGAGCATCTCAAGTACTTATAATTACAATTACTTGAGTGGGCAGAGGAACATGAAGATGATCATGTACAGTTACACTAAAAGCCTGATTTCCTTAAGAAATTATGGCAATTTGCTTGAAAGAAAAAAAGTGTACAAGTGGGCAGTTTTTGAAGCAGCAAAAACAAGTGCGACCAGAATTTTTGAAGCTGCAAAAACAAGTCCGTGGGGAATTTTTGAAGCAGCAAAAACAAGTGCTCGGGCACTTTCTGAAGCAGCAAAAACAAGTATGTGGCACTTTGAAACTTTATGGTGGAATGATTACCAAAAAAAAAATTATGAATCAAAAGGTTATAATCGCAACCGTTCACTCTCTTATTATTTTCAAAATCATTTATGGAAAAATCTGTTTAATTTGGAAGTTGTTTGATGATTCATATGTATCGAGCAAATCGGCTGGCCGGCCGCCTCAAGTAAAAATGCGACTCTGGGATTCATGAAACACTGAGATTTGTGTGGTAAGACTGAAGACTGGTTGTGATGCTTTCTGCTTTTGTGTCTTCATTATCAATGTACACTTTTTTTTTTCCAATCATGAATGTACACTTGGCTCTTAGGTGTTCCACCTACGATCTCGTTCTCGGCATTATACTGTCGAAATTCTGTACATAAAATATTAAACTCTAAAGCTCTATAAATTCGATTAGACTAAAGATTTCGTAACTCGGCATTACATAGTAGAAATTCCGTACATAAAATATGAAACTCTAAACCTCTATAAATTCGATTCGACTAAAAAATTAGTTCCAGAGGACATATCAATGTCAGCCTAGAGGTTTTTTTCAATCCAGCTGTATTTCCCTATAAGCCACCACAGGAGCAGCTGTAAATCGGGGATGATGGAAATATAATACGGATTGGAAGTTGGAAGGAAATGCAACAACATTGGCGAACTGCAGAACTGAGGTCTGCAATTTGTAGCCAGAGCAGAGCTCTAACGCCATTGAATGCTGCTGGACTGAGGTGTACCCAAACTGTAAGTATGTTGTAAACTTTGAACTGATGAAATCGATCGAATAAATATATCCTAAGAGGGTGATTGAAAGTTCTGGGCATACCAATTACGTATTAGTGACAACTCTTCAGAAAGTGTCTTTATAGTTAGGGTACCATGCTTCTTTACTATAGTTTCTCTCTAAAGTTTGCCATGCTTCTTTGCTCATTACTATAGTGAAATGTGTACATGTCATATTTACTAATAAAACCCTAAGAGTAAAGTTTCATGCCCTCGAACTATCGCTCTAGTTGAAATTGATCTCGTATACTATTTTTTTAGCAATTAAAGGACCTAAAATTTTAAAAATGGGCCAACTCACCCCTTACCATTAGAGCAACTCCAGTGTTGCTCACCTCCCCCCAGGCAATCACTATTCAATCCACCCCAATGAACAGTAATTGCCCTAATGAACAGTGTATTCTCCTGTCAATTGCTTTTTACTTCTCCACCCCTACAATTAAATTGCCCTGGCAATTGACAATAAAATATTAGTATTTTTTATATTTATAAAATAATACATAATAATTTTATTTGTAATTTCGGATAAGATTTTTAATCGTTCTCGTTGCGCCACGTGTCATTATCCGAAAAACCAATAACAATAAAATATTTGTATTTTTTTATTTATTTATAAAATAATTCAAAATAATTTTATTTGTTATATCGGATAAAATTTTTAATCGTTCTCATTGCGCCACGTGTCATAATCTGAAAAGACAATTATTGGTGATGGATTTCCGATAAGATTTTTAACGAATCACGTTGAGCCACGTGTCACAACCCGATTACACTCATTGATGACAGATTTCCACCAGATTTTTAACGAATGGCGGCATGCCACGTGGCATCTTCAAGAAGCGTCCAATTCGTACCTGCACCAGTTGTCATTTTTTTTTGAAAAAAAAATGGATTGAAACTTTGAGAGAGATAGGAGAAAGCTTCAAAGATGTTGAGAAAATATGGAATTGTGGTGTAAGGTAGATGAAATTGCCAAGGTATTTATAGAAAAGTAAAAAAAAAAAGTTTACAAATTTTTTAAAAAAATTTTCCCGATTTTTACAGATTTTTTACAATTTTTAAAAAAAATTTATTCCCTTAATTAATCTCTGCCGTTGGATTTAAAAAAATTTGAATTTCAACGCTCCAGATTGTGACACGTGTCACAACGGTAACTTTTCTGAATTTTAAAACATTTTTTATTTATTTATAAAGGAATTAATATCAACCGTTGATCTGAGATCCAACGGTTGATATTAAATCCTTTTTTTTATTTTTTTATTACCGTTGCAGATCCAACGGCCCAAATTAAAGAGCCGTTGAGATCGCACGGTCCAGGGGAAGCCACGTGGCTTCCCCAACAGTAACAATTGAAGTGGCCGACAGGCGGGCCCCACCCGCTGCCGACCTTGTCGGGACGCGCCTCACTCGCGCGTGTAATGCACGCGCCTGACGCAAAAAAAATATAAAATACTTGGTTGACGCCAGCCTGATGTCAGCCACCTTGGTGGCTCGGGCTGTCAACTTTTCACTCGGCTCTTGCCCGAGCAGCCCCCTTCCCCCGAGCTCCTTCCTTCTCCAGCCCATCCCTCTGGCTCCCTTTGGCAGTTTGGGCCACTGTCTGTCACAACCCGTTCAAAGTTTTAACTTATTTTATTCCCGGAAGGGGGAAATGACGTTTTTACCCCTGGGTTGACTTTTTGGTTAACTTTTGCGTCGTAACTCGTACGACGCTTCCACTTGTATTTTCTTGACGTGCTCGTCGTTACGAACGCGTAGACGCGAGCGGGACGTCGTTCGGACTCCGAACGAATATTTTACGGGCGTTGGATTACCGACCTTACCCGTATTTTTTTAATTTCTGGACAGATTGGTGGTTGGGCTGGGGCCCAACACCCCTGTTGGCCCATGTGGCCTTGTCCCTTTGTCTCTGTTAGTCCCTCACTCTCTGCAACTCACTTTCTCGCTCTCTTTTTCTCTCCGTGCGTGTGCACAGTGCACACCGACGGAAAGCCGTCGAATCGAGGCGAACGAAAATCACCACCTTCTTCGTCTCGACGTCGTGGACTCAACGGTGCAAACCGTTCGTCCAAACTCCCAACCGTTTGACGGGAAACGCAACCGGAAGAACCGGACCTTCTCGGCCATTTTTCGGCCAATCTAGACCGAGGTTGTCACATCCCGATCCCGGAACGAGCCAGGTGTCGGAAGGTGATGGCCGACACGCGTTAGCGTGACGAAAGCCAAAAAGAAATTTAAGAATAAAGGATAAGAACATAGTGCGGAAGAATTGTTAGAATACACAGTAATCAGTGTGAGGGGGATACAAATTAAATACAACGTAGAAACAACGCTACATTGTCATACCACCGCGCCTCGACGTCACAAGCTCCCAGCCAACTAACCTGGAGGGGCGCAAAACATAAAACGGTGAGTGGGTCAAAAAGTAAAGTTTGATAAAACCGTTGTTTTCAAAAGTCTAGTAACCCCTCGTTTGAAAACAAGTATAATTTGAGAAAATACGTCATACCCGTAGGCATGAACCTCAAAATACTACCATTTAAAACATTCGGGTACTCCCCGATAAATCTTTACTGATTTGCTCACCCATATGTAAACACACAAGTCCAAGTGGCTAAACCACAAGGAACAGGCTAGGTATAAAAGTAATACGCTGAGTACTACAATGACGCGAGTCTAACGCTAAGCGCTGGTGCACAAAGTGCAGTCACACAAGTTCGAGTTGCCTAGTGCAACTTAGAACAGGCTAGTACCTACAATGGATCCAAAGCTGCGTAACGGTACTGGTAGTGACTACTCCAAACGTCAAGGCTAGTCCTGGCCACAAGACTGAGTACTAATACCTGGGGTGTATACATCTACTGATGAGCAACAGTATGAAAACATGCATGGCAATATAGTACGAATGTTCTACCTCTAACAAACGTAATGATATGCAACTACGCTAACAGTTAAAGAAACCGTTGAAAAACCATACGTATATATATACATTTATCAAACAAAGATCCACTCACTCACCTGTAGGTAGCCGGGTCGAAGTACCCCGTCCTGGGTAGCCCCAGTAGTCCACTGGATAGGCCCCACCTATATGAGATATCACCGGTACAATGATTAAACTCATAAAGGTAACGAATTAACGAATTAACGAATTAATTAATCCTATCCCTTGCTTTCTCAAATTGGAGGTCCAAAACACCTAAAAAATGATCATGCGTACTACCACGAGGTAGTACACGTCGTCACGAGTCGCCCCGTGAAAACAGATTCGAAAAAGGACCTCCCACGCGCCCTCACGCGCGGCTGGAAGGTGCGGAGCTCGGCTCCACACGCGCCCTCACACTTATTATTCAATTTTCCTTAATTATTCTTAAATTTTTCTAAATGGCTTTCGTCACCTAACGCGTGTCGCCCAGCACTTCCCGACACCTGGCGTTTTCAGGATCGGGATGTGTCACTGTCCCCCAAGCAATTTGCAGGGCTGGACTTGCTCTTATAGCACACTTATTTTAAGTGTGCTATATTTAGGAATGGTGGTTAAATATAGCCAAACCATTGGAGATGGCCTTAAAATATAATTTTTTAAAGAATAGTGCAGGGTTATAATTTTTTATTTCCAATGGTACATGAGCTACATTTTATTTCTCTCAATATTTTATTACTTTTTAGCATATTGGAGAATATTATAGTACAACATTCGCACAACAACTACTATGTGTTGTTTAAATCAATTAAACTACTACTTGTACCTATTTAAATATAATTTTTGGAACACATTGTTTTTTTTAAGAAGATGTATATTGAAAATATCTATCTTTAGAGACAAATATTTTGAATATGACCCGTGTAAGATTGAGAACTATTTAACAAGATTTCATATATATTTTTAGTTTAAAATATGTTTTTACGTTTTTAAAATTATAAAAAAATGATCCTAGCCTTTGGATTTAAACAACCATGTCATCTTATGGACAAAAAAATGCGGGTGCATGATAAAACATGCAACCTGTAGCACATAATTGCTGCTATGTGATGTCTCATACAACTTTTTTACTTCATAGGACCTATGAATAGTGGTAGGCTATTCCTACCAAAGGGACCAAATGTAGCAAGCCCCTAAAAAATTGGCCCATAAATCTTTTCGGGTAGATTCTTTTTGGCCTTCCATTGAAGATGGGTTTTGAAAAAAAAGGAGTTAAATTTGGGATTTGGCACTCCATTAGAGATGGCGTTAGTTTCCATCCACTATTCCGTCAAATTAAAGGGCAAATGCACATTTTCATAGTTCATTCCTACATGTCACTGACAATACCGATAAAAATAGGACATGTGGACATAGAGTAATTAACAAACTTATAAAATAAAAAATATCGGTTTGACAAAAAAAAAAAAGTTACAAAATAAAAAGAAATGGATCTTTACCTATTTAAGGTTTAAAACCAGAGTTTTCAAATTTAAACACAAACAATACAAAATTTTTACCTGAAGCCTCTTTACTGTTGTCGCTAAACTATTTTTTTAAACCAAGTCGGTAACCAAACCAACGCTCTACAACTTTAAACGTGGTCAAAATTTGCTTTTTATTTGTTCAAAGAGTAGGAAGAATCCAATCGTCTTAAAAATCCGATGCGTGCGGCTTCAAATTAAATGAATTTTAATACAAATAGTGTTTAGATGATGATAAGAGAGCGAGTTGTTTTGATTTTATTAATCAATATTTTCAAAGTGCCATGTATTTTTTTGGTGCATTCAGATTCAAGTCCACCCCAAGCAATGTTCTATTTTCTTAGCTAAACAATTTTTAATTTATTTGGACAACGACTTCCAAAATGACACTTCACTTTTACCGTTTACCCTTTTTGAGAGATGAACTGTTTCAAAATGACAGTTTATTGTATGTAATAATCGAACTCTCGGAAAAATCTTGGATGGTATGAACCATTTAATAGTTCGCCCATTGAATAATTCCAAATTAATTTGCAGTGAGCCTCAAATAAATTTTAAATCATTCAATGGTCGGATCATTAAATAATACGTACCACTCAAATTTGAACCCCAAACTCTCAAAAAAAGATTCTTTTTTCACCACTAACAAAATATTGTGACAAGAAGCTCCAAAAAGTGGCTCATTGCTAACCACTACTTTTTATGTGTGACATTTTGCTCACCCTCCATCTTGATCATCTTAAAAGGTGCACACATGTGGTCCATTTGATATTTACAATACTCCACCTCCTTATCAATGACATTTTATGCTTTGCAAACACAATGTCAAGGTTAAATTAATATAATTTAATTGGTCTAAACACAAGATGGCGTTGTTGTATAATATTACAAGTCAATTGTACACTGTTACATAAAAAATAATTGAACAAATAGTGAATTTCTCTGATCGACAGGGTCTTTTTCTTTTACTTATCATGTCTCGCGTTCAAATCCGTCTATTCTTTTTCTAACGTAATTTATAGCAGTAATATATTGTGATAAAAAAACGCATAATTGCACGTAATCAATTGGGATATTGTGTTAGTGACATTTTGGATATAGGTAAATTAATCTCAATATCCGGACAAAGTAAAGTCTACAGATTTACAGTTTACCTGTAGGAACGCCATTAATGTATTAACTAAATTGGGCAATCAGCCATTTTGTTTTAATCCTATGTATAGTGCCCAAAAACATGTCCAGAAACAAAAACGTGCACCTAATTAATCAAAGATTAATTAATGATCCCAATCACGTGGACAGATCCAGGGGCTCCACGTAGCATCTGAAGTGTCCGTTAAAGACATGCAGCGACAACAAGTGGTCAAATCCCGGGCGAAACGACCGTACTTTACTTTTCCCGCAGAACTCACTCGACAGCGCACATTGATTCCATACGTAACAGCCATATCTGATTGGTCCACGTGTGAATTCGAATGCAAGAAAATATTATATAAATTAGCTCGACGGAACACTCTAGGTCGCAAACAACACTAGCTCGCTGACTACTGCACTCTGAACACTCGAAAATGGCCGAAGCTGAGGGAAAATCCGTCGCTCCAAACGCCGACGTTTTGGAATGGCCGAAGAAGGACAAGCGCCGGCTCCTTCACGCCGTGTACCGCGTCGGCGATCTCGATCGCACCATCAAGTACGTTACTTTTGGACATCGCCGATCATGATCGATGATCGATTCAATTCCACGATTTCAAATTTTCATTTTTCTGGCGATCGATTTCAATCATAATATTTTATTTTTGGGAAAATAAAATAATTGCAGGTTTTATACGGAGGCTCTGGGGATGAAGCTGTTGAGGAAGAGGGACATTCCGGAGGAGAAATACTCGAATGCGTTTCTGGGGTTTGGGCCCGAAGACTCTCACTTTGTGGTTGAATTGACTTACAATTATGGAGTTTCTTCTTATGATATCGGCACCGGTTTCGGGCATTTCGCCATCGCTACTCCCGATGTAAGTGTTCGAATGGCAAAATTTAAATGACATCCCAAATTCCAAAGTTTTCAATACCAAACTTCCAGGCGAGGGATGACGCCGTTATCTCAAGTAATTCACTTGTGACATGCATTTAAGCTTTATGACATTTACACGATTGACTTGAGATACCATCACGGTATCATCCCTTGCATGGAAGTTTGGGTATGAAGTATTGAAAACT
This sequence comes from Gillenia trifoliata, assembly GCA_018257905.1. Lineage (NCBI taxonomy): Eukaryota > Viridiplantae > Streptophyta > Magnoliopsida > Rosales > Rosaceae > Gillenia > Gillenia trifoliata. The sequence continues at coordinate 45,189,445 of CM031080.1, read as the reverse complement.
TTGGAATTTGGGATGTTGTTCTCGTTTCTGAATTTTGATGAGTTTATGGAATTTGAGATTTTGGACATTTCATCATTGCTACTCCTGATATAATGACACCGCGACGGTATCCTAAGCCAATCATGCCGTTTTAGCTTTATAGCAGTGTATGATTGGCTTGGAATCCTGTTTGATGGGAGTTTTTCTCCTTAGGGGAATTAAGTATTGAGTATTGGGAATTTGAGATTTTGTTCTTGTTTTCGAGTTTCGACGAAGTTTGGAAATTGGGAATTTGTAGGTTCAAAAACTGGTGGATGATGTTCGTGCCAAGGGTGGAAATGTGACGAGGGAGCCTGGCCCTGTGAAAGGCGGGAAGAGCATCATTGCCTTTGTGAAGGACCCTGATGGTTACGCATTTGAGATTATTCAGAGACCTTCCACCCCTGAGCCACTTTGCCAAGTAATGCTCCGCGTTGGTGATCTCGAACGCTCTATCAAGTTCTATGAAAAGGTACTGATTTAGTCCCCACCATACGAATTCAAACATTATCCGGCTTTAATTGGATTAGTCTTGGAATTTTACCATCACACTTTTATCTGGCAATTTTGGTACATTTGATAAATGTTAGGATGCCATTGAATTCTGAACTAGTCCTCTTGCGTTTTATAAACATGATAAAGATTCACCTCTGTCATGGTTTGGATCTTAGTATTGTATTGGTATTGATCAAATCAGTGACCATATTTCTTAACCTTGTCCGATGTCCTGGCTTTCCTTTTGTGCAGGCATTGGGGTTGAAGCTATTGAGGACGGTTGACAGGCCTGAATACAAGGTGAATAATCCTCTCGTCAACAAAAATTATGATTATGTTAACAATATGTACATGAGTGAGTCTTCTGATCTGTCATATTTCTATACGAAGGCTTCCCGGTTTTACTTGTTGCATCTGTTTTACAGTACACTGTAGCCATCCTGGGATATGCAGAAGAAGAGCAGACTACCATCTTGGAGTTGACTTATAACTATGGTGTGACCGAATATACCAAGGGAAATGCGTATGCACAGGTCCACGTATTTTGCAACTCCTTCCATATATTATTCTTTTTAGAAACTGTTGGTTCCTTAACAATTTCTGCCGTCCCGATACTTTTGTGTCTCCAGATTGCTGTTAGTACTGATGATGTCTACAAAAGTGCTGAGGCTGTCAACTTGGTTACACAAGAGTTTGGAGGAAAGATCACCAGACAGCCAGGCCCTATTCCTGGACTCAACACCAAGATCACCTCTTTTCTCGATCCCGATGGCTGGAAAACTGTGAGTCTTCACTTGTTGCTCAACTTTCTATGTATTTGTTTGTCTTTTAAGCAATGCTGGAATCATACGTATACACTGAAGTGCAAAGATAAAAGAGAACGTGATTAATATGCTTCATCCCCTGTTATTTCGGTGTTCTTAGTTATATAGACAATAGTTATAATGTCAATTTAGTAACTCTTTCGAGGACAAGGAGTGGCGTCTAACTAATCCGTAGCTGAAAGATTGAAGGTCTTTCGGTTTAAGTTTTTCCACCTGTGATTGTATCTAATGCATCGAACAATTTAGAGGCGATACGTCATTAGCGGTTGAGCTCATACTTCTGTTCTTAACGTTGTGCTTGTAGGTCCTGGTTGACAACGAGGATTTCCTGAAGGAACTGCAGCAGTAAGCAGGAGTAGTAAAGATGTGGATAGAGAGTCCATCTCATACGAATAAGATAATCCAGTTCGTGTGTTACTTTGGTTGTAATGTTTAATGGGAACTTGCGACTATTACTCCGTTTGTCTAGTTTAACATGGTTTTCCGACTTCGTTTGTGATCGCTGATATCATATTATGATTGTTACTTGACCTTCACCATCTCGAGTGGTCGGAATTCTTACATGCGGCGGCCCGTATGTGAGAAGTTCTCCATGAGCGGGGGAGGGTGAAGATCAAAGTAAGATTAACAGCAGAAAAACCCATATTACACTTCAGAAAATTCTCCTCTTTCAGAAAAGAAAAATTCCCCGCGGAGGTGTTGCAAAAATTCGGCTCACACTCGATTTCGATGCGTCTAAGATTGCTCACTTGGGCGCTTTTCTTTCAAGCAAATTGCCATAATTTCTTAAGGAAATCAGGCTTTTAGTATAACTGTACATGGTCAGCTCCAGCTTCCTTATACCTAACGGTCCAAACAATGTCAACAAGGACTGACCTTTGTTAACTAATCTTCTTGAATCGAGCTCGACGGCCTTCTTGCTTCTACGCTCTCTGCCATTTGGGACGGAGTTGTTGCGTAGAAACACATAAATGGCACGGAGTTGTTGCGTAGAAACCCAAAAACCTTTTCATCAATTGATCGTATTGATCGTGGCCGGTAACACGTTCTTGAATAATGATAACCCACGCGCCTTTGCATAAAGCTTTACCTTCTTCTCGTTTCCAACTCAAATGCTAAATCTTGAATTTTAGCAACTTGGGTTGATTGGAATAAAGTAGTGTGAATTTGATCGTGATATCACAGTCATTTCGTGGTCGAATTGACTTACAATTATGGAGTCTGTTTTCTTTTATGTTATCGGCACCGGTTCTGGGCATTTCTCCATTGCTACTCTCGAAGTAAAGTCTCTAAGGGCGAAATTTGAGAAACTACATTATATTGGGAAGGAATGACACTGAGATGTGATCAATCGGTATATCCCAAACCAATCACTCACAACATGCTTTTCGCTATGCTTTGAACTTTAAAAGTGTACGTGATTGGATTGGGATATAGCTAGTGGCTTTCCGATAATATGAAATTTTGATGAGGTATAATATATGGAATTTGGTTCGTAGGCTGAAAAACTGGTGGAAGATGTTGTTGCCAAGGGTGGAAAATGTTTCAAGGGTTCCTTTCCTTTGTGAAGGACCCTGATGGTTACTCATTTGAGATTTTTCATGCTGAGCAACCCACCACCCCTCAGCCACTTTCCCAAGTAATGCTCCGCGTTGGTGATATCGACCGCTCTATCAGGTTCTATGACACTCTACTCATTTAATCCCCACCACCATATATATAGCAATTCAAAAATTATCAGACATTAATTTTAAGTGTATTTGATCATGGTTGAAGGTTTAAGAGTTTAATGTTAAAAACCACGTGATCATGTGTAACTGTAAACCCTATTCATCTAACTCGTGATCGCGTTTCTTAATCTTGTCGAAAGTCTTTGTTTTCATTCTGGGCAGATACTGGGGTTGAAGCTATAGAGGATAATTGACTTGCTTGAAAACAAGGTGAATAATCGTATTCCTATCTAAGTTCACCGGATTTCTATTAACACCTCATTAAAAGAAATTTGAATTCTAACGTTTTCTAAGAACACCACATTTTTTACCAAATTGCACTTAAACACAAACACTCCACACAACCCCTACGGCCATCCACCGACACTAGGCCACCGGAGACACTCAAAATCTTTCCCTTCATATGTCACCTAAATTTCATTTCTGTATATATTATTGGATACACTTTTTGATGGGAGGGTAATGGATGCGAAGCAACTCACCAAGGAAAGAGTCAAATTCGTAACTGAAATTACTACCATATCTTCAGGGCAAAATATTTTTCATTCGGCAGCATTCTACCGATTGGGAGACCACAGTTCGGTCTTTTCTTGCCGAACAATATTTTTTGCTCAGCCTTGTATTGCTGAACGCGCCGCGACTTCAACAAGAAAACAGTAGAAATTTCTTATATAAAATTAAAATGTCTTTTTCTTGAAAATAAGTCCAAACTTGTCTTCCTCTCAAATTAGTTCTGGACTTTACTATTTTTGTTAATTTTGAAACTCTGAATCAATCCACAATTGTGGTTTGGACTGAATTAGCAAGTGTACTTGATAAGTTGGAAACGTAAAGCAGCCACACGTTGGAGAAATCCGAAAATGGCAGCAGCGACCATCTCTGTCTGCTCCACGCGTGCCTTTTGCTTCAACAAAACAACAACAGCACTAGCTCGCTCACTCGTCACTCACTCGAAAATGGCCGAAGCTGAAGCAAAACCAGTTGCTCCAAACGCCGACGTTTTGGAATGGCCGAAGATAGACAACCGCCGCCTCCTCCACGCCGTGTACCGCGTCGGCAATCTCGATCGCTCCATCAAGTACGTTACTTTTCGACGTTGCTGATCCATTCAATTTCCATGATTTCAGTTTTAGTTTTTTTACTTTTGAGAAGAAAAAAAAAAGGAAAATTGCAGGTTTTATACGGAGACTCTGGGGATGAAGCTGTTGAGGAAGAAGGACATTGCGGAGGAGAAATACTCGAATGCGTTCCTGGGATTTGGGCCCGAAGAGTCACAATTTGTGCTTAAATTGACTTACAATTATGGAGTCTCTTCTTACAATATCGGCACCGGTTTTGGGCATTTCGCCATCGCTACTCCCGATGTAAGTGTCAAATGGCGAAATTTGAGAAACAGACTTATATATAAATACAAGAAAATGCTAGCCGAGTAGCCGGAACCGCTCTAAAGCGAGTCCAACCAGACTCTCTCTCCATAGCTTCCACGTGGTTAAAGTAAACCAAAAAATAGTTGCAGCACTAAAATTATTTTTCTGCAACTTTTTTGTTTCCATATCTCATGGATTAATCACAATAATTGAACGATCGAACAATTTTCTGCAACTTTTTCATATCTCAAAAATAAAAAATAAAAAATTTCAGATATCAATTCGTTTTTTTTTTTTTTAAAGATGTCAATTCTATTGATGCAGATAATTTTCCAGATAATATGTGTTACAACTTTTAGAGAAAAGATGAAAAATCAATGAGATCTGCAAACAAAAAAGAAGAGACGGACCAGACGGTGGGAGAAGGAGAACTCAGAAAAAGAAAAAGAGAATAGAAATCGAGCATTAGAGGGCTAAAATGGGAAATAAAAAATATCTAAATTGTTGCAACTTTTCTTGGGTTTCTCCAGCCACGTGGAAGCCACGGAGAGAGAGTCTGGTTGGATTCGCTTATGAGCGAGTCTGGCTAGCATTCCTCTCTCTATATATATAGAGTATATTGAGTATTTTTATTTAAACTCTACTACTCATCTAAGTTCACTTCACTAATAAATATTTTTTTTAATTTTTAATTAGATGGAAAGACAAAATATGACATATTACTTAAAACTTAAAAAAATATCTCTCTCTACACCAACATAAATTCTAATTTTTTATTATAATAAAAACTTTATATCGTTTCATCTTCTCTCTTCCAAATTCATACTTCAACTAAGTATAAGTATGGAGAGTCAAATAGTCGTTTCAGAATTGTTAAACAAAGTACGAAACTTTACTCTTTTTTTCGATTTTATGTTTACATTCTTTTTTTTTTGTGGGTTTGGTGTTTGGTTAGAGGGCATTGTTTTTTTGGTTGGGGTGTGGTGTGTTAGAGTTTAAGGGTAATTTGGGAACAAATGGGGTGCACTTAAATAAGATTTAAATTCTAAGTTTTTAGTGGGGTGTAGATAGAGAATAGGGTGAACTTAGATAGGTAGTGAGGTTTAAATAAAAAAACTCTATATATTATATATGGTGGATACGTGATACTATAAAAAAGACACAAATTTGACACAAGTCTTACCATTAGATTTGTACACTTTTAATGATTGAGATGTAATCTAATTAGTCCAATCGGTTGTTTCCTACCTTTCCGTCCTCTGCATATTTTTTTGCTCTATTCGTCCTCCGATCTCCTCTGCATATTTTATTTTCTTACTTTTTTCCTTTATAATTTTTTTCTCTATCCTTATAATCACATATGTCTCGTTGCACGGGTATCAACCCAACTTCAGTAGCAAAACATCAAGATGAATATATAATTGTAAAAGAATGAATACTTTATTCATAATGTCTATTTTTCGAAAGTTAGGTAATGAACCTAAAACTGGGCATCATATTATTTGAATTCACATTTTAGGTCAGGATGTATGTTCGAAAATCGGAACTTTAATTTTTCTAAAATCTCAAGGGGTTAATATGGCTATATATTTCACATTGAGTTAGAGTTCTGCTGTCAAATAATTATGTATGATAAGGAATCGGGTCTGAATAAAGAAAACACAAGTTTGGCTGGTGCAGAAAGATATGATCATCAAGATGGAGAAGAAATTTAAAAACAAAACCAAAAACATAGAAAACAAGATAGCATGGCCGATGAAGAGGGTGGATGAATGGAGAAGAAAGAGAGGGGGACATATGCGTACATAGGACGAACGATGAAGAGGGAGAAGGGAGAAGAAAGAGTCAAAGGAGAAAGAAGAAAATTAATGAGATAGGAAAGAGGATATAAAAATCTTAATTAAAACGTTTTTAGAGTTTTATTCCCAATCCAAAATTATAATTTATTTGAATAAAGAAAATTATTTGGACTAATTAGATTCCATCTCAACCGTTAAAAATGCATAGATTCAATAATTATTTGAATGACACTATGACTGTCCCAAAACAGTCACTCATGTACGACATCCTTTTGTCATGTTTATTAACTTTAAATTAGTGTACGTGATTGACTTGCGATATATGTATAGCTAAGGTATATATGGAAGTTCTTCTCCCAAACAACGTAACGTAATTGATAAGGTATATATGGAATTTGGGATTTTGTAGGCTGAAAAACTGATGGAAGATGCTGTTGCCAAGGGTGCAAATGTTTTAGAGTTTCTTGGCGATATGTTGGATGGAAGACGCGTCATTGGCTTTGTGGAGGACCCTGATGGTTACACATTTGAGATTTTTCATACTGAGCAACCCTCCACCCCTCAGCCACTTTCCCAAGTAATGCTCCGCGTTGGTGATTTCGAACGCTCTATTAAGTTCTATGAGAACGTACGTACTCACTTGATCCCCCCCCCTAAACCCTTATTGAAGCTTGACTTTAGACTTTAGTCATGGTTCAGGGTTCATGGTTACACAAGAGATTCGAGGAAAGATAAAAATCACGTGATCATGTGTAACCCTAAATCCTATTCATCAGATTCGTAATCATGTTTCTTAATCTTGTCCAACATCTTTGCTATCAAATTCGTAATCATGTTTCTTAATCTTGTCCAACGTCTTTGCTTTCCTTCTATGCAGGCATTGGGGTTGAAGCTATTGTGGAAGATTGCCGAGCGCGATCCAAAGGTGAATAGTCCTGTCTTCAACAAACATTATGATTATAGAATTTTCTTATTTAAACACCACCACCTAAGTTCACTCCAATTTTTATCTACATCCTATTGCAAAATTGGGCTTAAACACCACTGCTCTCTCGCGCACACCCACCACGGCCGATTAACTCCCGCAGCCATATCCACCAACAATAGACCGCCGGAGACACTCAAATATTTCCTTTCGTGTCACTAAATTGCATTTTTGTATAAAAAATGAAGTTTCGTATCTCATTTGACGACTCCCAAATGACTATTTGAATTCGTGAACTTGTATTTAATTGAAGTATGTGGTATGTGGACAGAGGTATGAACTATGATCGTATTCTTTGTTGGGGGGAGAAGATGAACGAGCAGCGATTAGGATTGCGGTGTTGATATTCTACACAGAGGCTTACTGAATGTTCCCGGTTTTACTTGTTGCATCTGTTTTACAGTTCGGTGTAGCCATCATGGGATATGCAGAAGCAAACCAGACAACTATCTTTGAGTTGATGTATAACGATGGGGAAAACACCAAGGGAAATGCTTATGCACACGTTGCTATTAGTACTGATGATGTCTATAAAAGTGCTGAGGCTGTCAACTTGGTTACACAAGAGCTTGGAGGAAAGATAACCAGACAGCCAGGACCAATTCCTGGACTCAACACCAAGATCACCTCCTTTCTCGATCCAGATGGCTGGAAAATTGTGAGTATTCACCCTTTTTTTTTGTTAAAACCACAAAGTCAATCCCACTCTGCGACTATTCTGTAATTTCTCTAATAATGAGTCATGAAGTGTACTCCAGCCAAAAGCATCCCATACATGCTGCCAAACCGACAAGGTGAGAGTGCATGTCACAAAAAACATGTTCCAAAGATTTCACAGGCAAACAACATAAAGCTATATATACCTTGTGCATCATTGTTCCATTGATACCATCTCATATGAGACAGGGACAAATAAATAATATCTGCTTCTTCAACTTGTGAAAACATCCGTACGTACGCTTTAACAGCGTGTTTGCTTTAGAATATTGAATCTAATACTTCTAACAGTTTTGAGGCAATACTTCATTAATAGTTGTGATACTTCGGTGGTTTTTTGACGTTGTGCTTGTAGGTCCTCGTCGACAACGAGGATTTTTTGAAGGAACTACAGCAGTAAGCAAGAGTAGTTGCAATGAAGTGAGATTAGTAGATGTTGATAGTTCTTATCATATTCATTACGTAATCCAGTTTCTGTAGTAGCGACCTGCATTGGCTGCTGCTTCGCTACGGTTGCTTATGCTACTTTGTTCGTCCGTTGTAATACTAAGTTCTATGTTTGGTTGTAATTTTAATGTCTCTTATGGTTTAGTACCTGCGGTTGAGAACATCGCAAATTCCAGAGACCCGTTAGTAGCGGCGAGCGAAAGCGGATTGGGGGTTTGACTTAACTCCCATATTCTGTGATTGTAACTTGATCTTCACCCTCTCAATTGGGAGAAATTCATACATGTGCTCCGTATGTAAGAATCCCCATGAGCAGGTCAGAGAGGGTAAAGACCAACGTAAGTTTCACCGGGTGTATACATGATACATCCCTATGGGTATCTCACTCAGCATGTAATCGTACATGTGTATATATTACACCAACACCATGTTCTTCCTTGTTTGCCGGCCACAATAGCGTCATTGGTTACGATATCTCTATAGTCTTATCAAATTTATAGAGCTTCAGAGTTTCATATTTTCTGAACGGATTTCTACTCTACAATGTCGAGAACGAGATCGCAGGTCAAACTGTAAGGATAAACAACAGATTTAACTTTAACCTCCAAGAACACAAGGATTAATCAAGCAAATCACAAATCTTGAACTATATAAACAATATCCAAATAAAACACAAAACATATCGACGATACATACCTCGCGTACATGCTCGTGGGTGCAATGAGCCATATGTAATTCCAATACACAATCTTCTCCTCTCCGCAAAGCACAATACTCTCCAATTTATGGTGTGATCGGAACAAAAGAGACCTCTTTTGTGGAGAAAGCAGAGATTGTGTTTTTATACTATAAAATCCTACCACCTATAACAATCCTACAAGGAATATAAACCCAAATCCTTGTACAATTATGAGTACTAAACTCAAGTCCCAAACAGAGATCTAATCCAAACCATAGTAGATTCACTCATAACATATCGAGACTCCTTATGTTAATTCCCAACAATTTAATCGTGAATCACACTCATATTCCAACATTCTCCCACTGAAAGATGATTCAAACGATAAAGAACTAACATAAAGTTACCACATAAGTCTCACACAATATTTTTCCAAATAAATGATAGTAGAACCGGGAACATGTTACAAAACAATGAACTTATAATCTTCTCTCGCAATACAATGTGCGAATTGACTTACAAATCACAAGGTCTCGACATGTTCCTCGTAAAATTCTACCTACGAGCAAACCACAAGTTTACTTCCACTCATATTGCCCAAAATACAACATGTTCTTTAGCTATTCATCGAAAATGAATAATTTAACATAATTCTCAAAACAGCTTTGTCAAAACAAAATTTTTGACTCAAGAGCGTTTATTGAATTATCACAATGTTTCCCGTGAACAACCAATCACAAAAATCCTTATTTGAAAAAAAGTCAACCAAAGAAACCTCGCCTAACTTCTAAAATGCAAACAAAACTAATAAAATTTAACAAACCCAAATGCCTATCCTTCATCAAATATTGCTATAGCACACTTCTTCTCCAAAAGCATCCTATAGCTATCTTGCAGAAGCTCAAAATGTCAATTACCTCACTTATCAAAAGCATCAACTATTCCCATATTAGCAACATGGGCTTTGAAAATCCCATTAAAAAGGCTTGTTAATGGATCGCCAATCATCATATAATACGTGACAAATATTCCACAACAATGACTCCTCTTTCACTTTCTCTAACTTTAAGAAACTTCACATCCATTAGCCTAGAAGCCGAAGTCCTCTTATTGTTCTTTTTGAGAAAACACTCGCCGAATTATTATCGCAAAACATCCTTAATGGTCTCGAATCGAATCAACAACCTTCAACCTACCGATGAAGTTTTTAAGCTTACATCGCTTGCTTCATACCTTCAAAACATGCTATGAATTCAGCTTCCATGGTGTAAGTAGAGATTATTGTTTGTTTGGCACTTTTCCAAGAGACAGCCCTCCGTTTAACATGAACACATATCCTCCACGATTTCCTCCTCATCCAGTCCCCACCCAAGTCCGAACTGGGTGTATCCAACAACTTCGAAAGTGAATTCTCCCTACCATATACCAACAAGTAACCTTTTTGTTTCGTAGTACCTCAAAAACTTTCTTTGCACCTTACCCAATGTGCCTCACCGGATTTGATTGAAATCAAGAATCAACTATGAATGCAAGATCGTGCTCAGGCAAATATCAGGTGCATACATTAAACTACCTATTAAAGAAGCATATGGTTTCATCTTCATCTTTTCTTTTCTAACTCATTCTTTGGACTCCGCCGAGAGAACTTATCACCTTTATTCACAGGAACATCCCCGCATAGTTGCAATGCTCCATGTTAAATCTTGTCAAGATCCTCTCAATGTACCCTTTGTGAAAGTCCCGAATAAGCTTCCTTTCCTATCTCCCGATAATTTCTATGCCAAGTACATAGCAGCGAGCTTCCCCCATGTCTTTCATTTCAAAATTAATACTTGGGCATTTTCTTGGTTTCTTGCAAAGAACTGTAAATTGAACTAGCTACCAATATGTCATCCACGTATAACACCAAAAAATGAATCGAGCACCCGAACTTGTACATATGCAACATCTAACTTATTCTCTCGGGAAACCACGTGGCCGTAACCACTTATCAAACTCAGATACCATCGCCTACTTGCCTCGTTTAAGTCCATAAATAGATTTATTCAAATTTTTATGCATTCATGTTATCCTTCCCTTTCAACAAATCCAGTCAAGTTGTCGCATGTAAATATCTTCCTCCACCTTACTGAGAAAAGTCAGCTTTGACATCCATCCACGTAGTTCCAAGTCAAAATAAGCCGGGTCAAAGCCATGATTACCTTTACAGAGTCTTTGAAGAAACCGAGAGAAAGTATCACAAAAATCAATTCCTTCTCTCCGTAAACTCCTCTTGCCACCAACCCAGTCCTCGTATCTTTCTATTCCTCGGGCCGCATCCTCTTGGTTTTATAAACCCATTTACGCCTATTGGCTCATGCTGTGGTCGTAGTTTACCAATGTCCAAACATTGTTTGTGACATAGATTCCAGCTTCTTCCTTCATGGCTTTGTTCCGGGGTCGCTGAGGACTTGAATGCTGAGAAATGTTAATGGATCATCAACATCCCCAAAATCATATTCGCTTTCTTGAAGATATACATAATCACCGGAAATTGCCGGGTTTTCTAGTTCTTATCAGACCGTCTTAATGGTTGCCGCACTGTGTCGACTCACTCGTGGCTGGAACTTCTTCATTTACAAATTTCTATGTGATCATCGATCCGTGGCCGCAAGCCATCTTCGCCTACTGAGTATCCCCTTCTTCTATTATGGATGAAGTGGTCGCAAATCGGAATCTGAATATAATCACTTGGAAGCGGAGGGCAACGGCAAGCTTGGTTTATCTCTTCAAATTCAAATTCTCAATCGCTAAAACCGTATACATCTTGATCTTCTAAGAACACCGCATTGGGCGAGTCTCTTGTATTCTTGAATGTGCTTCGTGGAAATAATTTAAAACCTTGGACTTTTCGAATATCCTATAAAATAAAGAAGTTGTTGTTCTTGAATCTAACTTCCTCATTAGGATTATGTAACCCGCCCTCGCACTTGCATCCCCATACATGAAAGTTGCTGTCCAAAGCACTCCAAGCCACAAATTCAAACTTCAAATGGTATAATTGGATAGCCTTAGTTTGGTACTTGCTCAAAATGTAATTGGCGCTTTAAGTGCTTCACCCCAAAGAGAAAACTAGGCATTTTCACCTTGATATCATGCTTCCGACCATCCCAATAAGAGTCGCCTCTCGCAGACACCATTCTCGTCGTGGGTGTCCCGTGTGCAGGTATCCAGCTACGATGCCTTGTTGCCAAGATAGAGTAAAGGCCCTTTCGTTGTCCACCTTCGTTGTACCCGCCAAAATACTCTCCTCCCCATCTGATCTCACAATCTTAATCTCGCCATTTAGCCGTTTCCTCAACTTCGGTCTTAAAATTATGAAACAGCTTAAGTACTAAGGATTTTTCATCACAATGAGAAAAGTATAACCATATCTAGAGTAGTCAACAATGAAATTCACAAAATAGTTATTTCCACATATGGTTTTACTGTGAAAGGACCACGTACATCGCATGGATAATTTCCAAGAGATTTTGACTTTTAACTCAAAGTTTCGTGTTAGTCAATTTTCCTTCATGCAAATAACACATTCCTTGCATTTTCAAAATCAAGTGAAGGAATCAAATTTGACTTGGTTAATTGTAAAACTCTATCCTTTGAAATATGTCCCAACCTCTTATGCCATAGGTCATATGAAAACCTCTGTCATGCATCCTTTTGACATTAAGTAGTTTAAGGCAAAACTCGGTTTTTCTTTCAATAATATAATCTATTTTCCATAACTCCTCATGTAAAACAAAGAATTCATAACACAAAATCTTTCCTATGTTTTTGGAAAAATTTACACGTTTATCATCACAAAAGAATCCAAAACCTTGTTTTACTAATTTTGAAGCGTAAATCAAATTTCTTCTCATAAATGACATATAAAACATCATTTAGTTGGAAGTTAATAAAACCAGATTTCATTTTTAATTTCACAATTCCACAACAACTTCAACCTCGACTCCCTTCTCCCACAAAAACATATAGAATCCCTACCAATTTGTTTTTGTTTTTGAAAACTACGCAATGTGTTAGTTATGTGTACCGAAGATCCAGACGTTCACCAAGAATTAGCAGAATTTCAATCAAGTTTGACCCTACACACACACATGTAATACTGGGGCTCTACCTTTTACTCCTCACCATTTAAATCTTTCACAATCCTTCCTATAATGACCTTTGAGTTTGGTAAAGTGATGACATTTGATTTTGTAAAACATCTTTAGCCTTAATATTAAGATTGTGAGATTTGTAGATTTAGTATTTTTAGCAAGCTCTACTAGCTAATGTAATTATAAAGAGGTTTAGATGCCATACCGTGTAAGCACTCGGTCTCCTTATTCCCAACATGAACAAGATTCACAAACCTTCAATCTCTTCTTTGCCCTTCTCTTGTCTTTGTCGAGATTCCCCGCACACACCGAGCAATCAATTCATCCACACCCATGTCTTATCTGAGTATTGCAGATACCTAACCGACTATACTTTTGGCCGGGAAGGCTTTAATCATAAAACAAGTTGCTTTCCTCCGATAGTGACATCCATTGAATTGAGTTTCTCACTGCATCACCATCCTCATGATATGATCTCTTATGGAAGTGTTTCCATCTATTCAGAAGTCACAATATCGACATATATTGACCAATTTCTCGCCTTCTCGTATTCTTTTGAATTTGCTCTCAATAGCTTTGAGGTAGTCCACCGCAAGATCGTGTCTCTTTATGCCTCCCCCTCACCGTGTCGGGCCATTGCACTTTCTAGAATGAAGATAAAGCAATTTTATCGTCTAATCCATTTCTCATATTCAAATTTCTCGTATCTGGGTGCTCTTATCTCGTTAATAATGGTGGCTGGGAGTATCCAATGCAATGTCAAATCTGTCAGTAGGTCGAAGAGGCCTATCTCACGCCTCCATTTCGTAGTTACTACCTCCAAGGAGAATTGGCACAGCTTGTAAGATCGAGAGTCCTTAGTGAAACCGTACATGTTCAAAATGAAATCTCAACATAAGAACTCAAAAGTTCTTGATTTCAATCTACTTTCACTCGACTCCTCAACACTTATGAATCAATTTAATCATGTATATGGATTTCTCATGGTTATGAAAAAACATATGCAAATTAAACAACTCATTTGTGCATCTACTATTACACCGAACATTTCAATTGAAACACAAAAAATCAAAAGAAAACATCACGTATGTCAATATATTGTAAACAAGGAATCCAAAGTCATATAACTATCTTTTAAAACATCATGGTGTAAAAACCTGCATCATATTTTTTGCACTTATGATTATTATCGATGGATGATAATGTCAAAAGAATAAAGAAAATGTAAAAATACCTTAGGTTGCGTACATCATTAACAACGAGCGGAAACAATAGATATGATATATTAAAATATTTATCAAATCATGGATCTACTAGAGTATAAGCTGGGATTTATTTAATGTTCGCAATCATGCTTTTCAAGATTGAATTTAAAAGAAACCCACTCGGCCTGATACCACATGTAAGGATAAACAAATGATTTAATCCTAACCTCCAAGAACACAAGGATTAATCAAGTAAATCACAAATCTTGAACTATATAAACAATATCCAAATAAAAACACAAAACATATCGACGACATACCCTCGTTAAGACATGCTCAAGGTAAAGCGCAGAAGCCATATGCACCCAATACACAATCTTCCTCTCGCAAAGCACACAATACTTCCAATTTATAGGCATTGAACAAAAGAGACCTCTTGTGAGAGCAAGAGATTGTGTTTTATACTATAAAAATCCGACCACCTATAAACAATCCTACAAGGAATATAAACCCAAATCCTTGTACAATTACGCAGTACTAAACTCAAGTCCCAAACAGATCTAATCCAAACCATAGTAGGATTCACTCTCATAAACATATTGAGACTCCTTATGTTAATTCCCAACAATTTAATCGTGTGAATCACACTCATATTCCAACACAAACACCTAAGAGCCAAGTGTGCAATGATAATTAATAGACAGTCACACAAAGCAGAAAGCATCACAAACTGTCTTTAATCTTAACACGCAAATCTCAGCTTTCATGGTCCTAGGATAGTTTAGAGCGTATATTTTGGGTAGGTTGGGAGGGGACCCTCCCGGTGCTGTCCAGATTTCACGACAGTCCAGAAACAGTTAACACCCCCGTTCGGAGGACATACATAATGATATAGGGTTGAAAAGGAAAGAAAAATGAAGCTTTGCCAGGAAATATCGTCTCCTCCTTTGAAGCTTGATCTGTGTTTGCGGCTTTAGCGCCCACAATATCAGATGTATACTAATATACAAACATTGAAGGTTGATCTGTGTTTGCATGTCTGGAAGTCTAAAACAATTATGAAATTGAGCCCAAGAAACGACTGCCTTCTATGGAACCGTGTCTATTGGGTAGCTACCAAGGACACAAAGAAATCTTGCAAATTCCTGCAAAATAAAGTAATACGTTCGTAAATCACCAATGGTTTTATACTGTCTGGAGTCCTTTGCTCATTTTCTTATTAGAGGTGAGGGGCAAGGAGGTTTGAGAGGAAGAGATTGTAATTTCTAGCATTAGGGTGTCACCATGTGGCAAAACCCACCATGTCGACATCTGCTCTCAGTCCTCTTGGACTCTTGTACCTACATATATGATTGATCAATGACAGGAACATCATTGCTTTCACAAATACTTCCTCTTAAACTATCATTTCTACAAAAATTCACCATGAAATTGAGAGCTCATCGTCATCATCATCACTCGACCATCTACTTCTCCATTTTTCTATCACCATGCTCCTAAAATCGTCACTGCTTGAATAGAAGAATTCTACAATTTATTTTTAATTTGTTTGCATGCATGTTTTTTTGTTTGTATTCACCTAAATGGAATACAATATATTTTTAATTTGGAAGCCCAACTTTCTAAATCAACGTTTAGTGGCGCTTTCAAACTCATGCAATATTGTAGACAGCAAAAAAATAGAAAAACCACATGCAATAAGATTCCCCACGTTGATTATATTAAACCCTAGGGCTGCATGTTCTTCTCTATATTTATATATAGTTACTTCAACACTAATTTTTGGAAGAATCAAATTTTATTAATGTGGACAGAATCAAATTAGAAAGTGACAACAAACAAGGCAAAATTTTAATGAGGATCATTTTAAAGGTTGCATTGATATATGAAATAGACAATTAGATTTATTTCATTGATTAAGTCCATAACAAAGACCATTGATATATGGATAATATATAGTAATGATTTTATTGACCTTTGGCTAGATTAACGTGCTTCACATTTTTTTCAACATTTTGCTTAGTTTGAATTGAGACTTTGGTTTGAGGAAATTTTTTTTTCGTTTTCTTTTTTGATTTTGATGATGTATTCTTTTTTCTTTACGGGTCTTGGCTTCGTCCCCCTACATGTATTTATTTATTTTTGTTTTTCATTATTTAATAAATTTTTAGAAATAGGATACATGAGGTCGTTATATTAGGGAGTTAGTCATTTCTAATCCCTCTAAGCGGGAAGGAAGTAGTCTACTTTGTAGTTGATGGCTAATTCTCGGGGTCTTGGTTCTTTCTGACCGTCTTGTGCGAGTTTGGAGAGTATAGCTACTTTGGTAGATTGATGACCAAGTCTTATGTGTAACTCCACTCGTCTAATCTATTATAATCTTTTTATTTTATTTTTTTTAAAAAGAGATATAATAAGCACAAAAGTAGTAAAAAAAAAACTCTTATATTTAAACCAAATTCTTTAGTCACTTTTAAGTATAACTCAATTTCTTATTTAAACTCGTTGACTACTATGATCATAGGATAACCTTCATTTTTTGACACCGCCAACACTGCAGGACCATGCTTTCCTTTACTTTCTTGGTAAAGTTATCACAAAAGGTCCTTCATGTAAGGCAAAATTATAATTTTAGTTATTTATATTTTAAATTCATCATTTTTGTTCACCATTTATTGACTTACTCATCAATTTCGTCCTTACTATGACAACAAGCCCCAACCATTGTTAATTAATCTTGTTGAATCGAGTTTGATGGCCATCTTGCTTCTACGCTCTGCGCCATTTGGTAGAGAGTTGTTGAATTGAAATTTTTCGTAGACACAATTAGGAAAAAAAGTTTAGTCAAATGATACATGTGGCACCAAAATTGTGGGAAAGTTCATTGACAAAAAAAAGATGATTAGCAGACTTTTACTCTAGTTTTGTCCACATATATTTCACTTGATAAATGCAATATTTTCCCGCAAAATCCAGACTAGTCTCCCTCTCAAACGTGCGGCTGGTTTTGAAAATCTTCAATTGATTTACATCCAAAGTCTGCGGGCTTATCATCTTATTTTGTCAGTAACGTCTGCTAATCAACTAATATTTTGCGAGATCATGTTGAACATCTAGAACGCTTGAATATCTAGAATGTCTAGAATGCTTGATCATCTTCACCGTTTGCACACAAATATATAAAGTAAGCAGCCACCGTCTCTGATTGGTCCACGCGTGCCCTTTGCTTCAAGAAAAGTATATGTATAAATAAATTAGTTCGATGGAAATCTCTAGGGCATAAACAACGACGACAACAAAAAGAACAGCAGTAGCTCGCTCAATAATCACTACTCACTCGAAAATGACCGAAGCTGAAGCAAAATCGGTTGCTCCAAACACCGATGTTTTGGAATGGCCGAAGAAGGACAACCGCCGGTTCCTTCACGCCGTGTATCGCGTCGGCGATCTCGATCGCACCATCAAGTACGTTACTTTTCGATATTGCTAATCCATTCAATTTCCATGATTTCAATTTAGTTTTTTAATTTTTGGGAAGAAAAAAAATGAAAATTGCAGGTTTTATACGGAGGCTTTGGGGATGAAGCTGTTGAGGAAAAGGGACATTCCGGAGGAGAAATACTCTAATGCGTTTCTGGGTTTTGGGCCAGAAGAGTCACAATTCGTGGTCGAATTGACTTACAATTATGGAGTCTCTTCTTATGATATTGGCACCGGTTTCGGGCATTTTGCCATCGTTACTTCCGATGTAAGTGTCGAATGGCAAAATTTGAGAACCTTACTTGTGTGTGTGTGTATATATATCCGGAAGGAGTGACACTGTGACTTATCCCAAAACAGTTACTCACGTATGACATGCTTATTAACTTTAACTTAGTGTACGTGATTGGCTTGTGATATATATAGCTAGAAGCTAGTGGCATTCCATTGAGATGGAAGTTCTTCTCCCAAACAAAGTAATGTAATTGATAAGGTATATATGGAATTTGGGATTTTGTAGGCTGAAAAACTGATGGAAGATGCTGTTGCCAAGGGTGCAAGTGTTTCAGAGTTTCCTGGCTTTATGACAGATGGGAGACGCATCACTGGCTTTGTGACGGACCCTGATGGTTACTTATTTGAGATTTTTCAGACTGAGCAACCCTTCACCCCTCAGCCACTTTCCCAAGTAATGCTCCGCGTTGGTGATATCGAACGCTCTATCAAGTTCTATGAGAACGTACGTACTCACTTAATCCCCACCATATATAGTCATTTTTCTTAATCTTGTGTAACGTCTTTGCTTTTCTTCTGTGCAGGCATTGGGGTTGAAGCTATTGAGGAATCTTGACTTGCCCGAACACAAGGTGAATAATCTTCTCTTCAACAAACATTATCATTATAGAGTTATTCTATTTAAACATTGTCACCTATCTAAGTTCACTCAAATTTATATCTAAATCCTACTAAAAATAGCGCTTAAACACCACTACTCTCTCGCGCACACCTACCACCACCGACCAACTCCCGCCATTCACCAACACTGGGCCGCCAGAGACACTCACATATTTCCTTTCATGTCACTAAATTTCATGTCTGTATAAAATTATAGGATACACATTTTGATGGGAGGGTAGTGGCTGTGAAGCAACTTTCAGTTGCTCACCAAGGAAAGAGTCAATTCGTAACTTAAATTGCTACCATATCTTCCGTGCAACCTCTTTTCAGTCGGCAACTTGCTGCCGAATTTTGACGTAAACTTTGGTCCTTGCTTGCCATAAAAAATATTTTTTAATTCAGCCTGGTGCAGCCGAACCGTCGCTACTCCAACATTAAAACAGCATAATTTATATATATATATATATATAAAATCGAAAAAAATGAAGTTTCGTATCTGGTTTGAAGACTCCCAAACGACTGTTTGAATTCTTGAACAAGCAACGATTTGGATTGGGGGGTGTTGATATTCTATACAGATCGCTTACAGAATCTTCCTGGTTTTTCTTGTTCCATCTGTTTTACAGATCGCCATAGCCCTCATGGGATATGCAGAAGAAAACCAGACAACTGTCTTTGAGTTGTGGTATAACTATGGTGTGACCGAATACACCAAGGGAAATGCGTATGCACAGGTTACTATTAGTACGGATGATGTCTATAAAAGTGCTGCGGCTGTCACTTTGGTTGCACAAGAGCTTGGAGGAAAGATTACCAGACAGCCAGGACCAATTCCTGGAAGCAACACCAAGACCACCTCCTTTCTCGATCCAGATGGCTGGAAAATTGTGAGTTTTCACCTTTTTTTTTTGGTTAAAACCACAAAGTCAATCCCACTCTCTGACTATTTTGTAATCTTTTCTAATAACGAGCATCCCATATATGCCGACATGGTGAGAGTGCATGTAACAAAAAACATGTTCCAAATATTCCACAGGCAAACAACGTAATGCTGTCTATACCTTGTGCATTATTGTTCCATCGATACCATCTCATATGACACAGGAACATATAAATAATATCTGCTTCCTTAACTTTTGAAAACGTTTGCACGTACGCTGTTAGGCTGCGTGTTTGCTTTGGAATATTGAATCCAATACATCTAACAATTTTGAGGCAATACCTCATTAGCGGTTGTGCTAATACTTCGGTGGTTCTTTGACGTTGTGCTTGTAGGTCCTGGTCGACAACAAGGATTTTCTGAAGGAACTGCAGCAGTAAGCAAGAGTAGTTGCAATGAAGTTAGAGTAGTAGATGTGGATAGTTCATCTCATATGAATAAGATAATCCAGTTTTCTGCATTGGCTGCTGTTTCGATACGGTTGCTTATGCTACTTTGCAAAAATTCTTGGGTGCTCCGGAGTACGGGGTACTCCGGATTTTTTAACCTTTGGATCTTGATTTTTATATTTTAAAATAAAAATCCAACGATTAAAAAACCCGGAGTACCCCGTACCCCGGGGTATGCAAGAAAGACTCTGCTACTTTGTTAGTCTGTTGTAATACTAAGTTCTCTGTCACTTTGGTCGTACTTGTTGACTAGGGGAGTTGGTGGAGATAATTCTCTTAATTATTCTTTGAATATTTGAACTTCTGATGTAATCGTTTAGCTTCTTTAGGACTCTCCAACTTTCCCTTGTATAAACTGATGTAAAGCTGCGTTATACAAATCAATGAAAGTCTGAAAGTTTACATGGTATACGAGCTCGATCCTTTTTTTTCCATGGCTTCCGCTCCTGCCTCTTCTTCTTCCTCAACCCCCAACATCTATACCTTGGTTTCTGTTAAGATGTCTGACACAAACCATCTTGCTTGGGAGAGTCAGGTCAAGCCTTTTCTGATTGGGAAAAATTTCTGGCGATTGATTGATGGTTCTCAACCGTGTCCCGATCCTATCATCACCACCACAGCTGCTGCTTCTTCCCCTGCCGCCTCTGCTGATTCTGATGCCTCTGACGTTGTCCCTCAGGTGGTCACCTCGTCCCCTAATCCGGCTTACCTGGTCTGGCATCAGACAGATCAGACACTTGTTAGCATGCTTCGTGCTACTCTCACTGAACCGATCATTACCGTTTTCAGTTGATCTCGATTCGGAAAGGCACTGAATCGATATCGGAATATATGGGTCACGCCAAGATATCGATTAGCCTCCATTGGACAGCCGGTTCAAACTGTTGATTTGGTGACTTATGTTCTCCAAGGATTGGTGCCTGAATATGAAATGCTCGTCACTGCCTTGACAAATTTTCCTCCTCTGCCGACGTTCACGGATTTGCAATCTCGTCATCAGTTACGTTATTTCTATAGCCTTATCAAATTTATGGAGCTTCAGAGTTCATATTTTCTGAACGGATTTTCTACACTATAATCCCGAGAAGGAGATTGCAGGTCGAACACCTACGAGCCAAGCGTGCAATGATGATAGACACAAAGCAGAAAGCATGACAAACTGTCTTTAGTCTTAACACACAAATCTCAGTATTTCATGAATCCTGCGGTATTGTTTACAGATTGTAGTTTGGGTAGGTTGGGAGGGGACCCTCCCGGTGTTGTATCCAGATATCACAACAGTCCAGAAACAGTAAAACCCCCCGTTCGGAGGAAATAAAGAATGATATCGAGTCGAAAAGGAAAGAAAAATGAAGCTTTGAGAGGAATTGTCTCCTCATTTGAGGCTTGATCTGTATCCCACAATTTCAGATATATACAACATTGAAGGTTGATCTGTGTTTGCATGTCTGGAAGTCCAAAACAATTACGAAATTGAGCCCAAGAAACGACTGCCTTCTATGGAATCGTGTCCATTGGGTAGCTACCAAGGACACGAAGAAATCCTGCAAATTCCTGCAAAAGAAAGCAACACGCCCTTAAATCCCCAATGCTTCATACCGAGGGGTGGAGAGGTTTGAGAGGAAGACATTGTAATTGCAAGCTTCAGTGTGTCACCATGTGGCTACAAAATATAAGTTTTCGAAAGTTGAGAAAAAACAGAACATGTATGTTAAACTATACGAGACTGACCTGCAGATGTCCCAAAGCATATTGGGCACGGGGCTCGGCCATAGAAGCTTCAAAGTCAATGTAAAAGAGGTAGTCAAAATACCTGTCAAAACAGATCGATCAACCATTTCTGTAGAATGGAATTTTTGTGGCGACCTTACCCATATTCAGAGTCATATCTCTAGTGTTCTTTATCATTATGTGGAATTAGTATTAATGGATACTTAAACAAAAACTTAATTCCAAATAATCTTTTTAGCTTAAATCCAACTGTTTGTTGTCAAATACACATTTTACAAAGAAAGAAATATATTAAAGGTTCTATGTATATACTGGCTCAGTTTATTGTGCGGATATGTAAAACTTATCATATTCTACGTTTCATGCAAAAGAGTACCACTCACTTAGCACTCCCTTCATTCGAATCATCCACAACCCTTAGTGGACGTTGCTTCTGTGGGCGACTCTCTATCTGAAATTGCTCCAAAAGGAGAAGATTTGTCAAAGCTATACACAGCAGTGAGCATGAAAGAAAACAAAAAATGATTACCTAAGGTTACCTTTGTCAAGTTAATGCCCCTAAGAGCAAATACTGCTAAGGCTTTAAATAGTACGCCAGGACCTTCTTCAAGAGTGAAAACAACGCTCGTCTACAAAGAAAATTTATAAATAAATATTCAGAAGATTAAACGAAAACAAAGATACATAAAAGCAAACAACAAAACAAAGCAAAGTGAAGATCTATACCTTATATGGCCGGTCAGTCCCTGGAATTATCGGTTCTCTTGCAAGTATCAAAAAGCGAGTGATATTATCGTCATCATCCTGGCCAGGGCAAAATGGTAGTAAATTAAATCAAGTGGTGTCATTAGTAATCCACAGCAGCCATCGTCTTAATGAAAGAAAAAGAGGTGCATAATAATAAGGTTAAAACAATCCGAACTATCCATCCAACAACATTTGAGAAGGTGATGCATCTTTGCAGTATGAGACAGCATATTGTAAAAGAAATGCATATACTCAAAGCAAGAAAATTTTGACATGTGGAACTCTGTGTAATGCTTGGAAAGAATAGCTTACAGACACCCTACCAAACTAACTGGCATGCTGAGACAATAGCAAAGTGATGTTCAATTTTCAATCTTCTGCGTTCTTAAGAAAGGAGAAGGTCAATTTTCAATCCATCCAGATGTGTACCATATCAATAGCAAAGTGATGTTCAAACATGACGGCTTAACTTATATATTAAACCCGAAAAAGGAATATAAAAGAATAGCCTTACTTGAATTTTTTCTGCAAGAATGTCAAGCCCATAAATTTTTGCAGCTCGAGCACTTGCAACAGCACCAGTATTTCGTAGGCCAGTTGAGGCCACCATCTGTACAAAATGTCCTGACCCTTAGCATATAAACACCCTTAATGCTTATCACAGTTAACAGAATACAGAAGACATATTGATAACCTGTGCAGCCAGAGCAGTGTCATCGGCATTGATTCTGACGATACCCAAACTGCTTAGCATCATCTCACATTGAGCAAGAGCCTGCAAGCGAAAATGTCCGCAAAAAAACGTTTGAAGACCTAGGTCTTTCATTTCAAAGATTAGTTTGTATATGCATGGATGTATGCTACGTGTAAAACTAATTCACTACTGTCCAAATTTTCTGCAGTCAAACCAAATAGAAGATAGCTAAAAAGTGCTAGATCAAGACCTATGGCCCATTTTGCTACATGTTCCAGTGTTAAGAAAGTAATCACAATCTGCTAGTACCGTGTGTTGGTTGTGGAAACGCTGCTAGTAGACATTACATGATAAGACAAGCCAATTATGGAGGATCTCCACGAAAGAGCATTTCAAAACTTGTTAGCTATCATATATAGATTTTCCTTTTCGACTTTGCTACAAAGCAATTAAGAATCTAAGATTACCTAATTGGGAAACATTCTTATTGTTGCAAATAGGCAATTTGATGACACAATGATATGAGCGTTCATGCCATATGAACCGGACAGGTCAGACAGTATATTCATCAGCTGTCCGCTTATGCAAATAGAAAGAGAATTGAAAAAGAAAATAAGTGAAAGACCAACCTGAGGATGGCTTAAAACACGTTTTAGTTCCTCTTTTCTTACACCAGGCAATCCCAAGAGACAATGGTTCACTTGCAATTGTACCTCTCCAACTATGTGCAGTCTATGGCGAAGTAGTAAGTCGTAATTACGGTGGATGCTTCCGCCAACAGAATTCTCAATGGGAAGAACTGCTTTATCCACTAACCAAAGTTCAACTGCCTGTTAAAGAAAAAATTAACTTAATCAAGGTACACAAGCACGTATATATAACTAAAAAAATGAAAACTTTTAAAAAAACTATTCAACCTTGAATGCAGCTTCAAACTGGTCACATGGGACGGTCTCACACTTCGGATAAGCTTTTACTGCAGCAGCCTCACTATATGCCCCTGGTAACCCCTAAAATGGGAAATACAACATACATAAGAACAAAAATATATATATCTATGAACACCAAAAAGAATGCAAGTAATTAATGAGAAGATCTACCTGATAAGCAACTCTCACTTTTGAACCATCACTAGGAGAAGAAAGGACATTTGCTGTCAATGGTTCTGCAATTAATTCATATTCAAGCTATGAGAAGTGAGTGAGAAAGAAACAATTATAAGATAAAATTGAAATTAAAGGATCACTAGAATGAAGAATTATAGTAGCACATTAGACAACGACAAATACGAAAATCACTGAAAATGACAAATAAACAATTCAGGAGACAACTTATTCCCATAAACTACAACCAAGCTATTCTTTTCAGTATTTGGATGTGGACATATTTACAAAATCTGAGTGTTACATTGCATTTTGAAATCAACCTGTTGGATTGGTCCAAAATATTTTCAGAGATTATATATCTAAGTGGGATTGTCAGGGCTTTGATCTCATTTTGGAACCCACCTGAGTCCCTGTCCATGGGTTCATATTTGTAATCCAAGGATGAAATTTCGTATATGACCCAATACATCCAGGATATTTCCAGAAGCCACCAATATCGATAAGGAGGCAGAAAGATGTGACCTATATTACAGCGACATGCCGTTTAGATATCGATGAACTTTAGCACATTAGTGTGAATTGTCTAGAGATATCTTCAAAAGGTCGTTTGTGGATATAAAACCTAATTTTATACAGATATGCCAAGAATTCAGTACACTAGTATAGACAGTACTCAAATTTGTCACTTCTGGAAAGTTTCTCGAAGTTTCCATCAATAACGGTATCTCCATAAATTCGAAGTTTCCATCAAATCATAATGGAAATCCTCCTAGTCCTCACTGTCATGTCATCAATTTTGATGTAATTTTTTGCCTAATTTCACTCATTTGATCCTACCCTAATCTAAATGATCAAGCCGAACCAGTTAAATACACCGACCCTACAGCTCAGCTGTCAAACAAAATCTTCTTCGTGATGAAAACCCAAGTTCCAATAGCCATCACAGAAAATAAAGCTACTAAATTTAACTTTGTTCTGCATTGTAAAGGAGCTAAACTATTCTGCATTGCCCAACAACTAGTCAAAATCTAACTTTGTTCTTCACCTACCAAATTTCTATTTGCTCAATCCCAACATACAAGTACCCAATTGAAAATTAAACGTGTAGAAATAGAGCAAAACACAAAATTAAGAGCTTTTGGAGTAAACTCACTCGGAAGAAGGTTCAAATCCTTGTGAAACCCCCTGGACTCATTGCCCTCAATCCGTTCGATTGCACCGGAAGACTCGCCGGCGCCGGTGAGGCTCGGCTTTTCATCTTCCACCGGAGTGATAGCTCTCTGGGCGGAAGCAACGGCCAGACAAGAACATTCCCATTTGCGCAAATTCGAATTCAAAGCCAACCCGGAGCGGTTCGAGCTCAAATCTGAGACATCCTGATGAGAATAAGGGGTTTTAGCATAAACCCGGATGGATGCAGCCTTGGCAGCCATCAATCAATCAATCAGCTGAAATTTCCACTGAGCCCAGAAATGCAAATTGCGAAAAGACTGAGTCTTTGAGGCGAATCCGGGCTCATGAGAGAGGAGGAAGTTGGTGGGGGGTTTGTTGGATGAAACCCAGTAAGCACATTGTCAAGGTCGATGAAAATGGTGGCTGGCGATGGACCCCACAAAATTGTGTTAGAGTGAGAAAAATGTAAGAAAAAGAGAAATCTTTTGGGGATTCAAAAGTTTAGAACTTTGAGGTTTTAGAGAGAGAGACCGACAAGGCGAAGAAATTAGAGAGGAAAAGGAGTTTTAAGGGAGGGTAGGTGAGGAAGAATGTTGTTAGATAGATACACGCTGTCTCTCACAGCCTCAGGTAAAATAGAAACAAAGAAAAAAATGGAAGCTGAGAAAATTTTCAGTATATATATTATCCAACTCTTGGATACAACTATTTATGAAAATTATCTGCCTTTTAGAGAGAGAGGGTTGTGGGGCTAAATTGAGCTAAACCTACACTAGATGCTTGGACGTACAAGTAGAACCTAACATTTTTGGTGAGGAAAGGGAGATTACACTATACTTTTCAAATTTGTTTCAATTTTCACTTTTTTGACGTGTTTACTTTGAATGAGAAGTGAAATTGTTTGGATTCTTTTAAGTTTTCTATGTTTACATCGATATAAGATTTTAATACTTTATTTTTCATGCGTGTACTGACACACGAGAAATAAATAAAAAATTGAGTTTCATCTTACAATTCATAATTCAAAACTTGAAAAATCATTAATCAAATCAACTAAGAGAACCAGTTTGATCTGATTCTCTTTACTTACGATATTCATAAGTTTCCTGATTCTTTAGTTCTCTCGCTTTTGTTAAGTAAACAAATCATACGTTACCATTAAAATTAGGTCACTCGTTTGACCGCTTTACAAAATAATAATAGAAGTCACTATCTTCTAGATGACTAGTCAATACCCAACAACAAAGGGGCGATGACTATGGACTATGGAGTGTGTTTGCCCTTGCGTCAAGAATTGGACGTTGCTCCTCAAATCTTCAAACTGAAATGGATTCAACAATATCCACATGTTGTTTTTGTTTTAAATGAGAATTATTGTTCGAAAAGAGAGAACGTAAAAATTAATGAAAATTGAAGTATTGTATATTTTTTAGAAACTGTTCTACTATTTGAAGCTATTAAATGAGAATTAATGTCGGAAAGAGAGAACGTATGAACTACAAGAGTTTAAACTTTTATATTTGATGTACGAGTAAGTATTTTACAATCAAAGCTACTAAAAGCGTTTTAATGTCCGAAAAGAGAGAACGTATAGAATATGAGAGTTAAACTTCTATATTTGATGTACGAGTAAGTATTTTGTCATTGAAGCTAATCCGACAATTAAACTCCTATAATACATGAGAATTAAGGCTCACAACGTAATTGCGAAAGTTAAACTATTGAAGTTAGTAAAATGAGAATTAATGTAGAAAGAGAACGTAAGAACTACGAGAGTTAAACTTGTATCATAATTGTACAAGTAGTGTTCTATCAAAAACTATCAAATTCGGGCTGTGCAGATGTCCCGTCTTAAACCCACTGACCCCGGTCCTGGTGATCAACTAATATAACCTGCAGTATGGCCCGCCCATTTCAGCACCATATTGCAGCCCGCTAAAACCTTTAAGATGGTTTCCTTGACTTCCAAACCAAGGCCCAAAAAGCCCATGAAAGAGTTCACACGTTATGAGAAGAAGCCCTAATCAATTATCAAAGATGCTAAATGATGTATAGATTGCCATTGATCATTCTTTGACAATTGTTGACATGCAATGAGTTGGACTGAAATCTAATAAAAAAATAGTTAGATTTTTTTTAAATCATTTATTTTTACAGATAAATTACAGTTGAACAAATGCATGAGTTTATTTTTGTTTTGTAATTTTAATAAAGTACTTTGCACAAGTGTATGGGTCAAGAGCGAATGAGCCAAATAATGTTCAATCTCACAATTATTATTTTACACAAGGGATATTAGAAGCTGAACTAAGCTAATTTATAAGAAGATAAATTCAAACTCTGATACGTAAGAAGAAGACGTAAAGCGAGTACATCGAAGAGTTTCAAGACATAGAGAGGTTGAAATGTACTTGCAACAAATTGGTCGTCTAAAATAAAGTGTAGTTTGAGATGGTTGGTCATAGCAAAATCCGAGAGAGTACTTTTACTTTGTAAGAGGTGTGTGTGTGGGTATGTGTATGCATATTGCATGGGTTAGAGTGAAATGAAATCCGTTTGGAATTGGATTTGGTCGAGCTTAAGGCAAACACGCTCCCTGTTGTCCCAGCGACATGTCACATACATACATATGCTTAGACGCTGACTAATCAGTCTTCCCCAACAACAAAACAATGGGCCCCACCCCCCCCTGCCATTTCCGGGTCCCACAAATCATTCTCTAGTTCCTCGGTTTTTTAATTTTGAATATACACTTGATAACAAAAAGTTCAAATAAAAAAGCAAATAATTCTAAAATTTTAAAATCCCATGAATTGCTCTTTGGTAATTAATCAGCTGAAAGAAAAAGACAAATGTTTAACACTGTTTGGGACTTGGCCACTGCTGAAAGAGTCAAACTTTAATGATACTTATTGTTAAATAATTTAAGATTTATTTAAGACACACTACAAATTAATTTGAAATTATTTAATAATTAGACTATTAAATAGTACGTACCACTAAAGATTTTTTCTGGAAGAAAATTTAAATTTGGATGCAAAAGTGCATCATTGCCTCAGTCATTTGATTTAATGCACAAGTGGCTAGAGTATACAGTTTATTAACAATTAAGTGATTCACTTATTTCATACTTATAGCCTTCAACACAAGTATTACGAATCGGTCAATTAAATTTGTTGATCGTAATGAAAAATGTGTGTATTCTTTTAGGACTGGAACTCAATACAACGAGGCCTTTTACTGATGTGAGTATACACATCCAACTAATTTGAAATGTCGAACACAAGTATTTTGCGTATCAACCATATGAATTCAAAGAATCTCAAGTCCAATTTGTCAGTGCGTTTTGACGATGAAATGACTAAAACTAAAATCCTCAGTTTCATATTTTGCCTATTTTTTTTGGCTTAAACAGTTTGTATTATTATTATTTTTGGATATCTAAAATTCCAACTAGAAAAAGAAAAATCAAACACAAAAAGGAAAAAGACAGAAATTCAAAGGACGACGAGGAAAAAACAAACAAAAGAAACGGAAGCACAAGAAAAAGTACTCGGATGGAAGCCTTGCCTGACAGAACCCCCAGAAATCCACCAAAAGTCGTGCCGATTAATTTACATTTACGTTTTTCAATAAACTTCAAATGACGAAACTACCCCCGCCTCCCTCCTCGTTCTCCCATAACATTCCTTTGCTCAGTTAAAACTCTCTCACACTGAACGCACTTAACTCTACCTGCGCAGTAAAACCATGGCCAAATCGTCGGCGAGCTCGACGGCGTCGTTTCCGCCGCTCAAGCCCGACGACTACTCCCACAGCCCGGTCCACTACGCCGTCGTTTTGGCAGACCACACCACCCTCTCCCGCATCGTCGCCACCCTTCCCCGACTCGCCGATCCGATTCAGATCCACACCGAGTCCGACTCCCTCTCCCAGGAACGAACGGCGGACCGGATCTCGTCCGTGCTGGACCGCCGCGACGTTCCCTACAGAGA
The DNA here is from genome assembly GCA_018257905.1 of Gillenia trifoliata. Lineage (NCBI taxonomy): Eukaryota > Viridiplantae > Streptophyta > Magnoliopsida > Rosales > Rosaceae > Gillenia > Gillenia trifoliata. The sequence continues at coordinate 45,159,831 of CM031080.1, read as the reverse complement.
AACCCCTCTTCACCTCGCCGTCAGGCTAAACGACCCCGCCTCCGCTAAAATTCTAGCCTCAGCCGGCGCCGACGTGTCACTCCAGAACTCCGCTGGATGGAATCCTTTACAAGAAGCCTTGTGTCGCCGGAGTTCCGACATCGCTTTAATCCTTCTCAGGCTCCACCACCGCTCTGCTTGGGCGAAGTGGCGGCGCCGCCTACCACGTGCCATTGCCGTGCTCCGAAGAATGCGAGATTTTTACATGGAGATCTCGTTCCACTTCGAAAGCTCCGTCATTCCCTTCGTCGGCAAGATCGCTCCGTCCGACACGTACAAAATCTGGAAGCGAGACGGCAATTTGCGCGCCGACACGTCGCTGGCCGGATTCGACGGATTGAAGATCCAGCGAGCCGACCAGAGCTTCCTCTTCCTCGGCGACGGCGATCAGAGCCACGACGTCCCCCCAGGATCGCTGCTCGTTTTGAACCGCGACGATCGCAAAATCTTCGACGCGTTCGAGAACGCCGGGTCGCCGATGAGCGAGTCGGACATTGCCGGATTCTGCTCCCAGACAAGCGTGTACCGCCCCGGCATGGACGTCACCAAGGCTGAGCTCGTCGGGAGGACCAATTGGAGGAGGCAGGAGAAGACGGAGAGCGTCGGAGAGTGGAAAGCTCGAGTGTACGAAATTCACAACGTCGTGTTCAGCTTCCGCTCGAGAAAAGTTGCCAATGGCGACGCTGACGTGGCGGGGAGCGAGCAGGTGCTCCCTCTAGAGCTAGACGAGGACGACGACGGGTTTTTGGTGGCGGAGAATCCGAGCTTCGGAATTCCCGATGGCCGGAGACACAGTAGCTTCGTGAGGGAGGAGAGGGAGTTCGTGGCATTGGGGAGAAAAAGCGTCGACGTTTCGTCACTTGCGGCACCGCCGTCGAGAAGGTCTAAACCGGCCGCTATTGCGGCGGCGCCGGTGCAGACGAAAGAGAAAGAGTTCGTGAGGAGCTTGAGGCCGTGCGTTTGGCTGACGGAGCAATTTCCGTTAAAGACGGAGGAGCTGCTGCCGTTACTGGACATCTTGGCGAACAAGGTGAAGGCCGTTAGGAGGATGAGGGAGTTGCTCACCACCAAGTTCCCGCCAGGGACTTTTCCGGTTAAGGTAAGGGCATTTTGGATATTTGGAAGGGTCCCAATTGGGATTGGATGGGCCCGGAGGGGTATGGGGGTAGTCGAGTTTTCTATTTTTGTCTGTTTTATTTGCTTTTTGGTGCTTTTTATGCTTGTGGCTTAAGCTGTTTTAAACGGGAGAGACAGAGAGAGAGAGAGCTGACTTTAATTAAGTTGGTGACAAGTGAGAAACTGTGCGTTTTAGTGGATCCCATAAGTGAGGTTCGTCGTTTTCCAGAATCATACCATTGGATGATATCATACGTTTAGACGCTTTTTGTGGGGCCTCCCTGGTCGGTGATTCGACGTGACGGGCGAAAATCTTGGGTAGAACGGCCCGATCACCGCAATGCAGGAGTGCCTTACATGCGAGAGTAGTAACAAATATCGCGCGATCGGGCTGTTGAGACCCGGATTTGAGGACCCTTGTCTATACAATTTGGCATGGGTTGTGGACCCAAATTTTATCCTCTATGATTCCTTATTTGCTGACCACCCACCATGTTATTTATGCACTGATCAAACAAGAGAGTTGTTTTGACACTGTAGACGGGGCTAGGTTAGTTATTAGGATATTCGACATGTTACACCCGAATTAGTATCTCAAAAAAAATAATGGAAAGCTTCTTCGACCTTAGATTTGTCTCGTCATTAACGGTTAAACTGTCACGTCACGGTGATATATGATTTGATTTAAAGTGTGGTAATTGTGAGTTATGTACAACTTAGCTTAGTTTAGCTTATGGAGTTGTTTGTGACTGACAGGTGGCAATCCCGGTGGTCCCCACAGTGAGAGTGGTGATAACATTCACAAAGTTCGTTGAGCTCCCGCCAACTGAGCAATTCTTCACTCCAATGTCAAGCCCAAGACAGTTTATTCATGAAGGACGAGGCCAACAGGAGGAGGAACACAAAAACAAGGCACAGAAACCGTCATCCTTTTCGTCATCGTCATGGCTGAGGCGGAACAGCAGTCAGTCGGCGTCTTCTGCGAGCAAGCAGAACCACCACCAACACCAACATTGTGCTCCTCCGGCAGTGGCAGCAGCGCAAGACTCTTCTGACCCTTTCGCCATTCCTGGCGGTTATACGTGGACGAGCATCGAGGATAAGTCTCGCAAACTGAAGAAATCCAAGTCCACCAGGAGATCATCCAAGTAATTACTAACTTGTGAAATCTTTGACACCATGAAATTAAGGAAATTGCATATTCAAGTTGCATATTGATAGATGGATTGTACATATTTACCATATCAGTTCTTCGGTTATTTTTAGCAATGGAGTGGTTAATTACAGATTTTCCGGCAAGTGGGTTTCGACTCTCAAATGTTGTATGTACTGATTTAGTAAAAGTTAATCCCCAATTTTTTTTGTTTTCTCATTCACTTCTAATCATTTGTGTCCAACTACAACACTTTCCACCAAATTGAGGCATGACTCGTTCGCAAGAATTTAACCTTCGTACACAACTTCGGATAGTTCTTTCCAATCAAATAACTTCTCCACGCTACGCTACTTAGCCAATCAAGAAAGTCCTCGGGATTCAATCGGCCATGGAAATCGAGAACGTCACTTTGATCCCACTCCGACCATGTGAAAAAGTGCCGTCGGCACCAAAGTGCATGACTAGCGACTGGAAACGGCCATTCAGTAACACTCAAACACAAAACTCATTTTCTAACTTCTAACTACAATGATTCACTAGAAATTACAAAGATAAACTGGAATTTCATTAAAAATATTGCAATACCAGTGCATCAAAGTCCCATTCATGTCACGAAGCTAACTTAATAATTCCAGCACGATAATACGGCCACTGATCCGGAGATCAGGATAAGCTAATAATGTTTAAGCAAGTCAGATCATTTGACTTAGCTCCGAGGGTTTTACAGTTTAAAGTCTACTTAAGATAATTTGAACTTCTTCTATGGATCGATCCACAGACTTCGCTCTCTTCTCTCTACTGTACGTGATGTGAAGAAATCCGTCTTCATCCTTATTTTCCTCATCGACTGCAGACAACAAGGCATCTACAGACACAATGGAAGAAGTATTATAACCACAACTCAACCAGATGGATATATGATTTGGATGCTTCTCCCTCAATTCCCTAGCATCTAAATTTATAGTACGTTTGCAGAGCTTCAACTTTCGCCTAGGCATATACCAAAAGCATAATCGAAAAATTAACAATCTTATCCCTTGTCCATGCCACAATTACATGCATGGAAGCTAAAATTAGAGCAAAGTGTTGAATGTATAGTAAAAAGTACAGTAGAACAGCATTAGTAAGAATCGTGCTTGTTCATGCGCTCGCTCATAGTACTTTAAACCAACTCATCGGAGAATACATGGTCACTCACTCTTAAATTAGACATCAAGTGTCTAACATTACGATGGACTTTAACCACGCAAACCAACCTTTCTTAATATCAAAATAATAAAAAGGGTAGGTTTTACTTTCACCAACAAGTTTCCTCTTTTTAATGTTGGGAATGTCACTCATTGCACCATAATTTTCCACACTCATCTGCATTGAAATTCTTACCGGTGTCAAATCTGGATTGCTCTCCTCTGTTTGTCTCCTTTCTAAGATTATTTTCGTCCAAAACCACCAAAAGAAAACAGATCTATAACTATGAATTAATCCGGGTTCGAGTCTCCCCCGCCCCCTTTCCCGCCTATCTATTGCCAAAACAAAAAACCACTAAATAGGCATATGGGTAATCTATAAACTATATAATTAACCCATTCAAAAGAGGAAGGAAAAACACACCCTGAGGAATTTCGATCTTGAAAGAGCTTTAAGCCATGGCTAAACTCGCACTACCAACTCTTGTCTGCAAATTAGTTTGAGCAACGAAACATCATAACCGCATACGAAATTATCTCCTACCGATCGAGATATTAAAAAACAACAACGAACACAAGTATATGCAAGAAAAATCACGTAGATTGAAATCCGAAGAATTTAAAGTGAAAACTATGTACCATGCACGATAAGAGCTCGATCGATTAGGGTTTTGGGGTCCTTTCCGATTCCAAGTTGTCGATGTACTCTTCTCTATTTGTATCCTCTTTGCTGCTATGTTTCTTAAAGAGTGGTGTACAACAACTCATACTCATCAATGCTATCAAAAAATTTTGGGTAATCCACCTGTATTATATTTTCACCCACAGTTAAAAGTTAAAAAAAATAAGAACACTATATCTTCACCCATCATTATTCTTAAAATAGTCTTTAACACATTTTTAATTCTTCTTTTAGATTTTTTCATTCATTAAATAAATATACTTTCAAATAAAAAAACTTTAATTGACTGACCACTGGCTACTTTGGCTGGGAGACTATTGACATTACTAGAAATTTGGCCATAGATTTGGTGTCTCTAGTATTGCTCTTATAATTTTTATTGTAGACTTACATGGAACAGGCTTATCGTCACTATGACGTTCCATTTCAATAAAACAATGACATATGTAATTCTCTCAACATTTGTCATTATATTTTTGTAAAAATCCTAATCAATCCATTCTCATGACTCGCTGGTATGTAAAAAATTCACCTGCTACACTTTTCTTGTCGTACTTGATGTTTGATATTGTTAATTATCTAGTACATATATACATAAAAAAAATTTTGCATATGTACATGGGTTGATAGAGTATAGTTTATTTTGAAAATTCGTGATTAGTGTTTGTCTAAGTTTTCTTTCTCATTTGGTTTCTATTGATTAATGTTTCCTTTTCATTTGTGCTTTTGATATTTGTTCAAAAATTCTTCAGGAACACGAAAAAAAAAAAAAGAAAAAAAAAGGTGGCTTATGTATTGTTGGGTATAAAGCATGACCTGGCCATTTATTTGCTTTTTTGGTGCTTTTTATGCTTGTGGCTTAAGCTGTTTTAAACGGGAGAGAGAGCGAGAGAGAGAGTGAGAGAGCTGACTTTAATTAAGTTGGTGACAAGTGAGAAACTGTGCGTTTTAGTGGATCCCATCAGTGAGGTTCGTCGTTTTCTAGAATCATACCTTGAGACTTTTTTGAATGCTCCGAAGTACTAAGTATTTCGGATATTTTAACCGTTAAATTTTTATTTAAAAATATAAAAATTAAGATCTAACGGTTAAAACACCTGAAATATCGTGTACTCTGAAGCATCCAATAATTTTTGTTTGTTGATATCATATGTTTAGAAGCTTTTTGTGGGCCCTCCGTGGTCGGTGATTCGACGTGACGGTCGAAAATTTTGGATAGAACAGCCCGACCACCTCATCCATGCGACATTGTGATTGCCCTTGCAAGAAAGGTGAATCCTTGCGTTGGAGTGCAACTCGGCTCTAAGCCGTGGTTTGATACACAATGCATGAGTGTCTTTCGTGCGAGAGCAATAACACATATCACGTGGTCGGGCAGTTGAGACCCGAGTTTGAGGATCCTTTACAATTAGGCATGGGTTGTGAGCCCAACATCTGATTCCTTATTTGCTGATCACCCACCATGTTATTTATGCAATGACCAAGCAAGAGAGTTGTTTTGACATTGCAGACCGGGGCTAAGTTAGTTGTTAGAATATTCGACATGTTTCACTCGAATTAGTATCTAAAAAAGAAATATAAAGTTTCTTTGACCTTAAATTTGTCGTCTCATTAACGATTAAATTGTCACGGTGATATATGATTTGATTTAAAGTGTAAAAATTGTGAGTTATGTACAACTTAGCTTAGTTTAGCTTATGGAGTTGTTTAGTGACCGACAGGTGGCAATACCGGTGGTCCCTACAGTGAGAGTGGTGATAACATTCGCAAAGTTCGTTGAGCTCCCGCCAACTGAGCAATTCTTCACTCTAATGTCAAGCCCCAGACAGTTTCTTCATGAAGGACGAGGCCAACAGGAGGAGGAACACAAATACAAGGCACAAAAACCGTCGTCGTCGTGGTTGAGGCGGAACACCAGCCAGTCAGGGTCTTCCGCCAGCAAGCAGAACCACCACCAACACCAACATTGTGCTCCTCCGACGGTGGCTATATTCATCATTTTTTAAAACTAAAAATTGGACACGAGAAGGATACCAAACAATCCCTTAATTCCTAGGTATTTTGGTGAACGTACTCTTCTCATTTGTGCCTTTATGCAGATTTATGGGGAGGAGTTTCTAAAGAGGGACATCCCTAACAGTGAAGAAAAGAAGTTTGTTACCAATACCCTTGTGTTTTTAATTTATCTTGATTTATTGCTACATGATTAATGTTTCCTTTTTATTTGTGCTTTTGATATTTGTTCAGAAATTCTTCAGGAAAAAAAAGAGAGGGTTTTTTTGCACAAGGCCAATTATCCTTTCCAATCCAAGCTAATCTCCTTCAACAAATACAGCCACAAAGTACGAAACACTCTTCTCACTCTCTGACCAAAAGGGTAAAGCTAATTAGTTATGTATGTTGGGTATAATCTCAATTGGATTTCATAAACCTAACTATTAAGCATTGTTTAGTCAGCCTAAGATGCTCAAGTCACAATTTTCACCTTTTCCCCTTGCAATGGCATACTCACATAACACATTGGTATGGTTTTCGATGACAAATAATTAAAGTTATTGACTTTCAACTTGCATATTAAATATGTCACTCTACTTGCAATATTATTAATTTGGTCACCGTGTGTTACTAATGTGATCATTGTATATAACTTTTGTGTTTTTAACTTTTGATCATCGTCTTTTTAACTTTATTATTTTGGTCACTGTATAACTTGCCTCGGTTAACATTTTAACAATGAGACTTAAGATGTTAACCAAATGTTAATTAACCACATTAGTGCTTTAGCTTGTTGAATAAATAGTTGAGAGATGCCTTGGTTGTTAAGGAAAAGAGATGCTCTGTGCCTCTGCACGACTAGGAATCTATGATGATTAGAGATTGCACAACGAAAGGGAAAAGGCCAAACGATGCTTTGCTTCACTGGATGGGAGCCAATCATGAGTTGGCAAACTTCTTTTTCTTTGGGTAAATTATATTTTGCACCCTCACGTTTGAGTGTAATTGCAATTCCATACATCATCTTTAAAATATTGCAATTTCATACACTAACTTGTGTTTTAGTTACAATTTCATACATTTGTTAGTCAATCCGTCAATTTGACCGTTAAAGAGAAAATTAAAATTAAAATTTTTTTTTCTTAAATTAACATTTGTAAACAATCACAACTTTAATTTTTTTTTCCTATGTGGTATATTTGTGACAGCCACATTAGCAAAATAGTGGGATCCGCAGTTGCCACACTATCATTTAACGGTCAAATTGATGGTTTGACTAACGGATGTATGAAATTACAACTAAAACACAAGTTTGTGTATGACATTGCAATGTTTTAAAGATGATGTATGAGATTGCAATTACATCTAAACTTAAGGATACAAAATATAATTTACCCTTTTTCTTTTTATTTAATATCGAAGAAAAAAGTAATTAAATTTATATAAATGAGGTGATAGAGATAGACAGAGAGAGAGACAGCCCATCCATCATCCACATGTGGTCTCTGAATATATACAACTAAGACCTCACTAGTTTTTTTGTGTTAACTCCACCAGCTTTCTAAATCTACACGCTACCGAGCTAAGCTCTCTCCAGGTTCCAGGTACTCTCTCTCTCTCTCTCTCTCTCTCTCTCATGTTCTTGATTTCTCATATTCCATGCCGAGTTCAGATCTTCATCTTCTACATGTTTTTAATGTGGTTAACCTGTAGTCACGATAATGTCCATTCGGATATTGCTTGCGCACTAAGATTGTTAAAATTGGCAGATGAATGTCAAGACGGCTTTTCTGAAGAGCCACCTATAAACGAATAGCGTCTAATGGGAAACTTTTGCTTCATGCTTCTTAGCATAATTGGCAAATATTTGGATTTTATGTTTGATTTTGGACGGTTGATGTTAAATTGATACATCTTCTCAATTATTTTGGCATGCTTGAATGGAAACAGGGTGGTTGTTGGAGACTTTTGAGAGAAGCGATGGCTGCCGAAGCACCGGGGTGGGCCGATCAATGGGGCGCCGGAGGCATCGGCGCACTGGAAGATGCAGACAACACCAAAACGGCAGAAAACAACAGCAACAACAAGAAGGCAGAGACCAAGTCTGGCATAGGCAAAGCCAAGGTGGCTGCGATGGCTGGCGCTGAAAAGATCAAAAGCGGCACATCCAACGGCATCAAATGGATCAAAAATCAGTGCCAGAAGAAAAAACCAACCAAACCAGTAAACTAGAAATGTTTGATATCCAGAAAATACAATTGTTTGTTCTCGGAAGTGTTGATTTGTGATTAATTTTTGCCTATTTGGTGTGTAAGAATGTTGAAATACTTGCAGTATAGTTTCTTCTCGTTTACACAGATCGTGAAGCGAATGAAAACAGATTCTAATCAAACGCCAATCGCATTAAACCTTCAGAATTAATTTCCGCTAACAACTTATTTGACCTTTGGATCGAAGGAGAAGCAATGGACGAAATAAACAGAGGTGTGCGGAAATTATTCCCTAACATAACCAGAATCTGCACATTCATTTCCAACTAGATCTATTTCATGCACAACTCATGAAAATCAAACTCAATTCTAATTAAGGACCGTCAGATGAAAAGATAACTGGAAAATAATCAAAATAATCAAACCATTCATTAACATCCTTTGAAATTCATAAAATAAAATGAAAACTAGTTCAACCATGTTAATGCAATTTACATTTGCTAGGTTCTATTTACAAGCATTCTTGCTCTTAAAAGGAACCGAAGACATTCTCTCCGCTGTAGGTCAAGTAAAGAAATCCATCCTCGTCCTTGTTTTCCTCGTAAATTGTAGACATCAAAGCAGCTGTAACAAAGGAAAAATATTAAAATCACAACATTGGAAGAAAATATATAGAATGCCTAAAAGATAAATGAATTGCAACTGACCATTTGGAGGGAGAGTATTCTTGACAAAGATAAATATAGCCTTTTCTGCACCGAGCTTGATCCTCTTCCGAACAACATAGACAAATTGCCCAACATTGAGATCAGCAGGGACAAGGTATCTGTGGAGAGAAACATAACAGCAAAACCATGTGAGAACCCCTTGATTTTAGAGAAGCTATGAACACAAATGAACTTGGAGATTGCCGTTGTAATAAGCACATTTTCCATCACATTTACAAAACTAATATAATGATAAGAGTATGAAAGATAATTGGTGGGAAGACTTGGTTACTAAGGTAACCAATTCATGCAAACAATGATGATCAAGACCATTCCTAACCATTCCTAAAACATCACTTAAGATACAAAATCGTTCTCCACAAATGTTTTGATAAAGTTCAAAATCTCAATGATATAGACATGACTAGAACACCATCCATGTATATAAATTGCATGTGTACGTCAAAATGCACAACTATTTACTATATAATCCTATTACATGTAGTAATACATATGAACAAAAATTAAAGCCGAAGGGAATTGGCAACTCACTTCTTCTTGTCAATGTCAGGAATGTCACTCCTCGCAGCCTTCTCAACAATCACCTGCATGGAAGCTCAAATTAGAACAGAGCATAACCCCGAAGACACAGAAAGTAAACGTATTTGATTAAGTAAAATTCTTACAGGAATTCTGTCAGGATACTTCTCCCTGATACGACTAGCCTCTGCTTGCCTCCTTTCTGAAATAGGTTAGTCCAAGACCATCAGCAAAACAGATGTGAACGAAAAAGTTGAACAAAAACTAATTTCACAAAGATTATTGCTCCCATCACTATAATGATGGACATTCCATGACACAAATTCAACCTTTAGCCAACAAAAGGTCTAGGATTTAGAATCCCACCACTCAATTTCATCAAATAAACAAGTCCGAAAGAAAATTTGAAACTAAAACTTAACAATACCAAGCAGAAGCAATTGACAATGATCGCAACTGCATGACAAAAAATTCAACCTTCAGCCTGTAAAAGGTCGATAATCTAGAATCCCACAACATAAATCTATCAAAAACAAGTTTGATAGAAAAACTCATGTCGAAGAAAGGTCGATAATTTATAATCCCACAACTTACATCCAGTGAACAAACAAGTTTGATATCCGAACATGTTCTATGGATAAACAATACCAAGCAGAAGCAATCAATAAAAATCCAAACTTTCGTTAATCAAATTAATAAAGGCATAAACTCTTATCTACAAATCATCCTTCAATCCAAAGGGGGAACAATCCACAACTCAGGTTCAAGATCCAAAACTACAATCAGCCAATTAAAAGAAACCAAAATAACCAAACAAAACAAAAATTAAAGACATACCCAGAGTATGTTCAAGCTTGAACGAGCTTTTGGCCATGGCGGAACTCTCACTGCGATCGATCTCTACAAATTTCAAACAACAAGACATCACGAAATTGAAAATTCCCTCCTACCCAAAAATCGTATAACACGATCGAACGCAAATTCCACAAGAAAACTGTGGAATTAAACTTACCAGACACGAGAAGGAACCGATTAGAGTTTTTGCGGATTGGCGAATTGATTGGTTGGAGGACTGGGAAAAGAACAGAGGGTCAAAATCAATCGGAGACGGAGATAATTATTGAAGGCGAATATATATACATATATATATATACACACACATACAATTATATATAAATCCGAGAGACTTGAATTGTTAGGGTTCCTTTCCGATTCCAACACGAAATCTATTTACTTGCAAACTTTCTCTATCTATATCTCTTTTCGGTTCGGCGTGTTGCAAGCAATCTCCCTCCTCTCTCTCTCTCTTCGGGTCGCGTCACCAAGCAGTTGATACAAACGACGTCGTTTCGTTTGTTAACTTCTAGTTATATTCATGATTTTCCTAAATAGGCTTGAGGAAATTTCGGTGAGGATCCAAATAAATGAATTTCTGAGATCTTGGTTAAATTTTGCGCTTTTCAATTTGCAACCAAAAAAAGAAGATTTTGGTAATTAATGTCCTTGATCACCAAGTATTCTTGTGGTCCAAGCGACCTATTGTATGGTCCTCGAACGTTGATACACAGTGTTACTTTTTTTAATATATAAATATTTTTTAATGTATAGTAGTAAGAGAAGAAAAAAGGTTCCGTATTATAAAATGAATACGATTTGATTAATTGGCAAAGCCCTAAACAGGTAAGTTCCAAAATATTAAACCCTTAAATTATCTTTCTTTGGGCGAACTTAAACCCTAAAATTTGTACATTTGGCTTGAATAATAGTTCCCTCCATCTCTTTGATTGATTCCCAAGTCTTCAAAACTCCCGAAACCCTAAAACCGAACCCCTTTTCGTGTTTTTGGTATGTTAATTTTTCTTTTTCGTCAAAATATTAGTTTCTTACTGGGTAAGTGAGAATTTTGTATGCGATCGTGATGTGTTTTTTGTTGTATGAAATTTGCATAAGACAGTCGGTCGTGAGAGTTGGTCCCCATGGCAGAAAGCTCCTTCAAGAATGAATGTCCTCAACCTCAGGGTTTGTTTAAAGTTTTCTTCCCCTGTTAATATATATATATATATATATACATGTGCCTATTTTTTTTTGTTATAATCGCTGATTGTAATTTTTGAATATTTAAACGTAGATTAATTAATTCCTTATTTGAGAAGTTGATAGTTTGAGCTTTTTTTTTATGCAGAAAGTAAGCAGAAGAGGAGAAGCCAAAAAGACCAGTAAGATTTTCACCGAATTGGATATGGGATAAATATGTTTCTTTCCTATGAACTCAATCACTCACTCACTCCCTTCTAATTTGAGCTTATGTGCAGTTGACTGTGACGAGGCCATGGGGTGACGGCCCTGACCTTGTCAAAGACAAGTTTGTTATCAACCCCCCTCCCCTTTGTGGCTTTACATATCTTCTTACGATTACGATGCAACTGGATTGTTCCCTTTTCATAGGCTTAGGTATTTTCGTTCGAATGGCCAACAGTTGTTTATCTAGACACTTGGAACTGCAGAAGCCCAACGGTAAGAATTTTTCATTGAATACTATCTTATGTATATACTATCTTGTTCGGTTCTCACTTGAGCACGCGTGCGTACGTGCTGCCGGTGCATGTAGAGAAGGATGCACATGAAGAAGTCAGTTGCCAATTTCCTTCAGCTTTAGTAATCATGATTTCTATTGCTCCGGCCGATATGCTTCGATATATGTTTGGAATGACATGTTTTGTATTTTTCTTGTTCAGTGCAGATACCTTGTGCCTCGTTTTATGCCTCTTGGAGAATTTGTTGAACATGTTCGGTATCGTGTCAATCATGTCGATGGCAGTCGCGTAAAGACTATATATATGTCTCTTTCAAGAACACTGAACCTCCCACGGATGAGCAGAGCTGCAACACCTTTTTTACTTGAGGCATAATATTATAATTAGTATGGTGTTCTCACAAAGTTTAATGTTGCAGGTACCATGATGTCTGAGATGGATTGGGAAAATAAGGATGAAGATGGGTATCTTCACATGACGTACCGTTGGGAGGATGTGAATGTGTCGGGAGCTTTTGTGGGGCTCCGAATCCATGAAGAAGATGATTTTCTAGTTATCAAACACTAATTGGGAAATACCTGTACATATGCATATATTTACACTAAGGCTGAGGGGGAATAAATTGGTTGCAAACTCGTCATTCACGAGATTCGAACTTGAGACCTCTCACTTACAAGTGGAGACAAATTAAGTATACCGACTCCTTGCGCTTCCTATTCCTCCTCGTCCTCCTCCTCAGGGAATTTCAATCTCATTCACCAATTGTTCCCAATTCTTATTTTTTACTTCCACTTGATCCCATTGATTGTTAACATTAAGTAAAAAAACTGGACTATTTGTAATATTGGCTCTCGAAATTGGACTGAAATCAAATTAACCCAATAATAATTTATTATTTTCTAGGCCGAATGGGTTGGGTTAGTATAAGTCGAGTGGGCTAGATTGGCTAGATATCTAAACCCAATATTGAACTCGTAGAAGGAGGGAGTTAGTTCGCCATGGCAGAGAGCGCTTTCAAGAATGAATGTCCTCCTCAGGCTCAGGGTTTGTTTGTGCCTTATTTCAGACGGATTGGAAGTTGGAGGTTGATTTGCTTTGTATATTGAACTCACTCACTTCTTTTTTATTTTTTATAATTTAGTGTGAAATTTTGCATGCAACTGGAATTTTATTTTCTTTCACTTAATGTCTAATTAGACGGTGAAATTAACGAAGACTTTAAATTAGTGCAATTTGGAAATCATGTGGTGTAAAATGTAAAAATTAAAACCTTGTAGTTCATTTTGCAAATGACTTCCAAACTTTGTGCAATTAATTCAAAATGAATAGTCACTCAGCACATTTAGCTAGCAATTATTCATTTTGTTAAGTTGAGATGCTTGTAGCTATTGAATAAAGGATAGGCTATAATACTTACAAACATTTCACACTTACACGAATCTAACTATTAACCATTAAAGGAATCTAACTATTAATTGTTAATAGTTAGATTCGTGTAAACATAAAATGCTTGTAAGCATTCTAGCCGGATCGATTGAACAAAACACTGCTATTTTCTTAAAATATTTCAGCTTAAACTTCAATCATCTTCCTCATACTGCGGCGGTACGGCCAACACAATACCAAGAAAATCCACAAAATCCTCCCAAGTCGAATTTCGATAATTGAATCGGCTCCATTCCTTGTTATTCCTTGTTATCTCATTCCTTGTTATCGCTGAGGATGGAAACCCACAACACCATCCTCAGCGAGTATTTAGATTTTTACTGAAATGTCATTTATTTTTGGGGTATTTTTGTTGCATTGTAAATTTCTTAAGATTCATGCAAGACGTTTCCTTCGTTGGATGAAAGAAATCATTTAATTTTATCGCAAGAGTTTTTATTATTATTGATTTTTATGTCTTTATCATATGTGATCCAAAAATTCAAGAAACCATGCACGAAAACTCAACAATCGCATTTTTCACAAAATTAATGAGTTACACATGTTTTTAATCCATTTTGCAATTTTCTACAAACACCATCATTAAAACAGTAATCAATGAGAGTGAAGGCAACACACATTATAATATTGATTTGTAAGCAAAACGCAGCAAATGCTGCATATGTTGAAGGTTACTACTTATTAAGAAGAATACTGTTCATGGCAGAGAACTTACAATCTAGCTCCCCACCATCAAAAGAATGTGGGTGTTAAAAATCTATCTCATCATCTCCTTAGTCTTTCCAGCTGCCGTCGGGGGTTGATTTGACGAGCAATAACGCAGATGAACCCCCGACGGCAAGGCCTTTTTCTCAACTGTAAGCATTCTATATTTTTGGTATTACATACATTCTCTATTACCAACAACGAGCCAGAACGAAGAACAAAACACGTCTGCATTCCTTTTCCAGGCTATCCGCACATCCCTCATGAGATTGGATGAACATCAGCTAGTTACTGAGAAAATCTTGCACTCCAAATAGCATTCTTGTCTTCACCACACCGCTCGTGAACTCTCATCATCCTCTCAACAGACTTGCAAATCCCGCTGCATCGCCAGTCAAATGAAGCCGCGCAGGTGTTGCCTGTCATTGCCTTCCACATACAATCTGCAGTACATACTACACCGTCAACTCTATATAGAAAGAGCGTAACCAGCAGCATTTTATCTATTTTTCCACTGCTAGATTTCATGTTCTGTAATTACATCTCAAATGAGCACAGGGAAAATAAATTCAGGCTCGAACTTCTAGAAGGCGAATCGATAGAACTTTCAATTACCTGGCGGCGTACCACAACAGAGTCTTCTATCGTCCACCTGTTCTACGTCTAAACCAATAAACCAAGATCCCAACGAAACATCTTCATTGGCATATTTGTGCAGCACATCCCTTCAACAAGAGAAAAAAAAGAAAGAAATAAGAATCAAATTAAAAGGTTAAAGGCATTTTTGAGAAGCAACTCTGTCCAAGCAGAGTTTTATTTAGCTCCGTAAATAGACACGAGGTGAGAACTTACTGGTTTATTGATATGTAAGTTGCCAAATCTTTTGAGATAGCATATAACTGTCCTGTAGCATGCCGAAAATACTTGTTTCCTATCTCACCAAATTTCCAAAACTCTGGCTCGTGATATTTCACTCCCCTATTACACAATCAAAATACCATGAAAACCATGTTCATCAATATCTGAGTATACAACCAGCTAAAAATAACAGACCACTCGCTTACTTTCGAGCAAGGACTGGACCTGACTTCATGCAACCAATATAGACTCGGGGTTTCAGACGGTGTCTAGATAAAATCATTCCAAGCGTTGCTGTGGTGGTAAATGAAAGGCATATCAACTCAACAAGATGGAAAAGGGGTTAAATCGAAATGCTGAGAAAAATAATGTTAGCAACACAGCCTGATGAGCAACTCTGGGAATATGAACAGATGTGGAAAAGAATCTTAAATTTTTGTTACCTAAATTTACATGGACGTCATCATCAACTTTGATATAAAATTCAGCATCCCACAAGGCAACAGCTGTCGAAAAATACGTCTTTGTTTTGGCTGATAATTCCAGGTATCCCTCAACATGGTCCTGCAAATATCATATGAATTAGAAATTGTGTAAAATGGAGTGTTGCACAGAATAGTTTATTCCTGATTAAAATGGACAAGAAAATCACCAGCCTCAGGAAGTCTCCATGGACGCGCTCCTCTGCTTCAACCGCTTTATCAAGAATACCACCAGCTGTCGAACTAGTAACAATAGGAAAATCGATAAATATTCATAATTTACCAGTTCATATTCAGTAGCCTGGATGTACCATTAGGAACGAGAAAAAAAATAGATATCATGTGCAGGCACATTCACCACAAGACTTCATTAGGCTAGCCTACCCATTATACAGGCAGCGGATTCAGTGATTCACCCTTGATATATCTGTCTCAGTGCCGAAATGACCAGATATGTACATAACGATTAACCAGATTAGCTATGAATTTAGTTTTTGCTTAACCAATGCGACTTAGGTGGAAGATGCGTTGTAACTGACAATGGGTGAAAGAAGGCATGGTAAACCTCACCTGTGACCGATAACAAACCGCATGATTATGCCCTTCTCTTCTTCCAGCTTCTTTCTATCCTCACCTGGTAAAGATTTTTACAACGAGAAACCATTAATTATAGCTAGAATAAGAAACTCGAATATCACATCAACATCGCAACTAAATTAAACCTAAATGTACAATGCACCTTGAGGCATCCAAGTTGCACGTACTGAATCTCTTCTTTTTCGGCTATTAAAAGCTGTATTGATCCCTACAACCATGAAGTACTTTTTTTTTGAAGTTGATTGAACATTCTTCAAGTTTCCAGACGTAGGATATCCATTATGTACAGATTCATGCGCTGCCCTAACAGCGGCTAATTTCATCTCCAAATTTGAAATCGTTTTATTTAGCTCCCTGCATGCATGAATAGAAATAAGCTTTGCGTTTTAGTGCTTCGAGGCACTACAACATTTCTTGTAAGATAAAATGTAGCTCCAAAAGAAGCATCAGCAGAGCTTACTGAATCACTTGATTAGTAGCTTCCCCTGAATTGTCACTGGTCGTGTGCTTTATAACCTTCAAAGATAGGCAAAAAGTTGAGAAAAAAAATTACCACAAAAGAAGCATCATTGACAAAGGATTAATAAAAGCTAATGGATTAGTTAAATGGAAAAGTGAAACAGAAAATGGTATAGTTATAGCTTCGTATAGACCTCTCCCAAAGTTTTGTGAAACTACAGAAACCTCCCTCATATTTTGAGACATTACACTGCCCTCCGGTATCACAGTGAAACTTAAGTGACCGGCTACGAAATAAAGTAACAGAATATTGCAAAACCGAATATGTCCTAGAAGAAATAAGATCCTGCTAATATATTTCTCGCAGAACATGATCCGTGCGGTACTGAGACTACAAATACTTCCCTTTGCAACTACAGACCAGAATTCGTTTTCCCCTTTTCGAAGAAATCTACCCTCAGACAATGTATATCCGCACGGTATGACTAACAATTGTAAGAAATTTCATAAGCTACAAAATCTCATTATTCTTTGAAGTTAGTTTGATCCGCGACCAAAGAATTTGTTCAAGCTATCAAAAGCTGGCCACATTCTCAAGAACTAATCGCTACGAAAATTAATACTTGAAAACATGTGATACATACACTTACAAGCTTATGATCACACGCATCAGATTCGGAAAATATCCTTTCAGCTCCAATTCGCGGCGGCCTTGATTCAGGCACCATCCACAACCTGTTAAAAAATTCTTGATCCTTATGACAAGCATATCTTAAACCGCTAATGCCAAGTTTTCTTGACATGTAACCTTACACAAATCAAACAATGTAATTGTAGAAAACATCAACAGATAGAAAAGCACACGCATTCGTCTTTGCCCATCATTCGCATTGATGACACAAAACTCAAATTTCTTAAGATATAATCAGTGAGCCCAATTTAAAAACATAGAATAATCACCCAATTAACATAAACAGGCCATCATTAAGCAGTTAAATACATGGAATTTAAAATAGTTTCCTCAAATTCTTCCACAAGGACTTCAAGCATTTGGTCAAAAATGCATAATGTACTCAAAACAAGCACAAGAGTAAATAAAAACTGCAAATTTGGAGTAAACAGTAAAAACCCATTTACCTGTTGGTAAATAAAACTCCAGCTAAGAAGCTGCAGAAGCAGAGCAAAAGAGCCCAGTTCCTTGATATCACATTTCTCACCGTTACCTCTCCTCCCCATCCTCTGCTCTTCACAGACATTTCCTTCCGGCAATGCTAAAAAAACACATACAAAATCCAGAATTTGAAAAACAAACAAAAAATTCAGGGAAATTAGAAAATAATCCAAACCCAGATAAATAATTGAAAAAAGAAAAGTTCTTTGGAAATTTGGAAGGTGAAAGTCACCTGCTTGAGACAGTGTTGGACACTCTCTCTCTCTCTCTCTCTCTCTCTCTCTCTCTCTCTCCCTCTGTAAGAGACAAGAGAGGTGCAGTGAGAAAGACCCACCAACTGCCCTCTTTAATATTGTAAATTACTGAAACGTCCATCTGCCTAAAACGCTCGTTCGCCATGTAAATAAACTGTAAACAGCTTCATGTTATTTGACCAAAAAGTCTGTTCATATTATTTTCAATGGTACGTCAAACCCACGGAATAAGAAAAATGGTAATTTATTTAGTAAATTGCATGATTGTTTGTGTAACATATTTAAATTACATTAATTATGGTTTGGATTATTCATGAACCAGCCAAATGTATGCGTGCAAATTCAGGTTGTCGGTTTCAGTTTTTTCAGTTTCCAATTTGTGTAATCAGATTCAAGACGGTTTCATATCTGAGTAACTTAAGTTAATTTTATGATTATCTCAAAAGAAAAAACTTAAGTTAATTTAGTAACCATATGTGTAACGGTGGGATTCGGATTTCTTACTTGGTTTTATTTTGTATTCATTTTCCTTTTCTTATTTCAATTTGTTCGAAGAATTGAAGAGATTTGTTACAATACTTATATGTATTTAATACAATTACTATCTGATTGTTGAGATTGCGATTGTATTAAATACATGTAAGTATTGTAGTCAAATCTAAAATTGAAATACTCTTTGTATATTTACTCAATTTTAAAATAAGAGACTAGCATTAGAATAGTATTCTTTGGCTGCTCAACCCAGCTCCTTGCCTTTAATATCATTGTATAAAATTATAAAATAAAAACTTATTAAACTAGCTTCTAAGAAAATGGTAGTGTGTTCGTTTCGTAAGCGAAAGGTCGCAAGTTCGATTTGGGAGCTAGTTTCGGGTTTGTTCTCTCATTTATTTTAAGAGATCCAATGGCACATTGCTGCATATTGAGGATTTGGGATCCAAATGCTCCATTTGATAGATTTTTGTGGAATTTGAGTGGTTAGAAAACCTGTAAAGCACGAATGAACTGTGAAAACCCAATAGTGCCCTTGTTTAGTTTGTATTCCAGTAGGGTAAATATGACATTATGTATTTAGCCTTATTTACGAATTGACCCAAGGGTTGATTACAATTTCTCATAATTTACATGTCGGCAAAAGAGGAATGGCCAAATCATAAATTATTGTATCTTTCAGATAGAGATACCAAAAAACCAGAATCTGCCAACAAGGTGGAGCAACGTGATTCGATTCTCGAATTTTATACATACTTTGGTGGAGTAGGCTACAGTGCTCGCAAGCATTGCATGCTCACACCGATCTCACCATTAAAAGGAAAGAGGAGGGAGGAGATAGGGGGGAAAGGAAGGTGAGATCAGTGTGAGCATCCAATGCTTGCGAGCACTGTAGCCAGTCCCTACTTTGGTGGTCCTGATTGGAATGAAAATAGTTGGGAATGGATTTACTTTTATTGCGCACGCAAAAGATAATGCAAAAACTCAACACTTTTCTACATTTCGTCTGACTAAAAAAGGTTTTTTTTATTTTAAAATTTTTTTAACTGTTAAATTTTAATTTTTATATTTTAAAATAAAATTTTAATAATTAAAATATAAAATACTCTGATGTAAGAAAATTCTTGTAAAAATTTCTTGTGAAAATCCTTCCTTTTTTTACTGGAAAAAATCACACGCCATAAAAGGGCACCTCTGACTTTCTCATAGCTAGAACTCTCTACCTAGTTCCACTTCCACCTACTACATTTCCTAGCAATAATTAAACAAAAGCAAAAATAAAAATTAGAAAAGATTACACGGGACCCATTGACTAACAATGATTTGATGGTAAAACCGGGTTCAAATTTGTGTGGTTCGTAACCGTCCGTTCATTTAATAATTCAAAATTTTATTTAAAATTCACTAAATTAATCTGAAACCATTTTCACTATTCAATATGTACTATCCAAAAAAATTTCAGCAAAACCCTTGAAAAATAGAATGACTTATTCACTGACATCTTGACCACCTAAACATTAATATTGTATTAATTTAATATAAAAATTCTTCGATGTTCAGAATATCTCGTATTTTAAATTTTTTAATCATTAGATTTTAATTATAAATTTAAAGTAAATAAATAGTCCAAAGCATGCAAAAAAGACTCTAATTTAATATAATTCGACGTCACGCGCCGATAAACTTGTTTCAAGTTGGTCTCCTTAGAAATAGTTACTCTAAGAAACCAGTTTTAGTTAAAATAGCATTCCTTACTTTGCTGAGGTCTCTTCCTTTGAGTGTTCTTCCAATCCCTTCACACACAGAGAAAGATGAAATCTGGCTTCTTGCAAGCTTTCTGGCAACCCATTCATGTGGAGGAACCATGTCGTCATCACCACCACCATCATCATCATCACGACCACCATTACCATCACCATGATCATCACAGTTGACACCATACACATCATCATCATGAACCCAGGAACCAATCTTTGCACTTTTGCCATAAATTTTTGACCAATCAGGGATTGCCACAGAAGCTGATTTTTTGACTTCATGGACAGCTGTAGGATTACTATTGGCCCTTGGGATTGTTCTTGGAGCAGTAGGGAGGCGCCATGCAGATGCAGAGGAGGAGGAGGAGGAAGAGGAGGAGGAAGAGGAAGAGGAAGAGGAAGAAGAAGAAGAAGCAGCAGAGTTATTATTATTAGACTTCACAAAACCCCACACATCTTCTTCTTCAAAATCTTCACTATTTCTTCCTCCACCAAAACCACCACTGGACTTGCTCATCATACCACTCCAATCTGCCATAATTGGTGGTTGCTCTGAAAACATCCAAAAGTTGGAAGTTAAGTGCTTTTAGAAAAAGCCAACCACAGAGAGAGAGAGAGAGAGAGAGAGATATGACTGAGAGCAAAAATGGAGAGTAAATGGACCCCTGCTTTCTGTATAAATAAGAGGAGAATTATTTACATTTGGTTGGTATTTTGGTAATGAGATAAAAAAAATATTTTTATTTATTTCTTGGGAAGCAAAAAGCAGAAAGGTGCAGGAGAGAATAATATCAGGAATCTACCTTGCCTTTGTATCAATACTAGAAATTAAAATAAAAAGAGAAAAAATAGGAAGTGGTTGCTTTTAAAGTTATATTTATTAGGGTAAAACTTTTCAAATATAAAAGGGGTATAATTGATAATTCACACACTCCGACAATGAGTGTTTTTTTAATAATAGTGATATACAAAAACCTTTAAAATAAAGCACGGTTTTTTAAAATATTATTATCAAAATTGATTTCCGCACACATTTTTTTTTCTTCATTCTAAACACTTATTTATTTTTATTTTTTAATTTTCTTGTGATTTATTAAATTAAAAAACTAAACAAATAAAATTGTGTAGACGAAAACAGAAGTGTGCGAAAATTATTTTCCAAATTGTAGTTGTGCATATCATATAGAGCGTAGAACTTTTCATATAGCATACATTCACAATACAGCGGTCAAATGTGAAAGCCGTTAAATAACATATCATATTTAATTTTTGAATCATAAATATATATTATAAGTGTATATACCATAACAAACTCCGAGAAAGCACCAAAAACCTAACGAGTACAAAGGAGAAGATGTGATTGTGAAAACCCTTTTCCCCTGATGGCCTTTTTTCTAATAAACTTCCAAAAAAAAAGATCACAGATTTCAAGGACCCTGCAGAACACAGAGGAAGAAGAAAAAGACAACAAAAACGATATAATAAAAATAATAATAATAAAAGATTGGCCTGGCAGTTGCTAGCCAGCTACCATTGATCAGGTACTGTTACTGTGATTTCAGAAAAGGAAAAGAAAAATAAGCAAAAGAAAATGATGAGAATCTCAGTTCTTTACTAACTGCCTAAAAATGCTCAGTCTGGAGGTTGGTTTATCAGAAAACACCAAAAGCCCACAGAAAGAGGTGGCCAGAAGGCAGATAAAAGATGGAAACTTTGGGTGGATTGAGAAACAGGTGAGGTGTGTTGAGCAAACCCATAAACCAGATCATGATATAAATATCAGAAGCATTTTTTTACCATCTATGGGAAAAAGGAATCAGTGCTGCATGCTGAGGAGACTTCTTCATATCACGTTTTTACCTTACATATATATGCAATGCAATGCAAATACGTAAAATAAAATATATTTAAAAGAAGAAGGATTGGTCTGAACCAAAAAACTTGTCATTGATTTCCGTAAACACCTTATCCTCTCAACTTTTAACTTACTCACTCACTCACTACCACTCAGCTCATCATCCGGCGTTACAACAAAGGAAAAAAGCTAGCTCATCAGTGACTGCGGGAGAGTGTGAGGCAACTTTTTTAAGGAGCTTGTCTAATAGTGGGTGCTATTTTAACAAGTGTTTGGAAAAATTTTGAGTAATACGTACTATTTAATAGTCCGGCCATTGAATGATCTCAGATTAATTTACGGTGGATCCCAAATAAATATTAAATTATTTAACAGTACGTATCATTGAAATTTGACCCCAAGTTATTGGTTAGGGTTAATTTCAGGATCAAATTATTTGTAGCAAACTTCTTATAAAAGTATATTATTCTTGTATTTTGGTTTTGCCACGCTTATCCTACTCGAGAGCGAGAGATGTTCTAGTCAAATAACTCTATAGAAAAAAACACTAAGAAAATGAGAAAATTTGGTTAAAATTTATTTGACACATCCCGCAACCCGAACACGCCAGGTGTCGGGAAGTGTTGGCCGACACGCGTTAGGTGACGAAAGCCATTTAGAAAAATTTAAGAATAAAAAAAAGATAGAATATTGAATAGTAAGAACAGAGTGCGGAAGAATTGTTAGAATACACAACGAGTAGAGTGAGGGATACAAATTAAATACAAACGTAGAAACAACCCTACATTGTCATACCACCGCGCCAACGACGTCACAAGCTCCCAGCCAACTAACCTGGAGGGGCGCAAAACATAAAATGGTGAGTGGGTCAAAAAGCAAAGTTTGATAAAACCGTTGTTTTCAAAAGTCTAGTAACCCCTCGTTTGAAAACAAGTATAGTTTGAGAAAATACGTCATACCCGTAGGCATGAACCTCAAAATACTATCACGAAAACATGCGGGTACTCCTCGCTAATACTTTACTGATTTGCTCACCCGTATGTAAACACACATGCCCAAGTGGCTAAATCCCACAAGGAACAAGCTAGGTATAAAGAAATACGCTAAGTATTACAATGACGCGAGTCTAACGCTAAGCGCTGGTGCACAAAGTGCAGTCACACAAGTCTGAGTTGCCTAGTGCAACCTAAGACAGGCTAGTACCTACAATGGATCCAAAGCTGCGTAGCGGTACTGATAGTGACTACTCCAAACGTCAAGGCTAGTCCTGGCCACAAGACTGAGTACTAATACCTGGGGTGTATACATCTACTGATGAGCAACAGTATGAAAACATGCATGGCAATATAATACGAATGTTCTACCTCCAACAAACGTATATGATATGCAACTACGCTAACAGTTAAAGAAAGCGTTGAAAAACCATACGTATATATATACATTTATCAAACAAAGACCCACTCACTCACCTGTAGGTAGCCGGGTCGAAGTACCCCGTCCTGGGTAGCCCCGGTAGTCCTCTGGATAGGCCCTACCTATATGAGATATCACCGGTACAATGATTAAACTCATAAAGGTCACTAATTAACGAATTAATTAAACCTATCCTTTGCTTTCTCAAATTGGAGGTCCAAAACACCTCAAAAATTATCGTGCGTACTACCCCGAGGTAGTACACGTCGTCACGAGTCGCCCCGTGAAAACAGAATCGAAATTGGACCTCCCACGCGCCCTTACGCGCCAAGCCGCGGCTCCACGCGTGGCTCAACTCGCTGTCTCACGCGCTCTCACGCGCGGCTCCACGCGCGGCTCACGCGCGGCGCCACACGCGGCTCCACTCGCGGCTCAGTCGAGCCGGTCAGCGCCGGTCTGAACCGGTTCGCTGACGTCAGCAAGGCCGGTCTGACCCGGTTTGCTGACGTCATCGCTGACGTCAGCGCTGGTCACCTTTGGTCTTTTTCCGGTCGCCGGCGCCACCACCAGCCGCCGTCGCCGTCGCCAGAATTTTGGCCTGTTTCTGGGTAATTTTTAAAACTCTATAACTTCTTCGTTTTAAGTCCAAATTGGACGATTCAAGTACCAAAATGAAGCTAGAGATGAGGAGAACAAGATTGTACCATTTTGGGGGCCAAAAACTGGCCAGAAGTGGTCTGAAAATGGGGAGGAAGATTCGGCCAAAAACAAGCTTCTCCGTTCACGGTGCCATTTCGACTTCCAGGCCTTGGGTTGGGTTCCCAAGGTCTCCAAAGGTGGTTTGGTGCTGGGTTTGAGCTTCCTCGAGCTCCAAATCACGAGTTTCGAAGTCGGGGAACTTCGAGCTCCGACGAACAATTTTCCAGGTTTCTGGGGAATGAAGTTCAAGGCCTTCTGGGTTCAAGGATCACACTCAGTGACCAGGGATTGAACAAATGAGAAGTGGTTTGCACAAAGAAAACCGAAGGAAACCAAAGAGAGAGCCACGGGGTGGCTTGATCAAATCACTTGGGCTTTGGGTTTGTCTAGGTTTCTGGACACCCACGAGGCAGCAGAGTTCCAGGTGAGGATCAACAGGTTTTGGGTTTGTTTTGGCGAAGATTGGTGATGCCAAAATGGCCAAGTTTGGCCACAGTTTGGTGATGAAGTTTGCAGAACAAAGAGGAAGAAGAAGAAGATGTGGCTCGGCCACAAAGAGCCAAAACCAGACAAATATCCCAGATTTTCTGGGATTGGCCACATGGCCTGCAGGCAAATGGGCCCCTGCCCAAACAAGACGAACTGCCCAATTTGAAATACGGGAAACGCCGAAACTAACGCCCGTAAAATATTCGTTCGGAGTCCGAATGACGTACGGCTCGCGTCTACGAATTCGTATCGACGAGCACGTCAAGAAAATACAGGTGGATACGTCGTACGAGTTACGACGCAAAAGTCAACCAAAAAGTCAACCCAGGGGTAAAAACGTCATTTCCCACTTTCGAGAATAAAATAAGTTAAATTTTGAACGGGCTGTGACATTATTCGATTACGTCATCTGTAGAACATCTATTACAACTTAACGATAATTTCTACTTACGATGAAAAATGCCCTAATCATGAAGCCCTAGCAAAGTTTATCTCGTAACAAGCACTAAAGCACTTAGTTGCTGTAACTTCTACCTTTCTATGATTCTCACTCTTCTTACTTCTTTCGATGCTCCGTGAGTTACAGAAATTATTGCAAATAGTTATACAAAAATTAAAATCTAACTGTTTAATATTTAGAGTACCGAATATTTCAAAGCACTCAAAAATTTAAAGAGAGATAGAGAGAGCGAATTAATGAAGGCACTGTAGGTGGTGCCAAGGTGAAGGGTCTTCTCAAACTCAAATCAGTAAGGTCTGTTGGACAATGACCAAAGAGAAGTCCATCTGTGAGTTAATTAATGGTTTCATGCGAGTTTGCAATCACATCCTTCATTCGTATGTGCACATCTGACTTTGCTATTTTACCCTCAGTTATACTAACTTAACTAGCTTGGAGAGGTAATCTTTGGTTGCTGATGAGGAGTAAACACAAACCAACGAACAAAAATGGATGATGCTTGTGTCTTTCTATGGGGGACTTATTTGTCCCCTATTTACGATTAACGAATTTTTACCATCTGAATATTATAATCAGCACCGTTCGTTTTCTTTATCATCATCTAAGGATCATGTATGCAAAAAATCATTCAGTTTGAAAATCATTCAGTCATTTATATGTGTTAAACTAATGAACGGTTTTGATAACAAGTAGCATTTTCATGATAAACCGTCCATTTTATGCATATGAATGGCTAAAAGATCTCCAAATTGAATAAATTTTCGCATATATAATCTTTAGATGATGATAAAGAGTGAACAGTTCCGATTATGATATTCAGACGGTAAAAGTTCTTTAATCGTAAGTGGAAAAACAAGTAAGTACCCCTTGGGGAGACACAAGATCCAATCTAAAAAGTAACAACTTATTTTTATGAGAAAAATTTGCATGCAACTAAGACATTATCTTTGTTTGCACTTTGAATTTACCAGGTATCTTAAATTTGTCATAGTGCGTGAATTGAAGCACCGCCACCTTTGCATGTAAATTCTTCACCTGTTTCAGTTTTCATCAAAGCTCTTGTTATTTCTCATCATGTTCATAAGTTATTGCGATCTCATGTGATTCAAGTGCTTTTCATATGAGATGGGTCTTCTTGGCTAATCCAAATCATTAGTTTGCTTGCAAGTTTACCAAAGAATGAATCCTTGTTCGTTTTGTCATCCTACCAATACGAGTAGAACTTATATAAAACAAATATGTGTGTTGCTACTATAGCGTTTCGATCTATTTTCAATAATGCAATATTATATGATATCATATGTAATGGTGACAGTATGCATGCAAGTCTCTATTTTCTCTCTTCAAATATAGAATCCTTGGTTCCCATGCATACCAGCATCCATAAGATATTTGATAATAATTAATGTCAATCTCACTCTGCATGTTGATGCACGTCAAAACTATGCTATACTAATCAAACTGATAGTCTGTATAGTATGCCTAATTCAGTAGAGAAGACTATTTTGCAGCATTGGGAACCTGATAATACGCATACCTGATTTGGTTCACTTCTGGTTCGTGTAGAAGCAGAAGCATTTTCAGGGAATGTAACCTTATCCTCTCAAAGTGAAGCCTTCTAGCCTTCAAGGGGATAGGTTCTTGTGTGAGGCAACCGGACGTGGTGGACTATAGATGTGGTGTGAGAAGGAGTGGAACATAAAATGAGACCGGGTGAATCTGACAAAATCAGGAGGTGGGTAGGAATGATTTTTGTGTGTGGGCCATATGAGCCACCTGGTCTAGTCTCCGAATATTAGACTTTCTCTTTTTAGGGGAGAGAATTAGAACGTCTGCCTGACTTGAGTGATATGACTGACCATGTTAGTAAAAAACTTGCTCGCAACATGTTGTATGATTTATTGTTGTTTTTATCTCTCTCTTCATGAGTGATCACATGAAACAATGTTACATACAACACGTTGCACACAAGTTTCTCTTTAGCTACTTCTGCTAGTTCCACACTCAAGCTTCTTGAGAATGGTGTGCAATTAATTTGTTTTTAGTTCAAAATTATTATTTTTTATTCCATAGTAAGATATCGAAAAGTATTATATAAGTATGGTACAAGACCCTCCTTAAACATAGAAGTATAATTAATTAATTACGAGACGTGGCGGTTGGTGATATTCTCAACTTTTCATTGGTGTAATAATCGTACTAATTAGTTTTTTTTTTACAACGAAGTTCAAGTTTTTCTTGATTCTTTCGTAGGATTATAAAGCTATTATTCCATATTCCTACATGATCAAACATAATCTATTAAAATAAGGATTAAAATATCATTAAGTTTCTTGATCTACTGAATCGCCTAAAATAAAGGTGAATTTGGTGTGTCACCAAATTTATACACTTACTAACTATCTTTCATCACGTGATAAACCAGTGTATAAACTCAGCGACACGGCAAAACCTCTCCTATAGTAAATCACGTACAATGCATGGCAGTATAACCCTAGTGGTGCAAAGAGCTCGAGTCATACTTGGCTTTGCTTAATTACTAGGATTTCAATTAATTTCAAGAGTACAATCATGTACATGGAATCCTAGTAAGAAGCATTTAGTGGAGAAATCGACTTATCAGAGCTTTTTTCTAGTGATTGAAGAAAGGACTCAACTTCTACCATCCAAAGAGGATATCTGCTTGATTTGAAAGTACTTATAAGATAAGCACACTCAGACTCGGACCTGTTTATTCTCCATCTATTTCCTTTTGAGGAAGAAAAAAAAAAGTGAAAGTGGGAAATAAAGCAGCCACTGAATATTTGCATGCGTTCTAAATGCAGTCTCAATTTTAGTCCATCACCAGTCCTTGTATATAATATATATAGTCAAGTCATAAGGCTTATCATTTCCACAAGGGTTGGTCGCTAAAATGCTTGAAAAATATGAAAGCAAATTTGATGGCCAATAAGAAAAAATTTAAATGCTTTCCCAACATGGGGCAGGCATTACTCTTTCGACAACACTTGGATGCACACTGATCAGTATCCAAGTTCTACTGATGTGGTCCAATGATTTTAAGACATCTGTCAATCCGAATACTTTGCTTTGTAACCAAACACAAATCCACCATGTAAACCTGTGACCAAACAGAAACGTTCTTCCTCTCCAACAAGTCTGCGAAGATCTCCATAGCCGGCCACCGCGGCCGTCATCTTCAAGATACAAGACATAGGCTTCACTTCACCAATATCGTCCTCCACACCCACGCCGAGCTCGATCTCACTCTCCAAGCTGACGTCGAGTCCTTCACCATCGACGATTCATAATCCTCGCCGCCGCAAAAGTCGGCGGCATCCACGTCATCAATCCCAATATCTGCATTTTTCGTCGCCCGTCAATCTCACTGCGGGTGTCGAATCAATGGTTGGAGGAGGGATGGGGTGGGGGTGGGGTCATTGGAGGAGAGAAGTTGGAAGAGGGTATAGGTGGGCTGAAGAAGAAGCCATGCTAAGCCATGGGCATGAAAGATTTGCAGACTTCGAAGAAGAAGACTTCTGTTTGGTCTTGGGATGAAAGGATTGGTTTGCGTTTGGTTACAAAGATAGTAAAGTATTTAATTGACAGATGTCATAAAATCATTGGGCCACATAATGGTAAGTGAAACTTAGATACTGATCAGTAAGTATCCAAATATTGTGCTTGTTTTGCACTATGAAGTATGGGTATATAAATATTAATTAATAAGTGCCACTTGAAGGTTCTTTAATTTTTTAAATTTTTTCTAAGTATTTTTATTTTAGGATAATACTTGCTTTTTTCCTTGCTAATAACCTATATTGACCGTACAAATTTCATAATCAGAACAGTTCAATTTCTTAATCTTCATTTGAAGATCAGTCCTACAAAAAATCATTTCAATCGGAGATTAAACAATCTCCAATTTGAATGATTTTTTGTAGGAGTGATCTTCAAATTAAGATTAATAAATTGAACATTTCTAATCATTGATTTTATTCGATCAAAATACGTTATTCACAAATGAGGGAATACGTGCATCTCCAACATTGGGAGCTCAATTGTTGCATCCTAAAAAGTGTTCGCAAATTCCACTTTGCCACCGAAGTTATTTTTTACCTAACTTGACCTCTGAATCATATTTTCTTGTCAATGTTTACCCATGTTGTCAAAGTCCATCAAATTTTTCGTCCAAGACGTTAATAAGCTTTAAAGTGAGACACAAAAACATGATTTAGGAGAAAATTTGGTCGACTTTTGGAGGGCAAAAGTGGAAATCGCGAAAAATAACGTCACATTTTTGTTTTGGCCTTGATAGAGGGAAACTCAAACTCGTATATTTTGAACTTTTCTCTTTACTTGTTAATCACCTTTTTTTATGGTACATTGATTAAACTAATAATGATTAACAAATTATTAGCGAGTAGAACAATTGTACAAAAGGTAACTAAAATGCTATAAAGCTAACCCTATCGACATTATTTATGCAGCTTCTTTAAGCAAGCTATCGAATGACAAAAATTATCGGAGATGTACCGCGAATATGTACAAATCCATCTCCGAGTTATCTGATTTCTTATATTCAATTCACTCCTTCCGTGCTGCGTGGTAAAGCTCCACATAGTCGAGAGCTGGCTTGTTCCAAGACCAATCTTGCTCCATCACCGTCTTGCACAACGAGTTAAACCATTCCCGACCATCATACCAGGCGGAGATTGCCCTGAAAAATACCGCTTATGAGTCGTCAACAAAGAAACAAACTCAACAAACTATATAGGGTATCAAGCTCGTCTTTGGAAAGGCTCTTAAAAGGAACATGAACATTTTTTAAACTTCTGTTTTCGAAAAAACACTCTAGTTCTCCAATCATCTACGAAAGAAAATGTACGCACCTATTAAGACCATAATCAACACCAGCAGCATCAGCTCCATCGAAGCTGAAACCATTTGGCTCGACACCCTGGGCGTCTGCTCTCTCTTTATCGTGGTCAACATCAAATACCGTATCATAAAGTCCTATAAAAGATACAAACAGAAAATGGACAGTCAAACTTCAAACCGAAGTAACTATAGTTTACCAGAAAAAATGTCTGAGGTACTTTTTAGATCAGTGTCATACTAGGGGACCCCGGGACAACTATAAACATGTCAAATTGCTCATTAGTCAAGACAAAATATAAACACACCTCCAGTTTTTCGAACAACAGGTATAGAACCATATCTCATTGCTATGAGTTGAGTGAGACCGCATGGCTCAAAAATTGAAGGAACTAAGATGAAATCAGCGCCAGAGTATATCTGTAGGAAAATCCAATTAGTCTGTTATTATCACAGTGCAGATGTAAGAGGTCAATATACATAAAATAATAAAACAAAACATAAATTTCACAAGAACAGACCAAATGCGAGAGTGGCTCATCATAAGTCAAACAAAGGCGAGCACGATCACTGTGAGAAGAATGTAACTGATTTGCCAAATTTACAAAATCATTTTGGATACGAGGATCTGGAGCTGAACCAAGCAATACAACCTGCATTCAGTAGTTCCAATTTAACTCAGAATTGGCTTTGGTATACTAAGATATGATGGGGGATACGTAGGCTAATCTTCGGAGAAGACATCCATCAAGAACAGTGTTTATGTTAATAATTGACCTGCAGAAAGAGGGGAGAGATGAAAGATCACCTGTCCATTGCGTTCCAAGGTACGCCAAATGGCATGCTTGATGAGATGGATTCCTTTCTGGTGAGTTAAGCGAGTAATAATACCTACTACAGGGAGATCAGCTGTTTTCAGACCAAGCCTTTGTTGCAAGGCTTTCTTGGCAGCTTGTTTGCCTTCAACAACATTTTCAGATGTATATGATATCTGGAATGATATGCATCGTATGTGTTAGACAGTTGTATTGCGAGGAGTTAAGAGAATTTGGCAAACAGCTTAATACTTATTCCAAGAAACATAAATGGAAAAAAAAACTTTAATATAAGTTTAGAATTACTAGAGCGAGGAACACAGAGAAATATTATTTACTTACAGGAATGAACTTATCATTGTATGGATCCCATATATCTTGGTCAATTCCATTTATTATACCATGAAACTTGTAAAGATGAGGAGCAACTGCAGGATTTCTGGATACCTCCTTAGCGTAAGTGTTGGATACCTGAAGATATAGAGATGAGTGAAACAGTTTTTTTGACAACAAGCGATAGAGAGATGAGTGAAACAGTTGACAAGATAGAGTTGGTTATTAGAGTTGAAAGGTCTGCTACTAGTATTCACAACAGCAAAGTATGCTTTAGGACATCAAAAACTGATAAAATGAGATAGTTTCAGGAATTTGTAAGTACTTACCGTTGTGGATTTGTCTGAATATGCCACAGCTTTACCAATTAAGGGTGCTCCAAACTCAAGGTTATGAATTGTAAAGACAACCCGAGCTTTACTGAGACCATAATGCATGTAATGATCTTTAAATAACCAGGCAACAGGTGCACTCGACCAATCATGGCAATGAATGATATCCTGTCATCATAAAGCACCAATTTCAAATAGATATCCTAAAAATCCGTTAATTGAAATCTTCAGTCTGAGAAAAAACACAATCAAAATCTTCCTTCATATACAAGTGTCTATAGAGGATAGAGAAAAATTGATTTAGCCCAACACATACACACAAAACCACATACATATCTCTATTTTTTGTGTAATTTACTTTACTCTACTTGTTTTGCGTAAGCAGTTTTCACTTATCCATATGCGTATAACACATGCATGCGTAAGAGTAGGCAGAAGCACCACTGCCACCACAAATATGAATTAATTCACTAGGACGCATATAAACTGCATAAACATTTTGCAATGATTTCTCCTTTCTTCTACCGAATAAATAGGACCACTTATGTGAAGACATCTGGTGTCATGTGAAATTAATAAACTTCTAAAATAAGTAACTGGATGATGAGTACTCACAGGATGAAATCCACTTTGGAGAAGAAATTCTAGCGCAGCATGGCAAAAAAAACCAAATCTCTGTGCATCATTTTTACAACCATATATGCAACCTGCATAAAAGAATCTGCAAAGAGAAAAAGAAATAGAAAATATCTGTTGTAAATAACAAATTGCTGCATCTAGCACCATGGCATTATTGTTTACAAATTACAGTAGAATCAATTGCCAGAT
This sequence comes from Gillenia trifoliata, assembly GCA_018257905.1. Classification (NCBI taxonomy): domain Eukaryota; kingdom Viridiplantae; phylum Streptophyta; class Magnoliopsida; order Rosales; family Rosaceae; genus Gillenia; species Gillenia trifoliata. The sequence continues at coordinate 45,127,342 of CM031080.1, read as the reverse complement.
ATAAAAAGTGTAATGCCTATCAACCATTAAAAAAGAAAACAAAAAGTAGTAAACTTGATAAGTACATTAGAAACACATGTGATTTTTGGAGGACGTGAAAGAGGAAAGTACCCGTTTTGAGGCTCCAAAAAGTAGACCGAAACACCTTCCACTTTCCCAAACCAAACTTTTATTTCAGTTCCACCCCAAGAGAAGCTTCTGTTATACTGAAACTCCTTCACCTGTATCAGAACACAAACATTTAGCAATTTAGAAACCAAATTATTATGAAGCTAATGTTCAATAAGAACAACTAAATGCATCAATCACATTTATATGAATCATAAACAATAGAATGTGAAAAAGGAAAGAGAAGAAATCTGTGTTTTTAAATAAATCTATTAATCAAAAACATGTACTCACAAAAACCTGAGAGGAACAAATTGTCTCCAAGATAGACAGGAAAATGCCACATATAAGACCTAGAATGAGCATTCTTTTTTACTAAAATTACAGAAAAAAAAAAGAAGGAACAAAAGACCAATTCTCCATGGCGTAAAGAAAAAAAGGGTAAAAGAGCATATGAGATATATGGAAAAAAGCAACAGCAGAGAAACTTACATTGCTAAGGTTCAAACAGTCATACTTTGGAAGAATGATGTCGACGTGGTGATTTAAGTCTTGCACAGCTCTTGAGAGACTCGTAACCACATCACCAAGACCTCCAACCTAGAATAGATGTTATGAATAACGGAGGGGAAAAAAGGAATAAACAATATCAGTAGGGTCTATATGTGCAAGCAAGTACATACTGACAATGTGTACGTTCACAAACTTGCCTTTGCAATGGGGGCCATTTCCACAGAAATATGCACAATGTTCATTGGTGACTCCTTAACCACTCCCCCAAACACTGGAATGTGGTAATCCATGCCATTTTTATTGTCAAAAAGTCCACCATCTTCCGTCTCAGAGAAAACAAAGTCCATCATGTATGCATCCAGTGGAACAGGAACTGTAGAGACACACAAACACATGTCAACAAGAAAATATAACCCCTTATATTGTTCTTGTAAAAGGTATATATAAACTCAAACTCACCAGTGGTTTTGACATGAGAACCATTCTCTGCAGGTAACATCTTCTGTGGTTGCAATGGACCCTTGCGGTGGGTCCAACGGTTAAATGATCCTCTGAACCAAACCTCAGGCTTTCCATTCAGAACTGTGTTGGCAGGATTGTAGAAAACTGTCACCTTGTTTCCAGCTTGAACATCAAGAGGCTCAGTGTATACTATATGCTTCTGAGACAGCAAAAACCTTTTCAAAGTTCTTTCCTTCATTTCTGCTTTCATATGAGCTGTTCTTTCGACCTGCGACAAGAGAAGGGAAATGATACTGGGATCAGTAATGCCATAAGATAACTGTGAGAAGTTGAATCCCAAACTTGCCAAGATAAGATAAATAAACATATATAGAGATAGGAAATCTTAAGTACCCATTGAAACCATTTTAAGGATAATCCAGAACATCCACACTTTGCATAAATTACAAGCACTAGAAGGACCAACCAGTCAAAACCCTAAGAAGGTGGTCCCAATCTCATGTCAAGCGCCCTCAATCTAATCATTCTAGGTCTACTTTTCAGGAAGACTCACCTTGGCACGTATTGCCTCCTCCTTTAATCTCCTCTCCTCCTGGAGCTTCTTATAAATCTGGTGTTCTTCCTCAACCCAATATAGTTCCTCAGGAATGGATTTTGGAACTATAGCATGGAAATCATGACGGTGGTTGTTATCATATAGAACGGCATTCTGGGGTGGTCCATCAGCAAAAACCCAATCCAAGACAACAGCTTGATCAGGTACAACAACTACAAGAAATAAAGTTGACAACAAGGATATTTTTTACAACATGCTATACTGGCAACAAACAGAAAATTATCTCATAATTCTCAGATAGGTAAAGGAATGAAAACAAACGATAAGAAATAGCCATCTCCTGCAAATTGTAACATTTTATTTATGTTAGAGGAAAGAACAAGAATACAAAAATGCACATACCATTGGCATACCACCAGTCACCATCCTTTCTCTCAGAGCTAACGAGCCTTTCAACAATTGACAATCCATCCTTCCAACCATTATGCCCCCCATGAATCCATAGTTCCTTAACATTAGCAAGAGGACCTGAGCTTCGGTTATAGTATAACTTCACCAAGTCCTCGCCTTTAAACTCTCTAGGCTCTATGTGCCAAACATCTTCTACAGACCTTACAGCCTTTTTGATCAACTCTTGCACCATTTGTCGTCTCTTTACGATCTCTGCCTTTGCCTGTGCTCTGTCAGCTTCACTTGCTGCCTTCTCCGCTTCAATTCGCCTCTGCTCTTCTGCTTGCCTTTCCCTCTCAGCTTGCTCCTTCGCAAGTCTCTCTTGTTCTTTACGCTTCTCCTCAAGCAAGAAATCTTCAAATGCAAAGAGGTCCATTCCACCTTCCACAGTTATGCAGAAATCTTTCCCATCATTATTGTCATAAACATTTTGCCCATTAAAGAACACAAAGTCTATTTTATATGATTCTTTAGGAACATGAAACTGGCAAGACCACCAATCCCCTTTGAGTTGTGTTTTGTTCAACCTGAAGGTAAAAGATTTCCAACGCCAGTCGTTAAAGGCTCCCATCATCTGAACATCCGGTTCATTGCTTAGGGTTGATATACTTCTATTAAGGAACACTTCTATGTCTTGATCAGGTTTCACCACCTGAGGATAGACAAAGATTTTGTTCCCTCTTGAGAAGTTTTCCTCAGCAAGCCTCGCAATTTCCTCTTTACGCAATTTTTCTTCCCTCTCCAACTTTAACTTTAAAGAAGCTTCATTTGTTAACTTTTCAACGGTATCAATGCCTTTATCAGTAGCTGAGAAGTCATCAAGGACCTTACCTACACTCCCATTTTCTATCCCTCGAATGCCCCTATCAATAGCTGACGGCGTGCCAAGTGAAGATGATTCCTCGACTTTACTACTAATTTCATCAATTATTTTTTCCTCAACATTGCTCTCTTCTGAAGGTTCAACTGCCCATTCTCTTCTGGTGTCAACCCTTGATTGAAGTGTTTTCTTATTTTTCCCAGCAAGCTCACTGGATGTCGAAGATGTAATACCCTTTTTGTCCCCAACATTCCTTTGATTTGTCTTCTGAACGCTAGTTCCTACTGGGGTTTTTGGCACTAATCCCTTTGAACCAGGGGATACTTTTCTCTGTCTCTTCCTTGAAAAATCTACCAAGTTACAAAGTCAGATTAAGTTAACAATAACAAAGAAAACTAGGGTCAAGTAATCAACTTCAAACTAGAAGAGAACAACACGGCTAACTCACCGGCGGAACTGGCAGTAATTTGGTATGAAACCCCAGTTGCCAGGTTTCCTTTGAACCATAAAGAATACTGAAATCAAACGCATTATTAAGAAAAGTTTAGTTTGAGATACAACACTCATTAAAAACTTAAATCCACCATAGTTCCAGTAATTGTATTCAGAAAAAATGACTGGAAAAGCAAAATCATCACTACCCAAAAAGTAAAATTTCTTGTAATTCAATCCTATCTACAGGAAAATTCAACAAATAGTGAGTACCCACCAAGAAAAAGAATTTAAATTTCATCGAAAAAGCTTCCACTTTTACAAAATCTCCAATCAATACCCCACCAAAAGTATTTAAATGCTCAGCAAAATTCTACCACAAAGATCAATGAATCCCATAAAAACACAGTGGGTGTGATCAAATTCAATACCAATTCACCAAAAAAACCCAATGAGAGAAATATCAGAACAAGAAGAAGAAAATGCGTATATATACATACATATATATATATATAAGAAATGACTAACTCTTCCATTTGGAGAGAACCCCGTAAAAGGTTTGAGCTTTAAGTTGCTTCTTCTCTGCTGGAAAACTCCTCTGCAACTGAGCGGCCTCTGTGCTTGTATAGAAACCTCCATGGCAGAAGAATGTTTGTTTGTTCTGCTGCTTCCTTCTTGCTCCTTCGAACACACACAGATTATAATCCCCACTGATTAGCAACCCATCTCGAAGTCTCGAAGACTGTGCCTATCAGTTAATTAATTAATTAAATATCAAAGATTTTGATTTATATTTTTTATAAAATAATATATACCCGAGACACATCGCATATTACTATTAAATATACTCTGTTTTTATTATAACACCGTGTACACGTAAAATAATATATCACGTAATTTGTGTTCCAGTTAATCATTAAAAAGAATTGTGTTAATATGCTGTACTTATAGCTGATAACAGCAGAAAAAGATTCCTAGGATTTCAGCCACGTGTGTAATGCCAGTGTTTATTAATTAATATATATGGGTGTTAAATCTGGACCGTTTGTTTTTGGAGTTTCGGGTGTGACATGGCAGTATGGAAGAGGAGACCTTTAAAAGGTAAATTCATATTAGATATCAAGTTGGATATAGGTTTTAAGGAAAAATACCATATTTAAGGAAAAATACCAAGTCTAATTAAATATTTTATGATAAGCCACAAACTTTATTGCAAGTGATCCTATTATTAAATAAAAGATATGAGAGATTACCATATTGTCCTCAAGTTTATTTCTTTCAGAATTTTATAAGGTCTTTAGAGCTCGGGGTTAACTTTGAAGGTTTATGGTTTTACAAGGTCGGTCAAGGTTTGGGATTGATCATTTTGGGTTTAGGATTTTAGAATGTCCTTGGGAGGAGCTTAGGGCTTAGGGTGTAGGTCTCGGGTTTTGGGCGAAGCCCAAAATCCAGGAACTAGACCCTACGCCTTAAGTGATTAACATAATAAAAAAAAATTTATTATAAAAAAATTCATACTCATGCTTGTTAGTTACAATTCATTGGGAATGTTAATGGCTATAACTTTGTGATGGTAGGGTTGGACATTATTGTCATTTTACCTAGCAAATTAGTTTGACTTTTAAACTAGTACCTAAACTAAAACTATGATATTTTAACTTAAAATTATTTTGAATTTGGTATTTAAACTAAAAAATCTCATTTTTAAATGGGTAAGGCTTTTGAGAGGCTATTAAGCATGTGAGAGGTTACCTCAGCAGAATAGATGGAATCCAATGGGAAGTTGCCACATCAAATGCCAACATGTCACGTGACGACAAAATGTTTAACGAAGTCCCATTCTTTAATTACTGTATTTAGTTAGCCTTAATTGCTTTAAGGTTACGTAGAGAAGTAGAGAAGACCGCTTAGGTGCTAAATCAACAAAAATTCTTGGGTGCTTTGGAGTACGGGATACTCTAAATTTTTTAACCGTTGAATTTTGATTTTATGTTTTAAAATAAAAATCTAACGGTTAAAAAAGCTGAAATACCCCGTACCCCGGGGTATGCAATAAAAACTCCTAAATCAATTCTATGCACCAATAAAGTAAGCAAGAGATGTGCTAAAATCAGCTGTATCAAGCAATTTTTTATGATTAATGTATTTAGAACTTAGGCACCCTTTAATGTAAATATATCGATGAATTTAAAAAAAATGTACATAAAACTCACATTTCAGCATTGATGTTAGCACAATGATTAAATGTGATGATGGTGTAAAAGGATAATAATTAAATACTTACTAGTGAGTACCTTATATACTCACTTTTTGATTTGGTCCAATTAAAAGATGACATGTGTTCTTTATTTTTAAAAGCCCAAGAAAAATTAAATAGCATACATTTTTTTTAAAACAATAAAACATGTGTTAAAATATCATTGGGCCAAATCATTAAAGTGAGTATCTAAGTATTGTCCTGTGTAAAATAGAAATATTTTTTAGAGGACCTACCAAACATGAGAAAAAAACAAAATAAGATAAACACTTACGTGTCTCTCGTCTGTAGCAAGAGAGAGAGAAAGAAACAGGGCATCACCCCATACAAGGGAGTTTCTCTTGACATACAGAAACGCATTTTTACACATGCACATCAAAATTAATTAACATAAAACATCATGCATCACTTATTTTTCACATCTTAATAACAAAATTAAGGATAACTCACAAGAAAATATTGTATACATGCATTCATCAACAAATGTGTGCAACAATAAGCGGAGAAGAGGAGATGGGGAGAAAGAAGAAATTAGAGATTAGAGATAATAATATTACCTTAATTAATTAGAGAGAAAATGAAATCAGAGATGATGAACTGGCTTTCGAGAGAAAAGAGAGCCAAAGAAAGATAGAGGGGAAGAAGGAATGGCTAAATGGGAATTGACACCGAACAATGGGGGAGGGAGAAGTGCTTTTTCTTTGGTTGATATTCGATTCAAAGACTACAAAAATTGGCTTTTTTCCATTGGGCTTCTTCAAAAAGCTGAATTAATCAATGGTCCAAATCTGAAAGGGGCTTGGTTTGTGGGTTGGGCTAAAAATGTTTAAAAAACTAAAACGAAATATTGTCTAAGGTGTAGCCCAACCCAATGAATAAATGAATTTTGAATAAAAAACAATTTGGAAATTTTTTTATTAGACAATATTTGGGTCCTCACTCCTCACTACTCACTAGTTATGATCTCGTATCCTTCCTTACTCAAATATATGGCAAGTACCGCTACACCAAACTTGTTTTTATAAACAGTCGACATGTTTTGCATAAATATTGGCTCATGTTATTGCGTATGGTGCGAAAATTTAACACTTGTATTTTTTGCGTGAATTAAGATATACTGATTTTTTTGCGAGGCTCCATAAAGGCTATTATAAATTTAATTTTGCTGCACTGTAAGTTTATCATTCGCACAAGTATTTTTTTTAATGATTTTTTTTGTTTTTCAATTTAAAAATTCGAGAAAAATGAATTATGGAGCTTAATAATTGGTACGACCATTTTGAAATGGTGTATAACGTTTTCCTTATTGCACAAGTAAGAGATCTTGCGAAGACTCAAGAGTTGCATTTTTCACAAAACTGTGAGCTACACCTCACAATTTTTCATCGGTTCTTGAAAATTTTTACAAAATAAAACAAGACCGTTGCTTCCCGCCACAAAACTTGTTAAAAAATGGCCTCCAGGCACAAGCCAAAACCACATACCAATTTTCACACCAAACTCTCAATCAATCCCACATCTCTCAAATTTCTCAAATATTCAAGCCATGAAGCAAAAGCTTGGAGGAAAAACAACGACGACGACGACGACGACAACCAAGGCTTTCACAAGTACCTAAAACCAGGAACACTTGCCAAACTTTGTGACCTCAACTCAAACCTGAGAGCTCTCTCTCTACCAACTTCTTCTATATTCAAGTTCTATAGCCTCCTCCTCTTTCGGGTCATCTTCGCAGAACGGAACCTATATTCCGAACCAAAGTGATCACGGGGTCCCTCATTTTCCTCTCCCAACAAGTCAACTGCCCTCGGTGTCTACAGAGAAAGAAATTCGCGGTTAAACCCCTTTTTTCTCTTTGGCTTACTGGCTATGGCCCTATGCAATATTAGCCTTTTGTTTAGCCTTCCTCGTGGTTGTAACTTGTCGAAAAGACATAGTTGGTTACGATTAGGAAAGGTTCAAGGTTTGCGCGGTTGGTTTGAAAGAAAACCAGAAACAGAAGAGCACCAACAGCTAGCAAATCGAAATATATAATTGAAGAACAAGAGATGATATACGAATTGAATACGAGAATTCGGATCCTTAATTACACGATTAGCAGTATTATTAACTATGATGGAGGAAAAAATGACATACAATATATATATGTGGATGCTCTCTTTTGTTCCGAAACACATTGCCCTCTCATTTGCGCAAACAAAGTTTATACGCAGCTGAGCATTACAATGGAAGTGTCAAATCTGCAAATTTAAGACAGCACAACTCAACGTGGAGGAGAAAAGAAGTACCATGTCTTTTTTTTTTTAAATCGTCTAGACTAAAGCGTTGGCACCCGAAACAATCTCCAAAATCTCTCCGGTGATTTTTGCCTGGCGCTGCCGGTTGTATGCCTGAGACAAGGTCTTCTTCAACTCCACGGCGTTATCGGTTGCATTGCTCATAGCGGTCATCCTAGCAGCAAGCTCACTGGCTAGAGACTCCTGCAATGCCCTCAAAAGCTGACTGTTGAGGTACAAGGGAAGCAAAGCGTCGAGAATCTGAACCGGATCCTGCTCAAACTGCAAAACCGGCGTGAAATCCACTGTCTGCGTCTTGATCACATCTCTCTCCACTGTCAATTTCCCTTCCTTTGTTGTCAGCCTGAAGAACTCATCATCCACGGCGTCCACGCAAACGCCATTGATGTCGCAAATCTCTCCTTTCGGCGAGAGTGGAAGCAAGGTGTGAATCACAGGGTCGGATTTAACCAACGACACGAATTTCGTGTACAAAAGCTCGACTTTGTCGACCTCTTCACTCACGAAAAGGGAGAAAACATCGTCTGCGATGGCTTGCGCTTCTTTGGCGGTTGGGAGGTTGGTTCCCTCGAGAAACTTATCAACCGGAATGTAAGGCCGGCGGAGGAAATACGAGTTACCCTTTTTACCGACGCTGATGATGGTGAATTCAAGACCAAGTGCCTTCAATTCGGCGATTCTTCTCTCGGCTTTTTTGATGATTGCATTGTTGAAACCTCCGCAAAGACCGCGATCCCCGGTTATGACAACGAGAGCAACTTTCTTGACAGGCCTAACTTTGGTCAGAGGAGCATCAATGTCTTCCACTTGGAGCTGCTCATTGATGTTGTAAAGAACTTCGACTAGGGTTTCCGAAAAGGGTCTGCCATTAACGACAGCCTCTTGAGCTCGGCGGACTTTGGCGGCTGCCACAAGCTTCATAGCCTCAGTGATCTTCTGCGTGTTCTTCACTGATGAAATACGCTCTCGAAGCTCGCGAAGACCGCATTGAATCGGTGTCACGGAGGGCGATCGCGAGGCAGGGGCGGAGTTTTGGGAAGGAAGCTGAAGAGGGGCGATGAAGGAGCGGCAGGAGAGGGCGGAGGCGTCGGAAATGGAGGGTTTTGAGGACACCCACATTGTCAAATTTGAGCAAGACATGGTGGTTCTGAGTTGTAACGGAGTTTTCGGAGCTCGGAAATGGAGGAACAGGGAAGAAGAAAGAGGGTCTGAAATGTGAGGCTTGGTTTGTGAAGAAGTCTTATCTTCATGTGTGTAGGACTTCTGGTGAATGGAGGCAAAGAGTGGGGGAATGAGTGGAGGGAGAGGGGGGCTTTTGGATCAGGTTTTGGGATAAGGATTTTGACCGTTGGTGATCAACTGGGGCAGCCATTTGATTCTCAATTTATCATTAGTTTGTAGGTGGGTCCTATCCTACGTGGCACGATCTGGGTGGGTGCTGGATCAATGGATTTCAGACACTCGAGAAACTCCTAGATATCTTGGTACTTGAAGGGCATATGCGGCTAACCGAGTGAGGATTCTCTCTGGGTTAAAACTTTGATTTCACTGTGGCGGTATCCTAAATCAATCGCGCATTGTCAAGCGTTTAAACTTTCCCACGTGGCAATGTGTGATTGGCATGGAAAACCGCCAGAGTGTCATCGCTATAAGAGAGAAAATATCAATTGACCGAATGATACAAGTTGCCTAGTTTGTACATATAACATCAAAATTTGGTGTATTAGAAAGATAACTACATACCTTGATATGAACAAAATGTTGGACACCACTTGGCTTAAACGGGTTGGAGTCCAAGAAGTAAGAGATCATTTATACACTAATCAAACTAGAAACTAGGGTTAGTAAGTAAGCGTGCACAAACATTTGAAATCTTTTATGTTAGCCATCGCTGCCGGAGTTTTCTACAGTCAATCCTATGTTCAAACATGTACCGGTTCTCGATACACGCTTCCTGGGTTTCCTCACCGTCGGATTTGATGGAGGACCCAGGCTCAATTGGTGCGTCACGTCCACCGCTTGTTTCGGTGTTGCAACTTCCCTTGTGCTCAATTTCGCCTTCTTACACGAGCGAACAGGACGAGATGACTGCGTGTCATTGGCAGCAAAACTGCTGTCCATTGTACTTTCGTCATACTTGGACATCATGGGCGAAGGGCGATCTGGTGCACACGAATCCAAACTTAACCATGAAGAATTACTGGCATCATCCAAGGAATGAATTCTGTGAATATTGTCCTGAGGACGATAAGTGGCTTTTGGCTCACACTCCTTGCCATCAAGATCTGCCGTTGCAGGTCTTTTCATTGCAAACGATGGAACATCCTATAAACAAGAAAACAGAAAGACAGAAAAAGGAACAAATGAGGACTCCCTTCCCGAACAAGATTGGCGGGTACCCATAACAATAAGAGATGGAGGCCACGAGTAAAGTTAGTAGCAACGGTAGCATTGATAACTTGGGCCAGAAGTAATAATATGTGGTTCCAACTTCCAACAGCCAATAGAATCTTAAAACTGACTGGGAAAAAAAGACGAGAAAAGTCACCTTATTCTGCATCTCAGCAATTTCTTCACACGCCGATCCCCCCTCTCCTTCAGAATCAGTCATCTCCTCACACTCAAACTCAACATTTTCTTCGTTTTCTTCATTTTCTTCATCAGAGTCGCTCAACTCTTCCTGTTCCATCTGAATATCAGGTTGAGACTGGTCACCTGTATCATCTACATTGTACCTGCTAATATTATTACTTGGTATAACAAGCTCGCTACCACTAGCTGAAGAACTTTCAGCAAGCCGAAGCAATGAACTATTAGCACATTGAGTTATCATTTCTGGAGCAGTTATTCTTGATTTAACTGAATTATTCACAGCGACATCTCTCCTTTTTGAAGCTTTTTCCTTTTTGGATGTAGAACTTAGGTGGATCTCCAAGTCCAGTTCATTAGCTTTCTCATTTGTGCCCGTAGCCTGTGGATCAGCATTGACCGGTAAATGAGTCCGACCATTATTCAAAGGATATTGATCTTGAGAACAGTTTCCCCCTGAACCGACTGATAGGGGTGCAGTTGAGCATGTTGTTACTGTGGCACTACTTACATAATCAGTTCTTTGCATAAGTGGATGGAAATCAATGGCACGAGATGTTGAGTTGGGTGTCTTCAGTGATTTGTCAAAACCATCAACTTGGTTTCCTTGATGAGGATTATGAAAAAGGCTTAAATGTAGCTGAGGCTGATTTGCTGAAAGAAAACTGAAAGTACTGGAATTGCTGTTGCTGCAGTTCAACGGGAAATAGGGCAGACGTCCATCTTCAGGGGCCTGGAACAGTAGAGGATGCATCTGAAGATCAGAATCTACATCTCTTCCTTCCTCTACACATTTATCTTTGATAATTCTAGAATCTTCTGAACGCAAAGTTGAAACTCCGTCTTTCAAAGAACTACTTTTATTCTGTGTAGCTGTTATGGCATCAGAGGTCCCAAACCTTCCAGCTTTAGAAAGTTGAGAAAATAGATTGTCTGTTGCAGTAGCACCACTACCACCTCCAGAAGCAGAAACTGTGGAAGATGCCCCACATAAAGAGCCTCTGAAGGCAGATTGTGAGACTACACGAACGGATGGTGGAAGATTCACAGGAGGCAATTCTGGCGCTAGCTTAACTAGTTGTGCACCATTAGTTCTACGAGCTCGATACGGCCGATAATAGAGTTGAGAAACAGAATGATTCGCTTGTGTGGTACTGGATACAAAATGTCTAACACCGGTGATTTGAGATTGACCCTGCGGATACTGTGACACAGTCTGGGTTCGAGGAGCTTCCTTCTGCCCAAAAACATGTACCCATTCGTGGATAGCACCTCGGGATAGGGTACCACTATGAGGGTTTCTTTCTACACAGGAAGTACCCGGTCTCCAATCTGCTAAAAAGGCTTCATGAACATAAGTTTCACCTGCATTATTGTCGGTCAAACCATCTGCGCTGTTCTCTCCACCAGACTTTTCAGCTTGGCAGTCCTGCAGTCAATACCAGACTTAAAATAAAATCACAATCCATTTAATGGGCTTTCAATCATCTATAATCCAGGCTCAGCTAAACTATAGGTCTGTGCAAAGAAAAGTTCCAAATGAATCTTTTTCTACATTTCTGAAAAATAAGTAAAAACTGGATTTGGCGCACACTTCCCATTCATCTATGCTAAACTAAACAAACTTAAAGACTCTATGATGCACTTTAATGTAACTTTTAGAAACAAATCGTACCAAACCTCCTATTTCTTTTACAATTACAGGCCGAACCCAAAACCTTCTATTTATTACATTTTTGTAATTACTTTTTATTCCTAAAGTTCAGAAAGTTCTACATAACCTATGACTCCTAAGCCTCAATACATTCATCAATAATTAGGAAGCATAGGATATAGTTAGCAATGAGTACGTCTAGAACGGAAGCTAATTTGAAGCCTAGCCACGCCCTTTTCTCTAATATGAGCAGTTCAGCAGCCAACACAATGTTTTATTCTTATATCCATCATAAAAGAATTACTCAAAACTACAAACTCAATGCAAATAGAATAGCCAATGTTCTAAGTTCAAAGGAAATCATACCTCTTTCTCGGATGAATTTTGCCAACTTGACAAATCTGCATTCTTGTCCTTCCTTCTTTTTGATTCATATAATCGTCTCCTCTCCTTTTTCGAATCATCAACCTTATATGACTTTTGAGTCCCAATAGCAATACGCCACTGCCGAGGCAACAAGGATGGATCTCTATGTGGGACAATGAATTTCCATATGGACAACCAATCATATTTATAAGCCTTAAGTCCCTGAATATGGAGTCACAATAACTAAATGAGAATCTGTTAGATAAAATGAATGCTTAGTTGTCAATGACTCAATATTTTATCCAACAACCGACAATTGGAACCTTATTTGAGAAAAAAGTCAACATATATATACATATGTTGACACACGCACGCACAAGAGTAATGCTCTCAAAGCTTTTATACACAAATATATATGTGCGAATCAAGAAATTACCTCCTGAATACATGCTAACTCTTCCGCAGTCAAAGGTGAGTTTTTCATCCTCCGAAGTGCCTGCATGAAGAAATAGACAACTACATGAATTACTGATAAAAGACACAGGGTTACAAATTTACAACAGCATTATGATCTAAAATTCAACAATTAAAATCCCCAAACCATAACTTCCTTTCGACCATTAAAACAAGATTAGATATTTGATCGAGCATTTGACTTGTCATGCCTACTAATTAATTGAACTCTAATAAATGACTATAGTAACAGGAAATTCTTTTCTACCAATTTATCTTGTCATCTCATTCCACCAACAATACACATGTACCAAAGTAATACTAATAAATAAAAACTCTCAATCATAAGTTCTTCCATACCTTTATGGGATTTTCTGGTGCTTTTGATGAGCAGCGGTTTTTCTGCCTAACAAAAATCTGTAAAACAAACATTAGCAAGCTGACGTTCTGGCTCAAGCATAAATTACTCAAAAATTATGTGGTTGCCTTATTACCTAGTAGTGGGGTTTCATTGAATTTTTTTTTTCTATGCTAGTAATGATGATTTGACTAGAATGTCCTATGTACTAAAACATTGTCTCCAGATAAGCAGAGGGTGCACAAAGGAAAGCCTTCAGAGAAAAGACCTAATCAGATAATTTGCTGTTCACAATACATAGTCTAGAAAAAGATTACCTGGTGCTTCGTTTTGCAAGGAAGAAAACGTTGTTGAATTGCCTTCCAATCCGTATTATATTCCATCATCCCCAATGCTAATAATCTGTATTGCAGTTCCAATATAAAACACATGAACCCAAAAACTTTAATAAAGGAATACTATTGATTGATATTAATCACAATCTCCAAAGTCTGACAACAAAAACAAATCAGGATAAGCCACCAACTCAATAATAAAGGCGAAAGTGTGCAACTCACTCATCTTCTGCATCAGTGAAAAGAATCCGGTTTGCGACTGCTCCTGTGGGTGGTTTATAGGGAAATAATGCTGGATTGAACAAAGGAAAAAACCTCTGGGCTAACTTTGATATGTCCTTTGGAACTAAAGCAAGTGATTGTTTCTTGGTACTTTCAACAATGGTAGCAGCCAGTGACTTCTTGGGTGGTTGTTGACTAGATGAAGATGGAGCCACATTGGAAGCTGAGGAACCAGTTCCACTTACAGATTCGCAATTGGCCTGAGAACCTAATGGAAAGTTAGGAAAGGGAAACAAAGGCTCTTTTTCAAGGAGAGTATCGGAACTAGTTTCCACGTAACACCGTCGATTTTCCTGAACAGCTGTGAAAATAATTCCAAATCAATTGCATATAAATAAAGAGCAAAATCATTGACACAAATATGTAAGCAAAAGCATGAAAACACTTGAGACTTTCTTCATGGTATACCTGTATTGACTTCATCCATGTATCTTCCAACTAAACTAAGCGGAGCTACATCCAAGACAGATAGCACAGGACCACTTATAGAAGGCACCCAGAAAGAACCCCCAATATTCTGGGAAACGCCCACCTGCCCATTAGGAACACATTCACGTCTACCATTGGAAGGAGAAATATTTGGGGAAACTGCCATCTGATTATTCGAAGAACACTCTCTACGCGCATCAAATGTGAGGGATGATGGTAAGGTGCTTTGTGTCGTGTAGGAATTAGGGAATTCAGTTGGTACTGATGGGAAAAAGCAAACAGTAGGATACGGTACATTTTTCCATGTCAGTACTTCGTCGCGCTTCTGGAGCATCTCAGAGATCAGTTTCTGAACCTGGGAGGCAATATGTTGCCGAGAGTAATCAAGGGCACACAGAGAAAATACTTGAATAAGTAGCTGCACATGTTCATGGATCAAGCAGTGCAACTGGCCTATTTGGTGGGCAGTGAATCCATTTATAGAACGCTCTTCTACTGTGGAAGATAAACAGCTTGAAGCTGTTCCGGGCATTAAAGTTCTGCTAGCCTGAGTAAAGAAACAGGACATTGGTCCCCTTGGCAAAACTGGTAGAAGGGGGCGCAATGGCCTTTTTGTCTGTCCTAAATTCTTCTTCTTACATTGGGCAGGTGGTTTTTGACACTTATTCTGCCTAGTCTTTGGTCGTCTTCCAGCTCCCCCATTCTCATCTACACTTTTGTCCCTAGAATTTTCATCCCCTTCACTCTCAAGTAACTCTTCAAGTTCTATCTCAAAGTCTGCATCATTATCCTCATCTTCGTCATCAGCATTTTCATTTTCTTTAGTTGACTGGTCGTCACCTTCACCCTGTAAAACAGCAGTGAGGAACTTCCTGTATTCTTCTTCATCGTCAACATTTTGGAGGTCATCCTCATCATCTGTTTCTTGAAGAAATGTCTCGAGTTCATCAAGTGTGAAACTTGCTAACGAATAGCGGGCCCTGGTGCGTTTACAAATAGCATCCTCATCCTCATCATCTAAATCCATAGTGGGCTTTGAGATGTCTTCTGTGTTACTCAACTCTCCTACTATAGCATCATTAACATCAGTTTCACTGATTGAGACATCATCCTTTTCTTGAACAGTTTCACTGTTAGCATTTCCAGGAACTATTTTTTCAAACTCATTTGCAGATGCACTGTCAGGAGAAACAGTAGATTGCATCACGGTTTCTTCCTCCCCATGCTCCGAGCCCCCAACAGAACACTTTTGCGCCTCACAAGCCACAATCAACGAATTAATCCTGGCAGTTTCAACAGTGTTTCTGCTACTGTCAACAACTTCACCGTCTAAACCTTCTACATCAGAGCTCAGACTTGAAGAAGCTTCCGGCGAAAGAGTTCCTTTTAAGAAAGGATTGAAATCTACATCTTCTTCTTCGTCCTCATCTTCATCCTCATCCTCCTCAAGTCTCAAAACACTCTCATGCTGCTCACTCAAGCTTTCGGTAGCAGGAGAAGGCTTTTTGCGAGGAGATGAAGACATTTTGGAAAAACAATATCCAATGCAGCTGACCCTTCAAGTTCTAATCAAATCTAGCAGTCATAACAGGCCCGAAAATCTCCGTGACGACAATCAAAACACGTTTGCCACCAAAATCAGAGAGCGGAAACTGTTCGAATTTTACACTGATAAAAAATACGAGTATTAGAAATCAAAATAGGCAACAATGAGGAATTGGGCATATATCAATCCAAATTAAATTAATAAAAATCCCAATTTTATAGTCATTGACTCTCCAAACAAATCACTCAGCTCAATCCTACAGTCGTATGAATTCTTCAACATTTAAAAACTCAAAGACAAATTCAAGAAAACCAATCATTCAAACAAGCAAACAAATACGATACCATGTGGATGCAAAGCAAAGCGCTCACCTTTTGAAAGCAAAAAGGAAAAATCAGATGGAAATGTAGCGACGCCAATAATTCGACTTCTGAATGCGAAAGCTACGATGATTGCAGTTGGGAAGGAGGAGGAGAAGAAGAAGAAGGCGCCAGAACCCAATGCAGCATCAAATTTTGGGATCAAAATCTGAAATCGACTGCAGTTTATTCAATCTAATTTCACTCCCTCCCAAAAACCCTAAGCCCCAAATTGTCAAAAACGACGATTGATTGCGAAAAATTCACCGTTTGGGCGACGAGGAAGGTATGTCGTCAAGAGGCATAACCCGGATGCATACCCGGATACGGGGTAATTTGAATTTTCTAACGATTAGATTTTTATTTTAAAATATAAAAATTAAAATATAACAGTTAAAAAATTCGGAGCATCCCGTACTCTGAAACATTCAACAATTTTTTATGTCGTCAATTGTCGTTTCGTCGTGTCTTCCAGAACCTGAAAGGCCCAGTGATCTACCCGTGGTGTGTGTGTTGCCCTCGGCCCCCTGGAATGTACGAAACGCGGCGTGCGTTTCGTAGATTTGCGGATTTTCCTTTTTTGGGTCTGGGGAGATTGGCAAATTAGGCGAGTACTGTGGCGGTGCGGATAGTGGAAAATACCGGTTTGGTCAAACTTAAAAAATTCATTGTACGTGTGTATGAATAGCCATGATATGTGCCTCGTATCGTATGTAAAATATGACTAATTGAATTTCGATATATACAGTCCGTAGGAGAATATTTTAATTAAATTTAATTTAATATAACACAATATTTAAGAAATTTTGATGTTCAATAATCGAATTAGGTGGACTATTTTATCCTATCGTCATATTTTTTCGTTTCATTTATTGTCGCATTGCAAATCTCTACTACTTATTAAGAGAACTCATTTTGTCGCAGGAAAAGACCAAATTAACCCTATTTTAAAACTAAAGAAAAATATGGAACTTAAAAGGTATGGACAAAATAGTAGATTAAACAAAAAAGAATTTTGCTGTTTTTTTTCAAAACCTCACAGCCATGTCACTCTATCAATACTGTTGAGAGTATAAATTCCACATTGAAAAAATAAAGAACCTTACATGTGCTTATAAGTAATTGGGCTATTCTCCATATTGTCAATTAGTTTTATGTTGGAACCTTAACTTTTTTCACGATATGAGAGCAGATTGTCCCATATGTGAAGTTCAACGGCCACACGTGTTCCACGTTCCCCGATTTGTGTTGTCCACGTGTTAGACTTGAAAATTTCTCACACGTGAGAGGGTATATTGAGAGTATGAATCCCACATCGAGAAAAATAAGAACATTGCATGTACTTATAAGTAATTGGACTACTCCCTATAGTACCAATTGGTTTTATATTGGAACGTCAACTTTCTCCAAATACCCTAAACACACTTTCTCTCTCTCATTTCGATTTTTCCTTGTGAATATCACTTGTGTAGCAATTTAACTCTTATAATTTAAGAATTATTGAACTTTAATAAGAAAAAGAAGATGCATATAATAATAATAATATTTCGTCGGAAGGAAAAGGGCTAAAGTAAAAATTCGATCAGTTCAAACTCAATCCATCTATCCTTTAAAAAAAATATCAATCCATATGATATTCATACATAGCAAATAACATCTAGAGATCGAAGAATTCCTTAATATTCATTTAACAGTACTGATGGAATCCGCGGAATGCTGAACCTACACGATAGAAGAGAATGACAATGATTGCGGCTTGACCAAAGCTAAGAAATTCGCAAGTCACAAGTACTGCAAGTATTGTAGTGAGTGCCCGAGTCAAACCACCAGGCACAAGAGAAAAGGGCGAGTCAGAAGTGGACTTCGTTGTTTTCTTCATTGTGTTTGGGTCACACAAACCGTTTGTAAAAATATGACTCCTTGTATGTCACTGTGAATAATTGTAGAATATATATAAGGGTGTATCAAACATATTACGGAAAGAATCTTATCCTAATTACAATAGGAGATTACATTCCTAATAAGAAAACGAACTTTAGGCTACGTTTGTATGCGAGAAAGAGAAACAAAAAATAATATGACCCAACCGGACTTGTAAGTCAGATACCACCGTCTCCTGTATTGTCCGGCCCAGTCTTGATTTAAACGGGCCAGCCCAAGAATTAAAAAATAAATAAAATTTCCAAACTACCCCTCCCTCCTTGTTCTTCTTCTGCTTCAGCAGCCGAGCTGAGACTTTTGGAGGGTCTTACAGAAGCTGCAAAAAATAGATGGAGTTCGAGAAACGAAAGGCGGCGACGCTAGCGTCACTGCGGTCGGAGGAGACAGACAAATCACCGAAGGGCACGGTGGACGCCCCAATCATACCCCTCCTCGACGCCATCAATAGCCACCCCAAATACTTCACCACCAGCTCCTGCTCCGGCCGTATCTCTATCCTCTCCCAGCCCACGCACGTGACAAATCAGCCCAAGACCAAGAAGAAAGCTCTAGGTGGCACGTGGCTCTTCATCTCCCACGACCCGGCGGATGTCGACTCAGTCGTCGGCGTTCTCTTCCGGCACGACCAGCATAGCCACAACGACGGCGGAGCCGGCCAAAACGACCTCGTTTTCAGATTCGAGCCGCTAATTGTAGCTGTGGAGTGCAGGGACGTGGCGTCGGCGCAGTCTCTGGTTTCGAAAGCGATTGCTTGCGGGTTCAGAGAGTCGGGGATTACGAATTCGAACAGGCGCGTGATTATCGCGATCCGGTGCTCGATTCGGATGGAGGTGCCGCTGGGGAGCAGCCGGGAGGTGATGGTGTCGAGAGAGTACGTGAGGTTCCTTGTTGGGGTGGCGAACGAGAAAATGGAGGCCAACAGGAAGAGGACTGAGGCGTTTTTCCAGGCTCTGCAGAGTGAGGGTGGAGGGTTTGTGGGTCCCACGGTTTCAAATGGCGAGATTGCGGCAGAAGGGCATTCGGATTCTGGTAGGTTTATGTGATTTGTTGTTGGATTTTGAATCTTTGATGTTTTTGAGTTGTGAAATTTATTGGGTTTTTTGTGTTTTTGGATTCTGTGGTGTAGTTTTTTTAAAGTTGCGAGCTTTATTTTGGTGGAAAATGAAAGTGGATTGCAAATGTGTATTTTGCAGGACACCTTTCGGTTTAATGTGAATGCAAAAGTCTGAGTCTTTGAAAACATTGGCAGGATCCATGGGAGTTCCTGGTGGTTGTAGCCTGTCTATTGTTGAGATGGAAATAGCCGGTGAACCCAAAGAGAATCTTTTCCTTTGGGGTCATTCGGCTTGTGCATTGGAAAGCAAAGACCGGAATGGTGTTCTTGTGTTTGGTGGCTTTGGAGGCATGGGAACACATGGGAGAAGAAATAGTTCTTGGCTACTTGATTCATTGTCTGGCACTTTGAGAGCAATTGGTGCAGAGAACACTCCGTCTCCGCGGTTGGGTCACACTTCATCTCTGGTTGGAGATTGTGTGTTTGTCATTGGAGGCAGGGCTGATCCTGAGAAAATTTTGAGTGATGTTTGGGTCCTCAATACAGCAAAGAATGAATGGAAGTTTTTGGAATGTTCTGGGGACATATTTCCTCCCAGGTGACACTTTTAACTGCAAAATCTACTCAAATGATCATTATTTTTTGCTTCTAAAGTATGCATCTAAGTTATCTATATGTGTGTTAAACAGGCATCGGCATGCTGCAGTTGTCGTAGGCTCGAAGATTTATGTGTTTGGTGGACTTAACAACGAGACAATCACCTCTTCCTTACATGTTCTCGATACAGATAATCTGCAGTGGAAAGAGTTGATTGTCAGTGGCGAGCATCCATGTGCCCGACATTCTCTCTCAATGGTGGCATATAGATCTCAACTATATATTTTTGGAGGTTATAGTGGTGAGAAAACACTTGGAGACTTGTATGTTTTTGATATCCAAACATGTGAATGGAAGAAGGAAAAGGCAGCTGGAAGAAGTCCGCATGCAAGATTCTCCCACTCAATGTTTGTCTACAGGAATTATATTGGAGTTGTTGGTGGTTGTCCAGTTAAACAACGTTGCCAGGAGTTAGCAATACTTGATTTGAAGCTCCATGTGTGGAGGCATGTGAAACTTGAATCCAATGGTGAAGATTTATTTGTGCGTAGCACAGCCAATATTGTTGGTGATGATCTTATTATGATTGGTGGTGGGGCATCTTGTTATGCATTTGGAACAAAGTTTAGTAAGCTAATGAAAATTAACTTGCTTCCTCTTATGAGTATACATGATAATGACAGAGAAACGCATGTTCAACATTATGAAATGGTGAACAATGAGAAAGGTGGACAATTCCAAGATCCACAGGCTGAAGATGTGCAGAGCTTAAGTGAACCTCATGATTCGGATTTTGAGAGTGTCTTGCCCATGGAAAATGGCATAGGTCAGCAGGTAGAGTCATATTGGATTCTACAACTTGAAAGAAAATATGCAAAAGTAGGCAAGGACATATTGAAGAAGTTTGGATGGTTAGATCTTGGAAGGAAGGTGTACTCCAGGAAAGGCGGTTCACATATTTGTTTTCCTGTGAACGAAAATTTTTCAGGTGTGTTTAAAGAAAACAAGCGTCCTTTGACTGATTTATCTGAAGGACAGAGTGATCACTTTGTTAAACCAGTTATAGGAGAAGAATTCTCGTTTAATGAGGTGAACTGTTCAAAAGCCTTGGACATTCTAAAGGAATGTGGTGCTACTAAGCTGGCAGCTGAAGTCGTTGAAGTCAAGAGAGCTGCCAAATCTCCCTCGAAAGTAATGAATGAAGTTGTGGGCTCGCTGATAAAGGAGAAAGGACTGCCTGCAGAACTCTTAGAGGAGCTACCAGCAAGGTTTGTGTTTGTGTTTTTGCTCTTGTGCAAGCATGTAAATGCATTTTCTTTTTACACTAAGCTGAATATAGAAGATTTGTTACCTATCACATTTTCAGTTAAAACCTATAGATGAGGGATGCACTAGAATTTACTGGTTAGTAGATTCAATGACCATGTATGATAGTGATACTCATATTAAATGAATTTGTCTTTTTAGATGGGAGCGACTTGGAGATGTAGTTGTCCTTCCAGCAACATCGTTCAAGAATCCAATATGGGACTCACTAGGGATGGAGCTTTGGCATGTTATTTCCAAATCACTTAACACTCATCGCCTTGCACGCCAAGTAATGTACATAGACATTTAGAAGGATGTTTAGTAGTTATTTGATTTACTCATGTTCATGACTAGTTATTTGATCTATGCATTGTTCATGCGACTTTCAGTTGTATATATTCATGACTTGAATCTGTTTCAACAGGGCCGAGTTGCATCAACTGCTACAAGGGACAGTACTTTGGAGATTCTTGCAGGAGAAAATGGATGGGTTGAGCATCGCGAAAATGGCATTCTCTATTCTTTTGATGCTACTAAATGTATGTTCTCCTGGGGCAACCTTTCTGAGAAGCTCCGCATGGCCTCACTGAATTGCAGAGATGAGATTGTTGTGGATTTGTTTGCTGGAATTGGATATTTTGTTCTGCCATTTCTTGTCAGGTACATCTCTCTCGTGGATAGAATTTATAGAGTTTGTTTCTTGGTTCCCAATTGCAGATTTCTTCAAGCTTTGTTAAATCTTGATGTATAGGATATAGAAATAGTCAGTCTTTCGCAGTCTAGAAGTAGGAGGAGAATAAGAATAAAACTTCGTACTCGAAATGCTTGTATGAAATACAAGTATCTCGAGAATAATAATCATTGGAAAAACAATTGTAACATTCGTTGAGCTGACTTTAGATGTTTGGATTTAATGCATGCAATGGTGGTTGCTCCTATGAATCAAATAGATACATACTTCTGATCATTCTTATACCTAAGCTGCACTTGATTGCTGCTGATGTTTGTTTTCCCCACTTCATCAAATTGCCTTCATTGATGTCGTTTCTAAGTGATAATGTTGGTTGACCAGGGCCAATGCAAAACTAGTTTATGCCTGTGAATGGAATCCCCATGCTGTTGAGGCACTCCGGCGAAATGTGCAAGCGAATTCAATTAGTGATCGATGCATTGTTTTTGAAGGAGATAACCGGATAGTGGCACCTAAAGTATGTCCAAAGACTGGCAGCTTTTTCATTGCTCACTGATTAAATATCATTTAACTAGTGCATTCACTTTATGTATTATACTATGCAAGTTAAGCACTTTGTCAAAGACAAGGTTCTGGAGTGGTTGCTATAACTTGATTGTTTTCTCACAGGGAGTGGCTGATCGGGTCTGTCTCGGTCTCATTCCAACAAGTGAGGGTAGCTGGGTCACTGCTGTTAGGGCATTAAGGTGAAACCCTTAATATTGCAAACCGATTGTTCAAATGCTTTCTGCAAATATTTTCACTTATGAGCATTATAAGAAGCTGAAGCTCTCTCTCTCTCTCTCTCTCTCTCTCTCTCTCTCTCTCTCACACACACACACACACTCACACACAGCGAACCAACGTACACATTTTGATGGCAATTCTGATAATGCAGGAGCGAGGGCGGGATGCTACACGTGCACGGGAACGTCAAGGACTCGGAGGAGAATTCATGGACTAAACATGTATCAGAATCAATAAGTGAAATTGCCAAATCTGAAGGTATTATCTTCTCAACTCAACACATCTGGAGAATTCATTACTGCATTAGATTGCAGGGTGTAAAACTGTAAATTGTGGGGTGTTTGCAGGTCATTGTTGGGAAGTTAGAGTAGATCATGTGGAGAGAGTGAAATGGTATGCCCCACACATCCGTCATCTTGTTGCAGACGTAAGATGTCGACAGATGATCCAAACATAACCAAATTAATCCCTCTATTTTTTTGTCTGTCGTAAAACCTGTAACGTCTGAGCTACAAGAAACCACATTTTCATGGGGCCCACCTGGATTGCCCTGCTTGATGATATCCGAGCTTTGTTTTGAATTTTTCCTTTTGTTTCTGATGATGAACGTTGTAAAATTTTGTCATTCAAAAATTTAATTGCATTTGCAATGGCATTCGATTGTATAAAATCTCATCCGATGGAGAAATTCGGACATTCGGATTTAACATGATCGCATGACCGTCTGGCCGAAGACACAAACACTCCCACCGCTTGCTTTTGGTCCCTTCTCACCCTATAAATAGTGTCTTTAGCTGGACGGTCACGTGGTTCCGCCATTCCATCTACCCCATTATTAGGCTGCGTTTATTACGCCTCTTTAACTTGGACTAACTTAGATATGACTAGATTCCCATGTTTGTTGGAGTTGGGCTAACGATTAATGAGACTAGTCAGAACTCGCTTAGACTAGAGAGCTCACTAACACGGTACAATGTCATGCCGTTCCATCTACTTCTCGTTTCTACATTTAGATTGGGCTTAAAATTGGACAGCCTGCTGATTTGTGTATAGTACAAAGTACAAGGAAGCTCACCTGTAAACGTAAAACTGTCGATGTAGGGGCAACACTTTGTAGAATTTGAAACAGTCAGTAAATTAATAGGATTAAACAAAAAGATGATTTATTCCATAATCTAAGATATGTTGCTTATAGATTCTACTTACATATGCGGTCACGTAGAACGTATGCTGATGTGCGTGATTGATCTTAACACTCTTTAGTTGAATAACGTTAGAGATAGAGTGTCCAATTATAAATGTTATATTCCCACATACATGAGACATGATTATCTTAAGTTTAGAAACAATTAGATTAGTGTACTATTTTCACTCTTAAATTTGTATAACGATTACCAATGTATATCATTAGAGAAATAATAGATTCGCAACGTGACTTGAGAATATACATTTGGAAAAAAAAGAAAAAAAAAGAATATAGAATATACACAGGCAGGTGAGGTGGATAACATTTTATCCTGTTTGTGGGGGAATCTGATAATCAATGCTCATTGTAGATCTCTAGAAATTTGGTCATAAAGTCCTGTAATTAGGATTCTTTATGTTAATAATAAAAATGTGATTAATTATCTTTAATCATCTTTAACAGCTAGATCTATACTTAATGGACAATACTTGGGTACTCACTAGTGTGAGTACCCTATATACTCACTTTTTAATTTGGTCCAATCAAAAGATGACATGTGTTCTTTATGTTTAAAAGCCCAAGAAAAATTAAATAGCATATATTTTATTTTTTAAAACAATAAAATATGTGTTAAAATATTATTGGGCTAAATTATTAAAGTGAGTATATGGAGTACTCACTAGTGAGTACCTAAGTATTATCCATACTTAATTAAGGAGGAATAATTAATCTGTGTGACTGTGACAGTACTCTTGGGGCTCCACCGGTCCTCTTTAGGGCATGTATTATTATAGACACGAATTCTTTCCATTGAGAGAGAGAGTGTCGGTAGCCTTGTCACTGTTAGGGAGCTTAGTTAATTAGCTTTGCTTGAGTTAGGAGTCACGCAATATTATATAATTAACTTTGCGTTTACCACTAGCGTTATATTCTAATGGTATTTTTCTTTTCAGGTTCGACTCGCTAAATGAATAATGAGTTGGATGTTTAATCATTGTGTGACGTCACCAAAGTAATCTCTTATATAATAAAAATTTTGCGTACATCACATTTAAGATAATTTAATAAGGCACGAGCTCACAAATTTCTCAAATAAATTGAAAATTGAATAGCATAAGACCAAATTATCGTTTCTTCTAATCATTTTTTTGTTTCTTTCGTTCGTGTTGTGGTGAAATTGGAAGGTCACTTTCTTGTACGAGTTTGCTTCCAAGGATTACATTATCATTCCATAATCTCAAATCATTCAAACCCTAAATTGTAAACTTCATTATTAGTTTTGCTATGAATAATGTCGGAGTAGGCTACAATGCTCGCAAGTATTGAATACTTACACCGATCTCACCATTAAAATGAGGGAGGAGAGAGGAGAAAGGGGGGAAAGGAGGGTGAGATCGGTGTGAGCATTCAATGCTTGCGAGCACTGTAGCCAGTCCCAATAATGTGATTCGAAAGTGCTTTTCTTTTTCCAAAAGAGAATGCTATACTTCTTTTTTCATTTTCTTTTCTTCCTATGAGCCGGCATGCAATCATCATGGTTTTTGTGATAATGCGATTGCTTTTCCTCATGACATTTGGCTTTAATGGCACCAAGGAACGCATTATTCTAAGTAATTTTATATTTCGGCAATTAGAATTTTTATGTTTGTTTGAGCTGCACCAAGGAACGCATTACTCTACTGTGGGAAACCTCAGTACATGGAGTAATTTTTCAATACAATCATGTCATATTACTATTTTACACAAATTATAATACATGTAATTATTTTATTAATATAAAGTGAAACATTAAATCGTCTACTTATATTATAACACGTAAAATGAAAAATATTTTTTTGGCGATCACGTCTAAATCAATGATATAATTTAGTGGTTATGTCTAAATCAAACGCACTTACCACAAAAAATAGAAAAACAAATTGTGTGGACCAAATTTTTTTCGTACAAGTCTGCAAAACTCATCATGTGTTAGGTGTTACATATCGAGTATTATTGTAGGTAAATAAAAATCTCTTAAGATGATAGATAGTAGATACCCAGAATTGGAACAATATAATATAAGCCACCAAATTCTTCTAGCACCATATGCCATTTAAGGTAAACTTGTTGTACAAATACTAACTGTAGGTCCTACTCCATGGATTGTAACTGCACTATTTTGAAGATTTTTTAGTATATTTGGGGTATTCTATATTTGGGCGTTTTTAATCGTTAGATACTTAGGCTCCGTTTAGTATTATTTTTTTTATTAAAAACTGCTCAACTTTAAAGTTAAGCAGATAAAAAGTGTTTGGTAAAAATAAAATATACTGCTTATTTTTAAAGTTATGGCATTAAAACAGCAACTTTTAAAAGCAGCATGAATGTTGCTTTTAAAAGCTGCTTTTATAAGCAGTTTTTTTTAAAAGCACAACAACTCCAAACTGACCCTTAATAAAAAAAATACAATGATCAAAATCTACCAAAGTTAAAATGTCCTTTTACCGTAAGGACTGGTTTTATGAGCGGCTAGATTAGACTGTTTAGACTAAAGCATACAAATTCAATCATCTACTAAAACATTGCATCAGTTCAATCCGTGCATCGTAAATTTTTTTATTAGGAAGTGCCAAATTTCAGCACAAAATGGAAAAATCTTGAGTGATACGTACCATTCAATGGTACAACAACTGAATAGTCCAAATTAATTTACAATGAGCCCCAAATAAATCATAAATCATAAATCATTAAACAGTACGTACTATGCCATTAAAATTTGACCCACAAAATGCGAACATTAAAGTTTGAGCCTGTGGTAGTTTAATTAGAGCAGTGAATACAAGGCTGAAAAAGGTCAAAAGCATCACATGTAAAATAGCCCTAAATTACAACAAGTGTCTCATATTTTAATACCATTTTTGTCCATCTCTCCTTTTATTTAAAGAGCCTCTCAGCTCAGTGAACTTTACTGATATCACCACCGGCAGAAGCAGAAGCAGAAAACCATGGCTTCTTCTTCTTCTTCTTCTTCTTCCAGAACTCTCTTGTTCTTCTTTGCTTTGCTTTCTCTGTCAGCAGTTTCTTGCTTTGCTGCTGAGAGCAATGAGGAGGACCCAGGCCTTCTCATGGACTTCTACAGGGACACGTGTCCTCAGGCTGAAGAGGTCATCAGAGAACAAGTCAAGCTTCTCTACAAGCGCCACAAGAACACTGCCTTCTCTTGGCTCAGAAACATCTTCCATGACTGTGCTGTCCAGGTATTTGTTCATTCCATGCCTCACTTTTTTCTCACAAATATTTGCGGGAAATGTCACTCAGTCGGTGTTTCACGCCACTCACACTGTCATGCATTTCAAGGGTTGTTATAGTAAACATGTCGTAATTTTTCTTAGAAAAGCACTTGAAACTTGAAAGTGCTTCTTGGAGAAGCACATGACCCATAATCCCTTTCAATTTTTTAATCATAGCTATTAACTAAATTTTATCTTTATGTAGTCATGTGATGCATCTCTGCTGTTGGATTCAACAAGGAGGTCGTTGTCTGAGAAGGAGATGGACAGGAGCTTTGGGATGAGAAACTTTAGGTACATTGAAGAGATCAAAGAAGCTTTGGAAAGGGAGTGCCCTGGTGTTGTTTCCTGCTCAGATATTCTTGTCTTGTCTGCTAGAGAGGGTGTTGTTAGGGTATATTTTCTCTTCCTTTGACTTTCTTCTTTTATCCATTTTTGGTTCACAAATCACAACTATGTTCTGTAAAAACACAGATCTGGATTTGGTAAAAAAAAATTATATCTAATTTAGTAATTTTCCTTTTTATATATAGGTAAAAATACGAAGAAATAGTACTCAGATCTATTTACTTTTTTACCTTTTTGATGTGGTTTTGGTAAATTGTTGAAGTAAATATTTCTCTAAACCATATTTTGAACTTAATTACTGTGTTCTCAGCTAGGAGGCCCATTCATTCCTCTTAAAACTGGAAGAAGAGATGGAAGGAGAAGCAGAGCTGACATCCTTGAGCAATACCTTCCTGACCACAATGAGAGCATGTCCGTTGTCCTAGAGAAGTTTGCTGACATGGGCATTGACACCCCCGGTTTAGTCGCCCTTCTAGGTATGCTCTAGAAGCGCTTTTACTAGAAGCACATTCAAATGCTAAAACAAAAATTTAAGAGCTTTTTAGAACAAGCGTTTCTAAGGAAACACTTCTAAGTGTGATTTCAACCCATAAACTCTAGGTCTCGTTTAAGATTGCTTCTTTAGAAATCGTTTTTGCTAGAAGTGCTTTTATGATCCAAAAGAACTTTTAAGAGAAACATAGTCATAAGTGTTTTTTGTTTTCGCAAACACTTTCATCTTTTTCAAATACAATTTTGCTTCTCTAGTAATTTTTATATCAAACATTATCAGAAACACTAATTTGGTCTCATTTTTTGTAACCAATTACCAGGAGCTCACAGCGTTGGAAGAACACACTGTGTGAAGCTGGTGCACCGGTTGTACCCAGAAGTTGACCCTCAGCTCAACCCTGACCATGTCCCTCACATGCTCAAGAAGTGCCCTGAGGCAATCCCCGACCCCAAAGCCGTTCAGTACGTGAGAAATGACCGTGGTACCCCCATGATCTTCGATAATAACTACTACAGGAACATCTTGGACAACAAGGGTTTGATGATGGTCGATCATCAGCTAGCCACAGACAAGAGGACAAAACCCTACGTCAAGAAAATGGCCAAGAGCCAAGACTACTTCTTCAAGGAGTTTTCGAGAGCCTTCGCCATTCTCTCCGAGAACAACCCTCTCACCGGAAACAAGGGTGAGATCCGACAGCAGTGCAATGTTGCCAATAAGATCCGCGACTAGAAAAAGCAGCTTCTTCAGGAAGCACTTTTCTTCTTTAGTTATGCAATGGAGAAAATGTGTGTGAGACAAGTTGCTGGATAATAAGATGGTTTTTTTTACCTAGTTGTAACTTGTATGTTTTGTTTTTATGGAAGTTGGTCAGTGCTAGGGTTAAAAGGCATGTGGTGTGTTTTTCATGTGGCCCTTGTTCATGATGCACTGTTTCTGATGTAGGGTTTCGTTTTTATCTTTTGGCTTCTTCTCTTGGGGTGAGATGGGCATGGTGGATGTCGGGATGTGTGTATGTATGTATGGATGGTTTGAACTTTGAACATGTATTATGATGCATGAATTTCAATGATGATGATTATTGATGATTCATGCTTGCAAATTAAGCATCTTTTGCATATCATGATGATGTTGTGAAACTAGTTATAATCATTAACTGGGAGTAGGCTACGGTACTCGTAAGCATTGGATACACACCGATCTCACCGTTAAAAGGAGGGAGGAGGGAGGAGGGAGGAGAGGGGGGGGGGGGGGGGGGGAAAGGAGGGTGAGATCGGTGTAAGCATTCAATGCTTGCGAGCACTATAGCCAGTCCCCATTAACTGAGCGGGCTGCCTAGTGTGTAGTTATGCTCGACTACTTTTCTTCAACCCATAACGTTCCAGACTCAAACGCTCTCTTTCTTTTTAATATAGCTTAAAGTAGTAATATTGTTTAAAGTAATTGATTATAATTAGTCAATAAATTGATAAAGTAACTAAAACTAAAGTGGAAAATAAAGAGAGAGAAAGGATAAGATTCTGAGTGGTATATAAGCAGATAAGTGCACTAATTAAATATCGGTTGGTGAGTAGGGTACTCATGATAGCAAAGAGCATAAAGAAATGGAACCTCATATACAATAATTAATTAAACTACTAGAGCATGGTTCCAAAAGCTTTGCATTATTGATAATAAATAATTAGAAAAGGCCAAGACAAGCAAAGAGAGAAAAGGAAGGAAAACATATGAAAAGCTCACATAGCCACAGATGGCATTAGATCTAATGTACTGTCCTTAGATGTGAGTTCTAGAGAGATTGTTTACACTTGTCATAAGCTAAGGTGGTTCTTAGATTTGAAAAACTTGGGTACAGAGATGTTGCGTCCACGGCTCACGACATTTATAAGAACTTTTAACAAAAGTATGAGACTCTTATGTATTTTAGTCTCATTCAACTCTACATAGATATCACACACGATGTGTGAAAATTGTCCTAATTAAATAACTTTACTAAAGTTTCTCTCGTTCTCATATAGTACATTATTATTTTGTGCACTATTGCTCATCTACAATTGCTACTCCTTGTCATATATTTAACCAATAGATACAAAGTTCATGTTAATTGTATATCTAGCTAATGAAGATATCAGGCCTAAATAAGAAAAAGAATCTATACGTTGGTGTCGAAAAGATTGTCAAATGGCTACCCATCAGGCCCAAATAAGGCCCTTTTGACTTGAGTGTGAGTTTTGGTGCCAATTTGTGCACGCTCCAATGAGCCTAATCTACATCAGTAACTAATGAGGATGCCTCTAATTTACCAAACCTACATCTGCAGTTAATGAAGACATTAAAATGAGAAAAAACTATGCCCCATTTGTTCCACATCTTCAGTTTTAACATATTTGCTATCACACTTGGACGGGGAATGAAAAAATGAGACACAATTCGAGTTTCACAACGTGATGTGAAATATTTTGAATTTCAAGGGATTAAGTGAAACTCAAATTGAATTTGAGGAGACGTAGATGCAACTAAGCTATAAAAAAAAGTGTTGGTGGAAAAAAAGGGTCAAATGGTCAAGAGCACTCAGGCCATTGGGCCTTATCTGGGTCAGATCTCGACTTGCAAAGAAAGTAAGAAACCCTAAGCTCCTATTATATGAACAAATGAATTTTCTCTATTGCACATTTAAGTTACACATCTAAACAAGAGCGATTTAATTTCGTTAGGTTAAATGATCCAACGATTCTTGTTCATATATATATGTTAAATATATATTTTTGATGCGCACTAGAAAGCCCCACAGAACCCTTCGGAATTGGGAACGACCAATGCCCCGATCAAATAGAAGTTAGGGTTTCTTCTTCGCGAGAGAGAAAATCAGGACTTCTGCGATGGATTCGGGTCTCTGAAAATGGGCGGACGCTTGCCTGCACTGCGGCAAATGTGGACACGTCAGCCAGAAATGCAGGCTCAAGAAGTACACCGTTGGGGCCGCCACCACCATCGAAGTGATCAAGGAAGCTCTGTTTTTGACAGTCGATTCCCCGCTGGAGTCGTGGATCACCACCCCCGGCGCCGCCTTCCACGGCTCGCCGCACCAGGGATCATGGAGAAGTACACCGTCGGCAACTACGGCAAGGCGTACCTGGCAAACAATGCGGCATTGGACATTGTTGGGAGAGGTGACGTGCGTGTCAAGTTACCCAGCGGGGCTCGGTGGGTGCTGCACAATGTGACGCACTTCCGGGGTTGAAGCGGAATTTGATTTCGGTGAGTCAGCTGACGAAGGAGGGCTACCAGGTTGCGATAGGGCCTTAGGGCTTCGTGGTTATGAACGGACGGTGTTGTCTTATGGTTTTGAGGATATTCCTAATTTTTTTGTGCTTTGTTTCCAAGGAGAAGATGGATTCTTCGAAGATGTACTTGGTTTGAGGCCGGAATTGGAGTTCCGTTAGGCGGCGTTGATGAAATGGGGCTAATTAGCTTGGTGAACAAGTTTAGATATATGAAATGGTAGTAATTAGTTAGTATTAGTAGAACCCAAATCAAGCTTAGCTCTGCTAGCAAAATGTTATGAATTTCGAATTAGCTATGTTAATGTTATGTACTGACTTTTGATGTTAATGAAGATCCCTACTTTTTCGAAATTAGCTTGTGAATTGACATGAATATCTCACCATTGATTGGCACTACCCCGAAAAGGGATGGTGAAAATCTTGGCATTGCTTCGGAAATCCCATATCTTTGGTTCATGGTTGCAGGGCAGGCTAATGAGGCAGTGTCGTCACTTAAAACTTGCTGCTTCGTAAGTGTAGATCATTACCAAATAACTGAGTTAAAATGACGACGAGATATGTGATGAAAACCGAAAATGAGGCTCATTTTCTTGCATTGAGGACAAGATAGAGGAATTGAACAAAGCCTCAACCTTACCGCGAAGCAAAAGGTGTTGCAGATGCAATGACTAAAGCGAAGTGTGCTATATATGGTACTATATCTCCACTGTGAACTTAGCAGAAGCTACATTGAACGGCTCGAGTTTTGAAAATTACATAGCGGATGATGCGAAGCAGAGGACCAAAAATGCATCACATTGCATCTATCTTTTATTAAGAATAAGATAACTCTAAGTTATGATAATTTACAAGGAAGACAGATATGCTAATTCTTCTTTGGTTCAATACTGCTTGAACTGCAATCGTAGTCACTATCAGCTTCCGCCGAGGCCACACCATTTTTTCCTGCTGCTTCCACCATTTTAGGGATCGATGGACTGCAAGCCAGATGGTTGTAATAGGGCTGTGGATGGACGAAGTAGTTTCCGGTAGAAGGGAAAGATCGGTACCCATATGTAGATTGATAAGGTCCCGGAGAAAATGTGTTTGGGGGAGGCCAATATACCATAGGCACAAAGGTGTTTGCTGGTTGTGGGGGAAAAATGTGATACGGGTTTTGACTAGGGTAGGAGATATTCGTACCAGTATTCATGATCGCAGCGTTTGAGATTGGTTGAGCATCTACTGGTGTCTGAGACGGGAATGTTGTCATTGCTTGAGTGTGAAGAATAGAGGTGTGATGACCTACTAGTCCAAATTGAGTAGAAGGGGCGGAGCTCAAAACTGTAGTCTGTGGGAATGAAGATCTCTGCTTATTATGAGTCTTGCTATTCGAGTGAATTTGCTTTTTCGCCTTTGTTTTTGTTGAACAAGATTTGCCACCGAATTGCTGAGAACTTGGAATAACCGGCTGAAAGAAAACACCATCAGTAGCAAATTAAGAAACCCTCGTCTTCAGAAACTCGAGTTTATCTGTCAGTGTTTAAGCGAGACTAAAAAGTATTCAGATATATGAACTCGGAAGTTGATCTTACTGTATCACTGGTCATAGGCTGTGGAAGAAATAATTCCTCCCCTTCAGCATCCTCATCCGTCCTGTAATAAAAGAAACACCGTGCTTTGATTATAGCAGAGATTACATTGAGAAATATCACACTTAAAACAGTATTAAATTCACAAATTTTCGAAGGTACAAAACTATCCGATAGCTTTACCATAAACATTCATTTCCTAGTAGTATGTTAGATGGAAATACCTATAATATTTCTGAAGCAAATCTAAGTTCCGGTATTTGGTTTCTCGTTGCACCAGATCATCAGGAAACCCAGCCATGAAAAGAAGAGTGATGCCCAAGGCCTTGAAGAAGAAGCTCCCGCTGCGAACATGAACTAGCATTGCCATTCGACACATTAGTGGCCCGAAAGACTTTAGCTTGTTTCTCCCCATACGCTGCCTGACATATCTGAAACATATTTATGCACATAGAATTCTAAGTTTAGCTGCAAAACAGAAATCCTGGCCGAGTTAAAAAGTTAATTAGTAAAGTATTGCTTACTCATTTTGGGGAAGATTTCGTGTCCTTCCGCCATACTTGATGCAGAGAAATAGCCATGATGGGCAGCTAGAATCCGATGGCCGCATAGCCTTTTCTTCTTCAAGTATTTTAACAGGACATAATGTCGGGTTCTGTTGATTCGGATAAAATACCTTCCTCCGAGCACCAGGATTCTCATACAGAACATGCTCCTAGTATTAAATAAATTAGGATCAAAGAATGATTAAGATCAAAAAGTCACATAGATTTAGTGATTAACATCACATAAATGTCATAAGACTCATAACGAAACGGA
Source organism: Gillenia trifoliata (assembly GCA_018257905.1). Classification (NCBI taxonomy): domain Eukaryota; kingdom Viridiplantae; phylum Streptophyta; class Magnoliopsida; order Rosales; family Rosaceae; genus Gillenia; species Gillenia trifoliata. Next base: position 45,093,729 of record CM031080.1, on the reverse strand, counting down.
ATTGAAAGACTTTTTGTGTAATGACAACAGCAATGACAAGAACTAGATCAGTAAGCAGGGACCAACTTTGAGACCAAAATACTAATTTCCTTACCCCGGGATCTTTCGAAGACACGTATGGCTCCCCCTTCCTTAAAATGCTAAAATGATTGAAGTCTAACTCGTAAATATCTTCGCAACCATGCCTAATGCCGAGAGATGCAAAAACTATGATCTTCCTTACGGTGTGGGATTGAGCATTTTTTAGTAAAAGGGCTTCTAAATCAATTATTCTCTTCACTTCTTTCGGGCAGAATGCCACCTTCGGAGGTTTTTTCTGTTGCGATGTGCTTGCAGATCCTGCACGAAAAAAGTCCTTGAAATTTAGGGTATCAGATGGCACCTTGTAACTGCCAAAATCACTAGGTTCTTTCTTGTTTCCAGTTCGAAGTTGCATCTCATCACAAACTGGTCCTGTATCAGGTGGTTCATTCGTTTCTTGGTTCGCATTTGAAATCACTGGCTCGCTCCTACCTGCGAAAACTTTTTCACATTGCGCATCCAATCCCTTATCAACAACTTCACATTTCGGTTCACTAGCAATCCTCGAAACATCATCAGCTACTTCTCCTTCTTTACAGTCATTATTAACACAATCCTCTTCGCGGTATTCATCATCATCGTCATCGCTATCATCAGTGTCATCGCAGTCTGCTGAATCGCCGCCATCTTTAACTTTTTCTAAATGCAAAAACTGTGTTTCCTCCATGCTCATCCAGTTGACTAGCCGGTCTTCCAGAATTCGATCTTTAAGGGCCAAGCATTGCTTGTGATGCTTCTTCTGCGAAGCCATTTCGGTTGGGATAACATTTCCATCTTCGATTCCGTTGCTATTGAGTTCTGTCTTCTGTCGCTTGAACTTCTTGAAGCTTCTTGTCATTGCATTGGTAGAACTGTCCTGAAACCAAATGTTAAGAGGGTGGCATTAAATTTGCTCTACTCAGGAGAAGCGTTTTTAGTTGTCAGAAAGCGCTTTTAGCCATTTTCAGAAGCAGTCTCAAACACCGCTAAAATGCTCTAAGAATTATTGAAAAGCAAAGAAACTACCAAATATATAAAAATGGTGGTCTTACTTGTCCATCTGCTCGATGAGGAGGCTCCTTCTTCTCTCTTTCTTGTAATTGAGCTTCAAGAATTTGTATCCTCTCCATGAGCTCTGCATTCTTCTGCCGTTCCGTCTCGAGTTCGGTCGAAATCTCTGCAACGACATTGACACTCTCACCTTTCATTCCTTCCTCTATAGCGCATAGTGCAGAAGAATTTACCAGAGGAGCACAAGAGTGAAGCTCCACCATTGATTAGGCAAAACACCCACCAATTTGATGAAAAATCTAATAGCCTTTGGGCGCCAATAAGAATATCATAAGAAATTAATGCTCATGAAAATCTTGAAAAAAGTTTTAGCATATTTAAGCAAGATTAAAATGCCCCATGAAGCAAAAAACTGCAAAATGTGGAGGTTTTTTTCTTTTGTTGCTTGGTTTTTGTTTCAGTTTTGTAAATTGGAAAAAGTAGAGCGGCGAGGGGGCAGACATGCAATTGCACGTGCACATCTCCCTCTCTCCCCTCTCTCATTAGACTTGAGTATTACTTACTCCTACATCAAAATCTGTTCACCAATGAAAGTGATTTCAGCACACGTCTTTTCTTTTCTTACATTTTTTTATTTATTTATGATATTTGGATTGAATCAATCAAATAAAAATAAACAAAATTAATAACAATACGAAAATACTTTTTGAAGCATACATTTTTAGAAATTGATTGATTCCAATCTAAAAAATTTTCATTTATTAGGAATGCCCTAGCTAAAACTTAATTAGAATCCAGCAAGGCCTCACCTTTTTCTTTTCTTTTTTTTTTTAAATTTCATTAATATTTTTAAATGAGCTTTGAGTCTCACAATTCGGTGACAACAACTCAGAGTTCACAGATGTGAGTTAATATAAATAAACAAAATTGTCTTGTTATGGAAGTGGTGAAGCTGGTACCCCATTTTTGAGCAATGCAAGATTAGAGAGCATCCTATGCACTTTTCCTATATTATAATATTATATTACCATATAAATAATAATACTTAGTTTGCTCACCAAGTAACACACACATAATATATCGTTATATCATAACCCCGCTTCACTTTACCTGACCCAACCAGTCTAATCACACTGTTAAGCTAAACCAATTTTACATATAATCGGAAATGAACAAGTTTTAATCGAGTTGTATCGTGTTGTTAGCGTCGAGTACTAATTAACCATAATCCTAACCCGAGCGTGTACGTCTTCGTGTTTACGTTAATCATTTCTATAATTTAGTAATTAATGCAAATAAGCAATCAAGGGAGTGGTAATTTGAGGTGTGTCCCATTACCTCTTTTTCCCAGGTGATGTATAAAAAAGATGGGGGGTGCACTTCACACGTGCACCAAATATATACGGTCAGTGGGCAGCATTATAGTATGTTACAACCCCACGTGGGAATGCTTTGTCTCTTTAAAATGCAATTTGTGTCAGGGAATAAAAACCTTGGATACCATCCTTCTAATTTTATACAAAAATCCACCATTTGATTTGGGCACCTTCATTTGATCTTTCCTAATTGAGTGTTCATGTAACAAGGAGTTCATAGCTCGGTTGATTAAAAGCGTTTATATACTGTATTTGAGGTTTTGAGTTCGATTTGCCTCTCACAATATCGCTTGTATCAAAAACGGATAATCCCATGACAATGTCACCTTGGTGCTTAAAGAGCAAAACTTTGGTATCTCAAATTGAATGGGATCGACGTGGAGTCGGGCAGAACCAATACATAAAGAATCCTATGTTTTTGTGAGAGACGCCCTACAAATGACGAGGTGTATGTGATTGAAAACTGTGGGCGCCCGAAATGTTAGCCATTAAGAAATGTTTCTTGAGGGTTTGTATGGAAACTGTGCTGGAGAAGTCCTATAATAATGAGTACACACACCCCTTGATTCACTGGCTTTCTAATTTTCAAGACAATAAAATAGTATTCTAATAAGAAATCATGGGATTGAAGGGTGTCAAGTGGGTACCCTTCGTATATATATTTTGTTTTTCTCTTGTGAAGTGTGCAAAAAAATTAAAAAAGGATTAATTAATTGAAGTTTAAGAATTGAGATATTTGGTTAGCTTCTGTTGTTCCCGTTGTTCAATGAACGTATAAATGTTGGGACTAGATTGTTAAATTAGACGTCGTTCTAACAAGTTGGGTCTTCCAGGCTCATCTAGAAGAATGAGACCCAATAGAATTGGCTTGGATCCAACCTCAATCACATCTGATAGCACTCACCAAACGGGTTGAGTAGAGATTCTATTACTCTAGTGTGTGCTCCATTCAGGTGCGCGGACGATTGACCGTAGCACAACTCCTCACATTATGGGTATGGAACTCATCACAGTGAAAGAAGGAGAGATCGAGAAAAGAGAGGTTGAGTTTGATGACAAAAGTTAAACCAAAGCTGTGAATGTTGTTGATACATCATTGTAAATAAAACACTATAATGCTCTATACAAAATCATTGCAAAATTGATACCAAAATATTATACAGAGCAAAATTCCAAAGGGATATTTATCATCCGCAGTATTATTGTTCAGCATTCATTTCACAACGAGATCCTTTTAAATTAATTAAAATCGTAGTATATTCAGGAAAAAGTTCATAACAAGATTGAACAGGAACTTCAGCAAAATTCCAAACAGTTAAAAAGAGCCTTGCTGCTTGTAAATTCCGAAGCACCCGCTCGTCGGATTAAAAGAGCTTTCCTGGTTGCTGAGTTCCACTTCTCATCATTGCACAGAATTCCGAATAGTTGATCCTCCCGTCCTATTCGGTTCAAAGTAAATCAGCATACAACACGGCTAAGAAAAATTTCCAGATATTTGAAAGTTGCAAGTAACTTACATTATCGCCATCAACCTCAGAAATTATTTCTCTGATGGTGTTCTCATCACCCATTCCATGCTCCTTCATAGCAGCCTCTAATTCGTCTCTTGTAATATACCTGTTCGTGGAAATTGACAACGAGGTGAGGAACTTCATTCACTTTCGCTTTAACTGAATGATAAAAAGATATGAACAGTTTGGCACCTTGAAAATTATGATATTACAAGCTAATAAATCTTATGCCTGACTAACAGGTTGGATCAATTTCAGCTTGCAAAGTTCACAAGTCGAGACAAAATTTATGAATCAATACGCGCAAAGTTGTTTGAGCACACATATGGTATGATCATAACAAGAAACTTATCCAAAGTTTTTTACTTCCCCCAGTAGGATCAAGTAGTTGAATTTTAGTTGATAAAAAACAGAAATCCAGTAAGACACCAACAAGTATACAGAAAGTATCGCACAAAAAATTTGTCCAGTCAACTCACCCACTGCTATCCTTGTCAAAATATTGAAATGCTTTGTACAGGTGCTCATCTCTTTCTAATCTTTGTCTATGCATAGTAGCAGATATAAATTCAATGTAGTCAATCGATCCATTTCCATCCACATCAGCCTGAAATGTATTACAAAGAAATTAAAAGATTGCCAGAAGAGAGGCATGACAGTTGGCAACAGAATTGAGTTCCTGGGGAATTTATAGTTACTTACAGCGTCCATGAGTTGCCTAACTTCGGCTTCTGACAGCCGTGACCCAATACGCGCTAAACCTGTCTTCAGTTCTTCGTAAGTTATTGTACCACTTTTGTCAGTGTCCATATTGGTGAACATTGCTTTAAGACCTTTAATTTCTTCTTCAGATAGATTCTCCGCTATGACCTGGGGGTAATTTTTAAAATGCACAAACATTATTAAGGAAATAAGACATGCAAGGAAAGAAAGAATTCTCTGGAAACTTTGCCAATTATTACTGGGTGAAGACGGGCTTCTAAACGTAGTCCCATAAATTACCTTCAAAGCAAGTTGCTTGAGCTTATTCATTGCCCTGAATTGCTTCATTCTAGAGAGAACTGCACTATCTATTGGCTTGTCTGATGCCACTCCGCCTACTCTGAGCCACGGGTGCTCTGACCATACAGAATATTAAATGTCAGTCAAAAGCACAAGCATAAAACAAGAGCCAGTGGTAATAAGGGCAAGGTGAGGAGGTGACTAAAAGTCATGGCATTTTACCTTAACTGCTTCGCTAATGAGTAACCACCACAATGCTAAAATCGATTATTGCAATGCTGTATAGTTATCCTTTCAGCTTATATTTAACTTTTAAATTTGGCTTGTTGATTTGGAAGCAACAGATATCTTTTGGTGTATACGTAGGATTATCCCTTGAATGCCAGCACAAGGTAATTTCTATCGTGTCATTTCATAGGGAAATGACAAAGATGTCGTTTCAAAGAGATTAACAAAGAAACATTTGAGGAGAATGGCCAATAAATCATACAAAGGAAAATTATCACCGGAGATTATACAGCGTCTTTAATTTCGTTATAACTTTCAATCCAACCAAAACAGTATTTAAGAGGTAACATACCGAGAACTTCTGCAGAAGTAATTCTTTTTCTTGGATCCTGTGTCAGCATCTTTCTAACTAGATCTTTGGCACTGTCTGAGATTGATGGCCATGGTTGACTATCAAAGTCAATTACTCCTTCCAATATGGCATCAAATATACCCCTCTCGGTTTCTGCAATATAAAAAGCGGGATATATAGATAAGATAACTACAACTTAAGAGAACACTGATGTTTAGTAAGAATGGTGGTACACGGTTCCTATTTACCAGCCCAAAATGGAGGTACACCGCTGAGTAGAATATACAGAATAACTCCTGCACTCCAAATATCTATTTCCTTTCCGTAACTACGCCGCAAGACTTCAGGGGCAACATAGTAAGCACTGCCGACTATATCACGGTACACCTTTCCTGAGATGAGGACAAAGCAGGTGTCGCTACACATAAGAATATATCCACTAGCTTAAAACTTCAGAATATCTTAAACTTAACTGAAGCAAAACAGTCAAATGAGAATGAAAATTTTCGGAAAGCTTTACGAAGGAATAACGTAGTTTAAGAACATCATAATTCAATTAGTTACACTACATAAGGTAGGAAACGGCGCACGCTGACCACTCTTACTACTTAAACCTTGACTACAATCTACAAACAATCATATTATCGGTTCCCAGTAAACTACACAACTTTCCTTTCGCAATGGAACTTCTCGCCATGATAACATCTGCAACTAAACTAGAGGAATAACAATTTACAGCAAACTAATACTAGTAAGTAGTAACAACTGGAGATTTTAGGACACATTTGCATATATCAAACAAATCGAAAGTACATTATCAAACTCATAGCTTTCTAGTTCTAAATTCTACAACTTGTAATCGGAAATATGAACATAGACCATTAAAATCAATGCAACTCACCTTCCTCAATGAAAACAGACAACCCGAAATCTGTTGCCTTCAGCATTGCCTTCTCATCTTTGCTAGACAGCAAGAAATTCTCCGGCTTGAGATCGCGGTGCAGCACGCCCATGAAGTGACAAATGTGCACAACATTCACAATGTCACGCAGAATCGCAGCGGCAGCCCTCTCCGAATACTGTCCCTGCGCTATAATCCGGTCGAAAAGCTCCCCTCCGGCGCAGAGCTCCATAACTAAATGCACAGAGTACCTGTCCTCATGAGCCCCCTTGATCTCCACAATGTTTGGCTGCCCAGACAAATGCTGCATAATCTGAATCTCTCTCTTGATGTCGTCCCTGTCATTTTTGCTCACAAGTTTTCGCTTCAGGATCGACTTGCAGGCGTAGCTGTGGCCGGTGGAGTTCTCAGTGCACGAGTATGTGATGCCGAATTGGCCTCTGCCCAGTTCTTTGCCGAGTGTGTAGTACTGCTTAATGTCGTCAAAGGGCTTCCCGAGAATGCTATTCGGCGGCGCCGCTGGTTTTACTGGAGGAGGGTTTGGCTGCTGGGGCTGTGCCCTTGGTTGGGGCGGTGTCTGTGCCCTTTGCTGGGGCTGTGGTCTAGGAGGTGGTGGATTATGAGGTTGTTGGGATGAGACCTTCTGAGGCTGAGCCACCGTCTGCGGCTGCTGCTGATAATCCTGGGACTCGAACCCATTTGAACCGGGTTTCGGAGCATTCTCTTTGCTGCTGCAGCAACCCATTTTCCGATCAGGATTCTGGGATTTTGGTGGCGGATTTCAATCGGAGAACAAAAGGGTAACGATGAAATGCTGAATCGAACACAACCCAAAAATCTGATCTTTGAGGAATTTAAGCAAAACCCAGATCAAGTTTGATAGTAAATGACGAAGGTGCGACCACAGTTATCGTCTACATAGAAAAGGTTTGAATTTTGCGTGTTGACGCGGACCTGAAATTCAGTAGTCCAAACCAAGTAAATTAAATTTGATTGCTTTTCTTTCCGGAAAATTGAAGAGCTGGTGGGGACCGATTTGTCGGGATTTAAGAATTGCTCCAAAATCCAAATATAAACACAAGTAGCTTTTGTTGATTAATTACATTTTACTCTCAAATTAATAATTTCATACATTATAATTTGTGTTTTAGTTGTAATTTCATATATCTACTAGTCAATTCGTCAATGTGACCGTTAAATAATGATGTGACAACTACTAGAAAAAAAAATTTAAAATGTTTTTTTCGTAAATTAACATTTATAAAAGAATTATATTTTTAATTTTTTTACGTGGTATATTTGTGACAGTCACATTAACAAAATAGTGGAATCTGCAATTGTCACACCATCATTTAACGGTCAAATTGACGGTTTGACTAATGGATGTATAAAATTGCAACTAAAATACAAGTTAGTGTATGATATTGCAATATTTAAAAAATGATGTATGAGATTACAATTGCACCCAAATTTTAAGGTACAAAATATAATTTACTCTTAATAAATTAGGCAAAACTAGCACCAAAATCTAGCATAACCAATGTTAAAACTTCACCTAGTCCGAGAAAAACTAAAAGCCTAAATTAAATCGTAATTCTAAATTATAACTCTCACTACGAAATAAAGCCGCTTGAGCATAAAATCAAATATTGTTTTTGCTTGTTAATGAATTATGTAAGGTTTTTATATTAAACTTTGTTGAGACGCAAATTAGTGCTTCAGCCTCACTTGGTATATGCTATGGGAAAGTAATGATCTATACTTACCATCATGCTTTTCTTTGGTATGATTGGCTCATATCATTGATTTATTTGGAAAATAACCATAATTGTAATGTGAACCCATTGACAGGACAAATTCTTGAACACAACCACGCGTATTATTGCTCGTTAATATCCCAATTACATGCCAGATTTTTCCCATAAATAAAGAATAGAGTAGGCTACGGTGCTCACAAGAATTGGATGCTCACACCACACCGATCTCACCGTTAAAAGGAGGGAGGAGAGAGGAGAGAGGGGAGGGGAAGGAGAGTGAGATCGGTGTGAGCATCCAATACTTGCGAGCACTGTAGCCAGCCCCATAAAGAACATCATAATTGATAAGCTAGAGTGCTGTCACTATTAACTTTTGGATTATTAGATGTCAGGTTTGCGTTTGAAAAACATTGTTTTTTGGTGCAAGCGACAATGAAGGAGGGGAATCGAAACTAAACAAACTTTGGAGATAAATGTTTTTTTTAAACAAGCCTAAAATCTCTGATACATGAATAATATTTTTAACTATTTGAGTTATAAAGCTGTTAAAAAATCAGATAATTTTCATTTCCATGAACCATGTGCATTTTTCTGAGGAAGGAGTAAACAAAGATGTGAATAAAAAAATTAAATTCTTCTTCCCATCACTGTATCGTACTATCGTGTGTATTTTATTACCCCCATATGTTTATGTCCGATCGTACTGTTTATAATTTATATGTTTAATCTCATCTTCATTTTTCCATCCCAATAAAAACAAAATCTATTTTGTCCGAAATGTTTAACACATACTAAGTTATGAATTGATTAACATTTCAAAATACTTTACTTTTTTTCCCATCACTTGTTTATTTTTTTAATAGAATGATATAGAAATAAATTGATATCGAACTCGTCATCTACAAGATTTAAACATAAAATCTCTCACTTACAAATGAATAAGAATATTACTAGACTGTGTCTAGTACTAAGTGACTTTCTCATCACTTATTAACTATATATCATATAACCGGAGTAGGCTACGGTGCTCGCAAGCATTGAATGCTCACACCGATCTCACCGTTAAAAAGAGGGAGGAGGGAGGAGAGAGGGGGAGAAGGAAGGTGAGATCGGTGTGAGCATCCAATGCTTGCGAGCACTGTAGCCAATTCCCATATAACCATGAATCCACAACAAAGTACCAATGCCAAAAATCATTTGAAAATGAATAGAATCATGTGGACTTTACATGATCGAGCCATACAGGTGTGCGGATTCCAGGGGCTTTATGTGCAGGATAAGAGTTGACCTAAAAAACAAATACGTGTGCTGGATAAGAAAATTTGGAAACTAAAATTCAATGGGAAACATAAAAAATGTAGAGTAATGGATGAACTACTTATTGGATTAGCATGGAGTTCGTGACGTCTTCTTACATTCTAGACATTTGGGCTTTAGACCGCAAATCTCCAATCTTCAATAGCAGCATCGTCGTGTGGTCGGACTTGTAAAGTCATTTAATAAGAAGTTGCCACATTTAAAATTGGATTAACCAAAATGTATTTGGAGGTTAGGGCTGAAATGGATCTCCCTGTTGTACTGAAATTTTTCTGAAGATCTTGGCTATAGCAAGGTTATTGTGGAATTCTACTTTGGTAACTCCCGTGAACAACCAAATCAATGATTTCGCGAACATTTTTGCTACTACTGTAAAAGTCTGCTAGAGAAGCATATATATATATATATATATAAATTAAATCAGTTAGTTAGAACAATGTGTTTATCTCTTCTCTTATACCAAGTTTAATTTCTTTTTTTAAATAACGGTAGTTTAGAATATCGTGTTATTATTTGAAGTAGTAAAAAATTGAGTCGGTAAAATGGTGGCATATTTACGGAAAAGAAACATGACCACGGATTGAATGACTGATTTGGGCTATTCGCAGAATCTGGGGGACTATGACCACTATTATGTAGTTTTGTTGTGCTCCCACTATTGGGCCTACAAGATAGCCCATTTGGGCTCGTCTCCAATTAGTAAGACGACTGAGCATTGGGCTTTATTTTGCACTTCAAGCTAGATTTTTAGTGTTAAGGGTTAATGTGGGTATTTTCTTTTTCTTTTAAGAAAAATAATTTTAAAAATTCAATATAAGATATCTGAAACTAACCCCACATTTTTTTTTTGGGAACATTAGCCCCATATTTTAATTGATTTTTAAAGCATATGGACATGGAATAATTGCCGGAAATGGATTTTAAAATCAGTCCAAAATTAGAGAAGTATGGACAAAAATGAGGGGAGGTCCACTTCAAAGGAACCGAGCAAAATCAAATGCTTTTCAGTGGAGGGCGATAGAAAGTGGCCATGGATGGATAGGGCCTCCTAGTGACGCTGGTTGACAAGGTCCAAGACCAACACAAGTTCAATAATTTTTTTTTTTTTGAAACGAAATGATAGCACACAAGTTCAATATTAGTGTCGTATTACCTATGACGTTTACTAATAATAAGAGAAAATTAGAGTAACGCTATAGTTTATAAATATTAATTTTAATGGATTTTGTCAAATTCAGATACTAAGTTTAGTAGATCTTTAATTCATGGACAAACGCTCTTGCACGATCAGTTTAGAGACGAATGCTTCCATTTTATTTTATGTAATGATTGTATAAGGCAGTGGTGGATGGAGAAATTTGTAGCAGCAATTGTGAAGATATCCCCACATTAGTGTGTCTCTCATCATTCATCATTAGTGTGTCTCTCATCATTCATCAGATGACGCATGCTAATAAGAGTATTTTAGTAGTATCCCTTGATTTGTACCTAATTTCCGATTTGTAACTGAACTTTTTCTCTTTGAAAAATTGAGACTCAAGCTATTAAAATCAGTGAATGCCTCCCGTTAAAATTCTCCCCTGGTGAGAAATACAATATTTGAGTAAGTAAAATAAAATATTATTGTAATTTTATGTGACCATTAAAAATTGATGACACGTGTAAGAATATTATTGGTGGTAAAGATATTGGATCACTATTATGGGCCATCAATTTTTATATATTCTTATTTTCCAAAAAAAATGAAGCCATATGGGTCATCAACTTTTTCAAGAAAGGGGCGCAACGCAACTACGAACTCACAGCTCACAAGGAATGAGAGCCATTGGTTTTACCTTTGTCTTGGTGCCATTAAAATGAACTCTAGCTAATACGTGACTCGACTTCGGAATTTGGATTCAACACTAAGCTTTGGATATCAGTGGGGACCTTCACTTATGCTCATCATCATCATCCAGGACACATTTACGTAAGGGTAATCGGAATCGAAAAGTGGAATTGAATTTCGATTACGGGATATTCCGGTGTTTATTAAATATTGGAAAATCAAAATGTTGGTGGGACCCACCAAAATTTTGGAATCCAACTCCAAAATTTGGAGGAATTGGACTCCCTACAAAATGGTAGTATTTGAATTCCAGATGAATGGGGAATCCGGAATGAACTTTTCATCCCCATTATAACCTCATTTATTTCTATAATTCCAAGACTGCCCCTCACTTATTTGAAGTTTCCTACTCTTTGCTTGTTCCTAATTATTTTCTTCATTTATTTACTTATTTACAAAATCTACCTAGTGAATATCTCTTTAGTTCAAGGCGAATCAAGTTATTTGAATTTGAAATGGTAAACATAGTTCTACCATAATAGAATCTTAAAAGGAAAAGTGCGCATGTTCAATAACAAATTATGTAACAAAATATATCCATGAAGAGTGTTAAAATTGAAATTGCTCCCAACAATTTCTTTCTACTTCCTCCTAGATGCATTGTGCATTAAAACCACTAGCTCATTCACACTGCATACAACTCCACTTGCATATGCCAAAAAGAAAAAGCTATAACTTGAGCAAGAAAATTAAAATGTTGAAGTAAGTAAATACTTAAATTTATGAAATTGTATTAAAAAACAAGCATATGAAATATTTAATTTAAGACAAGGGCATTTTAGTAATCATATTAGTTTCTATTCATATTCTGCTGAATTAGTAAACAGTTTTATGGAATCAGTATCATTTCTATTTCGATTTCAGAACATTTTAATAAACAATTTTTATGAAAATCTGGATTTTGATTCTCCTTAATTCAATTCTTCCTCAATCCAATTCCTCCAATTTTGATTATGGTTACGTAAACGAGCCCCAAAGTCATAGTTTTTTAGATTCCATTTTTTTCATACTATTGACACGACTTTGACAATCTCATATATGTATGGATGAAATGAAACCACCACATATCATTGATCTAAAGTTAATTAATCATGTTGATAGGAATACCTAATTTTAGTCAATTTTATCTAAATGGTAAATAAGATGTTAAATTATATGTTTAGGTGACACACATCAATTAATAAAGTAAAGTTTAAGATTAGGTTTTTGTTAGAGTTTAACATAAGGTTTTGAGAGGTGTTAGTTATCAAGTGGAGATGGTGTGAATTTTTATTCTCTATGTATAAATATGTACTTGGTCACATTATATGTTCGACAAGCTTAAACAGCTGAGTGAAAATCGAGCCACTTTTGTCTAATGATATTTTTCAAACCATGATAAAAAATGTCTCCAGTTTGAAGATGGAGAAACACAATAAATATAAATAGTTATATTATATAGTTAGACCAATTAATGTGTGACTGTGCACATAATATTACAAGATCGCACTCAATGATATTATATTATTTTATATCTTAGTGTCTTACTAAATTCTCACAAATCCTCATTTTTCTTAACTCAAAGAATAAATTTGATATAAAAAAAATCAAAGAATAAAATAAAACATGTTTAGGTAGGAAATTTCTTATGAAAACATGTTTTGATAGAAAAAGAAATTAAGAAATTACGCAAATAATTAAAACCTTCTATTGTAACTAGCCTATTTATGTGAATTTAGATTCATAAAACAAGAGTAATGTTATTTAGCTGCATAAAACATATAACGGTAAGATTCACTTTTATTGAACAGTGTATGTTATCAAGTAGGTTAGTTTTATGTGTTCAACTAGCGTTATCGAAAATATAACTCTTCAAAGTGCACCATGAAATTACCAATTATGTTTCACTAACACAAATTGATCGCCAAAATTCAACCCATTACAGAAAAAAAATACCAAGAAGGGCCAAAAATCCCACATGCAGAATTTGGGCTCACTCGCAGCCGAGTCCGAGTCGATCTGCCTCAGCTGAATCATTGCCCAACGAAAATTCACAACAACAATTAAACTCCTCTACGTCCCAGATCAATCATTTTTAAAAATAATTAAACCTCCTTAATCTCCTAATGCTAATCACTAATCACAAATTATCCATCAAACCCCGTCCGGCTCCAGACCGCATCCCTGACCCGCCTCATGTCCCGCCCCTTCAGGGTCCGGCCGACGCCTTCGAAAACCGACGTCGCGCCGCGCGTGTACTCACGCGCCAGGTACTCGTGTGGGGGAATCATCTCCGAGTCATTGCCATCCAAGCCGTCGTCCATGTCGTACAGCGAATCCACAGAGTCGACCCGGAGAATCTTGCTCCAGTCGGGCACGTTCACGGGAGCTGACGTGGCCATGTGGTGCCCACGTGGGGACGCCATGCTGTCGTGCCCGCGGAACTGGTGCACGATCCGAGGCGACGACACCGTTTTGACAGAATCGTCAAACGCCAATGACAGCCCGCCCACGTTGTGATCGTCCGTGGCAATTCGGCGGCCCCTCCGTGCCTGAACATCCCCGTTGCTCTCGGGGGCGGCGCGTGGGCTCCACTCGCCCTGCGAATTCTCGGTTTCGTGGTCCTCCCTCTCGTCGACGCTGTTGACCATCGACCAGACATCGTCCTCGCCGAGCTCCGGCGAGTCATGGGCGTGGCTGTAGCTGCTGTAGGTCCCGAGCAACCGTTCGCTGCGGCTCTGCGTCAGTTTTCGGCCCTTCGCCATATGTCATAATCAATCGGATTCCGGCCACGGAATCGAGAATTCCCGGCGACCCAATTGAGGAAATGAGAGAACCCACGAAACCCAATTCACAATTCCATGGATCAATTTTATTACAGGCTTACGCATAAGCTGGGCATTGGAGGGGTGGACATGTATATATATAGTCGATATACAGCACTCCAAAAAAAAAAAAAACACAAATAATTCATTTCATTTGAATTTGGGCGTCATTTGTGCGCATTTCTTTAAGATGCATGGTGGTGATGTGACAAAACGCCAATAAGTTCACGAAAAATTTGTAAAAAATAGGGAAATTTCAATGGGGTCATTCTTCCATTATACGCGCTCCCGCAAGCACGTGTGGAGGTGTTGTTCCTTACTATGTGGAGTTAAATTGGAAACCCTTTTTCCTAAGGTAAATTCATATTAGATACAAAGTTGGGTATAAGTTTTAAGGAAAAATATTATATTTAAGGAAAAATACAAAGTCTAATTAAATATTTTATGATATTGATAAGCCACAAACTTTATTACAAGTAATCCTATGACTAAATAAAAGATATAAGAGATTACTATATTGTCCTTAAGTTTATTTCTTTTAGAATTTTATAAAGTCTTTAGAGCTCGGGGTTAACTTTGAGAGTTTAGGATTTTAAAAGGTTGGTCAAGGTTTGGGGTTGATCATTTTGGGTTTAGGGTTTTAGAATGTCCTTGGGAGGAGCTTAGGGTGTGGGTCTCGGGTTTTGGACGAAGCCCAAAATCCGAGAACTGGACCCTACGCCCTAAGTGATTAATGTAATAAAAAAAAATTCTTCTAAAAAAATTTGTAGCTTGTTAATTACAATTCATTTAAAAGGTTAATGGCTATGACTTTGTGATGGTAGGGTTAGACATTATTGTCATTTTAACTAGCAAATTAGTTTGACTTTTCAACTAATACCTAAACTAAAAATATGGTATTTTAACTTAAAGTTATTTTGAATTTGGTATTTAAACTAAAAAGTCCCTTTTTCCTATATGATGTAAAATAATACAGTAAAACCTCGATAAATTAATATTCGATAAAATAATAACCTCGTTTAAATAATAAAAAACTCCAGTCCCAACTCGGGCCTGTGTACTAAAATAATAATTTCGCTTAATGCATAAGATAATAACTTTTTCTAACTTTCCTTAAGGCCCATTGGATATATAAATCAATAATTCATTAAAATATATAAAAAAATATAATACATAACAATTCATAATGCATATGATAGACTTTTTACCAAACAATTTCAATTTTTCTCAAAAAATGCTTCTAAAGTCACTTGTTTTTTCTTTGCACCTAAATTGAACTGAACCTCATCCTTAATTTTTTGCAATGTAGACACCACATTTGGTATATCTTTTTCATTTTGTAGCAAGTAGTTATTCAATGTTACTATTGCTTGAAAGGCCTCTTTTGGAGAAACAATTGGTAGATCACAACTATCATCTGGATCTTCATGGTTCTCATTGGCAGTCGTATTCATTATTGCATCAATGATCTCTTCATCAATTGGCGATTCCATCACTGCATTACTTTCAGTAGGATAATTCAAAATGTTCTCAACATCCATCGCATTTCTATAGTGTAGACCAAAAATGATTTGCTGTAATAAATTGATATATACATGTATCTTTAAAACCCTTATATATTCTTCTTTTTAATGTCCATTAGAAGTTTGTCTAATACATGAATATATGACTTTTTATAAGATACATGATCATATTTTCTTTGAAAACAGAAAATCTTTTATAAATGAATAAAATATTAATTTATCGATAAATTAATAATCTCGTTAAAATAATAATTTTTTTCAGTCCCAAGAGTATTAAAACTTTAACATAACCTTATGAAGTATTAAAACTTTAACAATTTAAATTGTTTTTGTGCCTGATTGAAATTCGAGGAAGAAAAACTGGTTTTAGTGTCATTTGATTGCATTCTATAAGTGAATTGCACACTTACTAAGTAGATAATGAACGATAGCCTAAACAAAACATGAAAGTATTTTGAATTGTTAACATTTTAAAATTCTAGATACAATGTGAATTTTTCTTGAAGGGATGCGTCTTTTGTTTTAAGAGTGTGTATTTTTTAGTTAGCTAAATTGATATTTGACTCAACAAACTCTTAACTATACTTTTTTTTTAATAAATAATTTGTCAATAAACATATTAATTGTAACATCCCGTTCAAAATTTATTTTATTTTATTCCCGGAAGTGGGAAATGACGTTTTTACCCCTGGGTTGACTTTTCGGTTGACTTTTGTGTCGTAATTCGTACGACGCATCCATTTGTATTTTCTTGACGTGCTCGTCGCTACGAACGCGTAGACGCGAGCCGTACGTCGTTCGGACTCCGAACGAAGATTTTACGGACGTCGTTTTCGGCGTTTTTCGTATTTCAAACTTGGGCAATTTTGTCTTGTTTGGGCTGGGGCCCATTTGGCAGCAGGCCTGTGGCCAATCCCAGATTTCCTGGGATTTGTCTGGTTGGGTTTTGGCTCCTTGTGCCGAGCCCTTCCCTTCTCCTTCTTCCTCTTCTTCCTGCAAACTTCTTGGACAAACCGTGGCCATGTTGGCTTCTTCACTCAGCACCAAAAACGAACCCAAAACCTTGTGCATCATCAGCCTGCGGCTTCGTGGGTGTCCAGATTCTGGACAAACCCAGAACCCAGGAATTTGGGTGAATTTCCTCAAGCCACCCCGTGGCCTTTCCCCTAACCTTTACCGATCCCAAACCACATCAAACTAATCACCACCGTGTTCCTGGATGTCCATTGTACTTTGCTCGAGCCTTGGATGGTGGTGGTTGGCCGAGAATCGAGGAGACCGTGATCGGCTAATTGCACCGTGGCTTCTTCCTCAATTTCAGGCCACTTCTGGCCAGTTTTTGGTCCCCAAAATGGTACAATCTTGTTCCCCTCATCTCTAGCTTCATTTTGGTACTTGAATCGTCCAATTTGGACTTAAAACGAAGAAGTTATGAAGCTTTGAAAATTATCCAGAAATCCGGCCATTTTTCCAGATTCCGGCGACGGCGGCGCTGGTGGCGGCCGGCGACCGAAATCCTGGCAGGGATGACCGGTGCTGACGTCATCGGACCGGGTTGGACCGGCCTTGTTGACGTCAGCAGACCGGACTTGCTGACGTCAGCATTGACCAAACCGGCTTGAGCCGAGCCGTGTTGACCGGCTGACCGGCTCAGTTGACCAGCTCGCGCGTGGAGCTGCGCGTGGAGCCACAGGCTCCGATCTTCAAGCCGCGCGTGAGGGCGCGTGGGAGGTCCAAATCGAGTTCTGTTTTCACGGGTCGACTCGTGACTACGTGTACTACCTCGGGGTAGTATGCATTTTAATTTTTGAGGTGTTTTGGACCTCCAAATTACTAAAGCAAGGGATAGGTGTAATTAATTCGTTAATTCGTTACCTTTTTGAGTTAATCATTGTACCGGTGATTTCTCATATAGGTGGGGCCTATCCAGAGGACTACCGGGGCTACCCAGGACGGGGTACTTCGACCCGGCTACCTACAGGTGAGTGAGTGGGTCTTTGTTTGATAAATGTATTTATATACGTATGGTTTTTCAACGCTTTCTTTAACTGTTAGCGTAGTTGCATATCATTACGTGTGTTGGAGGTAGAACACTCGTACTATATTGCCATGCATGTTTTATATTGTTGCTCATCAGTAGATGTATACACCCCAGGTATTAGTACTCAGTCTTGTGGCCAGGACTAGCCTTGACGTTTGGAGTAGTCACTTTTCAGTACCGCTACGCAGCTTTGGATCCATTGTAGGTACTAGCCTGTTCTAGGTTGCATTAGGCAACTCGAGCTTGTGTGACTGCACTTTGTGCACCAGCGCTTAGCGCTAGACTCACGTCATTGTAGTACTCAGCGTATTACATTTATACCTAGCTTGTTCATTGTGGGATTTAGCCCCTTGGGCATGTGTGTTTACATATGGGTGAGCAAATGTCAGTAAAGTATTAGCGGGGAGTACCCGCATGTTTTCACGACAGTATTTTGAGGTTCATGCCTACGGGTATGACGTATTTTCTCAAATTATACTTGTTTTCAAACGAGGGGTTACTAAACTTTTGAAAACAACGGTTTTATCAAACTTTGCTTTTTGACCCACTCACCGTTTTATGTTTTGCGCCCCTCCAGGTTAGTTGGCTGGGAGCCTTGCGACGTCGATGGCGCGGTGGTATGACGATGTAGGGATTTTTATACGTTTGTATATCTTTGTATCCCTTACCCTACTCTTACTGTGTATTCTTTTAATTCTTCCGCCTGCACGTTCCGTGCACTCTGACCATTGTTTTAATTCAATATTCTATCCTTTATTCTAAATTTTCTTTTTGGCTTTCGTCACGCTAACGCGTGTCGGCCAGCACTTCCGACACCTGGCTCGTCCGGGATCGGGATGTGTCATTAATAAAGCGACAAAAGTTTTGTTGTTCTTCTTATATAAGTGATATTTAAATTAAATTAATCCAAATATAGATGGGTGTGTCAATGAACATATTCATAAAGCGATCAAGTTCTTGTTCTTGTTGTATAAGTGATATTTTAATTTACGTTAATATAAATTGAGATGGGTGTATCAATAAACATATTAACAAAGTGATCTCTTATTATATAAGTGATAATTTAATTTAAATTAATCTAAATTAAGACGGAGAGATTTGAACTCAGGTGAATAAAGAGCAACATATTCTCGCTACCTAGTATGAACAAGTTTTTCTTTTTTCCAGATAAAATGTGATCACGATTTGGTAGTCATAATTTGTTTCCTGTGCAATCCAAATCATGTGTTCAATTCTCAATTTAGTTAATATAGGCATGTATACAAATAATAAATAAATAATTTCGGTGATTGTTAGGAACGCGCTCTCGTATGCGAAACTACAAACCATCCACGTCGGTATTCCCTCTACACTAAGCGGTGGGCCCCTACTGCTAAAACCCGTCTTGTTTGACTACGTCAAATGACAAATACAGTCCACGTGGACACGTCCTCCTCTCATAACCCACCACGTGGGTGTTTCAACACCTGCGGGTCCCGCTTTCAGGGTCTCCATCCATGCCACGTGGATGAGCAGTGACCAGCCAAATAATTTCATCAAGCTAAAAAGAATTTAATAAAAGGTTTAGGATGTTCTGGGGGGTGGCCAATGATGGTGACCAGAAAATTAACGTCAGCATAATTGATGGTTTAGGGGTTTTAATCAAGTTTAGGGTTGTGGGTAAATTAAGTAATCTCCACTTGGGATAGAAAAGCAAAGTCTTTGTGAAGGCCAACATTAGACGGTGCAAAATACAATAGTGGGGTCCAACAACGACTTGTCGTTTTTGAAGTAAACAAGTGAAGCTTTATCACCATTCATATCCAAGATTTCACAATCAAAAGGCCCAAATTTGATGGAGCGTCACAAATTCCATCCAAATATCCAATTATATAAGGGTTTTTTCATTTTTATTTTATAAATAAGTCTTCTGAAATTTCGTTTTACAGTAAAAAAACACTTAGTTTAAGTTTAAAGAAAAAAATTATGTGTATTCGACTGATATTGAACTAACTTTATCAGTTGTTAAAAAGACGAAATTAATATATTAGTAAAGTTTATGCTCGAATCATTAATTTGATGCAATTTGACTGAAAGGAAGTGTACTTATGCTTGATATTATAATAATAGGATTCTAGAACCAGCTGACCATATAGTATTCTTAAAAATCATTATGATTTATGAGTGTATGGTGCACATTGCAATGGTACAATGATCAATTTAATATGAAAAATGTTCAAAATTTCATCATGACTTTGTACTGTTCATATTTCAGTACAATTCCACCAAAGATATAGGACAAATCTTTAAAACGCATAAGAAAAAATTTGGTAGGCCAATATAATTGTGTAGCTGATTATATCACTTTCACGCACGTGAGTTTAATGTTGTACTTACATGAGCTAGATAATACTCAAATGTAAAAGAACCCGTTCTTTTACGAGAGTAGCATGTTCATCTACATTATCAGACTGTCATACTGTAATTTTTTTTGCTCAAACAATTAACAAATGCGAATTGATGTAGGTTGAATCAACTCTATTATTAAAGTGCCATGGCTGTGGTAACTTTCCATATGGGCTCATTTTCATGGTCATATCAATTATTTATTTTTTTATACAACGATATATTTATATTAAAAAGTGAAAAAATTAAATTAATATCAAACTCATTTTTTTGTGAAATTTGATAAATCACCTCATTTAATTTTAACATAACAAGAAAATTTGCATTTGTTGTCCACTTGGGCTTATGCAAGGGTTGATGGTGTTTCAAAATCACCAATGGAGGACCTCCTTCCCTTTTGTGGGGTACTATGGAGGATCCCTTATACTTTCCCTTATACTGGCCTTATTGTGTGGGATTCTGTGGGGTTGAGGGACCCTGGGCTTTCAATGACCCGACCTTGTCTGGGACCCGCTAGCCATGGCCCGTGGAGATGGGTTCACTACTGGTGCACCCGGACCCCAAGTACCCAACTCTGCCTTGTGATGGACCTTTCATAGCAATCAAGTATCCTATGCTGCTTAGCTTAACTAGGAAATTTGAAGTTGATACAACGGTAAATAATTAATCACTAATTTTGAAATTGATATAAGGTTGGTTTGATAATCATTTCGTTTTTTTATATGAAATGAAATTGGAGTGGAAATTTGGGCAAAACCACCTAATAGATAAGTCATAAAATTAGGCACTGAACTCACAAGTCATAGGAGTCAAACTTGAAACCTCTTATTGGACTTTACCGTATTGCTAATGGTGATAATTAATACATTTTGTTTTAGTTATTAGTTAAATTTTATATTTTTTTGTGCTATAAATAGAAGAAAAAAATATGTGAAAGAAATGAGGTACGAAGAGAGTGATTGAATGACACACAAAATAAAAATTAAAAATCAACAACTAAAAATTAAAAACTAAATTGTTTTAAACGAACTCCAGTTAAGATTTTGCTATGATCAATCGTGTGAGTGGACGACTACATAGTTTTTTGATGATTGATATATGCAAACTCCACTGTATGACTCGTTTGCATTTGCCGACAAAAAATACACAAGCGCTCGTTCGTTCGTGACGCTAACATTCTCCGGCAGTCTAAGCATGTGCCGCAGTAACATTATCAAGCGCAAAAAACCATCCAATATGATAGGAACCTATCGTTTCAGTAAAATAAATCAAGGCAATAAAATTGGAACATTTAACAAGTACAAAATAATTCCAACAAAAAAAAAAAGGTACAAAATAACCCTAAACTTACATGGCCCCCGCCGCTGTTTTTCTTTTTATATCAAGCATGACAACCCACAAATCAACCATAATCATCACAACCCTCCATATCACGTCATGCATTTGCAAAATTTCTCCGATTGCTAAAAAACAAACGAGTTTTGTTTTGGTGTGTGTGTGAGTGTGTCAATTCTGTAAGAAAATAAGAATCGGAATCCCACCTGCCACTAATTAATCAGCCACCACCACCCCTTTCCTAAACAAAGTTAATTAAAACAAATCAATAAAAACCCTAATGAGTGTTTAGAATATATGACGGATTTCATGGTGTCGAGATGGAGGGAATCTTACCTATTGCTAGCGATACATCTCTATGTATTTATACTACAATGCTCGTCATATGACTTCAAAGTTTATTATGTGATTCGGTCACACAATAAGTACTTTAGGCACAAACGTATAACATAATCTCACGTAACATAATAATTTTTCTCATAATCTTATTTAAAAACATCATATGACTTAAAGACGTTTATTATGTGATTCTGCGATGTAATTGTTTTACTATCTCCTTCTCACAACTTGAAAGAAAGAGAAAATAAAAAAGTGAAACGGTTACACTTGAAATTTTTTCTCGTTCGGAATTCAAATTATTATGTGATGAGGCCATGACGATATGTACTCCATTTGTTAATTAGATCCAGAGGATCAAAAGGTTGAGGAATGATTGTCCTTGGGAGTAGGGATATCAATCATGCGATATTATTTTATTGTAAGGTAAGAAAAAGTCACGCCTTTAGGAATTAGGATTAATATAACATGGGATTCTTGTACTAACACAGAATTATATAAGGAGAAGAATCAAAGAGCTTTTGTTGGAGGTTTTGTCGGGTAGTAGAGGGGGCTTTGGGTTGTCAGGTTGGCCAAGAACATGCTATTCGTGCATGAGAGATACTATGTAATAATATTGCAGTTGCAGAGCCAGCAAACTTTTGTTGCTCAAGTTAAAATTATCAAAATTAATTACCCTTTTACTTAACTTGAAGTTTTGTGATGAAAAACTTCAAACCTCTAACTAGTATATCAAGCTAATAGTATATTGTTATGCGTTTTAATTTTCTTACAACAGAACAGTGTATGATTATATTTAAATACCGCAACAATGATATTTTTCTTATGCGTTGCGGAAGTTCGAAAGAGAACATATTTGATCGTCCCTTTTGTTGTCTTGCAGGAACAAAATTGTATCATCATGTACGCATGGAAGCCGTAAAGCTAAGAAGAAGAGCGTAATTTATGTTCCCTTTTTACAAGATGTTTGGTTTGTTTTGTTGGCTTTTAGCCTTTTACATACCTTTTTCACTTTTAAGTTGAACCAACACATGCTAAACCACCCCTTCATCGTTAATGTGACGTTTGGTCAACTTGGTGCTCTAACTTGAATGACAAGTTGCATGAATTACTTACCACATACTTTAATTTTGCTGCCTATATATCTGTATAGACTCTATTTACCTAACCATTTTGTCTTATAGAAATCTCCAATTATTGGAGCAAAATTACCATATCCACTTGAGATTTTCAATTGGGTTGTAAGATTTTTTAATCAAGGTTTTGTGATTAGTTTAGTAACGAAATTGCGACTTAATTATTAGCAAATGAAAACACATAAGGATGAGGTGCGATTAAGATTAAAACAGGTACGAGTTCGATTCCTCTCGTCCATGTAACCAAAAAAACCAGGGAAAGTGAGCAAATCGAAGTAGTAGGAAGATTATTGCAAAGACAATTATTGAGGCAAAGTTTGGAAGATAATCCATCAAATATCTCTGTCACAACTTTTTCCAACCTGCAGAGATGGAAGGAAATAGAGGTCACACTCAACCATTTTTCAAGAGGGAGTTTACCACAAAAATTCAATGCTGATAACATTTTATTGCGAACATTATTATTGTTGATTGATTGGCAGCAAGCTCAGGTGGTAGGCTGTTTTTTACTCATATGCATCAAACGATTAGAGAGGAGCGATCGTTTTCTGTTATTTGAGTTGTTACAATCATGCATGTTGATGTTGGGGTCAGCCAAGCCATTGCTTCTCTTTCATGTGATTGGATTTGAATTCAAAAATAAATTTCCCACACCATTTTTCTCTTACACCGATTATGTCAATTAATTTTCTTTTGATTTATTCGATCTAAAGACAAGAAATAAATAAATGTGTGCATGTAGAAAAAATAGTGTGCGAAAATCATTTTCCTCTAATTTTTTTCACGTGATTAAGATCATTGATTTCAAGTGAAAAATATTGTATATTTGGTGGATGCAGTTTTCCAGTTTTGTAACGACAGTTGAAAGAAAGTATACCTACACTTTGAGGAGGTTGTTAATTAGTGATGAAAATGCTCGATCGATCGTCCCACTTGCATGACATGATCGATGCCAAAGCCTTGTGGTTGTGACAATGCTGGCAAGTGGCAAGTCCATTTCTTGATCATCATCAGCTGGTGGGATCATTGTTTGTACAGTCATGATGAACTGCAGGACCACAGATCTTGTTCGTCCAAAACGAATGATTGATCGATTTTTCGTAGGCATCGATCGTGGTCTTCCTTCGATCCAGAAATGTCAATCAGAGGATGAACCAAACCCTACCCTGATCAAGTTGTTTGACATGAATTATCAGCAGGCTAATTATATTTGTCAGGACAGATCCCCTTAACAAAGGGGAAGAATTTTACTTGGTAAGAACTAGGAAACTTGAGTCATAACGGGCTTGGTAGCACTTCTGGAGCACATCTTCGGGATAATCCATTGCCTCCCTCAAGTCCGCCGGTACGACTATTGACCAGATTATAGATTAGGCAAAATCCATATTGTGTAGACCGCGTGCACTGGCTGGGAGCATCATCAACACCTCATACCAGTAAAAATTCTTCTATATCAAACATGTTTACTTCCCTCCTATGCATTCAGTTCAGTGGAGGTAATTACCACGTTCTAATTTGAGCCTCCATGCAAAAAGCAACATTCACTACACCGTTTTTGTTTACACTTTCATTACGTTGCGTACTATAATCTTGTGAAAAGATATATGATAAATTGCGTTGTGAGCTCAGTGATATATAAGTAAAAATACATAAAATTAACCCTCTTTAAGCATTTTGGTCATTTCACACAAAGAGGCACGAAAAAAAATACATAAAAATTAGAGGCGGGTTGTAACTGAGGGAGAGATAAGGGGAGGTGAATTTCAATTCATAACCCCCTATTTATTTATTTTTTCCAATTTTCAACCCATGAAAATTACCAATTTGCCTTTCATTTGAAATATGGTAACTTCTTCGTGTCAACTTCAATTCTTGCACCGTTTTCACTCACCTAGAGGTCCATAATGTAACACAAATTTTAAATATTTTTTTTTGTTGGAACAAATTTTTAATATTTGATAAAATTCGATTTCCTCCCCCCCCCCCCCCCTTCTTTTCTAAAATTTTGGTCAACGAAAATCCAATATGAAGAAAAAGAAACAAAAAAAAACAAAGCAAGAAAGAAGAAAAAGAAAGGCCGGCCGCGGGCCTCGGGCCTCTAATTAGTGGAAGGGAAGGGCCCAACAGCAACCTAAAACGACGCCGCTTCGGGGGTAGGTTGGTTGACAAGAAAAAGATTGATCGATTGTAATTCGTAAACGCAGAACTGCATGCAGAAGGGCAGAAGGGCAGAAGGGCAGAAGGGCAGAAGGGAAGGGATTGGAAGAGAAGGGCAAAGCAAAACAACACCAGGTCCAGGTGTGTCTGTTGAATAAATCCAATCCGATCCGATGATAAGATATATTTTTAGATCGATGATATGATGATCGATTGTAATTTTATACTTGTCTGAAGCAATCAATTCTATTCTTCAGTCACCACTAATTTTCGATTTTTGCTAGCTCTTATAAAATAGTAAAGTAAATACTTTTGTTGTTTGGTTGTTTGAAAATTTGCTGACATGGGAGGAGGAGGACGACGACGACGATTCGTTGTGAAGGTTTCATATCGTGGTCCTGACTTTGCTGGTTATGATGGTGTGTTGATTTATTTATTTTATATTTCTTTCGTTTTTGGTGTTTTATTTGTTGCAAATAAAATCCATGTTCTGTTGTTTTATGCATCTTGTGGGATTTTACTTTTGTTTCCAACTCTTTTGCGCTGGATTGGATGGAATTGTATCTTGTTAGTTTTTGTATCTTTCAAGCATCAAAGTCATCTTGTTTTCCTGTTTTAGTATTTCCTACCCGTAGAGTATATACGCTCTCTCTCTCTCTCTAGTTCCTTCCTTACAGATTCATGTTCAAACTTTCAGTGCCGTCATCCGGATTCTGCTGGCGGCCTGCTCAAGGAGGCAGGGAGCTCAAGTGACGGGAGCGTGGTCAAGTTAGTCTCTCTGCCAATACCCTTTTCATTGCTTTAGTTGCTGTCTGTTATCTTGAATCGTATTTCTCTATGCTACAATGGATTTGGAACAAGATGCATTCATGCATGCTTCCCTTTTTTCATTTATTTCTGTCTTTTTCTTTTTTTATGTTCAGACGACAGAAATGGCCCGTTGAGGTGTTGGACCCTTGGAACAGTAGATCGTACAATGGTGGTATGATATACTTTAGCTGAATCGTACATAAAAATGTTTACGTCCTACACATCCTGTATGTGCACTCTGTTCTAACTTTGACCACCCTCCCCCCCCACACAAAGAAAACGCTTGCAGACGAATCTTTGGTTGCCAGTATTCGCCTTGAACGTCCTGAATCGTTAGAACCGACAAGGTTAATTAGTTTCCAATTCCCTCATGCTTTTATTATCTTAGTTTGTGATGCAGCAATGGGATAAGCATTTTTATTGTTTTCATCCATGCTTTTTGCTACTTTCTCAGGAAGTTTGTGAAATGCCGCGAACCGCGTGATATATGTACGTGCTTGGCAATTGAGGGCGACGGAAAAACACCTCCTACCGGTAAGAATTCTACTGCAACAGACATGTTTACTTCCCTCCTATGCATTCAGTCCAGTGGAGGTCATTACCACATTCTAATTTGAGCCTCCATGCGGGTGAAAGTGGTTAAGGATGCAAGTAGTGACATTCCTGACATTGGAGAGACGGAGTTAGTTTCCTATTCCTTTGCGGTTTGATTATCTCGATCTGTATATTGCTACAATGGAATAAGATTTGTATGCTTTGGTATATCGTCTGTTCTGAAATTCATCCCAACATATAGGATCAAGTCGTGTGTTTTCATTTACAGTCAGCATTCAGTGGAGGTAATACGAACTGTGCTCTAATTTGAGCCACCTCCGTGCAGGCGAGTGTGGAGAAGGATGGAAGCAGTGACATTCCTGACATCGGCATGAAGAAGTTTGTTTCAGATTCCTTTTTGCTTTGAATTTGCATTCCCAATAATAAAATAGGATTCGACCTCCTTTTTAATGTATGCTTTTGGTGTACGAAATCCATCAGAAACAAATAGGAAAGAGAGAGAAGTGAAGATGCATAGCTTAATTGGTTTTGTTGCCTGTCCCGTGTATTTTTCTGCAGATACATCGTCCGTCAGGATATGCTTCTCAGTGAATTTGTTGATTTTATTCGGATAAGGAATTAAGGATTGGGTATGAAACTCCATGGAAAAAGCCTATGTTTGTCTACTTCAAGAACACCGAGCCTCCCATTGGTGAGCATAGCTGCAACACATTTTTGCTTTAGCCGGGCAGTGATAACAACCGTCTCTGTCCCAAGTTTGGTGTGCATGTAATAACTCTAATTCTTCCAATTTATGTTGTTACACAGGTACTACCCTGATGTCTGAAGTGGATGAGAAAAAGTTTGTAAAAGATGGTTTTTCTTTCATTGGTGATGACAATTGTGTTCGTTTTTATTTAAAGAATCAATTTGATAATCTTCTTGGATATGCATCGCTTAATGGGGATCTTTGGCAAATACAATGTACTTATTTTCATGAATGTTTTAATGTTAATTATTCAGCCTCCGAAAGATTGCTCACTAATGATACTTCATCTATGTTATGGCATAGAAGATTGGGGCAAATCTCAAAGGAGAGAATACTAAGATTAGTGAAAACATGAGTATTGCCAAATTTGGATTTCAATGATTTGGAAAACTGTATTGATGGATGAAAAGGGTACGTTAAAGAACCGCCTTTTTGCTGGATTCGAAAGGAATGCTTAAAATTTTGGAGGCCTCAAACCTGGCTTTAGAAGGCGAAAATATTTTTTAGATGAGGCGAAAGCTTCATCGACGCTAACTCTCAGAGATACTGTTCAGAGTTGATCCGAACAGTAGCCTCTCTAGGCATGTAGGAGTCCATGTTAACAGGAGAGTGCAGTGGTTTAATGTCAAATGGCAAATCAAAGCCTACAAAAAAGACATTCGTCGCGTCAACACCACATCACTCGAATTGGCTAAATTTTAATTTCATCAGGGTTCAAGCCCTACTCCAAAAAGACCTCAAGGAGGCATCCAAGTAAGGCAAACAAAAATCATAACTTTTATACATATATAGACAGTTTCTTGCTAAAAAGTGTAACTGGTTCTATAGCTTTTGGATGACAAAGAATCTTAAGTTCAGTTTCTTCGTCACAGACCCATGAATTTTCGAATCAAAATTATGTCTCGTTTGCAGGTTTCAACATGCTCAATCTTATGAGCATTGAGAAGTTGAATGGGAATAACTTTAAGACATGGAAACAAATTGAGATGCACTTGGGAATGTTGGAATTTGACATTGCTTTCAAGCTGCCACAACCATCTGCACTAACAGCAGAAAGCTCTTCACAAAGTAGAGATGCCTTTGCAAAATGGGAAAGCGCTAATCAAATGTCCTTGTTGATCATGCAAAATGCGATGGAAGAACATGTAAGAGGTGGCATTACAACATGTGATTTGGCAAAGGAGTATATGACTAAGATTGAAGAAAAGTTTAAGAGATCTGACAAGGCAGAAACTGGAGCTTATTTGTCTGCTCTCATTAACGCCAAACATGATGGAGTCAGTAGCATAAGGGAACATTTGCTCAAGCTTGTTAACATCTCTAACAAGCTTAATGCTATGGATGTTGGGATAACTAACCAGTTTTTGGTTCACATGGCATTATACTCTCTACCAAATGAGTATGAGCAGATCAAAGTGAGCTATAATACTCAGAAAGAAACTTGGAACATCAATGAACTTATTGCAATTTTCTGCCAAGAGGAAGAGAGATTGAAGAAGGGGAAAGTTGAGTCCGTGAATTTTGTTCAAGTTGGCAAAGCGAAAGGCAAGGCAACAATAGCAAACAAACCAGGAAGTTCTAAGTTTCACAAGGCTGCCAATAAGTCAGGTTCATTTTCTGGTTCAAAGAAACCAATTAATTATGTTGTACCTACTAAGAATGTTTACTTCTCCTCAAATGCTGGTCTTAGAGTTAATAAAATTAACCTAAAAAAATGTCATCATTGTCAATCAACTGAGCACTTGAGAAAAGATTGTCCTGGGTTTAAAGCATGGCTTATTAAGAAAGGTAAAAAACTTGTTGATGTCTTTGTTACAGTTGAATCAAACTTGATTTTTGTTCCTCAAAACTCTTGGTGGTTTGACAATGGATGTTCTGTGCATATTACGAACTCTTTGCAGCGATTTAGAAGCCAGAAAGGGACAAGTAAGGAGCATTACACTGTTTATGTTGGAAATGGAAGTAGAGTCAATGTCGAGTCAGTTGGTCAAGTCATGTTAAAGCTTTCATCTGGTTATGTTTTAGTATTGAATGATGTTCTTTATGTACCTTCTATGAGAAGGAATTTGTTCTCTGCTTCTAAGTTTGTAAAAGATGGTTTTTCTTTCATTGGTGATGACAATTGTGTTCATTTTTATTTAAATAATCAATTTGATAATCTTCTTGGATATGCCTCACTTAATGGGGACTGGCTACAGTGCTCGCAAGCATTGGATGCTCACACCGATCTCACCCTCCTTCTCCCCCTCTCTCCTCCCTCATCCCTCCTTTTATTGGTGAGATCGGTGTGAGCATCAAATGCTTGCGAGCACCATAGCCTACTCCCACTTAATGGGGATCTTTGGCAAATACAATGTACTTATTTTCATGAATGTCTTAATGTTGATTATTCAGCCTCCAAAAGATTGCTCACTAATGATACTTCTTTTATGTTATGGCATAGAAAATTGGGGCATATCTCAAAGGAGAGAATACTAAGATTAGTGAAAACATGAGTATTGTCAAATTTGGATTTCAATGATTTACATTTTTAATCGAGTGTCAAGTAAAGCAGTGCCTACAACACCTATTGAAACTTGGATAGGAAGAAAGCCAAGCTTCTCACATTTTCATAGTTGGAGTTGTCAATGTGAAGCAATGTTGTATAATCCACATGAGAAGAAATTAGACATGAGGAGTACGAGTTGTTTCTTTTTTTACCAAACACAATTAATGCCCCAACTTTTTTAAGAAGTTGCTTTTAAAAAAATTTAAGCAATCCCAAACCAAGCTTATGACAGACACCACCTCAGCCTCAGGTACATCATCACATTGGAATTAAATCACTACCGTGGCATAGATGACATGCTGAATCATATTAGGGAAGTTCAAGATACTGCAGGCCGACGAGCAATCACCCCGCTCCACCGAATAGTATTTGTTATGTGGGAAGTTGATGGCCGTCGACGCTACATGGTTGAAATGAATGCCAGTAAAGCTGGCTGGCAAGTGGTGAGGGAGCGTGTCCAGTCCATACACTTTTTGTTTCTGACCACTGTGTGCAGAGATATCCAGCTTTTGATCAATGGTGCTTTGTTTACCTGTCCTCGAAGAAGATTTGAATGGTATGGCGCATTGCGGAGGTTCATTCGATGGAAGAACAACGGCGACCCCAATTTCATAGAGATGTACAAGGTGGCGGAAGTAGGGGGTGAAGTCCTTCTGTATGACTGAGACAACTTCATCCCTTACATGCATCAACAAGGTTGGCGGAGAACGCTCATGTATCTTAGGGGTGTGCAGGCGGAGCAACACTGAATCTGAATTGAAGGACGCCACCTGGTGCTTTTAAGTGATAAGAAGATTTTATGCAGTCGTGACTTTGACTTTAAAAATAAAATAGAAAAGGCTACTAAAAAGAAAATTTTCAGTTTTAAAGTCAAAGTCACGATTGCATAAAATCTTCTTATCACTTAAAAGCACCAGGTGACCTCCTTCAACTCAGATTCACTGTCCCTCCGCTTGCACACCCCTAAGATACATGAGCACTCTTGGCCAACCTTCCTGATGCATGTAAGCGATGAAGTTGTCCCGGTCATACAGAAGGACTTCACCTCCTACTTCCGCCACCTCGTACATGTCTATGAAATTGGGATCACCGTTGTTCTCCCGTCAAATGAACCTCCGCAATGCGCCGAACCATTCAAATCTTCTTCGAGGACCGGTAAACAAAGCACCATTGATCAACAGCTGGATATCTCCGCACACAATGGGGCGAAACAAAATGTGTATGGACTGGACACGCTCTCTCACCGCTTGCCAGCCAGCTGCCCTGACATTCATTTCAACCATGTAGCGTCGGCAACCGTCAACTTCCCGCATAACAAATACTATTTGGTGGAGAGGGGTGATTGCTCGTTGGCCTGCAATATCTTGAACTTCCCTAATATGATCCAGCATGTCATCTATGCCACGGTAGTGATTTAATTCCAATGTGATGATGTACCTGAGCAGGAATCTGTCATAGTCAGCTCACTTCACATCAATCTCCGGATTTATGCAACCCCGTCGTCGGCCATGTCGGCAGTCAGCGGCTGCTCCTCCACCCTCGCCAATGCCACCTCTGGCAACTCCATCTCCGCTGTCATCGCTTCCAACCCCCCCTGCTGCTACAGGGTCAACACCGCCACTGCCAAACCCTCCTCCTCCAATGGGTCCTCCCTGACCACCCTGGCCTTGGCCGTGGTCTGCCTTGGTCCTGAACTGAAAAAGCAAGATATAAGCATGTTAGAAACCCTGACAAACTTCCACATACACACCAAAGAAACTAACAGATAAGTTGAGGTGCAATATGGATATAACTTACTTTTGTATTGGACTGAATAATGATTGGGTGTGGGGAAGCACCTGCAACAAAGAACCTAGACAGAAAATGTATAGCGGTAAATTATTAGATTAAATCAAAAACCAGAAATTGAGATGATCTTTTAAGCCTACTTATCAGATGGAATATTGGATATATACAAGAAGGATGAAATGAATTACCTCTGCTCTCTGCATGGTTTATCACTCAGCCCAGTGATTTTGTACTCCAACTTAGATGAATAGGTTGTGATCCTAAGATTTTTGAGCATCCTCTTAGCCTAGTATGAAATAAAATAAGCTCAGATCATGAACAATGACACATCAATGTAATGTAAAACATGTAAGAAACGAGCATTACCTTCATCCAATCAATCTGGAAAGGAGTCTTAACATTTTGGTTCTGCATGAGCAAGTTCAGAACATGGCCAGGTTTTACAATCACTGTAGTGGATACATCTGCATGGAAACAAGTTTCAATTTCCTTAACAGAGGATTCTATCTGGATTTCTAAACTCTAAAAGAATCGAAATATTCTCTCTCAAAAACTTACCCATGTTAAGGGAAAGACCCCCTTGGGTGGCTCGGAAGCTTGAATGGAAACCCCGGTAGCGTAGCACACCTGCTCCCAACTCTATGAAGTTCCTTGGATGATTATGGAAGAAAGACTGATTGACAAGGAGACAGGCCCTGCACACAAACATATTATTATACACCACCAAGCAATATATAGTAGACTGATTGACTGAGGAAAGAGCAACAGCAGTCAAGTACTCACTGTTTTGCTACATTCTGCCTTAGTATGATATCAAGAACCCTCACTGCTTCCTGAAAATGCTCCGAATCCTGACCACGTATTGCATTCATGATTGCTTGCACTGGGATTTCAGCATCAAGGTTGACCTGCACCTTCAATAGTTTGGAATGAAATTGCTTGCATTGGGATTTTAGTACCAAGCTTGCTTGAATACAATTACACAAACTATTGCAGATGATGTGTTTGTGTTTGTTAAATTGCAAAAGAATGCTATTCAAACCCCAGAATAAGAATATGCTGATAAACTTTCGGCTATAGATTAGAAGCGATACCTGAACCCGCTTTAAAACCATTTCCAATGAAGAGGAATCAAAACTGATCTGTGAAACAGAAGAGAATGATTAAAGGTCAATTTTGATTGCAACTCTAGATCATGGAAAGATAATATCAACAGGTATACTAATAAGAAACTCATACGTATTGAAGATCACGTGCAACGTTTTCTGGGCACAGATTGCAAGCCACCCACGAATATATCTTTGGACGACAATGGCAGCTTTGACTACATCAGGAGCGCATACATCATGACTTACAATACTTCCTCCCTCAGAAGGATTCCTTGTTTCAGTATTTACTGCAAGTATCGGATAAGGATTCCTCCATCAGAAAGAGAATAGTATATAGTATATACCACACTTGCGATATCAAGCACATTGAATCCACAAGCTCAGCATTTACACCAATCAATTACCCCTCCATACGAGAAGAAGAAAAGTTATAAAGCAAATCAAAAATACAAGAAAAGAGAGAGAGAGAGAGAGCGTGAAATTACCTTCTTCGGAGTGAGCGGCATCTATATGATATGCACAAAGTGGCTTTTCAGCTGTTGCAATCAGATATTTGTCATCACCTTCACCGGTAACCTATTCCACAAAAAGGAAAATAATAATACCGCTTGATAAAATTCCAAGGCTTTTGGTCATTTTTTCAAACTATAAAGAAATTAGGCGAGAGATAGAATCAAACCTTCAATGCCTTTAGGAATAGCACTAACCTCGTTCAGAAGTTCAAAAGCACTAACCTTGTTTTTGCCAACCTGACGACGACGAGCGGACTCTACAGCGAAAAACTCCATGTCTGGTTGCTTATTGAGAGCTAATTTGAGAGAGAGAGATGGAGTTTAGGAGAGTAAAAGATAGAAGTTTTAGAGAGAAAAAAGAGATGAGTTTGAGAGAGAGAGAGGATGGAGTTTAGAGAGAGAGACTCACCGGTGTGACGGCGTGGTGGTGAGGGCGGTGGTGGTGCTCCGTCAGTCATCTCCGTACTGGTGACTGTGAGGTGAGGGGTGTGAGAGAGTGGTACTGCTCCAGTGCACAGTCTCATAACAAAATAAAAATAAAAATAAAAATGGTAGAGAGAATAAGGAAATAGGCGCTGCAATTGACCATATTGTCCAACACTCACTCTCTTTTCACCGAAATCCATCTCCACCCTTATTCTCCGCATCAAATTCAGACTTCATGGCCTCTGCAACAGTGCAAGGAGTGCAAGGATTAGAGTTATTACAACCACAAGGTCCACAAGTAATTTGGGAACAAAATATCTTGCTCAAAACAATAAAAAATAAAAAGGAATAAAGAAATGCAGCTCTGCTCACCATTGGGAGGTTCAGTGTTCTTGAAATACTAGCTTTATTTTATTTACATGTGCAAAGGCTATTTTTATTAAGTTTTTTTATTTAAACCCCATACTCCATTTAAGTTCACTCAATCACCTAAATTAAGAGTTTTGTTTTTAATTTTTTAATTGTATAAAAAGACAAAAAAGGACATATTCTCCCTACACTCCACAAACGCAAACCCTAACCTCTCTCTCTCCTATTTTCTGTGCACAGTATACTTTTCCTCCATTTGTAGTTTGGTTTCAATGGAGAGTGATTGATTTTCATGGTAGATGTGGGCTTGCTTTTTCTTAGTTGTAGAACTTTAATCCACACCAGATATTGAACCAGGGTTAGGTGAAGTGGTGGAGGGTGGCTGACACGGTACGGTGGGGAAGGCTGGTTTGGCGCATGTCGTGATGGCTGCTAGGGTTGGGTGGGTGGGGACTTGATTAGGTGGCTGCTAGTCCTAGATTTTTTTTTTTGCATTGGGTAACATCTTCCAAAGGAAGATCAAAGGTTGGAGACGGAATAAAGTTCCTTTCTTGCTCAAATTAGACCCAATAAGAACATCTCCACAACTATATATAGATACACATTTTTCTGCAACCTTCAATAATGTTTACGCAAAAATATTGTTCAAATCAGTAATATAGGAGACATGAAACGAAAGGGGACATGTAAAAGGTGACAGCAGATCCGTAGCTGTTTATTGGTGTATTGTAATGTGTGGTGTTGGGATTTAAAGGTATTCTTAGAGCAAATGTGATGAACTTAGAAAATGTTAAATTTTTTTAATGGTGTGTAGATATAAATTTGGGTGAACTTAGATGAGATATGATATTTAAATAAAATAACTTTTATTTACAGTTTCATGATTTGCATTTATATAAAATTGTGGGGAGGGAAAAGGAAAACATGGTTCTCCTCGGTGTTGTCATATTTTGATAATTAGAATTTAATTAAAACATGTTGGAGATGTAATTGCTTAGTTGCACATTATTAGAGATGTAATTTGACACTTACAATATTTTATATTTTCAAGCGACATTGGAAAAGGCGTGAACCGAACTCATGACAACATGTCAATATTTTGATTGTGCACTACAAGAAAAAACTCCACTACCTACAGATTTATAATTGTCCCTAATTGCGTTTATAGGGACAGAAGTCAGTCCCCTTTAGCAATAGAGACAATGCAGCTACACATAACACATATGTTTGTTAGTTTGGTGTAGCTATTGCTCTTTAGAAACATTACCCAGATCTATCCCTAAGTCTTTTCGAAATATTATAATTAGACACCTTGGGCGAGAAAAAAACACCTATATAAACATCCGAAAAGAAACCTTAATTAAGTTGAGTTATGTGACCCCTAATCCATATTGGGTCAGGTCGGGTCGGGTTGGGTTTGAGAAAACCGAATTTGGAACCTTACCTCGGAAGCATCTAGCCAATCGAGAACCGTTACAAGCTCCGTGCGTAACATTTTGAATCAAAACTATAACAGTTGTACTACATGTATCATCCAATCAGTCGTTGAAGAGGATATAGACTAACTCAATCTCTCTTTCGCCCCCGACCCACCCCTGCGAACTCTTGTTTTAGACCCATTTTATCCCCTCCTAAACTCTTGTTTTTAATATAAGGACCCCAAACTAATTGTTATTATTATTTATTTTATAGCCAATTTCCCCATGGTGTCTTATTTCTCTAAATAAAGTCAGTACATGGTTTTTGTAATTGCTTGTGAGTATCAAAATATTTCGTAAATGGAATTTAAGAGGGATTTGTTCAAAACACCTTAAGTAATTTTCAATTAATATTTGGTGTTAAAAAATCACTGATGTATAATAGATCAACACCCAATGAACTGGAAAGTTGTAGCATGCTTTCTCACCCAATGAGCTGGAAAGTTGTAGCATATTTTTGATTAATTTTTTTTTCTTTTGATACGTGCCATACTGAGAGAGGGAGAATTAAACTTAGAACTCGGATTTAAGGGTGACTGTCCATAGCTACACGCTTGGTGAGTGACACTAACGAGTGACAATTGGACTCGTTGGAGGGAAGAAGGAATGGCCGAATGGGAATTGGCACTCAACAATGTGGTTCTTTGGTTGAGATTCTAATTCAGAGATTACAAAACTAGCTTTATCAAAAAGGTGTGATAAATGGTCCAAAATCTCAAGTGGCCTTGAAGGTTGGTTTGTGGGTAGGTTAGAAATGTTTGGAAAAAAAAAAGTTGTTACCGTCGAGATACATTTGTCTAAATTACGAAAAAGGAGATTTGAACCGTTTAAACAATATAAATGGTAGGAGAGCTTGAATGATTCTTTGTTAGAAAATTAGTTTTAGTATTATTGTTATTTTAATTGGTTTTCTTGTGGGCCAGGGATTAGGATTCTTTGCCCGTTAAGTTTATGATTTCTTGCCCGTCAGAGATTAAGAGTTGCTTTAGTTTTCTCTATAAATACAGTGCGTTGTAACTCATAGAGTAACAAGTCATCACAATATAGTCCTCAACCTTCTTTTTTGTAAATAAAATGATATTCGTTTATTGTCTGTTTATTCTTCAATTTGTTAGTTTATTCGTTATGCATACTCTGATTTTCGACTTTCTTTCTCTTTCATTTGTGTGAAAAATAACATGATGATAGGAAAACAAGTGTGTGTACTTCTGTTTTATAAGCTACATATTTTCATTAGTATTTCCGATCTATGGGTTCCGAAAACACGTATTTTGGCTGCTTAAAATTTCGAGATTCCTCCAACACTCTGCTACTCAAAAGATACAAGGCATGGCAGATGATATGCAGTACCTTAAAGTGGAGGAATATGCATCAGCCCTATCATAGTTCGAATGGAACTTGAACAAAATTTCGAGCATCGAATTCACCTAATCTTCTGTTTAAGAACATGGCGCAACACAGATTTCTGGCTTTCTATTTTTGCTTCTAAACGCTTGGCCTTCGAACAATTCGTTTGGATGGTTCGTGGCCATTCAATGGACCCTTTCATCCCTCGAGCTATGTGTGGATTCGCTATGTCCGTTGGGATCCATTGTCCAACTTGTTGAAACAAACCTCGATATGCATTTGTTCCCCGACGAGATGTAATCCCATTTGAAAGCCTCCTCTCACCCTCATCCAAAACTATCTTACAAAGCTCACCATTTGTTCCCCGATGAGACACAGAAGATGTCTTATGCTTTGATTGCTTCTCTGATGTTGAGCAAACCTCACTGATTTCCGTACCTGGAGAATATTGACCTACATTACCATTACATTCACTTCTGCTACTCGATATCTTTTTGGCCTCGCCAACTTTGTTAATGGGGTTATTGCGCGCTACAAATGAATCGCAAGAACCCTGATGATCCTCGGCATGACTCATGCTATCCCAACCTGCATCTTCATAACAACTATCATAATCACTAAGGCAATTCAACTGCATAGGCAAAGAACTTTTGTTGAACACATTGTCCTCCGGATTCACTGGATGGACTGTGAAATTATGGCTAGACGGACAGCGACGAACACATGGTTCAATCTCCCTCTCATTACCTTCACATTGTCGGAGATCTTCGAAAACGGAGAATATTTCATTTGATTTTGGAGGAAGGTAAGAAAATTCCTCAATGTCATGAACATTCAACGACTTAACTGCCTGTAGGATCAACTCAGCTTTTCTCAACTCCGCCATGTCAAGAGTGCCAAACCCTGACCTGAAGAAAGTTTTGACATCTGTTATCAGCTTGTTCAGCTGACGATATTTATCTTCAAGAGCTATTTTTGCATCGATCAGCTTCATCTGGACCCGTTCTTCACGCCAAACCGCTGCTAGCTGCATCATCTTCTTCTCTTGTTCCGCTTCTTTAAGAATTCTCACTAATTCTTTCTTCAATGCCTCAGCTTTGGCCTTGTCTTCTCCAATTTGTGCAGCTAGTTCATTAGAAACTTCTTCCATGAATTTTCTGTTTTTTTTCTCTTCCTCGTATTTTTTCTTGAACTGCTCTGCAGACATCTTGGCATCGGCTAACTGATCTATCAGATTGGTGTTAACATTTTCCATCTGCTGATGACGTTTCCTTTCCCTTCCTAATTCTTCCTTCAGGTATTCAATAGCATGAGTTTTCTGGCGTGCTCTGCTTTGCCGAGAGATTCTTTCCTCTTCAAGCTTCCGGAAAAAATGTTTGACTTTCTTCTTGAAGGACTGCCGCGTTGCTTCCAGCTCGCGAATGCATAATCTAGCTTGCGTTAGTTCTGCATTCAAAGTCGATACAATAGAGCGAGTAGTAATTTGACAATCTTCGAGAAGCTTCATATGGCTGTAAAACTGATAGATGTAATCAGATTCTCCTGAGCAGCCAGCAGGATCCCACTTGGTTGCCTTCTCCGATGCACATTTGGGATATGCCAAAGATGATTCAAGCTAGAAAATCGACAGAAAGTGAAGCATAACTATTAGAAGCCTAAATTTGAGGCATTGAAGTTTTGAAATTTTAATATTTAGATAAGTCACGCTGTCTAGCTTACTTTGTTTCCGACACAAATCCTCAAGGCAGCATATTTAAATATAAAGCTTTTGCATAATTCGGATGAGTAACAATAGTTTGAGTAACATATAGTTCAATCTAGTACGAAAGAATATTATTCAATTCAAGGCATAAACCATTGAGTGAGAAAGGGCAGATAATATGTACTTTAATTGATATAGAACTGAGTTTTTTGAACCTAATTGAGGTCTTTGTAACTCATTAATTCTTAATTTCAGCACCATGATTTTTTGGTATTTCGATGACATGGTAACAAGAACTTAATTATATGTCCAACTCCAAAAATCAAATCCTTTAACCTATAATTTCAAAAAATTATTGAAAATTCTTCAAAGTGCAATACTTAACCAAAAAAAAAAGGATTTAAGATCTCAAATATAAACATCTCCAAAGGTAAGTAGCAATGCAGTCATTTTCTTAAGTCCCTATAAAGCGAAAATATGCCTAACCTATAAAAATAAACAGATGTAATCACTAGCTAGCTAGGACTAATGCTCCACATTGTTTATATAGCTTAAACAAGGATTTACGGATTTTCATTTTGATATAATGATATTCCTTTAGGACTAATGCTCCACATTGTTTATATAGCTTAAACAAGGCTTTACGGATTTTCATTTTGATATAATGATATTCTACTAAAGGAATGAGGGATTTAGGTTAAGCTAGAGATTTAGATTAATTCACACAATACGCCGAACATTAGTTATCGAACTCATAGTTCAAGTAGATACTCCCACTTACAATTGGTGAAAATTAACAATAGCCTATAGTTAGTGGCCGCATTCACGGATTTTTAATTCAATAATCAAGTCTAAACATCAGCCATATATAGTTCAGAAAACAATGCTACAATTAATCATGCTAATAACCATTTCATATACAATTCTTTATTACAAAACACATATAACACAGTCACTACAATACCAACTACTCAAAAAATAAATTTTTACAAAAAAAACGACATGAAAATAAAATCAGAATCACCTGAGGCTGAGGAGGAGAAGGATCAGAAGGGTGAGAATTGAATTTGATCTTCTGACGCCATGAGATTTCGCTAAAGCGTAATTGCCACAGCGCCGCGGCAAGCTTCCGAGCCGAGGCCTGGACGACGCCGGTGGTTTTTTCTTTTTCAAACTTTCGGTGAAGAAATGAACTCTGCGGAGGTTCGTAATTTCGGCGCCGGTAAGCCAAAGCTTTCCGGCCACGACAATGGGCACCGCCTGACTGGTTCATTCGGTGCTCATATATAATATGTCCGAGTGTTTTGTTGATTGTTGTGCTTTTTGTAGTGGAGTGGTCCAATGCTTTTTTATAGTGATGATTGATGTCCACGTGTCTGTGCCACGGTGAACTTTTGTCTTCAATCCATTGTAACTCTCTCCAACTTTCAACCTTTCGTAATTTAGATGAATTACTGCAAATTATTATATTGTTTATATAAAAAAAGTAATATCAAATTTTCCAATAATAATAATAATAATAATATATCATTTTGGTATATTTAGAGCACCATCACATTTTGTATTATTATTTTATTCTAATTGTATTGTGTTTGTTAATTAATACGCTTACAAGTGTGACATTAATTTCATCGCTTATAACACATCGTTATGTTTTCAGTGCACACAAAAATATTTCTTATTTCACAGTTTGAGGTTTAACTTTTTTGATCCAAGCAAAATTCTACTTTAAACTAGCTATTTGAACTCAAATTTATAAGAGAAAGCATGTTGACTCTGACTAATGTGTCGACTTTGTCGACTCAAAAGCCTAAACATATTTGTACCAAAGAAATACCAAGCAATTCCAATTAGTAAGAATGTAATTTCTTTGTTGCGTATGAGAATTTACCAAGCAATTCCAATTAATAAGAATGTAATTTTTTTGTTGGGTATGAGAATTTAACTAGCATTGGGTCTAAAAACATGATAAAAATTTCATTATAACATTAAAATTTTAGCCGCAACATTTCACTGATTTCAGTATGATGAAAAGGGATATGAACTTGGGACTTTTCGCAACGTTGAAAACAAAAATATAATTAACCAAGCTATGAAACGTAGCCAAATTTTGAACATGTTTAGTCCAATGTTTAAACTTTTAGAATTCAAACCATTGAAGGAGGGTTTATGGCTTCGAGCGATATATTTCAAAATCTTCGAATAAAAAAAAGGCAGATAACATTACTAATTATTACCGTGATCATTGACAAGTGTTGGTATTTTCATGTCTATTGCTAAAAATGTCATCTGCATGAAATGCATATCTGCAGCAAATAATGTAGTGAGAATCGTTATTAGTCATTTTATTTTTGGGTTTTAGTTATATAAATCAATAAATTGGGTTTTATATATATAGTCTCCTTCCGTTGAGGGATTCCTCAAATAACTTATTTGAGGGACGCCTTATTCTGTAACTTTTTTCAACTATTCAAACCGTCTATATTGTAGTACATCATTCATAGATCATTCTTGCAAAAAATTAGACAAATCTAAAACCATTAAGACATCCAATTGTAGTAAAGAAAATGAACAAATACGGTGTTTCAAAGAAACACTATTATGACTACTACTTAATTTAACGGTCAAATAGTTTTAGATTTTGGTAATTTTTAATGTGGAAAACCCTAAAAAATGAACGGTTTGGATCATTGAAAAAATTTACGAAATAAAGAGTCTCTCAAATATAAACTTATTTGAGGGATCCTCAAGAGAATGAGACTCTATCTATATATACACACACTTATTGTTTGAAAGCAACAGGTAGACCATAATCTCCTGCATGCATTTCTGTAGAAAATGCATATCAGCAGCAAAATCTTGAGCTACATATTTAAGAATTAATTATTCATCATCCGAGACAAAAGAATAAATGTGACCGTTACCCAAAAAAAAAACCACGTGCTGCATGCAGCACCAGCGCATGGAAATTAAAATGCATTTCCCTAATTAAAGTTGTTAAATGTTAACTATTTAATAGAGAGAGACAAAGAAGAAGAACAAGAAGAAGGTTATTAGGGTCTAATAACCTAACAAAAACCCTAATGCAAGGTTTTACAGAAAAAAAAAACCCTAATGCAAGGATTAGGTTAAGGGATTAAAGTTGTAAACTACTAATGCAAGGTTTTGAAAGACCGAAAACCCCAAATCAAAATCAAATATTAGGGTTTTGGTCATCTCTGCCATCACCCCCTAAACTTTCGGGCGCTTCTAGTTATAAACTCTAACCGCATGAAGATATGATGATGGGAAGTAAATGCTCTTTTAAATCTATATTAAGCTGGCAAGACAGTATGGAGGTTGAACCTTAAAAAACCCTCAATATATATAACTGGAAGTACTGCTTGCAGAGTCCAAACAAAAATAAATTTCTTTTAATTATAAAGTGTTGATAGACAAATACTGTTTGCTGTTTGCATGCTGATCATAATATTATATATGACTACCAAATATGTATAGCCACTTTAATGTGAAAACACCTAATAATAGTGCTGCCATTACTATTAATCATCAAAACATAAAAAAGGTGGTTATCAATATTTTCTTTAAACTTTAGAGTACTGTAGGTAATTTACATGGGTAGCTGAGGCTACTAATTTCATGTACATGTGCTATGAAAGCTGAAGATCACATCAGTAAAATATATATATATATATATAGATATATATATATATATATTGATTTTTGGCTTTGGGAAAATGACATTTGAAAAGTCAGAGAGGATTTGTTCCATGCACATAGAAAATGAGGGGATGTTTGCTAATTTAATCTCTCTCTCAAATATAAGTAAACATGCACTGAAAGTCTTGCAAAATTAATAGTTTAAAAGATGGGCAATTAACTCAAATGATTCTTTTTTGACATTTTGTTTGCAAAAATGATTATTTTTAGCAACGACAACATATTGATCATATATGAATGACACAACAATGATATAACGACCACACAACGATAATATATTGACGACATTCTATAAAGTGATAATTTCTGCAATCAAATGTCAAAAATGAATCATTTAAACTAATTGCCCTTAAAAGATTTTGAGCTCGTCGATATATTATACCAAATGTCTTTTAGTGTTGATTACTTTTGATATTTTTAACAATTTATATTATTCAAAATATAGAATTGGTCCATGAACTTTCACCTTAGTTTAGATTTCGTCTCTGAACTAAAATTCCGTTAATTTAGGTCCTTGAATTTAACAAAACGTGCATTATTAGTCCATTCCGTTAACTTCCTTTAAAAAGTTGGTTAATTTGATAATGTGGCACATATGCAAGTTCCACATACATATTTTTATAAAGCCACAAAGAAAAATAATAATCAGGGTTTTTATAACAAATGGTCATTAAAATTGACCTAACTCATCATTTTAGTCCATTCATTTGAAAATCGATAAATTTAGTTCCTGAAATTGAGTAAAAACATCAATTTAGTCCATACCGTTCAAATCCGTTACATTTTATGTTAGTTTACTGATGTGCCATATATAGAGCCCACACAATCAATGATATGACGCCACTGAAGGATTAAAA
This sequence comes from Gillenia trifoliata, assembly GCA_018257905.1. Lineage (NCBI taxonomy): Eukaryota > Viridiplantae > Streptophyta > Magnoliopsida > Rosales > Rosaceae > Gillenia > Gillenia trifoliata. The sequence continues at coordinate 45,050,640 of CM031080.1, read as the reverse complement.
ATTAATTTTCTTTTAAAATTTAAAATTCATTAGAAGTAAAATTAAAAATTTACAAAAAAACCAAAAAATCAGCTTTTAAACTTGACCACACCCACCGAGATGTCACCTCCTCCTTCATCAAGTGCAAATCCATTTGGGAACAAAAAATGGAAATTCAAATAGGGTTAGGGTTTTTCTGAATTTGATTGAAGCGGCAAGGGTTGAGAAATTCTATAATGCCCGTCGGCAAGAAGGACAATACGCTGACTCGCCTGAAGGAGATCTTCAGGCCGAAAGTACCCAGCAACGTCAACATGTACGTCTGCGGAATCCCCGCCTATGACCTCAGCCATCTCAGCCACGCTAGCGCCGCCGTCAATTTCGCCACCATGAATCGATTCAAGCACAACATCACCTCCACCTCTTACGAAATAGTCCCGTCATTCTGTTTGATCTGAGCTTCGACGACAGGGAAAGTAGAGAAATGGAGAAGAAGACGGCTGAGTTTTTGGGTAATATACGACGTCGTTTTGGCCTTTAAACAAACATCAGGATTCTTGTTTCTTACGTGGCCTTAATCTTCACCGTAGAAACTTTTTTCAAGGGCTAAGAACTTGACTGATTAGAAAACAAGCAGGAGAGATGGAGGGGAGGGGAGGGAAAGGGAGGGGGAGGGGGCCTGCGGCGTTGTTGTTGATTTATTTTTTCGTTTTTCATTTAGTAAATTATGGTATTTAAAATGGAAAAAAAAATATAAAAAATTTGTTTAATCCACGTGGCGATACATGACTCTAATAATAAGAATAATAACTACATATTTATAGTGGCGTATTTAGTGAAAGGAAAGAGAAGGAAGAGAGGAGATAAAAAAATAGAGTTTAGGGAAATTATAGATGTACTTTAAAGTTGATTTTTCCTACAAAACCCCTCCACCTCTCCCAAATCTCTTCCCATGACTTCAACCCATTACTGGCTTGCCGTCAATAGCCACTCTAAGGGTTTTTTTGGTGCATATTTAGCGTGTCGATCCTCAAGAAGAGGTGGGTGGAGGGTCTCATAGCTTGGTCGACGTCGTGGTTTGGGTCTCAAAATCCGTCAGTATTTAATTTAGATTCAACCGGAGCCGTTTTCCTCACCCGCTCCTTCGTAGATGCAGAGATTGATTATATCAATTACATAATTTATTGGAAGATGACCAATTTCCAGGATGTAGAAATATGGAAAATGGGTTATTCAAAGGGTGGCTTCGATTTGTTTCTCTTTTCTTTCTTTTTTTTCCCCTTAGTTTATCTTTTTAAATTTCATGTTTAATCCATGGCTGACACACTCCGACCCGAATATCCATGTGGACACCAAAATTCGAGGCATGCTGATCGTCACTCCGAAAGAGTGACAAAGTCATGACATGGAAAGGATGTAAGAATTGAATGAAAAAGTTAAAACCAAAGTCTAAATTTGCAAATTAAAAAAAAAAAAAGTGCGCAGAGTAGAGTTGAACCCTTATTACAGGCATGCAATGTCAGAGCATAGAAAAGTGCAATAAAGGAAAATAATATTCTCATCCGAGGGATGGATACTAACACAAAGTAAGGAAACACTTCCTACATTATGAGAAGTGCGAGTCAGCTAGTGCCAATACTCCTCGCCTGCCAAACTCAGTCCCTAAGTCCTGGAGGGGTGCAAAAACATAAAACGTGAGTGGGCCGAAAAAAGTAAAAGATTTCTGAATACATTTGTAACAAACTAATAGAATAATTACTAGGAATTGGGAACAACGGCACAAAGGATACGGGTACTCATATAATAAAACAACAGAAGTAAAATAAGGTTTAGGGTTTAGGATACGGGTACTCATATAATATTCACTTATCAAATCAATACAGGCACACGAGTTCATGCAAAAAGTAGCCACATGAACAGGGTGGGTGTTATAGTTACGCTCTAGTACTACATGCATATGAAACTAGCGCTAAGTGCATCACAATGAGTTTTAGATGCAAAAACAAGTAGAACAGGCTGGCACCTACGATGGATCCAAAGTGAGTGTGTCAGTGCAATGTGAACATACACGTGAAACTGGTCCTGGCCCGGACAATACTAACACCATGCAAGCATACATGATAAGCTACAATGATAAATGTATAATCATGCCAATAGTACTTCCTAAAACTCATGTAAAATGAAGTAAGGACCTTTAATAAAATCATTTCTATTTTCTAAGAAACATGGCATGATATGCGATAGTAGTCACAGAACACATTTCAAGAACATGTATTATAATATATATAATTTAAAACAAACAAGCCCACTCACTAGTAAGTTGCTGGGTTGTAGCCGCCGTATCTAGCCTGACCTTGGTACTTCTTGGGGTAGGTCTCACCTATATGAGAATTTACTAAACTACTCATTAAACAAGTCAAATTCAAGTTTTACTAAGGAAAAGACTTGAAGTCCCCTTTGTTTGCTAGTTTCGGGAGTTAAAAGTAGTATTGAAAAAGTGACACACACGCTCGCACGTGCCACCACATGCCTTCACGTGCCGCCACAGGACTGCACGGAGCGTCATGCGCATGCCAAGGGTCGGTTACACGCGCTGTTAAAGTTAACGACGCACCATTAACTTTAACGAAAAATTCTAGGTTTTTAACGGAATATACTAATGGCTTTACGGAATATTTCGTCGCCGTTAGAGAATATTTCGTTACAACCGTCAGTTACAAACGTCCAGACCGGATTGGTTGTCGTCAGAATCGAGTTTGCTGGCATCAGATTTTTTGTTGCCTCTGCAATTACCGACCACCGTTCGCCACCGTCCGCCTCCACTGTTCTTCGCCGAAAACTGGAAAAAATTTCAGAACATTTCATAAGGCCATAACTTGGCCATTTCTCAACCAAAATTGAGGTATAAAATGTCAAAATAAAGCTTAGGAAGTGAGGAGTTCAATTTTACCTAAAGAAAACCCAAAAAATGGCCAGTGGTGGTCTGAAAATCCGATGAACATTGTTGGCCGAAAGTGGAGGGTTTCGTTTTGGTTGAAACCGAGGCGGATCCTTGCATGCAAAGCTTGGTAATTGAACTAGGACTTACGGGGAGTCGTTTAGTGGAGAGAACGAGGTCAATTGAGGCTTGAACCCACGAGAATCTCATCGAAAAAAGTTCGAATCTTCGATGGAGTTACTGTACAGTCGAAGGTTTGAGGTTTAAGCAGTTTACAAGGCTCGGTTCTAAAGGGATGGTGGTGAGTTAAGGAGGTTTGAGATGGTGGTTTGTCCAAAATCTAGAGGGTGGTGGTGGTGGCTCTCGGCAACAAATGGTGTGGGTGTGTATGTGTGTGTGCAGAGCACAAGGAAGGGAGACACAGAGAGAGTGAGTGATAGACAGTGTGAGGAAAGAAGGAGAGATGTTGGGTTTGAGTTGGTGCAATCCCACCACATGAACACTTCAATTTAAAGAGAAGGAAAAATTGTAAAGAATTACATGTAGTTTTGTCCAAAAGCAAAGTTTGAACAGTGTTTTCAGAGTGTACAGAACACTCGGGTTCACATGCAAGCACACAGAACTCAGCCCACAGGAAACCAATACATGAAATGGCAAATTATCATTTTTCCCTTGCACATGACTTGTTCGTTACGAGTCCGAATGACGTCCCGTTAGCGCTCACGTGTTCGTAACGAAAAGTACTAAACAAAGATCACAAGAAAAGCACAAAATTACGAAGAGAATTCAGAAGTCCACGTAGGATTCTGCTTGGACGAACATGGGCATTTTCGTAAATTTACAACTTCGGGGGGAATAAAATACAATAAAGTTAGGAATGAGATGTAACAATGGGGTTTTTAAAAAATCAAGTATGTGGGACCCACAAATGTGCCACATCATCAAATTAACCGACTTTTTAACATAATGGACTAATAATACACGTTTTGTTAAATTCAAAGACCAAAATTAATAGAATTTTAGTTCAGAGACGAAATCTAAACTAAGGTGGAAGTTCATGGACCAATTTTAAAATTTTACTCAACAAATAAAGACAATCATGTCAACACCTCTCTAAAGTAATAATCTATAAAAGAATAATCTCCTTAAAGTAGTGAAAAATTTCGGTCCCAACGTGGAACCAGTTATGTATTGGAATAAACTCAACATTGTAATAAGTTATAATTTTCGTGATCTCATCTTAAGAAAACACGCCTCTACATAGTAATAATTGTCAACAAGTACAAAAATATGTCATATCAGAAATAAAAGTTTAATATTAACTAAAATATTTCTCTAAAGTTGTTTGGGACAATGCTTTAGTTTTTAAAGTTTATGTCATTTAGGAAATACAACATTCATTTAAGGATAAATTAATAATATTTTTTAATTACACCTCTATTAAGTGATAACCTCTTTAAAGTTATAAAATTGGTTTAGTCCAACTTTATGGGGTCCAACTTCAGTGGTACGTACCATTGAATGGTACGTACTGTTAAATGGTTAAGATTCATTTGGGCCCCAATGCAAATTAATCTGAACCATTCAATAGTCGTACCATTGAATGGTACGTACCACTCAAGATTTTTCCAACTTTATGATATTAAAGAGGTTTTACTGTACTATAGTACCAATTGCCTACATATATATTGTAAAGCTTCTAATAATTAAAAACTTATATATAATTAGCTTTTGTTGATTGATTTCTATTCATTTTGCTCCTCCTTATTGTTTTATACAACTGCATGCATGCGCCCATTTTAATGAAAGTTGGCTGCCATTGCATATATACTTCGGTTTAACTTCCTAGCTTTCAGCTTCAACAGTAAACATTTAATTGTTTCCCATTTTGTTTGAGATCAGAAACATTGAAAAATGTTCAATCTGCATGCATAATCTTCATCGTAATGATCATATAAATGGAAAAATCTGTGGTCCTACGTAATGTTTAACATTACGAGTTTTGGACGGCTAAGATTGCAAGATGAGACAAGTGAGAATCTCAACTTGCAATCTCAGCCGCTGAGAATTCGTAGCGTTAAATATTACGTAGTTCTAAAGTCTCCCCGTATAAATATATTTTAATTAAAGTACGACAACTCGATGGCTAGCTGGGGCCTTCTTGTTGGTCCAAATTGTAATGTGTGATCCTTCCTTTGAATTGCGCTGCGCAGGTTCAACTACCAACCACAAGACCAACAAGCACTTGGAGGGCAAACTACTACATAATCTACGAGCACGGCACCTATTGAACCCAAGAAAGAAAAACATATACATATAAACATACATTAAAATTGTAGGGGGGGGGGCTAGACCACCTGGTTGGTCAAACATTCTTTCAGAAAAAACGAGCATCATTGTATTTAAATAACATATTACATCAAATTTTATGCAAAGTACAAATTTCATTGTTTTTCACCTCCCACAAACAAATGGCGAGCATGAAAAGAAAAATCAGTGTAGGTGATTTGATTAAGACTTGAGAGCAAAAATAACTAGAGCAAAAAATTACATGATATTTTAACCAAAACAACACCGAAAATTGACAAACAAGCTAGCATAGGATATTATGTTGTTAGACGTCAAAATTCTAAGCTCATGAGTTCCGAGTCTCACGATGAAATTAACATTATACAAACACTGCCATATAAAGAAATATATATACTAATATTAGTTTAACAATAGTATTATAATAATCAATAAATTAAGTAGAACAAGATACCAAGCAGTGAAAGGTAGAGATCTGAAGAAATATAACTAAGCTAGTTAAGTGAGAAAAAAATGTGAAGTTCTCGGAAAATTCTTTAGTGGTACGTACTATTTAATGGTACGGCCATTGAATGGTCCAGATTAATTTGCAGCGGGTCTCAAATGAATCTTAGACCATTCAATGGTACGTACCACTGAAGTTAAACCCGAAGTTCTCCTAGCTTAGTATATAGTTAAGAAGAAAAAAGGATATCATATATATATATATATATATATTATTGTCCAATTGGACCAACTAAATAGAATTGGTGAAGTTGTTGTTCCAAATATATAAATTGATTAATTTAATGAAATTCCCAAGTCAAATATTCCATTTGCACATCTATGTTCACACTTCTTGTCCGATCCCAAATATGCCATTTCAAAGTCCAATTCACACTCTAAAGTTGAAAATCTAAGTAGCTTAGCTAGGCAGAAGAGATCAAGTATATATAATATAATATTTTTCTTCGAACCGCTGCAGGGTTTGACAATTCCAGTTAATCTAGAAATATTTCTCAATTCGTAGAAGCCATGCAAATTACTATCCAGCCAGCTCTCAGCTAGTCAGCTAGCTAGCTACCCTCACCACATAGATTAGTGATAGGGATAAACATATATCATTTTCTCTTATTTTACACTCTTATTTAATTATGTCTGTTATTTTGTTTAATTTTTTACAGCCTGATAGCAAAAATAAAGAAAAATGAGTAAGATATTAAAATAATGTGTAAAAATCAGTTCCCTTCAACATATTGAAGAATGCAAAACAAATCCGCATATTTATACATAATTAGAATGAAATAATAACGCTAGATTAGTTGATTCCGGGTAAGCCAAAAAATTACTTCAACTTGTATATTAAGCTTCCATATTAAGCCGAGCCGCTGACTTTGTCCTCACTACTCTTCTTCATGTCCTGCGCGGGGTCGGAAAAAGAGATGAACCAACTAAAAATCGACCTTGAATATAATATTGTTTGTGCATGCAGTTTCCTCGAGGCTGCAAGTGTAATATTATAACAATAACATTGTCGAGGTCTCACCTGTGACCCAATCCTACCCACTTTTCTCAACTTTGCTACGGCTCCTATTATATAACACAAACTTTCCCCATCGTTAAACTCTCTATTCTTTCAACTCACTTTCATTTGTATAGCTAGAAAATACCTATTAGAAGTAAACATAGAGGGCCTATTTCTCAAGAACCTTAATTCTTAAGCTCCGTCAGCTTAATAAGCTACGTGTAGCTGGAATGGGAAACTGTTTGAGGCGCGATTCGGGGATGGTATGGGCCGGAGACGACGACTGGATTGACCTTTCTCAGCTTCAGCCTGATGTTAAAAATGCACACAACCCAGAAAAGCATAGGCTTCTTGGTGAGATAAGATCGTATTCATCATCTACAGCTTCAACATCTTCATTGTCTACTAGTACTAGCAGTATTGGAGGAGATCAAGTGAAGATCAAGATTACTAAGAAGGAGCTGGAGGAGTTGGTAAAAGGAGGAGGAAACATGCAGGGTCTGTCGTCTGTGGAACAGCTGGCTCGGCTCATGATCAACGCCCGTGATGATCATGATCAGTACTATGATGATCGTGATGAGATGGACCATCAACGGCCCTGGAGGCCTGTTCTCCAAAGTATTCCGGAGGTTAATTAATTAATTAATTAGTTCATCATCAATATCACCATGCATGTTTGAATGGTGATTATGAGAAATAGCTGTAGACGATAGAATTTAGGCCAGAAATTAAATTTCCATTGTTAGGATTCTTTTTTAATTCTTACTTTCTTGAATGTAGAGGTTCAAATTTGTCACTATGTGTTTACAATTTATGGTCTATGTGCATATAAGATGAATATTTCTTTTGTTGTTTATTCCTTTTTTAAGTGCCTGGTGATTTTGTAGAAATCTTCAATAGGACAACATGATCACTTCATTCAAAAGGAAATTATCACAAGTTAAGGGCTAGGTATGAGACCTAAATGCAGAGAGTCTCGCTTGTTTGTGAGAATTACCTTATAGATAACTTGATCAAGCGACATCTTAAAGTTTTCTTCTGATTTTAGGGTATTTTTTAAAATTAAAAAAAAAAAAAAAAAAAACTTATGAGTCCCCAAGTCAAATATCTTTGTGGGCTTTGATCCTGAGTAATGTGTAAGGCCAGTTAAGTAATCCTTCACCGGATGTTTGTTTGGTTGGGTTTTTTTTAATAGTTTTTTATTAGAACAATTGCGTAAGTGGGTTAAATAGTTAGTTGTTAGAGAAAGAGAACAATCGATGATGATCGAACTCGTACCAAGGTGCATAAACATAATTGATTTCCATCACTGTGATGCACCATCTGTTTTTCTGTGGGCGAGCCTTGAATCCGGGTGAGAGCTCATAAAGGTGCTTAATTTCCCCTATAACACTAGCCCTCCTTTGATTGGGCTTAGGAACACATACAAAATCAGCAAATTTTCCAAAAACTAATATGTTTTGGTTGGAGGGATATTGGAAACTTTATTCCAAGTGGTTCCTTTTGCCACTTGGAAGGATATTGTTCATTGGCAGCCTAGTCTACCTCTAGGAGTCTCTTCATAACTAGTGAAAGTTGATGCTTCGCCTTTTTTATATTTTATCAGTGTTAAATTCTTAATCATGTAATGCTTATAGTTGAAGACAAGGTGTGGATTCCCTACTTAAACGGCATAATCCACATCATTAGGATTCTCCTTCACATCAATTATGCTAATCATTTTCTTTGCTTTTCCAAACAAACTATAACGGATCATAAATCATGAAAAAAGTTAGAAATGACCCAATATCAAGCTTGAACTTTACTCTAGAAACCCAATTCACCATTTAAAACCAAATCAATAGTTAAGCAATGTTTTTTTGCTTATAGTGGGATTTAAACCTGACAAGATAAGGGACGCAAAGTAACTTCATTAAAAAATTCTTGCCAAAAATTTCAACCCGATCAAAAGAAAAATAGTACTACAAGTTCAAAGTTACAGAAATATTGAAAATAGTATTTCACAACTTCTCAATTTCACTGCCTACACAAATAAGCACCAGAAATTTTACAGCAATGGCCGCTTTAATTACGCCGAACGACCACTACGACGCACGGAACTTTCACACGTGTCACGCGTGCCAAATGGCTGGTGTAGAAAGTAGGAGTTGGCCAGTTGTGGGGTGGGGAGGGAGAAAAAGGCGATGGATGGCGTTAATGCGCCAGTGCTCTTCTATCTAAGTCTTCTGCTCGCTGTGGGGCCTACTCACGACAGCTATTACTGCTTCTGAGGGCCCCACCCCACTTCCAAGCTCATTCATGGCTTCTCCTCCTCCTCTGCTCCCCCCCTCTCTATCTCTCACCTCTTCTTCCTCTTCTCTTCCCACAATGTCTCCTCCTCCATTTCCTCACACCTGCAAAACCTTTCTCTGAATTCCATGTCTGAAGCTTGAAAAGGCTGCGTTTGACTCACTCTCTCTCTCTCTCTCTCTCTCTCTCTGGTTTCACTATTTGGGAGCAAGGAAATTGAAGGCAGAAAGGAAATGGAGTCTCTGAAGCTCACTGCCCATGTCTTTATCCTGTTCCTAAGTGAGTTTCTAACCTTTTTTTTTGGTTAATTTCTTTACTGGGTTTTGTTTAATTTTGCAAATAATTTGAGTATGCCTTCTGGGTCATGGTTATAATTGCTTTAGTTGTATTAGTGCAATTGGCTTTTGTGAAAGATTTGTGCTTTTTTAGCCGGGCAGGGAATTCGGGTTCCGAAAAATGTGATCTTTGGTATGTTGTGCACCTCATATTTTGTGAAATATTCTTGATCTTGATTTCAGTTTCCAAAGAATATATGGTGCATTTTGCTATCAGAATATTGATGTCCTGTTGTTGTTCTGAATTTTTGAATCTAATGCTTTGCATTGCGCCGTTTCGAGTAACTGTTTAGAGTGAATTACGATATCCCAGGTTTTCGGACGGTGTTAGGGTTTTGATTGCTGTTTAAGTAAGTATAGGCTTGCCCTTACACAACTTTGTAGGACACACATTAGCGCGAAACTGCGGATTTAAGATTTCACCGTTATTGCTGTTTTGCTAGATTATTAATTCATTGACACTACTTGTGCTTATGGAGGCACATACTTGCCTTTGGCTTGGGTTTTATAATGCACATTGTTAAATAGTTCTAGGATTTATAATACACGGGTGCTGGACTAGTTTGTATATGGATTTAGAACTGCGGCTTTAGAACTGCTATCTAAAATTCATTAGGAAGCTATGCATCTAAAACTTTTCTGATTGTGATTTGTGTAGTTTTTCTGTTTTATTATATTACTTACCAATGCTCTTTGCTTTTCGTTTTATAGGTCTCCATATATGTTGTTGCAGCACGTTAGATTATCTTAAAGATCCACTCTTGTTGGTTAAACAAAAAGATTCTATGTTACCAGTGATCTCTCCTACAGCGACTCCTCAGCCCTTTCTTCCCCTTCTTGCTCCTTCACCATTGGCACCATATACTAATACCACCGTCCCAAAATTATCAGGTTCCGCCCTCCCTCCTTATTTGCTCCAGTTAAACTGAATTTCCCTAGGCATTCTATGGTTTGGATCTCAAGTTACATACTTTTCTCCTTGATCTGTGCGTGCAGGACTCTGTAGGCTAAACTTCAGTGTTGCTGAGAGTTTGATGAGTGTGACCTCTATTGACTGCTGGTCCGTTTTTGCACCATTGCTGGCTAATGTAATGTGTTGTCCACAGTTGGAAGCCACTCTCACAATTCTCATTGGTCAATCCAGTAAAGAGACCAATGTTCTTGCTTTAAATGGGACGATTGCTAAACACTGTCTCTCGGATATTGAGCAGATTTTGGTGGGCCAGGGTGCAAATGACAGTCTTGCACAAATATGCTCGGTTCATTCATCAAATCTGACTGATGCATCTTGCCCAGTCATTGATGTTAATGAGTTTGAGGATACAGTTGATACTTCAAAGTTGCTTGCCGCTTGTGAGAAGATTGACCCTGTGAAAGAATGCTGCGCTCAAACTTGTGAGAATGCCATATTAGAAGCTGCTACAAGGATCACATCGAAACCTTCTGATCTTTTGAGCACAGATGGTGCTCATGATTTCTTACCGGATCAATTAAGTAAAGTCAATGATTGCAAAAGTATTGTCCTCAGGTGGCTGGCAAGTAAACTCAGTCCTTCTCGTGCCAAGGAAGTTCTAAGGGGACTATCTAATTGCAAGATTAACAAGGGTGGGTTTACAGTAAAACATGGTGCTACATAGAACCTCCATCAAATTCTTAACTTTTATATTTTATTTTTTTCTAATAGAAAAATGGAAAATTATAGTTATTATATTAACAGGTTAAAACATGGGATATTCAAACATTTATGTAGAAGGTTGTCAGACTTGTTACCTAAAACTATATCGATGAATTAGTGCCAGTGGTAGGAATACATATTATTACATGTCTCTCTTATTTTTATGATTTGATCAGTCTCTCTGTCTGTATCGGAAGGAATTTTCTTGGCACTTCTACAGGTGGATTGCCATCTTTATAAATATGGATTAGTCATATAAGAGATGTCCATTGGAATTCTAGCTGTCTACCTTCATCATATTCGGGGCTTTACTCCCGTGTTGTGGAAGTTGATTATAAGATTCTTGTGTGAGAGAGAGAGAGAGAGAGAGAAATAGAATGAGAGAAAGAATACTAGTTTATGTTTCTGCTCTGCTTCTTATATTAGTTTGATTTTACTTGGATTATCTGATCGTGTACTGTGTCTGGTGTTCACTTCAGCTTGCCCCCTGGTTTTCCCTGACATGAAGCATGTTGCAATGGGTTGTGGGAATGGGATAAGTAACCGGACTGCTTGTTGTACTGCCATGGAGAGCTATGTGGCCCACTTGCAAAAGCAGAGTTTCATAACCAACTTGCAAGCTTTGGATTGTGCTGCATCACTGGGAATGAAGTTAAGAAAATCTAATATTACCGAAAATGTGTATAGCCTATGTCATATAAGCCTCAAGGATTTCTCGCTTCAAGGTTAGTGTCTTCCTCTAGTCCTGTATTTTCTTTAGCAAACTATAAGCAGCCTATCATGGTACTAATACAAATTTTGTGTGCTTTATGCATGTCAAAATTATTTGGGGATGGATTTGCACAACTCAGTTGGAAATCAAGGTAATAAACTTATCTTTGTTTGTATCATCCAATTATATTAGCAAACCCAAAGAACTTCCATTTTTTACTGTATCCAAAACAAAAAGTTCCATTTTTTGAGTTTATTGTCAAAATAACTACTTTTGAATTTGCCAGTGCTTTTGCTCTTTTCTTGTTCTAATCTTGTAAACTGGTCTTTCTTTATATATTTGCATGATAGTGTCTGGATGTCTTTTGCCGAGCCTGCCTTCCGATGCAACATTTGACAGTTCAGGAGTCAGCTTCCTTTGTGATCTGAATGATAACATTCCAGCTCCCTGGCCCACCTCTCAAGGGGCAGCTTCATCGTGCACTAAAAGTATGTGCAAGCAAGCTGTTAGCGTTTATTCATTTCTATGGAGTACCCTGCATTTGTAATCCCATTACATATTAAAATTTGCAGTACTTTTTTATAAGGCTGTATTTTCCTTTTTGTAGTGCTCTCATGATTTCTGCCTGACTTTGTTGGAATTTCAGATGTCAAGATTCCTGCACTTCCTGCAGCAGCATCTGCTGAAAGTGGTGAGTAGGTTCATTCATGCATCTTCATCGATGATGATTTCGTTTATTTGAGCGGTCCCCAAGTGGAGTATGTAGGGCATGCTAAGTTTTGTGTTATCCTCATGAAAGTTCTTAGGAACTAGTCGCAGAACAGTTCGAGCATTATGTACATAAAAAACCATAGTGTATGCCTACACATATATACTAAAGGCTAATAACCGCCATGTATACCACACTTAAAGGCTAAAGCATATGCTCTCATGTTCGTCAGGTCTGTACCATGATGGTGTGATGCTTTCTCTACTCCTTGCTTCCGGGATGGTTCTTATGATGCTTCTGTAAGTAACTTTTCCTCCCGATGCAAACGTCAGTCCTTGAAGGAGAATTCGTGAATGGTTCGTCGGTCATGCAAGTCACCCCAAGCGAATCGACACAAGACTGTCGTGAAACTAGATCTGAGGTGATCTGACTTCAAGTTTGTGCTTCCAATCCAACTGATTCGTGATTCTTGCTTGCTTCTGTAATAAATTTTTTGTAAAAAATTTAGGAAATCGAGGTATCGAGATTGCATGTAAATTTGGAATTGCAGCCAAAGTATAATCTTAGTTCTTTTACAAGTGATGGACCAACTCAACCATATATTGTACTCATTTACCAAAATTAGTCTAGTTACCAAATTTGCATGTATTTCCTCATGTTGTAGGTTTCCAGTAATACAGTAATTTATTTATTACTGTACTTTAAGTAGTATGGACACCGAAAGCGTATGTTTGACTTCTTTGATTCCGAACGTTTCGATGAATTAATAAGGTAGTTCCAGACCATCAAGATACATACGAGGGGTTCAAATTCGGGTGAAGGGTGAGTACATTGCAATGGCCAACCGGTTTAACTCACGTCTGTCATGGGGAGATGTGTAATGTGGGAGTATTGCTAGTTTGCCAAGTTTAGATAAAATTGATATATGAATCCACTGATATTGCTCTGAATAATGCAGATTAACTAGGCAAGTCAAACCTAAAGTCCAGTTGTAATATTAATTGGTTAAATTTTCGATCTGCCACTTCCTTTCAATTTTTTTCTATCCTATTTCACATGAGCATAGAATTAATTAGAAACTTGAGATTTGGTAATTGGCGGGAGGAAGATAGATTTGAAACTTCCTATTCGATGTATATAACATTGCTGGACTCTTTACATCTAAAAATGTCGTTTTTTATTACCTGCAAATCACAAATCGACATATATATTAAAGCTACTATGGACAGTAAAGAGCTAAGTATTTTCCTTCGAGATAACCACTCAAACTCACATTTCACTAAAGTTTTAAGAATGTCCCTCCTAGTTTAGTGCATATTATATTTTATTTAGTCAGCCAATCAGATTACCCAAATCTAAATTGTTTTTTTCTCTAAGATTTTCTGCAGAAAAATAATGGAGATTTTGTCGGGGAGACTGGAAGGTGGAGCAAGATCTATGGTTGTAACATGCTTGAGACAAATAATCGCTTATAAATTATACAATGTAGGGTTGCTAATTACATAATTATTTATCTCTCTCATGTTACACGATTACACATTGTTTAAAACAATTTGCTTTCTCTAATATCAATTTACATCATTTGTCTAATAAATTATTTAAAATTTCATTAAATTGATGACATAGTGAGCAAGAAATCCGTAACTGAGTTGACATGTAAACCACATTGTACCATATAGCCTAAAAAACTTATCAATTTAATAGATAATTAAACATTCAAATATACAAAAAGTGTAAATTGATACAATTTCAAAACTTTAGGGGGGAATGTGAGAAAATTGAAATCTCATAGCCCAATTTAAAAATCACCTCAAACCTTGAAAATGTAAAATATAGTTAGCCCTAAAAAAATTAATTGAAATGTGTGCGCTTGAGCAAACCTAAAGTACAATTATTAGTCTATTAGAATTGAGCCTAATTACATTAACTAGAGCGAATGTACTTTCCTCTTCGCACTCAATTCAAATCTAACTTCAACAATTCAGATTAGTTAAAAGTTAAACATAGCTTGTGTATAAAAAATATAAATAAAAAGTATAATTATAAGCTAAATATTAAAAATATACAAATTAATCATGCAAACAGCTGAGCAAATCCCACTAAATCATAATCATATGAAAATAACAAACGGACATAAAAATTTTGAATCTTAATAAAAAGTATTATAATAATTTTATTTAATATAAGAACACAATTAAATAATAAAATATTATAAATATAAAGTTCTGCCGGGTCCCCCACTCTTGCTGCCCAGCTTTCACGCGCGCAGCCATGCTGCCCTGATTCCACGCGCGCAGCCATGCTGCCCTGATTCCACGCCTGCAGGGTGGACTGACCTTATCTTCTTTTTTATTTTCCTTTGCCAAAAAACAAAGACCTTACATTTTTCCCTTTATTTAATGTAATTTTATTTAATTTTATTCAATATATAAAATAAAAAATAAATAAAAAGTCCGGGTTGGTGAGGTCAAGATTTGACTCTTAAATTGGCAATGATATACGTGTAAATTATGAGAAAACTAAGGATATTGTTTTTGTGGTGGTACAGGCAAACGCAAACTAAGGCAGCATGGTAGACTGGAGTGGATTTGTATGACACCACCCACCCTCTCTTGAATTATTATTGAATGCAAAATATTATTTTTTTTAGAAACGGTGACATTATTTTGAGAAATGATGATATTATTTTCAGAGCGGTGATACTATTTTTAAAAATGGAGATATTATTTCGTGAAATGGACACACTATTTGAAGAAACGGTTATACTATTTCGAGAAATAATAACACTATTTCTAGTAACGGTAACACTATTTCAAGAAATGATGACTATTTCGAAAAACGGTTACACTATTTCGAGAAATGTGACACTATTTCTACAAACAACGACTACTATTTCTAAAAAATATACTATTTTTTATTATAAAAAATTAACAAATAATTAAGTGTTTTTCATAAATAAAATTTTATAAAACATTTTTTTATCAAAAACTTGTTAATAACAATCTTGTTGAATTAAGTGTTTTTCTTAAATTGAATTTTTTTGGTATGAATTTTTCTTTTATTTGACATGCTTTTATCACATAAATTGTGAAAATATTATTTTAATTATATAAATTTGTATCCTTTTTAATTTGTTTTTATTAAATAAAAGTTAGTGAAAGAGGAGAGAGGTGGGAATGTGTGTGTGAGGGAGAGATTGGATGAGACAACACAAAAACAAAAAAAAATTGGACAAGGAAAGAGGTGAGGATGGGTGGGTGAGAGAGAAAACAAAAAAACCTATGTGTGGGAGAGAAAGAGAGATATGATGGGACAGGTGAGGGGGGACGAGCACGTCAGAGTTTTTTGGCTTTTTTTTTATATTTTAATTTTTGTCATTTTTATTATAATTTAAGTCTTTTTAATTAAAAAATTATTAAGATCTTTTTAGTTTTAAAACAAAAATTTAGAAATATTTTTTTCATTAAACCTCCCTTCTATTTACCTTTTTTTATTCTTGCGAAAAATTTGTCATGCCATGTATAAGTAGCTTGTAGACTGCTCACAAATCACAATGAAACGACCTCTTGCTCTCTTGTCCATGGTCTAATGTGAGAGAGAGAGAGACAGA
Organism: Gillenia trifoliata; assembly: GCA_018257905.1. NCBI lineage: Eukaryota > Viridiplantae > Streptophyta > Magnoliopsida > Rosales > Rosaceae > Gillenia > Gillenia trifoliata. Next base: position 45,034,582 of record CM031080.1, on the reverse strand, counting down.
GAGAGAGAGAGAGAGAGAGATTTCTTGCTAGCATGGAGTACTCAAGTGATAATGATCTCTCTGAGCCCATGTTAGTTCCCAAAACATCTTCATCACTGCATATAGTAAGCTCGGAACTGGAAGACACACTAAACAACACTGACCTCTCATACTTCCAGCGTCTCCGAAAGGCCACGTGGCTCGAGACGAAGACCCTCTATCGCCTGGCTGCTCCGGCGGTGGTGGTTTACTTGCTCAACAATGTTATATCCATGTCCACCCAAATCCTCTGTGGTCATCTTGGCAATCTTGAACTTGCTGCCTCATCTCTTGGCAACACTGGCATTCAAGTTTTCGCCTATGGCCTCATGGTGCATAATAGTTCAACTTATTAATTTCAATGCACTGTTAACACTAAATTGATTTTCAGAGCACGAGGTTGATTGGTAATGTTCTTTTGTAGATATATTTCATGGTATGTTATTGTGGATTACTACATACACGTTTGACCAAGAATCAATTCATTAATTGAATTAATGATTCAGATTGACAGTTTGACAACATAACATATATTGTACTGTAATTCGGCCGTGATTAGTTAACTAATCCGATATATAATTTGTTTTTAGTGCAGCTTGGTATGGGTAGTGCAGTGGAGACCCTATGTGGTCAAGCCTATGGAGCACACAAGTATGACATGCTAGGCATATATATGCAGAGATCAACAATCCTCCTCGTGGCAACTGGGATCCTACTTATGATAGTTTACATCTTCTCCAAGCCCCTCTTGTTAGCCCTAGGTGAATCACCCTCCATCTCAGCATCAGCCGCGATTTTTGTATACGGTCTCATACCTCAAATCTTTGCCTACGCTTGCAATTTTCCCATACAAAAATTCCTCCAAGCTCAGAGCATAGTGTTCCCGAGTGCCTACATCTCAGCAGGTGCACTTGTGGTGCACATAGTGTTAAGTTGGGTGGTGGTGTACAAACTCGATTGGGGTTTGCTGGGTGCGGCGCTGATGCTGAGTTTTTCATGGTGGATTATAGTGGTGGCACAGTTTGTGTACATTGTTTGGAGTCCAAGGTGCAAACATACGTGGAGAGGTTTTAGCATTAGGGCTTTTTCTGGGCTTTGGAGCTTTTTGAAGTTGTCTGTTGCATCAGCCATAATGTTATGCCTTGAGACTTGGTATTATCAAATTATAGTTTTGATTGCTGGGTTGCTTAAAGATGCCGAAATTGCCTTGGACGCTCTCTCTATCTGGTAAGCACCATTAAAATTAGGAACATTAGCCAAAATAATAATTTTTTTTTCAAATCCTTAATTGTTGAAATGATCAGTTTTTTAATGTTTTTAATATTTGATAATTATGTTATCGCTATGTCGTTGATATTTAGTACTAATTATTTTCTGTGTTTGACCTAAATTAGCAGATTAATAGCGCATGATAAGCAAGCATAAATTATAAGAACGATGTGCCCAGGGCTGGCCTTGAGATTTCGGAGGCCCTGCGTGAAAATTTAATCGAGACCCTTACTGAGAAAAAAAAATCATCATAAATTAAATTTACAAATTGATTTTTCAAATTTATATTTATATAAATTTAATTCATGTGGAAACAAATATATCAAATACAATCAGTTGAGTTGGAAATGAATTTTGACTTTTCCGAAAATGTCTTGGGGTCAAACAGCTTTGATGGCAAACCACCAGGGTTTGAATCCACAACCTCGCGTGAAAGTTGCATTGCGAAACCAACTCTGCTAATCATAAATTCAATTCATTTATTACACAAAAATATATATAACATAACCTATATAAATTACATACACATTCAAAATTTGGGAACCCTTCAAAATTGGTGGCCATGTTCGGATGCACCGCCTGCACTCCCGGCCCTGGATGTGCCATATGAAACAAAAACAAAGAAAACAATCAGTAGTGGCCTGGTCCTACTACTAGAAGGGTTCACTGTCGTTCTTAATCTGCATGCTTAGAACCACCCAAAAAAAACTAAAACAAAAAAAAAAATTAAATCCTATAATTTTGCGTACAGGTACATATGCCACATGGACCTTAGGCTAGTAGCTGCAACAACTAGTCGATTTGTGTTCTGACCAAAGTCAATGTGTATGCGATCAGAATGAAAACATGCAAATATTACAAATTGAAGACATCCTTTTGATGTTAACAGATCTAAACCCGTCTTAAGTTAAATTTCGATATTATCGTACTGTTTCAATTATATTTTAATAATTGGTTCAGATTATAAAAAATTCATGCATGTCACATATAAGTAATTTAAATCTAAATTTACGTTGGATCTAGAAAGGTGCAAGTATCCCACTATTTTTAAGTTTTTAGTGACAATAGCGTTGTTTTTTTATAGGGGACTCAATTTATTTGTAATCAATTTTTGCTGCTGTTTTTTTTTCCTCTAATGGAATACATAAATAATGCAGCATGACCATAACTGGATGGGTGTTCATGATTTCTGTGGGGTTCAATGCTGCTGCAAGGTCAGTTACTTAATTACATAATTATTTGGGGACTACTTAATTATTTACTTAAATTAACTAAACCCTAAACTATAATCCCCCTGATTTATATATGCAGTGTGAGGATCGGGAATGAGCTTGGGGCTGGGCATCCAAAAGCGGCTGCATTTGCAGTTGTGATAGTAACTTCAAGCTCCTTCATCATCTCGGTGGTGTGTGCCATAATTGTACTTGCATTGCGAAATGCCATAAGTTACATTTTCACTGAGGGCCAAACAGTCTCCAATGCAGTCTCAGAACTTTCTCCTTATCTTGCAATATCTATCATTCTTAACGGCATTCAACCTGTTTTGTCAGGTAAGTAGAATTTCAGGTTACATATATAGGAAATGATTTTTGCACGTCCATTTTCTCCTTCTAGACTCCTCTTTTTGTTTATGTACCTTGATTACCTTGATTATTATTTAACTTATTTAGCCCAACAAAATAAAGTGCAAAAATCGTTTTTACTACGTATATACATGGCTTCACTTAAATAATATACACTTTTACAAATTAAACCATAGCTTTACCAGACAAATAACCCATCTGAGCCGCGGTGTAAAGAGAAGTCCAGCCAATATGCAGCTGATCCCAGCATGCATGGTTGATTAACTTGATTGAGAGTATCTAGACTACATTAATTGACAAATATTTTTCAGTTTATGTTAATCATTGAAGAAAGACTTATTAATTGAATTATACTTATCTATTTCTCTCTCTGAAGGAAGGTGGTACCCGATGATGCAAAATATTGTCCTGTGTGCGAAAATGACCTATAAAATTAAAGATAATAATATATTTAAGATAAAAATCATGAGATAGATGACTCTACGAGAAAAAAAAAGTCAGGATCATTATTAGATTTATCACCTTTTGTGAAATTTTATAATAAACTCTGTGGCTGCTTAATTACTTAACTAATTAGATGATATCGATCTTCTCCTACTACTCAACATCGTATGTGATGGGCTAGTAGTTGAACATCAAAATCGTACGTGGTCCTAATTAATTAATTTATAATTTAGTTTTTTTCTCCTATCTTTTTCTATTGCAACCAAAATCTGCCTTTTCTTTTTGGCGCTTTTTGATTTGATATATTCATTTTTGGGTAAAAATAAAGGGGTTGCTGTTGGGTGTGGATGGCAAGCATTTGTAGCATATGTTAACGTGGGATGCTACTACATCATTGGCATTCCATTGGGTTGCCTTCTTGGCTTCAAGTTCGACTTTGGAGCTCAGGTATACATGTTTGTTTCAACTTTTAATGTCATTTTTTCTTTACCATTTCTTTTCATTAACTATTTTAACACACGAAGGCAAAGGTATTATTACAGGACTTCCTCCTCCTAATCTCCTATTGTATTTGTTTTATATCCCGAGTCTCTATATTTAACTCTTGTGCATTTATCCGCATTTCGCTATATCTCGACCATTCTAACAATCTAAGGAGGTAAAGTATGACACATCATCTAGCATTAAATTTAATTAGTTTATTTTATTTTCTAGTTTTCTAAACAGACGTTAACCTAGTTATACCGTTAGTTTATTTGCAGACCATTAAAACAATAACCTCGGTCAATGAATGAAAAATTATGGCTGCCAAGAATCACACAAACTGATCCGATGAAATCATATCAAGCAAAAACCCAAAAAACAATCTCTCTTTCTTTAAAGGATTAAGTTTTGATTTTCTACAATCTTTTTGGTTTGAATATTGAGTTTCTGCTAGCTAGGTTTTTTTTATTCTTTCCCCAAAACTTTCATGGGATTCCATGACAAGCAGTACAATCATAGTAGAACCTCAAACTAATAAAATCAATTTTTTATTTTTTATGGGATTTGTAAGCTTTGTGCGATATTTGCTAGGATGTTGAATCTCTTTTATTCTCATAGTAAGCTTCTAATGGATCTGTTGGAAATAGCAGCCATGGTGTTAATGGTCTGCAAAATTAGGATTCAAGAGAGAGGATGAGTGAAACGTCAGTTAGGAAAATAATTTGAATTTAAAAAATAGAATAAAACTAATTACATTCTATATTAATTTATGTGTCACGTTATAAATCGTTAGATTATTTGAGTGGTCGAGATATAGCGAAATGCAGAAAAACGCACAAAGTCTAAATGTAGAGACTTGAAATACATTTTTATTTTTAGTTACGATTTATATCTTTCTTTTTTCAGGGAATATGGGGTGGGATGATAGGAGGTACTTTTATACAGACTATTATCTTACTGTGGGTCACATTTCGGACTGACTGGAACAAAGAGGTTAGCTTAATCAAAAATAATTAAACAACTTTTTACTTTTATTGTCAATTAAACAAACCATATATATATGGTGCATTGATGAGCAGAACGGAATCCCGCTCCTAAAAGGCTTCCTATATATGTTTGCGTTCACAAATATATAGTTACGTCATGCATGCATGATCATGCACATATTATATAACATTAAATTATTTTCCAGGTTGAAAAGGTAAGGAATCGTTTGGACAAATGGGAAGGCGAAAAGGAGCGTTCTAATGAGGATCTTCTGACCAATTAGTCGGCAGAGTTTGGCACTGGCCAGTTTTACTTGCTGTACATGCATGGAAAATCTTGTATTTGTAATGTGTGGATTAATTAATAATGTTCCTTAATTAGGGACAATTTTACATTAATTTCTACTAGGTGGATTGAGTTACATCACAACGCAATGATATCACGTATCATACTTATTCACCAAAAATATATGTCATACTTGCCCAGAACAGAAGCAGAAATGATGGTTGATAAACCATAAACAGTATTATTGTAATATTGATCGATAAAGAAAAAACAAAAGCGTTGGACTTGGATCCAATTTTGAAGATTGTATATCCAAATAATAAATGTTGAGCAAGTGTGCAAATATGATTTTCATGCGCTTAACAAACGACCCAAACAGTATAACTATGTCAATTTATGTCTATATGAGGAAAACAATGATCTCATGTTTAGTCCTCCAATATAGTAGGTTTCTTTTAAAGTAATTAGAAAGGGAATTTAGCTCGAATTAAAGTACTTGTCATATCAGCCTTTTGATAGAAATCGAATTTTATTGAGAGAATGACACAGCTGGCGCCTTGTGGCGGTCGCCTTTCATGAGTGATTCTTCCTTCACCGGATCACCCAACAAGTAAGACACACGTACTTAATTATGAGGAAAATATATGGAAAAATCTTGAGTGGTGCGTACCATTCAATGGTACGACTATTGAATGGTTCAGATTAATTTGCAGTGGGCTCCAAATGAATCTAAGCCATTTAACAGTACGTACCATTCAATGGTACGTACCACTGAAGTTGGACCCGAAAATATATCTCTGATTGCAGCTAATATTTCTCATCGTGGCGGCTCCAGAGCCACGACCTTGAGAAATTTACCATCAACCTTTCCTACTATTTGTATACGTGGACGTGTGAGGAGCGGGTTCTCATCCATCCTAGTAGTGTCCTATACCACCAATGTCACAACAAATAACCCTCATCATTGGTCCTGACTTGTTTTTTGTTGCTAACATCAACTTCATTTTTTTTTTCTTTTTCTTTTCATAATTTTTTTGCATCAAGGTTGACCTTATTATTTTCTCTCTCTTTTTATTTTAATTAAAATCGGAGGTGGAAGCGAGATTGATATGCCTCTTGAGGATGAGATTTGTGTACTTTGTTTACTTTTCGCTTTGCATTTTAACCAAGTTTCAAAAAAATGCTAGGCACTAGTGAGGTGACGAATTAGAACCTAACGCTTAGAGGCCTAGGCAGACTAGACATATTTAAATAAATTTATTTTATATATATATATAAAAGTGCCTATTTACACTTAACAAAAAACCAAAAAACAAATATTTATTATATATATATATTATAAATATGGGTATATGTATAAAATTTTAGGGCTCTGTTGGCTTTGTAAGATTTTTTAAATCCATATGTTATAAATAATTGTTGAGCCTTATTTTCACATAAATAAAAGAATGTTGGGCATCGTTTTTTTTTTTTGGATGAAATCATATTTGTTAGGCCTAGTTTTAAGATAGCACGCATGCACCTGACTCTAGAGCAAAACCCTAGCAAAACAAATAGCCGCCTAAAGTACCCTAGCAAAACAAAAAGCCGCCGTTACCACTCCCTTTCTTCTTCTCATCAGATCTTCTATCGTCTGCTACTGCGAAAGACGGCGCAGAGACTCAGCAAGTAGAGACTGAGAAATAAGGAAATGGAACCACGGCTCACACGAAGAGAAAAACCACCGCCTAGGCCGCCTAGAGAGCGCCTAACTCCTACCCGATTTTGCTGGATGATTTGGCCTAAATCGCGGCAACACTCCATCGCCTGGCCGCCTAGCTAGGCCGATTTTTAGAATAGTGACTTTAACACTCACATAAACTGAAGATTTTTTTAGTCTCATATTGTTTTTCCTTTTAATTAATATTTTTAAAAATAGAATATGTTGAGAGTGTTAATCTTACATCGGGGAAAATAAGAGACCTTGCAATATGCTTATAAGTAATAGATACTCCTCATATTGCCAATTGGTTATGGTGGAACCTCGACTTTCTTCATAGTATTAGAGCAAATTGTCCCATGTGTAAAGCCCAACGGCCACACGTGCGCCACGTCACCTCGTTTGTGTTGTCCACGTGTTAGGATTGAAAATTCGCCACATGTGAGGAGCGTATTGAAAGTGTTAATCCCACATCGAAAAAAGAATGGATATATATATTACATGTGCTTATAAGTAATTGGACTACTTCCTATATTAACAATTAGTTTAATGATGAAACCACAACTTTCTTCATAATATTTGTTGAACTAAATGGCATCATGCAGCAAACAAAAGTTATTCTCTTAACCAAATAAGTGTTCACTGAAGTGTATGTTCCCTAATTTTGACAAAAAAAGAAGAAGAAAGTATATGTTCCCTAATGCTCATACGCTTGAGTTTGATTCGCTATAATTCTCAAGCTCTCCTACCTTACACAAATATTATTTGGTAAGTATATAATCATATCTATTGCATATATATTTCTAAGTCATCAGCTTCATTTGTTATACGAAAATGAGAGTTTCCACTTCGTTGAAGGATTTGTATGGGAAGCGGAAATTGAGGCTCAAGAAAATAAAGCAACATAACTCATATACTACCATGGAATATATGGAGTGAGATAAAAGGAGAAGACTTTAATGCCTGTAAAAGGCTTAGAATCCCACCAGCACATGGGATGGGGTAAGAAAAGGAAGGGAAATATGACATTATTCTCACTTTTCAGTATTTTATCAAGGTTCTCAACAAATATTAGATTGAGCGTTATAGTGTTTTCTTTTTAATACTCCATTTTTCTCAATGATAAGGCATCGAATTTCTAAAAAAAGCTACAAGATTATTGTTGGAAGACCCGAATTTATCCACTCCAACATATTAATTTTAAATCTTTCGTTTTAAATAGCCAACGTTCTTTCCACATTTGTCTTGTAAATTTCTATTTTGTATCTATATCATTTTTTTACTTTTTATTAATAGGAGAGATGAGATTCAAACTTTAGCACATCCTTCCAATGATGAAATATGAAGTCTCCCTTTGACCTAAAAAAATTTGATTAGTTACACTTTTGCTTTTGGTCGAATTGGAAAAAATGGAACTCTAATTTACAACTAAAAAATAATATTAATAAATCATAGTACTATCATGAATTAATTGACGCCAGCCAAAATACTTATGTCCACCGACAACGTGTCAAAAATGAATTCGTTCTCTAACATGAACTTGGTCCATTATTAACGCAGCCTTAATATACTTCCAAAATTCCAAGCACCAATTTCTCTATATGCATCAAACTGTGGCACACTGCTACCACATACACCACCACGTTTTTCGTCCAAAAATGGACTCTCAAGACCAACTTCACCAACCCATCTTACACTTCGAACCGGAACCGGCAGCAGAAGCCTCCAGTCATGGAGACGGTGTGGACTTTCTACTCGAGAAGGTGCTATCCGACACCCAATTGCCCTCATTCAAGCGACTCCGCTTGGCCACATGGATTGAACTCAAGCTCCTCTTTCGCCTTGCTGCCCCCGCCGTCTTGGTTTATGTCATTAACAACTCCATGTCACTCTCCACTCGTGTCTTCGCAGGCCACCTCGGCAATCTTGAGCTTGCCGCTGCCTCTCTCGGCAACAGCGGTGTCCAACTCTTGGCCTATGGCCTCATGGTACATATATCAATATAATTTATGTGTCCTACGACTTGTTACGTTATTAATTAGAATGTCAATAATTAAGATTAGAACTAAGATGATGAACGTTTTCAATCTGCTCTCGATCACATGCAAAAACGTTTCAGATTGACAAGATCGACATAACATGCGATATGGTGAAAGAAAATTAATTTATATTCTCAATCATATGCATTTTACGTTGTCATTCTTATCTCTTTAATTAATAATTTGTTTTTGTTTGGTTCTTATTTCTTGCAGCTAGGCATGGGAAGTGCAGTGGAGACTCTATGTGGGCAAGCCTACGGTGCCCAAAAATATGACATGTTAAGCATATATCTTCAAAGAGCAACCATAGTCCTATCTCTCACTGGCCTCCCACTTCTGGCAGTCTTTCTCCTCTCAAAACCCATGTTGATTTTACTCGGCGAACCGCCCGTCGTGGCCTCAGCCGCCGCCGTCTTTGTCTATGGTCTCATCCCTCAAATATTTGCCTACGCCGTCAACTTCCCCATTCAAAAGTTTCTCCAAGCACAACGAATTGTGGCCCCAAGTGCTTACATATCAGCAGCTACTTTAGGAGTGCATTTATTGCTCAGCTGGGTTGCTGTGTACAAGCTGGGTTTAGGGTTAATAGGTGCATCTCTTGTTTTGAGCGTGTCGTGGTGGATCATAGTTGGGGCCCAGATTGTTTACATCTTGGTGAGCAGTCAGTGTAAGCTGACATGGAATGGTTTTAGTTTGCAAGCGTTTTCAGGGTTGTGGGATTTTTTCAAGCTATCGGCTGCATCGGCGGTGATGTTGTGCTTGGAGTGTTGGTATTTTCAGGTGTTAGTTTTGATTGCTGGGTTGCTCAAGAACCCTGAGCTTGCCCTAAATTCTTTGGCCGTATGGTAAGAACTAACAACACTCTGCTTTTAATCAATTAATTAATTAATGTTATACATTTTTAAGTTAGTGTGTGGTTTGCCAGTTAGTATTATAGTTTAGTATTATTTTTGTTCACTCATAATTAAGTAGAAAATTTTAAATTTAATTTTTGTGAATTGCTAGTCAATGTTAAATTATTTTTTCGGCCTCGGTTCGGTATTCGGTTCGATTTTTTTCGGTTTTCGGTTTTTCGAACCCACCCCTAGTCTTACCTTAGATTTCACACTATTTAGTGTAAATAAAGTTAACAGACAAGTCAAAATTGGTTTGACTAAAGGTATCGATCGACATCACAATGATTGGTTAAAGGTACATTGTTTGCTAACCACAATTTATTGAGGAGAGTGAGCCCACAAGTGAACGAATATATACCTTCTTCTTATCACAAAAGGACACATCTCATGAGTCATTACCAAAATTTTCTATCACAAAGAAACATATAGGCTCAAAGCTTTTCGAAAATGCCATATATACGCTTCAATATCGACATAGAGATATCTTCCACCCATCAAATCCTAATATTAATGTCAATTTCGTATTAAAAATATTAATTGATTTCAATCTCAAATAAAAGAAGAACTTACATGTTGTGTGGTTATTGTCCTCCTCTCTCTCATTTTATCAAAACATCATGTGACGAGCCATATAGAGTGAGAATACATCAAGGGATGCCGAAGAAATATGCCATGAGCTATGACCCATTACATGCAACTATTCCAGCCCACAAATGGAGTGTACTTAATTACTTGCCGAAATACAATCATAAAATACAACGTCCTACATGAATCCTAATTAGGATCAACACATATATATTTACTATGCATAAATAAAAAAGAAACAGTTGATTCTAACTTTCTTTTACTTTTCATTTTCTGACAAACTTGATTGTACGATATTAATTCCTTGGTTTGAACAAGTGATGTATCAAGTTCTTGAGTCCACATGATGCTGCACATTATACATTTTTTACTCAGTTTGTATAAAAGAAAGAGTAAAGCCTTTTACAATAAAGAGAAAATTCATTAGATTTGGTCTTCGAACTATGATCGAATTGTAGTTTTGGTCTTCGAACTAAAAATTCATTATAGATTTATTTCATGAATTCAACAAAAAGTGAAGCAGTTCTCAATAGTAACTCTGTTTATTTTTCCATCCAAGTTGCTTTATGTAATATGCAGTTAGGACCCACAATACAATTAATTTATTTTAATTTGATGCCCACATGAATTAGAAATAATTTATTTTTAATTTGGTTCTTTAAAAATAAAATAAAATAATATCCCAACCAATTCCCCTTCTCTCTCTGTCTTCTCCCGCAACCTTGACCAACGATCCAGCCGACCCCAATCCCAACTTCTGCTGAACCCCAACCTGCTGCCCAGTCTTTCACCACTCAACCCAACCATTCTTCCCTCCTCTGCCCAAACCTCCCCCATCTCCAATGACACCCAACCCAACCCAGGTGTCGTCCCTCTTTAAAATCTGCAGCTATGTTTCATATTGGGTTTGATTTGTCATGGAAGGGGTGGGCGGGCTGAGGTGAGGTGGTGATTATATAATTGGTAGGTCTGGTTGATTTTCAAGTTCCTTTTATTTTATTAGCTTTTATTTTATGTCAGTTTTTTTTTGAATAAGTTATATAAAAAATTAAATTACTCCTATTTTTATATGATGTGGAACCCACAATAACACTACTATGGATGCCACCTAAGCAACCTGGGTAAACTAAACCGAGTGACTGTGCTCCACTTTTTGTTGAATTTATGGATCAATTCTACGAAAATTCTTCTATACTACGTAGTATGGAATACTACGAACATTAGATGACGTGAATTGTTTTGGATGATATGGGTCTTGTGGGTCCCGTGAATCCAAACCATCCAATACTCGTAGTATTTGATACTACGTAGTATGGAAGTTGGACCTCCAATTCTAATAGATTTTTAGTTTGAGGGTCAAAAGTATCAATTGTAGTTCATAGACCATTGCTACAATTTCTTCTACAATAAATACGCAGCACATATAATTTCATTATGCATACAAGACAGACAGACAATTATTTATTTTGTCATCGTCTATTATATAGTACACAATGTAATAAGACAACTTGGTGGCCAAATTAAATTTGTACATGTATTGGTCATATATACACATCCCTTACCTCGTTAAATTTAACGATTTCAAACTGTTTATTTTTTAAGTTTTACTTTATAAATTAACAAACATAGTGTTCTAATTAAGAAACATTGAAATTTTATTGTGGCAATCAAATAGGTAAAAGATTTGAAGTTGAATTTATTATTTGTAAGAATGAACGATCTAATAATGGAGACTTAAAAAATAAACAATTTTGGATTGTTGCAAAAGAATGAAAGTTTTCTCATTTAGACTTAAAAAACAACATGTAAGTTATTCTCTCATTTGAGATTGATTCAATACCAAAATTTTCTATCACATAGAAACATATATGCTCAAGGCTTTTCGAAAATAAACAGCTTGTATTATTGCGAAATAATGAAATTGAACCCCATTTCTTGGATAGACATAAATGTATAGTTAGCTTGTGCATGGTTTTACTTAACGGTGCATGGTTTCGCCTTGTGCAGCATGTCGATAAGTGGAGTGTTGTTCATGGTTTCGGCCGGGTTCAATGCAGCTGCAAGGTACGTACGTATATTGTTTTTTGTAAAGTATTAGTTAATTGATGAATAAGTAGATATATAATTACAAATTAATTGATGGGAATTAATAAATTACATGCATGCATGCATGCAGTGTGAGGGTGAGCAATGAGCTAGGTGCTGGGAATCCAAAGTCAGCAGCATTCTCGGTTCTAGTTGTAACTTTGGTGTCCCTAACTTTTGCTGTTGTGGAAGCTGTGATTGTGCTCTCCCTCCGTGACGTAATCAGTTATGCCTTCACTGGCGGTGAAACTGTGGCCAAGGCAGTCTCGCATCTCACTCCATATTTGGCAGTCACTCTAATCCTCAATGGGATTCAACCAGTCCTATCCGGTACGTGTATATATCTAGTTTGGCTTAACCATTAATTAATTGGCCAGGGATAAAAGCTTTAAGCTTAGGGTTTAAAATATGTTATTCGAAATGACGTTGGATGTGGTGTATATAGATATATTCTTGTGTCCGATGTCCGTATATATACAGGGCATCGAAAGTAAGAGGTTCAGGATCGGAGTGTGGGTGTGGGATCAAAATACAGGAGTGGTGCACAAAAAAACTATTAGCATATGACACCTTATGTTCGCGTAAGATATTAAAAGCCGATAATTTAGAAGACAAATTAAAACCCTAACTGATGCGATATTACTGATTTGCTAATTTATTGAACACTAGTTCTTGTCTCTATGTAATCATTAAACCTGTTTTTAAATAATTGTTCATGATATGGTGATTGTAGGGGTGGCTGTTGGATGTGGGTGGCAAGCATTTGTGGCATATGTCAATGTGGGATGCTATTACGTGGTTGGAATTCCATTCGGTTGTGTTCTTGGGTTTACTTTCGACCTTGGTGCTGAGGTACTATTTATTACCAACTCAATTATTACCCTAATTTTCTTTTTAAAATACGAGGCATATATAATATTTTACAAAATACAGAAGCTAAATGAAAGGAAACAGGGGCAAGTGAATGTCTTCTCAATAATGAAAAGTAATTAATTAGATTTCGATATACATATGTATTATGCAGGGAATATGGTCGGGGATGATAGGAGGAACACTATTGCAGACCTTAATTTTACTGTGGGTAACATTTCGTACGGACTGGAATAAAGAGGTAATTTCAGTAATCAATATGCTCACTTAGTTGGAGTAGGCTACAATGCTCGCAAGCATTGAATGCTTACACCGATCTCACCATTAAAATGAGGGAGGAGAGAGGAGAGAGGGGGGAAAGGAGGGTGAGATCGGTGTGAGCATTCAATGCTTGCGAGCACTGTAGCCAGTCCCCACTTAGTTTACCCTTTCAAGTTATCTAGGTTTTTTTTTTTATTGGGAGCTTTAAGATTAAATATTAAATATAACATTTTTGTTTCTTGTTAGTACTAAAAAGTACTAAAAACTTTGGTAGTTTAGAAGAAGTACCAACTAAAAAAGCCATATAAGATTTTAAAATAAAGGCTAGTCAGATGCCGCTCATGCAATGGCAAAAACAAATCTCACCCAACTTTTAGTCAGTACATTTGTTGCCACGTGTGCAAAACTGCAAATTTATATACTTTGGAACTGTATATTATGAAATTGTGAATGAGATGTGGAATATTGATATGTAAAAATTCATGATTAGTATCCTATATATTAAACAAATGGACTAAGAGAAAATTTCTATAATATATTTGTGCAGATTATTTGATATGCCCCTAAGCCTATTAGATTAGAAACCTCAATTAGTTCATTTACAAATCTTAATTAAGATGTATTTTTGGGGCACTGAGTTATTCAGGTGGACAAGGCTAAAAATCGGGTGGAGAAATGGGGAGACAAGAAACAGCCTCTACTAAAAAGTTGATGGTGTCAATGGCTGGCTGAGATCATAAAGCCGCGAGTTTTCAACAGGCCACAGTTGCTGGCTCGCACACCCATGGGCCATCCCTGCTTGCTGGCCAACTCTATATATAATTAATTACCAATGTAATTCAAATCATTTTCATGCATGTTTTTCATCCCACTGAATCACTAATCACCAATCAAAGAAAAGGGCGGCATTACAAATAATCTATACATTAATTTTCTGCCTTTGATCATTTAGGCCCCCATTACAATCATCTTTCAAAAGCTGAATTTATAATTGTGAGTTTAGCTCAAGTTATAATTTTTTGAAAGAGTAAAGTTTAAAGGCTTTTTTTTTTTTTTAAATTTCAAGTCAAAAAGCATTTTACAAATTGAATTTAAGTCAATTGATATTTTCCGTATTATCCAAAAAAAAAAATTCATGGTAGGCTAAAGTTATGTGTTTTTAAAAGTTAAAAATGGAATTATAATTCAAAAGGAAGACAATCTAAAAAAACTCGTTTCGGTAATCAATCAGATAAAGGCGTGCCATGATGCATGATGCATGATGCATGATTAGCGAAACAAGTTTTTTAAGGTCAAATGTTAATGAAGTGAGTTAGTTGCTGGGGAAGCATAATATATAGAATCTATATTGTGAGACAAAGCGTGCCGAGCATGAATTCTGCTGACTCTTCTAATAATTAAAAAAAGAAATATATTACAACAGTCCGGTGATAACAACTAATCTTAATTATTAATAGATTTCTCAACGCAGGTCTAATCAGGAGCACCTTATACAACACAAGTTAAGTTATTTCATGCAAAATTGTATACCTAGCAAACCTATATGCCATGTTAATTATAACATGGAGCTAGGATTCCAAGTGTAATTAGTAAATAAATAAAGCCCCAAATATATACATTTCTTTTCTGATTATAAGCGATATTATTCTCTAATTTACATTAAGAAAAGGAATGAGTGTTTTGAACGTACTCTAGAACGCAGTAATTTGAAGAGAAATATCTTAATCACTCGGCAATCCATCACTTACAAATATATACATTTCTAGAAACGCATAGTTGACTTATTTGTGGACATTTAATTAGGCTAATTGGATTTTTATGGGTTGGTCTACCAGCTGGACCAACTATATTTGCCTACTGACCACTTCTCCAAAATTATATGAAATAATGGTACGAAAAATGACAGTTAATTAGTACAGTAGTACTATTACTGCAAAGCATCATGAGAACTTGGAATTAGGTGTCTTGAGGGGAAGGTGACTTCTTTGCACAAACTGAATATCTTTCTTGATCGATGGGTTAGTGTCCATTAATAAGCTTATATGGCTTAATTTTGGTGCTTAACTTTTGTGCTTTGCATGTCATTTCGAAACGTACAATGAAAGATGTAAGACCTTCTAATATACGAATTGTATTGCTGATAAGTTTGTTGTCTTAACTCTTTTTGTATAAGTAAAATTTTAACGATCGATGCTACTTTTTTAAACTTTTACATGCTTGTTTAATGTACGTTTTTAGTGATCGTACGAACACAAATGATTGAATGAAATAAACCCATGAGATTGCTTTACGCCAAAACCAAACCGAGACCCGTATCATATATATGACATTCTCAAGTTGTTCTGTATAAGAAAACAAGCAAACTCTACGGTGTTATATTATATATGTGAACAAAAATCAAACACCAATCGAAACTACAAGCTGGTATTTATATTTATATGAAGAAAGATGGATGAGAAGAAAATAAAGAGACATGACAAAGTATTTCAATCAGGTGAACAAAGCTGGAAGAGTGGCATTAATAGTTCCCTCATCTCCGCGGCCAAACAAGGTCTTGCAAGTTTTTAGTTGATTAAAAAGTTGCTTATAAACACAAACCCTGGCAGCAGATATACTTAGAAGCATGCTCTTCCTCAACTTCTTTAATCTCCTCCCAATCTTCACCTTCAGTTTACGTATCCGAATCCTCAAATTCGAAGGCCTCCGCCGCGTTTCTACTTGCTGCAACACTTTGTAGATCAAAAACTGCGCTCTTCGATGATTTACCTCTTCGGGATCTTCCTTGTCCATCTTGGAGTATGCGCCCTTCGACTTTCTGATCATCACAGCCATTTTCTTCAAGAAAAATAAAATCCACTCACTCACTCTGATTGAGAGATGAGAGAGAGCGAGCTAAAGAGAGAGAGGTGTGTTATATAATGAGTTATGCTTATGTGAGCTCAGATGAGTTATTGTTGAGTGACGTTTTAATTTATAGAGAGCATTGAAGAGTTGTTTGCTGATGAGGCAAAGCATGTGCACTACTAAAGTTTGTTGCAAAAATAATTCAGAGAAAAATTTCAGGCACTGAGCTGGCCTCTCATTTGTGTAAATTAATTAAAAAATCCAGTTCTACTATTAAATTCTTTTGTTTAATTCATGATCATATGATTAAAAAAAAGGAAAATGTTACGTAATTTCATTACATGCGAGTGTGCCTCTATGATTTAATATTTAATTGCAATGTAAATCCTAGATCAATGTGGAATCCAAGGATCTGGGCCTTTGGTTTTGGATCAGATGCCAATGGATGTGAATGGTTAATTAAAATAAAGAAAAAGGGAGTACTGTCGCTGTGAACGTAAACCATGTGGGTTCAATCAATTGGATGATCAAGAAAATTCATGGCAATGATTATGGATGCTTGGGGGGAATTCATTTCAAAAATTAAGAATTAGTTCATGCATTTACTTAATGAATTAGGCATATAATTTATTGAAAATTGTGTAGTTTACACTTTAAACCAAGATCAAGGAGCTTTTCAATAGGTACATGAATGTGGAGGAGACATGTGAAGTATTAGGTTAAAGTTAATTTTTTTTATAATAAAAAAATTGAAGTGACTCTTTTACAATGGCGGAGTCATTGTAAATCGACTACAAAACCTTAGTGCATCAGCAATGGCGGAGTCATTGACTCTTTTGCAATGGGGTCCGGCTGCGATTATTTAAAAAGCTCCCTCATAAGTCATAACTTTAGTCTTGTTTTGTACTTTTGAAATGTCGAAGAGGCAATTTCATCAAACATCTTAAGATCAATATTTAATATTGAAGCCAAAGTTTAACTTTAAGATGAAGACTAGTGAAAGAAAAGAAAACATGTTTATTCAAGTCATTGGAAGCCATTAAATTTGCATTGTATTCATGACTTTGTGTCGATAATTGCTTTTAATTAATTGAGATATAAGTTTTTTTGCATAGTCACAATGAATAAAATGTTTACGATTATTATTTGTAAAGATGAAGATTAGTGAAAGAAAAAACATATTGATACAAGTCATTTAAACCCATTAACTCAGTCTTGTCTCCATTCCTACTTATCGATAATTGTTATTACGAGACTGAGTTACAAATATCTTACTCAATCTCGTAATGATATCTAATGAAAAGTACTATTATATTTGTCTTAGTTTTGAATAATAAAATTCAATCATGAGTGTAATTATCCATGGTAGACCAGCTCTGCAAACATAAGCAAGCACACCGCCAAATTAAGAAATGAAAGGGTGATGCAGGCTGGCCGGCATGGGGATCATTGGGGAGGTGAGAACTCTCAAGTCAAATGAAGAAAGAGGGAAACATGAGGCGTGCCATGTTTAAAACAGACAAAAACCTCCACCGGCGTGAAGGATCTTTGAAAAATATACAAAACAATTGCAATTAAAATATAGAGACAAAAAGTTTTGGAGAGTCAAAGCAGAGTGAGGAGGGCCAAGAGGGACACACATGTTGGCTTTCAAGTTGGTTTCGCACTGGCTTTCCATTCCAGTCAACCCTCCACCGGCTTCAACCTGACAAATACAAGAGTGATAGTTTCTGATTTTTAAAGTCGAAGCTAGGTTTAGTCGTATTTTTATATGCTTGACAAGTTTTTGTTTGATTCATTGAAATAATAAGTTTTATATACATATGTGACAAGAAAACGATGACGTTTAATTTCATCAATTAATTGAGAGTATATTAACAGACCATATATGCTTGCATGTGGTAATTGACATCACACAGACATTTAACGTAATATTCATGTTCAAATGATCTGGTTCAGTTTCATATGTCACTCCTCCCCAATTCATTTTCTCATTCTTCAAATGGATAGCACGAAAAAATAGGTCAAATCAATATCATCAGCTTCGTGTGGACTAAGCATTCAATTATTTCATATAAAAAAAGTAAAAATTATTTTCTAAAAAAAAGGGGCTGCAATTGTAAAACCATGCGAATGTAGCAGTTTTTTATTATTTTTTTAAAGAACATACTAAAGGCATTGTTTAAATTTGTGTTAGAAAAGAATCAATCAAATTGGGTACTTTCACATATTTTTTTACTATGTAATATCCCAGGCTACTCAATAACCTAGGAGGAAATTAAAAATAGATGCCTCATTTTAGGCGTTTGTAGATTAAACATTTATGCATTTTTAGTTTTTGATTAAGCTTTTGAAACTTTTGATTAAGATTTGACCTGAGCCACTTCAGTTTAATTGAATTGAATTTACATGTCAATATCTAATATATAATTTAAATAATTTCAACTATATATAAGTCTAAAAATTTATTTATTTTTCAAATTGAAACGTACCCACGCCAAATGAAAACGTACCCATGACAAATGAAAACGTACCAACATCAAATAAAAATGTACCAACCCCGAAAACGTACCCAATTATAAAAATATATAAATATTGAATATTTCACCATTTTGGTATAGTTTAAAAATATGTTTGATTCATAGATAATGCTCTAGATAATTTTGTTTTTTTGTAGATAAGTCTAAAAACAAGTTTTAATTAAATTGAAGATAAATCCTAATTATTGTAGATAATGCTAAATTATAAGGATAAATCATATTATTTTGAATTAACAAAACGGCTACTGGACGTTAACTAGTATAAGAAATGTTCAATCAAAAACCTAAAAGGCATAGATGCTTAGTCTAGAAAATTCAAAATTTAGGCGCCTGTATCAAAATAACTCTAACCTAGAGAGAGAATTCAAAATTAGGTGCAAATAGACGGATACAGTACCATAACGACTTATCTAACCTACAACTCATTAATACCTTCATTTTCCTAAGGGCCCGTTTGTTAATCATTTCGTTTTTCAGTTTTTGTTTTCACTTTTTTGAAAACTGAAAACTGAAATCTTATTTGATAACTACCTTTAGTTTAAAAAAAAAAGAAGAAAACAGAAAAACAAAAAACTAGAAATTACTTCCTTGAGTTTTCACTTTTTTGAAAGTTGAAAATAGTTACCAAACAAGATTTTAGTTTTTAGTTTTTAGTTTTCAATTTTCAAAAAACTAAAAACGAAATAGTTATCAAACGAGCTCTAAGTTAATCATATTTTAATAAGATTTTAAAGGTCTAACTGTGTTTCAAGTAAAAGCCCAACTCTTCATAGGCCAAGGCCTTCCCATGCCTTGGTGACCAGTTGCAGTCCCAACTCCTCAAGGAAGGGAAGGCACAGACTATCTGGATCCGAGAGATGCCCATTGACAAGGTTTACTAAAACTCTCTTTATTTTTCACGTTGGAAGTGTGTTACCTTATGAGCACACTTTGTTTCTTTTTTTTTGGTCAAACACTTTTTGTTTCTTCTAGCTTTAGCTGGAATTTCACTTCAATCAGCGTGATAACCAACTATAAATACACAAGAAAATTCTACCATTTTAGATAGTAATACTACTTTTTCACAATTGTAGAATTTAGTTATATGTCTGCCAATAGTCTGGAATAATTATGATATTGGAGGAAATTAAAATATAATTTTGGATGATGGAAAAAAACAGAACCTTCTACAATACAATAATGTGCTATTTTTTTCATATGCAAATACATGTCAATTAACTCAGAGGCCATAGCTGCCACAACTGAGGATATGGACCTAGATACCTTTGAGCCCACCATGACCCAAAAACACAACGAGGTCAGCCCTAGCGTCGAAGCCAAAAACCGCGAGGCTGAGTCGAACCCGAAGCGCGCTAGGGATGAGGAGGGACTGAAGGAAATGATGTGAAAATAATTGACAATTCAAATAAGGGGTATAATTGAAAAAATAGATATCATTAAAGTATTTGGTAAGAAGATAATTGTGAGTTATGCATAGAATTAGAGAATGTGTGTTAATTTTGTGTGTACAAATAACAATACTGAACATTCATAAAAAAATTAAATAAATAAATAAAAAAATAACAACACTGAACATTCATAAAAATAATAAATAAAAAAAACCATATTGACTAAAAATTGGGTTTTTTTTTTTTAATTTTTTATAATATTAAAAAGTTTTTAGTTCAAATTCTCGCAATTAATTAAAAAAAAGTTAGAATTCTTCTATCTCAATCCAAAAGTATATATTAATAATATTTTTTTTCTTTCCAAAAGCACTTAAAATTTAGAGCTAATTTTCAAAAGTTCAAATTCTCGCAATTTTCAAAATGAATCATGAACTTCTAATTTTTTAACATTGCACTTTGAAGTTTTAAAAATGTACCAAATTACACCTTCGTCTCTTTGAATTTCTAATCATTCTTTAATTAATGAGTTTTTTTGTCAATATATTACAAATGTAGTTTACACGTTAACTCATATAAGGGTCTCAAAATCATCACTTAATTAATAAATTATTGTACAATTAATCTGACGGAAGACACAAATGAATTGAATATCAATAACTTGGAGTATAATACAAAACAAATTGCACCAAGGTATCTCTCTCTTTCTCGGTCGATTTAAAATCTCAAACCGGCGCCGACATCGTCTTTCTTGACGAGCCGAAGTCGTCGTCGACGAACAACGTTCGTCTTGAAAGACGAACCGACTTCATCTTAATGAACAAACCGGCGTCGTATTGATCGACGAACCGGTGTTTGTCTTGATGGACGAACGGACATCGATGTTCTTCTTCTTAATAGAGCGTTGGTCGTTACCGTCTTCTTGATCAATAAATTAAACCCTAATCGGTATCGTCGATTAACTAATTGAAGCGGTTGGTATCGTCTTCTTAATCGACGAGCCTTGTTCGCTATAGTCTGAATTGAACCAATTTGTTGTGTAGAAATCGTCTGAATTGAACCAATTTGGAATTGAACCAATTTGTTGTGTAGATATCGTTTGGATTGCACCCTATTTTCTTGTGTAGATATCATCTGAACTGAACCAATTTGTTGCGTAGATCACGTCTGAACTGAACCGTTTTCTTATTTTTCATTCAAGTTTCTCTGCTCAATTGCATCTTTTGTTTTGTCTCCATACAGTTCCTTTTCAAGTTTTAGTAATATCAGTTTATTTTTTTGTTTTTGTTTTTTCTTCTTTCTTTAAGTTTTCACGATT
This sequence comes from Gillenia trifoliata, assembly GCA_018257905.1. Classification (NCBI taxonomy): domain Eukaryota; kingdom Viridiplantae; phylum Streptophyta; class Magnoliopsida; order Rosales; family Rosaceae; genus Gillenia; species Gillenia trifoliata. The sequence continues at coordinate 45,012,991 of CM031080.1, read as the reverse complement.
AATGTCAAGAATCTGGTCTTCTTCAATGTCAAAATTTCATCATTTCTTTTCTTTGTGCTCTGGTTATTATTGGCAGTTTTGTTTTAATTGTTCGTTGATAATAATATTAGATGTAATACTTAACTTTTATCTGTCATGAGAAATAACACAAAACATGAAAGATAATGATCAAAGATTCAAAGATAAATAACTTAACGTTTTGATGCCTGTTTTTTGAATTTTTATATTATCTTATACAGATGCTTTACAACTTGACTCGTGTTAACCGGTGACAAAATCTGCCGCTGCAAACAAGTTCATGATATGTTGATTCAAATATAGTCGTCGCGAGACGATCAGAAAAAATTACATTGCTTTACTTTGTATGATGATAGTTCATGACGTTTACTATGTCAAATACCCATTCTTTCTTGTGGACTAGGGCAAGTTGGAAACCGTTGAGTTTGTCTTTTCATCTAGTTTTTCAATTATTTTCACAGTACTGATTCATTTACTTCAAACACTTGTGATGATTATTGTGAGTTTACTTTTCTGTTTTTCCTTATATATTGATTTTGTTGCAGTCATTAAGGTTACTTGGTCCCTTTAATGTAAGATTGTTGTTGGAAATGCTTTTAGCAATTTGTTCACAGTTTATTATTTCGGAATTAATATGAAAAGATTTCCCATATTCATGGGCAGCAAATAATCCCCATATTGCATGGGTGAAGTACTTTTCCCCATTTCATGGGCGTCTATTGTCTTGAGGCTTGTATTCTGTATGTTTTTGGAGAATTGGGGGGAGGGGGCTGGGGTGGAGATCGGTTTGACAGTCAAATGTTACCATAATCCAGCGGAGTGAGCAGTTACAACCAGATTCATCTCATTGGTGTGTGGTACCGCCAATGAAGACAACAATAAAGGGGCATTTTGTGGCGTTTCTTTTTCTTGATCGATCTTATTGCACCACCAGCAGGAAAATAGGAAGATGATATTAACTTTTTGCAGTTTCAAATTTTCTTCAAACTTTATACTTTTGAGATAATTTATTTGCTTTCCAATTTTGTTGGATTTTAGTTTTCTTTCTCTCCTTTTGTTCTCTTGTTTTGGTTTTTTGTTTTGTATTTATTTTGTCTGTTTGATTTTTCTATGCTTAGTGACACTTGTTTTGGTTAGCATAACGATGATGATGGTTATGCTTCATTAGGGATTTGCCAGGTTCATTTTAAAACACTACTCTCCCGCGGTTGTTAAAGGTAATTATAACATATAAGTTTGCCATGTTGGTTTTTGACTTTTTCATTGTGATTTTTATTTTGTTTTGCTCCGTGATATCTTATTCAGGCAGCTTGTCTGTTTAAGACACACTTTTTGTTCCTGATAGTTACGTTTAGGTTATGGATAGTTTTTTTCGTTATCAAATGTACTGACTATTGGTGTTTTTTAAACACATTTTCCAAAAAAAAAAAAAAAACTTGGAGTATAATATGAAAAAAAATTAAAAGTTTATTATTGAGAAAATCGAGTTTGAGGTGTAAAATGCAATTAAACCTAAAATTTAAAGGAAAATAAAAAAGAAAAATAGAAAACAGAAAAAGCCTAATCGGCTTAAACCTCAGATCCGCTCAATCCCATGGCTACCAAATCGGCGGCCCTAGATCTCGCCTCCTCCGACACGCCATCCAAACCCCCACCCACTCCTCTGCCGATCCCCGTCAATCCCGAGACTCCGACCACCGCCACTCCACGCCATCCTCAATTGCGTCCCACCTCCGACGCCGACGTCATCCAAGTCCCCAGCTATTCCAGCTGGTTCTCGCCTGACCACATCCACCACTGCGAGGTCCGGTTCCTCCCAGAGTTCTTCGATGCTCGATCCCCTTCCAAAAACCCTAGCCTCTACAAGTACTACCGCAACACCATCGTCAGCCAATCCAGGGCCGTCAACCCTTCTCGGAAGCTCACCTTCACGGAGGCTCGCAAGGCTCTCGTCGGCGACGTCGGCTCCGTTCGGAGGGTTTTCGATTTCCTCGAGGCGTGGGGTTTGATCAACTACACTCCTTCCGCGCTCAACAAGCCCCTCAGGTGGGAGGACAAGGACAGCAGCAAATCCGCGGCTGCCTCCTCTAATGGCGGCGCTGAATCCCCCGCCGGCGGTCCCAAGGACGGGTCTTCGGGGCCCAACAAGGAGAGCCCGAAGAAGAGGACTTGCAATGGCTGCAAGTCTGTTTGCAGCATTGCCTGCTTTGTTTCCGAAAAGGTCTGTTCTTGTCATTCTTTTGCTACCATTGATTTATTTGGAATTGAACTTGATTAGCTTGATGTAATTGTCACTCTATTTGAACTTCATAGGTTTCGTTTGATCTCCGTTCGAATTGATTAGTTTAAGGAACATTTGATCTTGTTCGAATTGATTAGCTTCGATTTTGCTTTGCAATCCCGTTTAGTGTTATATTTGGTAGCTGCAACTGATGTTTTTAATTTGTTGTTGGGAACAGAATGACATGACTCTGTGTGCAAGGTGCTATGTTCGCGGCAACTATCAGATCGGCATAAGTTCTTCCGATTTCAGGCGGGTTGAGATCAATGAAGAGACGGGGAGTGGCTGGGCTGATAAAGATACTCTGCATCTTCTAGAAGCCCTTATGCATTATGGCGACGATTGGAGGAAGGTTGCGCAACATGTTGGTAGAAGCGAGAAGGAATGTGTGGCTCATTTTCTCAAGATTCCTTTCGGTGAGGAATTTACTGGGGATTTGGATTACAAGCAGACTAATGGAATGAAGGACGATGCAGGTGGTGCTGAATCTGGATTGGAGGGTGATGGTGATGGTACAACACCGTCCTTAAGTAAAAGAATGCGTCTCACGCCTCTTGCGGATGCGAGCAACCCAATTATGGCTCAGGCCGCCTTTCTGTCAGCTCTGGCGGGCGTACAGGTTGCAGAGGCTGCTGCTTCTGCTGCCGTAACAATGCTGTGTGAGGCCGATTATGAAACAAGTAAAATGAGCGTTCCATCTCTGGCTTCGAATGCAAGACAGCATGAAACTGATGCCGAATTAAATGGAGACAATAAAACTGACCCGGATGCACTGGGGGCAGCTTTTGTAGATGCAAATTCACAGCTTGAGAAGGAAGGGCTGGATGTGGGAATAGCAATCTCTGGGATTACAGAGGTGCAGATGAGAGAGATCCGAAACAAGATTCTTCGCTTCGAGGCATTGGATTTGCAGATGGAGAAAGAATGGGAACAACTGGAGCAAATGAAAAGCATGCTCTTCGTCGATCAGATGACGCTTTCGTTTGATAAAAGTTCTGCACCAAAAGCTGCAGAACTGGCTGAGGAGAAGAATGTAAAAGCGAATTGATTTTTCGTCGTTCGCGTATGTTTTTATTTGCCTCAATGCAAGTACGACACATTTGTTAACCTTAAATTCAATTTATAACAAGCATTGTTACTAATCACAAGAAATGTTATGTGCACCGTAGTCGTTCTATATCAAAACGTTACATTGTGTATTTTGACAGCAGAGGATAACAAATATCTATGTACATATACTTTTCCATATTCTACCCATTTCACAACATAGCTATCAAGTTAAAACGTCTCTTGCAAGCTACTCGGATTTTAAACCCGTTGACAAAAAGATCGAATTTCATCGACTCGGCTTATTTGCCTAAACCAGTGCTGTTATCTAACCCACCGAATTTTCTAGCTTCAAGCCAATCAATTGGTTCACCTCGGACCCAAACTCGTCAGGGAGCTCATTGAATACATCCCTGCAGAACCCGGATATCATAGCGGCCATGGCTTTCTCATACTCAATTCCCCTTTGCTGAAAGTAGAATAGCTGGTCTTCACCAATTTTGGAGGTACTCGCTTCATGTTCTATTCGAGCTGTGGGATTCTTTACCTGTTAAACACACGAGATGAACTCATTAAGGAATAAACGACTACTCCATTATAGTTCCACATTCTACGGGCACTAACTGGACGAAAATCAAACAACATATTGGAAAGGAATTGAAGTGGAAATCATTATCACCCAAAAACTGCATATAGTTAGAACTAAAGAGATTAATTACGGCCATTGAATGCCATTATCAGCCAAAAAGTATAAATTGGAGTAAGACGAGGACCGAAAAACTTCAGAATTCTCAAACCTACCTAGAATAGATTAGATTTTCACCAGATACAGAAAGTCTTGAATGTACTGAAAATAGTTCGAACGCCTACTGCAATAAAGACATGCCTAAGTAGCTCATATTTGTTTGTCATGCATGACGACAGTTGCATATCAGCGTGTCTAATCTTATTCCATAACCTCGGTAACAGACTAGACGGTAACCTATATATGAACACCAGGCTCTTGATGCCTCCCACGGGTGATGCTTTTCCAATTGATAAGAACTACAGTGGCTTCTCTAAGGAATCGAAGGAAGCATCATATGAAGTATAAACCATCCAAAACAAAATGCATTTAGCACAAGAATAGAGGGCCAGGGTTAAGCAGAAGGGCAGAGTAACACAAACTAATGCAAGAATGCAATCCAATGAAGGATCAATTCAATAAATCATCACACTAAATAACCATCACGCTAAGGCAGTTATAAATACCAACGTACGTGATCTTATGCCAAAAACAAAAATAGACAAGATCAAACGAAGTTACCTGGATGTATGGGTAGGTGTTGGCAGCCGCAGTATCTCCAATAAGCATTGAATCACACTGCGATGAATTTTTAGCATTCTCTGCTTTGGATTGAACTTGCACAAGGCCCCGATAACAGTTCCTTGAATTTCCAGCTGATATGCCCTTTGAAATAATTCTACTTCTTGTATTTTTGCCCTTGTGTATCATCTTTGTACCTGTGTCTGCCTGCTGATAATTATTAGTCAAAGCTACTGAGTAGAACTCACCCACAGAATCATCGCCCTCCAAAACAACACTCGGATACTTCCAAGTAATGGCAGACCCTGTCTCCACCTGCGTCCAAGATATTTTCGAGCGAGCCCCAGCACAAAGCCCTCGCTTGGTAACGAAATTATAAATCCCGCCCTTCCCTTGCTCATCCCCGGCATACCAATTCTGCACCGTGGAGTACTTAATTTCCGCCCCCTCACCACAATACAACTCTACCACTGCAGCATGAAGCTGGTTTGTATCATAAGACGGTGCAGTACACCCCTCTAAATACTCCACAAAACTCCTATCATCAGCCACTATCAAAGTCCTCTCAAACTGCCCCGTCTCCAACGCATTTATCCGAAAGTAAGTTGAAATCTGCATTGGGCACTTAGTGTCCTTCGGTATATAACAAAACGATCCATCACTAAACACAGCGGAGTTCAAAGCAGCATAATAGTTATCCCCAGTAGGAACCACTCTACCCAAATACTTCCTAACTAAATCCGGGTACTCCCTAATCGCCTCCGATATCGAACAAAAGATCACACCTTTTTCCTCCAATGCCTTCCTATGTGTGGTGGCTATCGACACGCTATCAAGAACTGCGTCCACCGCAACATTAGCCAATCGATTCTGCTCATTCAACGGCACTCCCAACCTATCAAAGTACTTAAGAAGCTCCGGGTCCGCCTCATCGAGGCTATTCAATGCGGGTTTCTTCTTGGGGGCAGAGTAATAACACATATCTTGAAAATTAATTACAGGGTATCGATTATCAGACCATTGGGGCTCCTTCATAGTCAAAAACTTCTCAAAAGCATTCAATCTAAATTCAAGCATCCAGTCAGGCTCGCCCTTCAGCGTCCAAATCAACCTAATCGTCTCCCTAGAAAGCCCTTTCGGAATTGAAAACGAATCTATATCGATATTAAACCCAAACTTCTTATCGTACTCGCGATTGCGAAGAAACTCCTCAATCGAAAGCTTACCTGAGGTGCTCGAATCGGAGTCAATCGGTTTTGGGTCGTACCCGACATCTGCTCGGACCCGGAAGACCCTTTTAGGAGTAGAGGTTTTCTGACCCGAAAGCTTCAAAGAATCGAGCTTTGGGTGAAACCCTTTTGGGAACTTGGGCGGTTCTGAAGCAGCTTGAGGAGAGAAGCTGGAGATTCCGTTGGCTAGCAGAGACGCCATGGTTGTTGTGGCTCAGGAACTTCAGAGACAGTTGGAGGAGACGCGACGACAAGAAAGACAATTGGAGAGATGAAGTGAAAAATTGTGTTTATCGCATTTAATTCGTGGCCATAGATTTCATAGCTGTCTCGTGTGCAACACAGGTACCTCTTTTGCCCTTTGGGCTCTTCGCTACTGCGATGGGGCAACATTGTCTTTGTGGCACAAAAATTTAGATGGTCGTAGAGTTTTTATCGGCCCCATATCATTTGAATGGGCCCGTCAAGGTTAAGGCTCAATAACCTTATCATTTGGATCGGCCCATACATATGCCGACGTCAGTCTTGTAATGAAAAACCTCTTCGGTTCGTTTGGTGCTTAAGATTGTAAGCGATTGTCCCTTCGGGGACATTAGATAAAATTGGAACGATCCAGGGAAGATTGTAATCGATTGCATGGCTCATGTTGAATTAAGAAATAGATGCTGATTTTTAAATTATCCATATTTATGGTAGAAAAATCATCAATCGGCCAAAATAACCATGAGCGGCTACGATATTATAGGTTTCTTCCTCTTGAACGAATCTGTAACCTTTATTATGTCATAAATAAAATTTATCCATTTATTCCCTAAGTTTTATTCATGACTAATCTATATTCAGAGCTTTCTCTAGTGCACATCGAAAATGCACATTTAAGTTACACACTTGAACAAAAGTCGTTAAATCATTTAACCTAATAAAATCTAACAGCTCTTTTTCAGACGTGTAACTTAAATGTTCACTTTTGTTTTGATATACAGTAGAGAAAATTCAATCCATATCCTCCCTTATGGATTAATAGTTAGTGAAATTGGGCCCATGACCTAATAATTAATTAACCAACTAAATAACTGGAAAGTACTCCCGCGTCCAAACACCCGGGAACACAGTCCCAGCGCCAACACCCGGTTTAAAGAATCCCACACCCCCAAACACATTTATTTTCGGGCCGAAAATTAAAGCAGCCCAAAGAAAGAAGAAAAAAATTAATTAACAAAATAAAATAAACCAACGGAGAAATTGATTTTCCCACCATTGCCGCGGATTTGGATTTCCTTGATTTGATTCCGCCTCTCGTTTCCTCGCCGTCGCCGGCGGCCGCATGTAAGTGCCTCTTCCTCCTCTGTCGACATTGTGGTGATTACAATTCCGCCGGCGTTCCATTATTGTTTTGATTTCGTTAAATGCATCACTGAAAAATTTACTATAATTTGATCGAGGTAGCATTAGGGTTTTGATCTGACGAACCAGGGAGAAATTTTCATATATTTGTACGGGTTGATTCACGACTGAGCTGAAATTACATGATTTTTTTTTGGCTCGAGTGAGATGAGTATTGGAGTGGACAATAATGACTCTTTGTTTCCATCAGAAATTGTTTACTATTTATTTTATTTTTTCAAAGATTGAATCTTTTTGTAATGAACTCTAATCTGCTGGGGGATTCGAACTTAGGTGCAAGGGGCGGGCACACTCTGCTCGTACCAAGTCGCCTAACCCTTATCTGCTAAATGCCTTTTGGGTCCATATTTGTCTCTTTTTTTGGGTGTATTATTACTACATCAAGGTTTGTGGAACATGGGACACTCTGCATACAACATTAGAATTTAGACGTTTTATGAACGAGAATGTATGATGCATGAACGGAGAAACAAGTACGTAGCGGTGAGAACGAAGAAAACATTGAGAGATACGGAAATTCTGACATTGTATTAGCTTACTTTATTGCAGTGCACAAAATCAAACCATGATAGTATCATTTACTGTATTTAGTTCAACTGTTGTTTTTGCAATGTAAGAATTTAATTCCACTCATGGGAAAATATTTATCAATAGTTTCGTCATAAGAGGAAAGCGTTGGTTAGTAGGTGTTACATGTGGAAGGTTGCAGGGGAATATGTTTATCGTCTATTATTACACTCTCATTTAGCCTAGGAGTTATGGGGTTGTATGTTATTTTGTGGTAGCTTAATTAGATTATGTCAGGTTACAATCACAACTTTCTTTTATGATGGTGGCATAGCTTTGTGGGAAAATCTGATAAGGTTGTACTATGCTGTATGTGGTGCATGTGTTTTGGAGGAACACAGAAGCTTTTGCTGCTTTAGGACATTCACTGATGGAATTGGGGTCAATTGTTGAGATAGCTTTTGATCGGTCAAATTCTTTGGTATATTTAGTTGGTTCCTGTCTTTTTTCAATCTTTTGAATGCTGCTTGTGTACTAGGCTAGTGTTTTTATTGAATCCAACTCACGATATAAAGTTATCGAACTATGAGCTCCTATAATAGTCTCTTAAACCTCTTTAATGCTTCAGCGTCTTTGGGGATTCAATTGTGCGAACTCTTAAATTTTAGCATTATCATGTTGGCAGATTCTTAGGACCAAATAAAGAAATGAAGGACATGGCGATGATTGAAGTTGCCAAGTTGCTCTTTCTATCTCTCTCTTTTCTGTCTTTCTTTTGCCCTAAACATTTGTTCAGAACATTCTAAACTTTCAATACCTCCCTCAGAACTCAATATCATCAATGATTTGTATAAAGCTAGCATGGTTCTATACATGCATGAAATCATATATTATCTTTTAGTCGTATACTTAACTGTCCAGAAAGGAAAGTTAGACACTACTATGATTGTTGAAATTGCCCTGCGGGTAGAAACTAGGAAATAACTCTACTTAGAAATTCCGAAGGTTAACATGATAGGGGGTGGGGGCGAGGGGAGGTTTGGACTGTGCGTTTAGGAGGACATTCCTGCTTCTGAGGTTTCGATGGATTGGGCTATGAGTAACTGAAATTTGGACTACTTTACGTTTTTCCCTAGCTCCTGGCCCAAATTTATAGATGGTTATTTTTCTATTTAGGTAAAATTGTTATAGTCCTGACATAACGTTTTTCTCGCTCTCCAACGCTGCCCCCTCTCTCTCCTCTCTATCTATCCTTTAAAGATTCCTTTCTTAGCACAAGCGTGAGAGACTCTAGATCTACTGCTCGCTCAGTCCTTCATTCCGATCATAGACTTGGTGAGAATTTCAAAACCTTGGCTCTGACTATCCATTGAGCTTTTTTTGTTTTGTTATACTTTGTACAGAATCAGTGGGGATCTAATGATTCAGAGAGTTCTATCTGAGTTTTTTTTTTTCTTTCAAATTAGACTTTCTTAGCATCGTTCTTTCGTTGTGATTTTTTATTAGATTAATTGTTGTTTTGTGTGGTTATTGCATGAACTTTAAACTTGATATACTTGTTATTTGATTGAGGTGTAAGAGTATAGGTGGAGATGTGAACATCCAGAAGGATCTATATGTGATCTTTTGCAAATTAGACTTTTTTAGCATTTTAAGTGTGATTTCAGATTTAATAATCAATTGAATTTAAGCGATATTTGTTTGTTATTGATATTAAAATTAAACGTCTATTTCTCTGTTGATTGAGCTAAAACAACTGCATGAACTTTAAACTTTTGCTGTATTTGTAAATTGATCGAGGTATAATAGTATAGATGTTGATCTTAAGATCGAGAGATCTATCTGTGGTCTTTAGCAATTAGACTTTTGTAGCATTTTCTGAGTGTGATTTCAGATACAAATTAATTAAATTTAACCGATATTTTTTTGTTGTTGTTTTTAAATTTAAACTTCTATTTCTAAGTTGATTGAGCTAAAACAATTGCATGAACTTTAAACTTTTGATGTATTTTGGTAAATTGATTGAGGTATAACAGTATAGGTGTCGATCTTAAGATCGAGAGGTCTATCTGTGGTCTTTTGCAATTAGACTTTTGTAGCATTTTCTGAGTGTGATTTCAGATATCAATTAATTAAATTTAACCGATATTTGTTTGTTACTGTTATTAGATTTAAACTTGTATTTCAAGTTGATTGAGCTAAAACAATATCATGCTGATATAAGAATAGCTTTGTCTCTCTGGTTCAGGACTTACGGTTATCATTGCTACTCATTTCACTTTGTAATCATATCATATTATAATTTGGTAAAAGCAATATTATATTAGTCATGCTCATCTTATACGGTCTTCAGTTACCATGTGCTAGGAAAGATTGTGATATTACTTTTTTCGTTGCAGGGTAAAACTTTAAAACACGAAATCTGTCAGCATGAATCAACAGAGTCAAGGAACGGGCTCTTTATCTTCGCCAGACCCCCCTATGAAGCGAAAACGTGGACGTCCACGTAAGGATGAGAACTTGGCTCCTGCAGAGAGTCCGACCATGATGCCAGGACCTGACAGTTCGAAGAAAACTAAACAGAGTGCAAGTACAAGTGATGATGTTGAGAATGAAATGGTAGGCCAGGTAGTCACTGGCGTGATTGAGGGGTCATTTGATGCTGGATATCTTCTGAATGTTAGGGTCGGAGACACTGACACTCAGCTGAGGGGTGTTGTATTTCTACAGGAGAAAATCACTCCCATTACTCCAGCAAATGACATTGCTCCACATATTATGATGTGCAAAAGAAGAGAAATTCCCATACCCCCTCTCAACGCACAATCTCAGCGTTCTGATTCTGCCTGCCCATCAGAACAAAGTAATAGGCAACCTGTTGAGGAGAAACCCCAAATACCTACATTTCCTAACCAAACTCAATCCTCTGTCCCTCAGTCTGGAATCCTGGAGTCACTTGAAAACAAACCTTTCTCTTTTGTGATTCCTCCGGTTGTTAATTTGCCAAAGAATGATGCAGTCCCGCCCTTGGGAGGAAAAGTCATGCCACAGCAATTTCCAGAACCTGGAACTGATAACCAATCTGCCCCTGTGATGCCAAAGCCAGAGCATAATAATGTTGTTGAACAGGAGAAAGTGTTGGAGGAAGTTGAAGCCGCCACAATAATGGAAGGGCCAAATGGCGTAGAGGCCAATAAAGCATCAAAACCAGAAACAGCAGCTGAACCAATTGCTGACATACCAGTCGTTGAACCCGTGTGTAAGGCTCCTGAAATTCAAACTCAGGCTGTGGGTTCTGAAAAGAGTACATCAGTTGCTGATGAAGTAAAGAGCTTTGGACTTGAACTCAACCAAACGCCTGTATTTGCTGAACCCTCAGCAATAACTGTCATGCCAGTCGTTGAACTCAACCAAACACCTGCATCTGCTGAACCCGGAGCAATTTCTGTCATGCCAGTAGTTGAAACTGAAGTTAAGGATCATCAAATTCAAGCTCAGGCTGTGGATTCTGAAAATGAAAAGAGCGCATTGGTTCATGATGGTGCAAAGAGCTTGAATCTCGAGCTCAACCAAACTCCTGGATTTGCTGAACCTGCCCCTGTGGCTGTCATACCAGGCATTGAAACCGTATGCAAGGATTCTCAAATTCAACCTCCAGATGTCGGTCCTGAAAGGAGTTCATTGGTTCATGATGCGGTGAAGAGCCTGGACATAGAACTCAACCAAACTCCTTTTGCTGCTCCTGTTACTATTCCATCCGAATCAAAGATTGCTGCGGAAGGATCTATTCCTCCAGGAACTGCCGAACCTCAAATCCCTACTTCTGATGGCATTAGCAACGCGGAGTGTGACGTCGAAGATGTCATTCCACCTGCGCAATCGTAGATCTATGCGGCAACATCGATCATTTCGGTTTTTGGTATGAGAACGAGACAGTTAATAGTGTCAGAGTTTTTTTCTTTAGTATTTGGCATTTGAGGATGGTTTTTAGCATCAGTTTTTGCATTTCTGCTCGGGTTTTAATTTTTACCTTTCGGATATTGTTGGTAACTATTTACAAGTTTCTGCATGTTTTTGTTTTTTACTCTTTCCCAAATCTTGTTTTTAATCGGTTTTTGAGAATTTCTCCAAACACCATTCGTAAAGCCAAGTTTCTGTATGTCTTCTAAAACTTCACTCAAAATATTATGGAGACGTTTGGCCGAAGGAACTTCGTTCTAGCTATGTTAGTATTGTTATGTATTGATTGATTTTTAATGATTTTTGGAGATTTCCGAGTTACTGTATAAAAACCGTGGAGTTATAGCTCACAATTTTTGTTAAAAATGCAATTTGATTTTTCATAAGATTTTATTCATTCGAAATAAGGAAAATGTAATAAGCCCTTTGAAAACAGTCTTATAATTTATTTGAAAATATCATGAAAATAAGCATTATGATGGTTTTAGGTGAATTTCTCAAAACTGATTTTTTTTTTTCTTTTACAAACAAAAATACTCTAGGACTCGATAAATATTAAATAGTAAGTCAAACGATCCTAAAATTCAACATACCCTCAATTTAGTAATATAGTTACAACTTGAATATCTTTAATCTTCCATCAACCTTCAAATTCAACATTCTTATCTAGTTATTCGACAATAAAAAGACTAGACGTGTAAAACTAAAATCATTTAAATACCAATATGTAAGTACCTAACTATTTGCCTAATCTTCTATATCAGAAAATTGTGGATGTGGGGAGGGGAGCTAAGGAAGAGAGAGACAAGAAAGTGTTGTCTTCTCATATCAAAATATTTCTTTAGGAAATTAGAACTTAGAAGTACAAGGTAATCATTCTCATAGGGTATGGAATCAGATTAAAGAGTTTTTATTTTATTATAATACAGCTATATATTTATATTTAGCCACATTTTTTTTTTGTCAAAATTTATATTAAGCCACATTGAGTTAACCACATAATTAAGTATCGAACTTGTCATCCACAATAGTGGAACTAAGTTGGCAATTCACTCCGATGAAGAAGAGGGCGATTGTGGTTGTGATTCACGCGGTGTTTCATTCCTCATGCGTTATGATAAGGTAAACAACATTGTTACTGTCACATTTCTAGATTATATTAGTAAAAACAAATCCTCATTTTAATTTGAGTAGAATATATATAGTATGGCCGAAAAATGACAAGTAAATTATTGAAGCATACAAATTCAGTTCTCAAAATTCTTGGGGAGTTTGGGCTAATGAAAATCAATATAAGAGATGGACGCGGTCCGGATTCAATCCGTTTCATCCCAAAATCATAACCAAACCAATTACAATACAACGATTCGATGTGGTTGGATTCGGTTGGGCAAAATTTTCCTAACAAAATCAAACCAAACCAAACCATTGTTGACGGGTTTTAGTTCGGGTGATTTGGGCCTAACCCATTAAGTTTTTCTTTTTCATCTTTTCCAACTTTTTAGCCCATTCTAATAAACAAAAATTCAAAAATTTACTACATAGTTCTTCAAGTACAATCGCTTCCAAATGGATGGCAACTATTGTCACGCAAAAAATCTTGCAAATACCATCCTAAAAATATGTTAAAAGAATGGGATGTTTTTGGAGTAAAGCTCCAATGGCTAAAATTAAAAAAAAAGCAGGTAGATCAAACAACAAATCACAAATCACCGCTTTTAATTCTGTTTAAGCTCGAAAGTTAAACATTTAAGCTTAAATCATCAATGAGTTTATAAAAAATTGGAGCTGTCAATAAATAGAACAGTAGAGATTACAGCCTGCAGATTCTTTGAACATTTACAGAAGACAAGGGAACAACAAATCGAAATAGCTGGAGAACGATACGATAGTCACTTCGTCTTCAATCAGGTTTCTTCAAGTTCAAGCAATTTTCAACTGCTTGGCCGAACAATTCGCGGACCTCCTTTAATTCTTTCTCTGACACCAGAATATCATTGAGATTGTTAGTTATCACAGCAGCCAATAAACTTTTATATGAAGTGCAGGGAGTAGTTCTCAAGATACAGGGGAAAGATACACCTGCAGCTTCGAGTTGCCTCTGGAGTTCTTGGCCGACAGCGTCATTTTCAGCCTAAAAAGTTTCACCAAAAATTGAGAAAGAGAGAGTATGAAGCCCAGTTAAATGAAGTAACACGAAAATTAAGATCTTGGATACTGAAACAAGTGCACCCCATACCTGCAGTTCTGCAATCCGTTTCAGCTGTCCTCCTTCATCTCCATCGGCTAATGGAAGTGAGGCAACTAATGCATCAAACTGTGCAAGAATCAGGCAGTAGTATCAGCACAAGAGCGGAACGAAATGATAAACTAGATGTTATTGACACATGAACTCATATCAACAAAACATAAGCAAAAGAAAGGATTATACTGACAATAAGGATTACAATGCTAACAATTGGACCGCAAACAAGCTTAAACTATCACATTATGCCAAATCCGGTGGAAATATAAAAATATACTTTGGATTATAATAGAAGAATTCATTCAGGAAATGAGCCATGTGCACGATTGAGCTGTTTAGAATATGGTAACTTGGGTCGCCATAAGTAACAAAATTTTGAATACTTGACATGATTCATGATAGTAGGGTTATTAAACACGGAAATATGCTGCACCTGCTTAGCAGCCTTAACCAGAGCTGCACCCATGAGCTTGGGTTGTTCAGCAAAACTTGCAGCATCCTCGGTAGGATTAGCTGGCGGTTCTGGGTAATTCGGTGAAAGTTGGACTGGAGGAGAATCCCTTTGTAGTGTCCCAAAGGTATTGAAGGCAAGAGAAGCAATTGTGTTCACTTGTCCCTGCAATTGGGAGATTATGTCCATCGAGCAATCTCACCCTGCGGGGAATTTGTTTGAAGGAAGCTAATAGGTTACCAAACTCTAATACCACATAAATAAACTCAAGAAAACCGAACAAAAACATCCCATAACGTGGCTGAACAAAATGTTCGGAGATGTAAGCTTCTTCGTTTTTACTTGTTGATTAACAAATAAACATTTTCCTTGTTGGCACAATGAAACATAGAACTAGTCAATACAAAATTCATACAGGGTAGCGATTTTGACACGCCTTTTTTAACTCTCCGCACTCCAAATTGAACATTTTATTATTTTCTCGAAGATAAACCTCTCTAATAAGGACTATTCCAAACACGGGACAAAAGGGGTTTCTCGGGTATTGCCCTAGTACTACGTAGTAACACTACGTAGGACTGAAGATTTTTCAGGGTTTCTCCTATCGATTCATCAGCAAGTTACCAACACAAAGGCATGAATCAAGCTTCATATAGCAGCTTTTTTTCCGACCGCATTTTGGAAATTATTATTTGTTTTTTGTCTCTAAATTTAAGTACTACGGAAGCGTCCACCATGAAAAATAAAATAATTTTTAGAAAAAGAGAGAGAGAAAAAGAAAAAATCTTGACAATGCAGTTATTTTCTACAATGTATATACTCTGTCTGACGAGGGTCAATAAAAAGGCAAACCCACAAATTCTAGAGAATCGCCAAATAAATAGCAATGAAAAGAGTCTAAATTTCTGTTTGGACAGCGAGAAAATTGAAGCTCCGATGAACAAAGAGAGCCTGGTGGAAGTGTATCGGTGAGGTTTTCGAAAACCTTTGGGGGCATATAACACTAAGTTATACCAATTGTATCAGACAGGAGAAGAGAAGAGAAGAGTTGTACCTCGCTACTGAAACGTCGTCGTTGGAAGAGGTGAGCGTCGTAGCGACGGTGGTCTCTGCAACTCTCAGAGAGGGACAGAGGAGAGAAAGAGAAGCTACTCGCGAGAAGTTGGTGGTACTTTGTAGAAGCGTCGAAGCATTTTGGGCCAGCCCACAAAGTAATAAGTGGTCAACACTTTAGGGCCTTTGGGCCTGTCACGTAGCCCACAAACTTAATCCCTGAGGGCGTTCTCGAGAATGCCAGTAACAATTTCCTAATATGCATGAATGTCTGTCTACTATACACTGACATCTATAACCGTTGGATCCTTGATTGTTGGACTTCTGTTGCACATCCGACGCTCCATATTTTAAAATTTTTCTAACCCTAATAAAATCAGACTCAATTAATCAAAATCACGAAAAATTTGGTCATGAATCGGCAAGGTCCCAAAAGTAGGAGTGCATAAGCTATGAAAGTAATACGAGCTGTGACCACCGCATCAATTAGATGAGTTTAAATTTTGATATTTGTGCGGTTGGTAGATTACATCGCACTCTTCTACCCCTAATCATTGCAGTGGCGATGTTCACCACACCTGTAAGGCCGGGATTCACGAAAAACAATACATGCAAAACTATAAAACCAAAATATTCGAGAAGGCTTCCATGAATGCAATAATCTCAGCAATACAAAATTACATCCAAAAGTACTTCTCCAAGAAAAACAAAAAACAAAAAAATTCAGTCTCAATTCAAAAACAGTATTATTATCGGTCTCTGGAGTCGAATAAGGAAAAAAGCTCAACTCAGCTGTACCCCACTTGTTGCTGCTGCTGCTGTGGCTGCTGGTAATTACCGTACCCGGCAGCAGGATAGCTTCTATAGTACACATTAGGGTCTTGGGAAACTTGCGCGTACCCATAGCCATTGGGGGGAGTTGCATATCCATAGTAGCCGCCACCACCATTCCATTGGCTTGGATCTGCCTGAGGCTGAAAAGGCCATCATAAACATGTCAGTAAAGTTCGGGGGCATCTACAAATTTCAAGTTAAACGGCTTTCTGTTCAATTAAAGCACACACCTGCTTGTTTGAAGGACTGCGCCCCCATGAAAGACGGATATTTTGTGCACCCAGTTGGGATCCATTTAGCACACACAATGCTTCTTCAGCACAGCTTCTGATGAAGCATAAGCACAAAACAGAAGATTCGATTCAGTGAGATCCATGAAAACAATCCCCAAAGAGAAGACTAGCAGATCTGCTCACCTGTCTGCAAACTGAACAAACCCACATCGCTTGCCCGTTGGTATCTTGACATGCACTAGCTCACCGTACTTGCTGAAAACTTGTCTCAAATGGTCGTCAGTAACATTACCATCCAGGTTTCCTACAAATATCTGCAACAAAAATATTCAAAGTCACAAGTACATAGCGGAAAAAGTAATTTCAAAACTGGAATAAAACACAAAGTACCCACAGTTGTATTGTTCGGATCACTCTCATTCTTTGCACCTTGAGAATTTTGATATGAAACTGCATATGAAAAAGTTCAACTAACAGCTGAGATATGCAGAGTAACATTTCACAACCCCCTTATGCTATCAATAAAAGAAACAAATGCAAGTGTAGACAATCAAACATTTGCTGGCCATTCTTTCTCCCATCAAACAAAACGAAAAACAAATTAAATAAAAACAATGTAAACAATTCACTGCCCATATATGTGTTCAGAACAGGGAGGAAAAATAACCATTACGCTAATGCAATAATCTTAGGGCTAATCAACAGAATTAATATCGTCTAACCACATTGTGCCACATGTTAAGAGACCCAATAAGCAGTATGCATAGCAGAAAACCATATGCATGTGCACACATAGTGCCAGCCTTCTAGTCCCTGAACAAACACAATCTGCAAGGTCTAACCAAAATATAGTATGAATCTGAAACGCAGATTAATCCAAGTGAGCAATGCCAGTATCAGACCTTACTCAGTAGTTTCCATCAGTATGGATGATTCTTACACTCGCATTACCATCACATAACAATCAAATATTATTGACAAACAAAAATTTGGTCACAAATATTTCCCTATGCTAAACCCGAATCAAAACAGACCAAAAAAAGAGACCAAGCTTGACCTACATGCGAACTGTTAGAGCTGACTGTGCTTTAATTGTAAGAAGTAAAACATGGAATAAGATTGTTCAAAGGCTGACAAACCATGGATATTGTCATGGTAGTGCCACATTCCTCTGTGCTCCTTGGCCAGAGATTTGAAATTTAGCATGTACAACATTTAATGTCAAAGTTGCTTAACTGGTTGGCCAGATTGGTTCTTTACCAGTTTCCCAAGTGTCATTGTTATCTCCATGGAATTATCCAGTTCACAAATTTAGTCCAATGAATCAATCAACCCAAATTAAGTATACGAGCATGGCCCAGTCTGGTTTAAACTACGATGGTAAGACCTAGTCCAATATCATGAAAAGCCTAAATTATGAGGTACTGACAATGATGGCCAGCCAGATAGATAAAGTTCCAGGAAATTCCAATGGGTTGCAACAGAAACACCTTCCAGAACCCTTCCTCAGGAATTGAAGACAACAAGACTAATCAGAGTCAATCAATATGTGGACCACAAGGAGGAACAGTAAAAGTGAACGAAAATGTAAAAGGCAGATGGGGGCAATACGTAAGGAATTAAAGTTGTAAATATTTTGGAGGGCACGTTACTAGACAAACAAGATAACTTATCCACCAGTATACAGGTATCATGCTAGAGTGAAACTAGAACAGTCACAACATGTAACTTCACTGAAAGCTGAACCAACAGAATGGGCTGGAAAAGAAAAATTAAAATTCGAAAATGTAGCATAACAAATGCCACATAAGAATAAAGGCCAGTACGTTAAATGTGAAACTGACCTAAGTGAGGCCACGCACTAAGGGGAAACCATTTCAGCTGAAATCAGTAGCTGGCCCTTATATGACAGAGCCTCCTGACACCCTGCTTTGAGACAACAGGAGTTCTATAAGTTGTCAAGACTTTAATATCATTTACTTTTGCCCAAATCTTCTATTAAATTTATATGAATTAAATGAATTGGAAAGTACTGCTCATCGTCGAGAGTAAAGCTGAAATGAAGCAAACTTAGCCAACTGAAAAGTAATGTTTCGCACACTGGATATCATATCAGAACTGGAATGCACTACCTTACTATAGCATATTCAAGTTAGTAATTCATATTGGGAAAAACTAAAGAGGGAACACACCAGTCAAAACAAAAGGCCACACGTACAAATATTTGCATACAGCCACAACAAAATGCCACAAATACATGAAACCATAAAGAACATACCTTTTGAAAATTGCTGACTACCCCCGGCATTTTTGTTTGCTGCCGGCCCAATTCGCATAGGCCTTGTTGAGCATAGAACTCCATTCATCTCAGTCATGGCACGCATCTGTTCGGACTCATCTCCAAACTTTACAAACCCATATCCCTTGGTGCGCCCTGTGAGCCTATCAATGACAACCTTGGCACTCTTACATGACGGATAATGGGCCCTGAATGTCTCTTGTAGCACATAATCCGTCACATCAGCAGCCAAATCTCCAACAAATATCGTATAATCCAGGGTGTCATCAGAGCGCTTCTCGCCGGCAGATGCCCAGTTCAATCTGAAATTCTGGGCACCATTTGGCATTGGGGTACCATTGAATGTCTGAAGCACTCTTTCTGCACCAGCACGGCTATTGAACTCAATGAACCCGTAACCCTCTGATTGACAAGTTTGCTTATTGCGGATGACTTTCACAGAAACAACCTAACAAGAATATAAATAAACCCCGACCCTCCAATTATATATTTATGATTGCAAGAAAACACCTGTATATCTATATCCTTCTAAATACACAGAGATAAACGTAAATTATATTAAACACACTAAAACATTGCCCCGTCAGAACTAAAATTCAGAGCTTTAAACGTATACGTATACGAATGTATGTATAAATATATATATATATATATATATATAATTGGGTGTAATTATAAAGCAAAAAAAGGGATCTAAGAAATATTAATGAGAGAAGCAAAGAACCTCGCCGGTGTACAGAAAAATACTGTAGAGATAGTTCTCCTCCATCCAGTACTGCAAGTCGCCGATCCACAGCGTGCGGACCTCGTCGGCGGAGGCGGGCTGGGAGTGCTGGGGGACCTGCGGAGCCGGAGGGGCCACCTGCGACTGCGGGGCCCACATGGTGGGTACCTGGGCAGTCGGCGGTGGCATCATCATGTAGGGCTGCGCCGGTTGCTGCCCGTACTGCTGAGCAGGCTGCTGGCCCAATGCCGACGGAGCCACACCGCCTGCACCCGGTTGCATCATCATGTGAATGTAGAGATAGAAGGAGTGGAGAGAGAGAAACCCTAATCGAGAGGACGAAAAGTTCCTGAGAGAGAGAAGGAGACAATGAGTGAGTCGGAGAGATTTTAAATGCAGAGCGATTAGATTAAGGATTTGGATTTCCTAGGAACAGACACGTAAGCCGTTCGCGTGGCAATTTTTTAATATATTTGGGCTTGTCGGGGCATGTGGCCCATCATTGTGGATCCTATTTTGTCCACGTCTACAAAAATTAGGCTCAATTGTACCAAGGCCTGCACTAAATGGGGCCCGGGTTCACCGAAGTCCGCAATACATTGAGCTCCAAGTTTTAATGGCTCAAATTATAATTTTTTTGGAATGGTTCTTTGTATACCTAATTTTCGTCTTTTGACACTCATCAATTTTATTTAATACAAAAATATTTTTATACCCATAAATAAAATTATTACAAAGGACTTAATGATTTTTTAAGGAAAACAATTATTTTCTTTAGACACCCATACGTTTTTTCACTATATTCATGTCATTGATGCACCTTGCTGTTATGGTATGCACTGCAATCAAATGACATTTTTTTAAAGGAATCATATAAATAAGAAAATTTCAAATGGGGTTGTGGCATTGAGAGAAATGGGTGTCCAAAGAAAAATACATTCATAAAAATAAAAGAATGGTATTCTTGAAAATTTAGTAAATTATTTTGAGTGTTCAAAGAAATGTGTTAGTAAATTGGGTGTCAAAAGACGAAACTTGGGTGTATAAAGAACCACTTTTTTTTTCTAGTTTATAGGCTCTACTATTTGCACAATTTTTTTTTCTTTGTAATTTAGATGAATTTAATATAATTATTCTATTTTTTTTTAAATGTAAAAATGGCTCAATTATACTAATGATCGTGAAAACATTGCTCCTTGAAAGAGCAATGTTTTGAGTCTCTTTTTTCCCTCCATCGTCAAGTCTGTCGAGAACTTCGTCAAAACTAATGACATGGATCCTATATGACCCCCCTTTAATTTTCTGCCACATATGATCTCACATCAACATCTTTACAAATTGTTATGCGATAAAATGAGACGTTAAATATCAATATTGAAAAAAAAACACATGACAATTTGAATAGTCGAGCGTTTGTTGCAATGGAACAAACTCGAAAATATTCGAGTATCATTGAGTCCTACGTAAGTACAACTACTAATGCAGACAGGCCGACATATTACACAGGCCGATCACCCAAACAAAACTTTTTGTTCTCATCAATCAAGGGGAAAGGTGAGTAATTGTAACTTTCCAGTGGTAATGTGAAATTTCACCATCCTTTGGGCCAATAAAATAATTATGCCTATTTTCATGTGAGCCCGACAACGGTGAAAACAGCTTTGACGAACGAAGACCATGAAACGACAACACAGATCGCCCGCACTGTAAATTTTTTTTTATTTTTTGGAGTCAATAGGTTTCAGCTCGACTCCCAGTTGCGAGTTTGCCAACACAAAAACTTCAAATTCTGCAATCTTCCGCAATGCTCTGGATCTGAGCACTCGAAAGAGAAAAGTAAAGTCTCCAACTTTTTACTGGTACGGATCACTAATCTTTTCATCCATCAAGTTCTATAAATTCATTTGATCCCCATTTGCTTAATTTAATTGGGATTTTCATGTAATTTAGTAGCCATTGAAGTGAATTATCACACCTCCCGTACTTTGAATTTTGTAGATTTTCTGGGTTTTTTGTCTTACAAGCAATATGTATGAATGAATAGAATTTCGGGGGAATTTTGGATTTCGTTGGATTTGTTTGATATTTACATGAAGCAAAGAAAAGGGTAGTCATTTTTTTTTAATTGGGTTTTTACTGGTGTGATCAAGGAGTTGGTTAGATCTTTTTACTTGCGTTCAAAATCGAAAACCGAAAATCGAAATGGATTTGCATTTGAAGAATTTGTTTGATAGATTCCAGGAGCAATTTGGGTCCGGTCCAGGGCTTGGTCCGGGATCAGGGACATGTCTAATGAAGGTAGAAGGCATTGCTCCAAATTTTATTAAGTCCATCTTTAAAGCTTCAGCAGCTTTGTATAGGACTGACCCCTGGAAAAGGTTGTGTCCCGGGCATGTTTTTGGTGTCCGGGTTGGGAAGGATACAGACTGGTCTGGCAAGAAACAGCCTTTTCCGTGTGCTCAATTCGTTGGAGGGGATGGTGGCGATATAGGGTTTCACATGTTTCGATCTCAAAGTGATGCCAAGAAGATGACAGGTTCGAGGGAGACAGTTCAGGTGCCTAATGTAGAGCTTTTACGGGTCACATATGAACGCGAGGCATTGATGTTTCCCTCGAATAGGAAAATGATCAAATCTTTGTCACTGGAAGTGTCAGGGAGTGATCGTTTCCCTGTCATTGATGTTGCCAGATGCACGTCATCGGGGAGTCTTAGGTTTAGGCATCCGAGTTCTGAAGAACTTAGGTTTGTGTATGCATTCATGAAAGCCATAGCTCTGGTGCACCCATTGCTGCAGGAAGACAAAGAAGGCGGTCCAAAGTGGTCGAGGTTAATGCACTTTGAACCGTTTATTGAAACAGTTGATGTTCAGTGGCCACAAGAAATGGCCAAAGGTTATGATCTTGTTGCAGTTACAATCTCGCACCCACCTGGCCAGGCGTACGAAGAAAAGGCTAGTTCAACGGCTAGCTCAACCCCAACCAAATATGCAGAACTATCAAAAGAGGAGAGTTTTGTTGATATAAGAGTCTACTCAAATGGCAGCTTGAAGCAGTGTGCAGCATGTGAGAAAGAAGTCCACAGTGAACAGGCTCTCTCTTGTGGACGATGTCGGGCTGTGGTCTACTGTAGTTCTGTCTGCCAGAAGCAGCATACGAAAGAAACACATAAGAGCATGTGCGGTCTTTACAAGGCTATGATGGAAAGGGAAGAAGAGCTTGCGATGAACATCTTCATGTTTGCTTGTGATGCTGACCAACCTTGTAAATGGCTTGAATCATTGGGCATCCATCAGAAGGGCATGTGGAGGAGAAAGTGCAGTTGCTATTCTCACTGCCCTTTTGGTCTTCTTCCTGTTAAAGGCGGACTCTGGGATTCTTGGGGAGGGCTGGACGATGAAGAGTTTCCGCGTGACTCATCTTTTCAACATCATGTAAGAGATGGTATGTCGAGTCCAATCCTCCTCTCTGGTTGGTCAGAATACTACAACCTTCGGTCACTGCCATTGTCAAGCCCAGTTGCAGACATCCTCTCCCACCCATTGACGGTTTACTACATATTGACAACTCTCAACATCAGTTCAAAGAACTTACTGCAGAAGGGCAAGGAGGTGATTGTTCACTACCTAGGACCAGAGGGAGAGTTGGATTGGATGCCGGCATTTGCAGAGGTTGGTCATTTGCTCAATGGATTGGGGAACGTGCAAATCGTTATGGTAGGTTCTGAAGTTCCAACAAATTTGTCGGGGACAACTTCAGGAATCGGTAGCAGAGTGAGGGTGAATCTTGTTAGGGGCGTTTACCAGGAGGAAGCCTCCTACCTCCCTCCTCCCCATGTCATTGTTGCACTGAACTGTGGATTGGACAGCTATGCAAATTGGGGTGGAGCTCTTAACTCAATCAAGTCCATGGGCGTCCCAGCATTCTTCACCGATCAATCTGAACTCTCGTGCGCAAACGCTAAACAGGTTCTACGAAGTGCTGGACTGCATATCACACATCCTGTGACGCCAAATCCTTTCCGCTCGCCGGTGAAACATCACGAGCCTTGTAGCAATCTTCCTTCTTACAGCAATGGTTTTGTGCTTGGAGTAAATACATGAGCCGATAAACATGAAGTTTCAAGACTCAATCTCAACTCTTTCTTGTCATGATAGTTGTACTTTTAGCGTTACTTTTTTTGTCCCATTGAATTATAATAGCAACCTTATTGCATATTTGATACTTGGAAGATTTTGTAATTTTTCGGTGTGGTTGTTACCTCGTAATGGTATTACAAATCCACTCGTGTGATAAATGTGCATCTGTTCATTACTACTTTATTCAAAATTTATGACATATCAGTAACATCGTCTGTTCATATTATAACACGTGAATTAGCGCAGTCGGAGAATTTTATATTTGTGATCTTCGACTTCAACATATGTGAATCTTCCTCAAAAACTTAGGCTTGCCTTTCAGGTTGCTATTTTGCCAACCCATTACGATAAGCATTTTACAAATAAGTACTTTCCACAAAAGCAGATGATAATCTCTTTAAATTAGCAACCCACAAGATTAATACTTTTCAGCAACTTACCAAGGATAGAAGAACGATGTCCTGTGACCTGTCAAAGTTTGAATATTAGCCAATCAAAAATGACAACTCAAAGTTAACCTACCCTTGAGTCCAAGCTTGCCCATAACCCCAACTTGGCCACTAGGGTAGGGCCTATAAAAGCCAACCAACCACCTCCCTTTTCCTCCCTATTACTTAAGCCACATCCTACCTCATCCATCCCATTTTTGGATTGCAGATTTTAACTTTTTGCAAAAGCACTTCTTCTTGTTGGCTCAAAAGCACTTCCTTCTGTTGGCTCTTGTAAATTAAAGCAGCAATGGAGATCCCAGCCGTCCAACCTTACCAATATGTCTTCCCTTCTCATCTCATCTATCCATATCATTTGGCACCAGAAAACTATGTGCACTGGACTGAGACCCCTGAGTCTCACATTTTCTCTGCTGACCTCCCTGGTAATTTTAACAATCCCTCCTCTTAGTTTTCCAGAAAAAAACTTACATGCACCTCGGATGCCGGATTGTGGCAATATTCCAAGCGAATCACGCACTGTCACATTATAGTAACCTTCGAACGTGACAGTTTAAGATTGGTTTGGGATAACGCAACAGTGGCATCCACTTTGTATGGAAGGGGGAAGTTCTTCATATTTGACAACTTACCAATTTATTATCCGACCCAATTTTTCTTTCTATTGGGTCTTTTTTTCGGAAAGTGATTTTCGAGCACCTTTTTTTTCTCATTAGAATGCTGGTGAACTTTGTTTTTGGTTGTTGTTATACATGATATATAAAGCAGGTGTGAGGAAAGAGGAGATAAAAGTAGAAGTGGAGGACTCAGTGTACCTCATAATTCGAACACAGAGGATTGAGGAGGATCCCACAGAGCAGCCTAGCAGCAGGACCTTCATGAGGAAGTTCCGGCTTCCGGGTCGGGTCGATATCGAACGGATTTCAGCCGGATATGAAGACGGAGTGTTGACAGTCACAGTGCCAAGATCTTTGAGGAGGGCTTTCTTCATTGAGCCAGCTGATGTGCCAGAAAGGCTTGAAGTTCTTGCAAGGGCTGCTTAATTTTAAACATGGAAAATTAATTTCAAATAAGATTAATTAGATAATAAAATTTGGTTGTGGGGATTTTTCTTCTTCTAAGCATTGATGGATTGTACTGGATTTGAGTTCTCACACTATTGTACAAATGTTTTAGACTATATTCCGTCGGTTTCTCTTTAATTTCTTGCCATTTGAAGCAGCGGTGGATCCAGAACTTTTTCATTGGGGGTCAAGGTGTGAAAGTTCGTCAACTTTTTTTAGACAAAAAATACCCTCAAAATTAAACGATAGTACTACTATTCATGATTCATGTGAGAAACAACATTACAATCAACAATTTTTCACAATAATGTTTTGTATTCTAATAACGTTGAATTCATTAACAATAGAAGCAAAACTTCTGTCTAAATATATAACTGATCAAAGTGATATTTAATTCTTCAAGTTGTTTATAATATAGTTGAAAATTACTATGGTTTCAGAAAGAAAATAAAATCAGACTCATTGGCAAACTTGCATCAAGGAATTGTAGTTTTTTACTATGTGGATTAGATTCAAATAAATATTTTTTTAATAAGTTTTCAAAAACATAAGTATTCATGAGCTTAGGATTTCAAGTAAGTTGAGCAAAATATGTGTGATTGGCTAAGCATTTCCTCTTTTAAATGTCAAGAAAAGGGAGACGGAATCATGCGCACAGATTGTAGGTGCAACACAGTTGCACAAGCCTTGCGCGCACACATGCAAAGACAACACCTAGATACAGGCAGCCTCATTGTGACATTTCATCAAGCATGTACAGGGCAACCTTCAAAGGAACTTCACAAGTACAAGGGGTCAATACCAAGCCTTCAATGGAGGATTTTATAAGTTCAAGGGGTCAGCTGATCCCTGTTGACCCACTGTGGATCCGCGGGTGATTTGAAGTGATGCTTAATTATTTGGTTTTGCCTAAGAGGATCAAGATCCCTAAAGATTCTTTGTTTTGTCACAAATTGGAATAGTCGAATCATATGACATACATTCACCTACTGTAGCTAATCTCGACTTATTATATCAGTTTGAACGAACTTTTACTTTGAATATTTATTTCGGTTAAGTTTAAATTATCGTGGTTTTTATTACAAACGATATTATTTTTTAAATTACATTAATAGAAATAAGAGAGAGTATATTTCTTTAAATTACACTAAAAGAATGAGATAATTTGAACTCTGAATGAATGGTCAAACTACTAAAAAAATTGTTACTCGTCAATTACTATAGTTTCAGTTGTCATGATTTGACGCATTTAGTTTACTAATACTTGAAATTCAACGGCGACAATTTAATTAGGTGGATTTAATACTAATTAGTTTTCAACGTGAGAGTAATCTAAGATTTAATGGATGTATGGAAAAATCATACATATGACTTTCAAGTATGAACTGTTTGAAAATGTCGGAGACTCTATGCCACAATTGAAACTACAAAAACTAAAGTCCAACTTCGCCACAAATTAACCAACCAAACTTATACTACGAATTAAAAAAATTATTGTGCATTCTAAATTTTTTATAATTAAAAAAAAAAAAAAAATATATATATATATATACTTACGACTATGGAGGTCTAATTTTTTTGTTTTTTTATTTTTTTTGAAGTGTTAAAATAATAACACCTTAAATTATAGTAGTTGCAAAAAATCCAATCCCAAGCAAAATATCTTCCCTTGAGAGTTAAGAAAACAGTTTAAAAGTTGTTGCGGCCGCAAAGAGAAAGGGAATAAAATGTGCAAGTCACGAGAAGAAAAGACGGTTCATGGGGTTTTGTGTTGGGGTCCAATAATGATGCGGTTAGATATTTTTCCAAGGATCTAAATCTCTTGGGAATGGCCTTTAGGAAGATAACTGGAGGACAGCAGGCTGCAGTGTGGATTCATCGCCACGTAATATTTTTTATTTAATAATATATTATTACGTGCAAAATAAATTTTATATAACAATATTTTATTAAATTAAAATACCATGTAATGATAAACACATTTTATTTAATTTTCTCCCGTAGTGTAAGCATGAGGACCACACGATTCAGTGCCTTCAAAGTGAGAACTCAAAAGGACTTCGAGGGAATCTAGTGATCGCGTTGTCTCGTCCAATCATATGATTATATAAATATATTTCACATGATCTTGCGTTAGTTGCACTACGTGTCACAAAAATTACATAAAAACACGGAAAAAATAAAAGCAAAAATCCAAAAATAATTTTTTGTCCTTCATCTCGAAAGTAAAAAACGAAAAACATTATCAAACGAAACTCAAAATAATATTAAGTAGTTGATACAAAATTTACAGAGCCCAGCACATGCACTCGCATCTATCACAGTGGGAAAAACCGAGCATTCAATTTGAGGCGCATAAACCAAATCAATTTCATTTTCACTACTTAACTATGTAATTATGATCCCATCGGCCCGAGAATAATTTTTATGGAACTGGTTGACCGCTACGCGGCGTCCCAATCCAATAATACATTGTTATGTGAAGAAACTCACACTTGGCAATGTATTGAGTAGCGATGAATTCGTTCCATATAAATCAGTTTCCATGGGACCAGATGTAACTCTAGCAAATTGTCCTGTCCTGCTCCCTTCCCCCCATTGGACGTGTAAATTCAATGGCAAAATATACACGTCAGCATTAGATCCTAACTACCCAAGGTAACTTTTTACACATTGTGGAACTCAAGAAGTTACCCTAGTACTAGTAGCTCTCTTTAACCATTTTCATAATTTCAACGGCCTCCCTTAATCTCCTCTCTGTAACTTCTCTAGCAACTGTAACTCGGGCGGCATTCCTGCATTAAGATTAAGATGGTAGTAATTAAAGCTTAACGATCGTTAATTTAAGTTTCCTTAAAAAAAAAAAAGAGAGATTCTTTGCTTAAATCGGACTGACCTCTTCTCATTGTTGCCAGCCTTCCTGCTAAGTTCCTCAACAAGACCGTGTAGCCTTTTCAAAAGAGCGGGCGATTTGCGCACAGCTTCAGCGCCTTTACGATTAGCACAAACCTTCTTCAGAAGTTCCGAAGCAGTGAAATAACCCTCTTCCTTGTTCCTGAAGTTAGGGTAAGTTAGCCCTTAAACCAAGATAACAAAAGTTCATTTAACAAGCAAATTTGAAAATATATGGCTTTCGAACGAACCTTACAAACTCGCATACAACAGTTTCTACAGATCCCTGGCTGTCAATTAGCTCTTCAACTAGGTGTGGATAGCGGGCAAGGTTCCTCAGAGTTGAGAGCACGTGCTTCAGAACCTCCTGATCGGGTATGCTTCGGGTGGCAGAGCGAAAAATCTTCAGCAAAGTTTTAATAGCTCCAGCCTCCACGAGTTTTTCACAACATTTCTGGGAATGTGCAGTGGCCTTGTCTGCAAACAGGATTATAACGTAAGCACACCACGCTAGGATTACATTTCGTGTAGGAATAATGGAAAGACGGGGTGTATTTAAAATCCCATAGATCCATCTCAAAATCAATCAACTGAATGAAGAATCATGAACAAACTGTAAAATTGCGATAATGCATGCAAAGTTGAATGAAGAAATGTTGGAAATGGAGTGCATCATACAATCGCTGAGAACTTACCCAAAGTAACACAAGTGTGTAGAATGCCGCTGACACTTTTCATTGTTCGTAGCTCCGAAAGTGCTGCTACAAGTCTGTTTATAATGCGCATGCTGTCCTCTACATTCGTGGCAGACTTTTGCACTCTTAAGCGCAGCTCCAGGAGCTGACCTTCTGTCTCTTTCCGCCTTACAAGGTAGCCTCTCCAGCATGACTGTCACTCAAAATCGGCTCTTTTAATTTACTGAATTCAGCAATATGTACAAAATATTGGATAAACAATATGTACAAAACCGGCCAAAAATAATTCTACAGACTACAGTTTTTTTTTACCCTATTTGACGTTTTGATTCATAACAGAAACCCAAAACAACGGAAGGAACATTATATCAAATAATACATCAATCTAAGGTCTAGCTGCTAAAACATTATTTCCACATTCATGTAACTTCAAGTTTATCATAAATGCAGTGGACTACTACTTTAGCCACATTAACTGGTAACATAAGATCCTAAATGAATGAAACTGATGAGAAAAAAAGGAAACATTAAAGGATATATATCTTACTTGTATCACAACAATACATTGCCTCTCTCTAGTAGCTTTTTGCCTAGCAAACCACCCTCGAATATGAGACTGAATAATGACCGCAGAATTCGTTCTTAAGTTTAGTGACACAACACTCCTCCACCACCTTTGCAATTTCAACACACAGCATAAAACGTTATTTAGTTCAGCATCCATATAGAAGGGTCCTGTGCTATTCAAAGGACAACCATTGCGGACGATTGGGTGTAGTGAAGAAGCACCTGCAACAAACCAAAGCCATAAACATTTGTAACTATAAGTTTCTATTCAGAACAAGAACATGCAGCATAAATAAATAAAATGGGTACAAACCAGTCGGGAAGGGTTGTAGTAATATACCTAAGAGCCTATTTCGACTAATCTGCCCCCTGACTATCCGTTGAATTTCCATTGCAGCTTGTCTATGACGATGAAATGATTGACGCCATTTGAAGCATCGGATAGCACTTTGGATCTTTATTGCAGCCTGTCTTTGACACAAGAAGTGACTTCTGATCAACCAACCACGGAAGTATCTCTGAAATCATTTAAGCACACTACTGAGACATGATACTTACACAATAGAAAAGGGGAGAAAATAATAGTCACTCGTCTCGATATTATAAATATCAGGACAATAGAATTTAGTTGCATACAAAAGATTGCTTTAATATGACAAGGTTTCTACTGCCCTATATGCTCAGAAGAGATGGAGAAACACTTACTTGGATTGCAACAATGAGAAGCCTATGATTTTCAGCGCCTTTCCGGGCAAGACACCCACGTATATAAGATTGAATGACGGTGGCTGAACCAGCTGCAATTTTGTATTGCTGATAAGCCTTCCAGCATCTTGACATTCGATAAACACTTTGGATTTTTATTATTGCTTGCCTTCTAATGTGAAACCTCCTCCTCAATAGCCAACCATGAAAATGACTTTGAATTTTAGTTGCAGCGAAATGCTGATAGAGAAGAGAATGACGGACAGAAAAATTCTTCCAAGCAAGCTGGATTTTAACTGCTGCCCTTATTTGAAGATCACACACAACGTTTTCTTGGCACACATTGCAAGATTTATCTACAAGAGCAACCCCATGAATGTATCTCAACCTTGCAAGCCACCCACGAGTATATCTTTGGACAACAATGGCAGCTTTGACTAGATCAGGAGTAGATACATCATGAGTTACAATATTTCCTCCCTGAAATTTCCTTTTTTCAGTATTTACTGCAAGTATCAGATAAGGATTCATCCGTCAGAAAGAGAGTAGTATATACCACACTTACAATATCAGGACCAGAAATAAAATGATAGAATAAAATTACAGGTAGGCAATAAACTCTCCTCTCTGAGTGACGGAATACAAATAAATAAAGAAAATCAGGGAAACAAAAGAAAACAACTCTGGAGTCAGAGAACTGAGTGTAGAGAGAGGAACTAGCAGATCATTGTGCTTACCTATCTCCTGAAGTCCAAAAGTTACTATTAGGAACACTGAATCACGGTCTAAAAATAATCATGGGACATAGTAACTATGAACAAAACTAGAAAAGGGTAACAACAAGAAATGGCAACATGATGAACATTACTCTAGCATTGAGCTACAGAAGATAATACAATTACCTTTTTCAATATTAATGTTATCTTTATTCGTAGATAGGTTAAGCGAAGTCGGAGCAGCTGGTTTTGCAACAGATTTATGGTTCCTTTCAGCCATATCTTGCCACCAGGCCTGAATAGCCTTAAACTTTCTTACAGAATCTGTTTGTATATGCAAACATCAGAACAAATAAAAGTCTGAATAAAGCAATCAGTTTCAACAAATGAACAAATAAAATTAAGCTTGAAGACAGCTACAAGAAAATATAGGAAAGAAACCTTTGGTGCTGTGGTCGTATGTTTCCTCTTGGATCTGTGTTGCTTCGGGTCTTACATAGCATCCCATACATGAATATTTTCTGTCTGGACTTTGGCAATCACAACCCAAGAGTTTATGGAAATTTAATTGGTCCTGCCAAAGAGATACTCAATGTTAAAGTATTATGACAGCTGCATCCATTCTTTCACCATAATAAAACGTCAGCTTTTTTAAAAGGATAAACATCATTTATTACCATATTTTTCTTGACAATAAGTTGAGAGGAAAGAAACACCAATAGTATCACCACACTCCGGTCATTTCGTGCACCGTTGTATTCAAGAATGTCACTAATTTGCAGAACCTGTTGAAATATTTCAAGATGATTGTATATTAAGTTGGCAAAGGTATTCAAAAGGTAGGATTTGGCAAATTTTAAGCTAGATGGGAAGTTCACGGATAACTGAGAACGAAGAAAAAGAAATCTAGCACAAACCTCTGGAAAGTTTCCCAACAATGTCAACAATTTCTGTGATAATAAAAAGTTGTGCACTGCATCTGAATAATCAGTGGCCAACATGATTGATTCTTCATGACTTGACTTATTAGGATCCTGTAACATATAATTTAATGGGAATGAAGAGAGGAAACTAAATCTCTATGTTCACAAAATATTATAGGAGGTAAATTAAACATATAGTACCTTTGATGACCAACCACAACATAGTTGCTTACGAAAGTAATAGTCCAGCAAGCACCATATGGCTTTTCCATCAACCAATGAAGCAAAACTGTCAACCTTGCAATCATAATTTTCACAAATTGCCTGAAAACCCCAAAAAAAATTATTATCAGGAGCAGAGCAGTGATTTTTTTGTAACTTTCACAAATTGTAGATTGTGTTTGTTAAAATGCAAAAGAATGCTATTCAAACCCCATAACAAGAATATGATGATAAACTTTCGCCTATAGCAGCAATACCTGAATCCACTTTAAAATCATTTCCAATGAAGACGAATCAAAACTGATCTGGGAAACAGAAGAGAATGATTAAAGGTCAATTTTGATTGCAACTCTAGATCATGTAAAGATAATATCAGAACAATATTAAAAATAACAGAAAAGGGAATAAAAATAGGACCAACAGGTCAACTAGAAACTCATCCACATTGAAACAGACATACCGGATTGCCACGAATTTTGCAAATTTCCTCAGCTAAGTTTGTTTTCTTGACCAAAAGCGGTAGCTGCAAGTTCAATGACAAAGTTAACGAAGAATGTTACCAACAAGCAGATAATGGTAAACTCAAAAACAATTCTTAACAATAGGAGGGAGAATAAAGGAACAGGCCTGCAAATGGACAAACACATTCCAGAGCAAGGAAAGAGTAAGTTCCATATCCCCGCCAGCAATATCATCTGCCGCAATCATCATTCCATCTTCATCATGTAAAACAACACCAGCCTGCTTAAGGTACTGGCAGGCAATGCCACAATTTGCCATCTTCTTCTTAACCGTATCTGCTGGAACAACCATTTTCTGTTCACCCAATGAAACACTAAAATCACTAACTAACATAAATATTCGGTTACACAATAATTGAACCTGCCTATTTATTCAAAGTATAAAGAAAGAAAAATAACAACCGTGAGGACAGAGGTGTCATCTTGCAAAAGTTGAATGGCTCTGCACAGGCGCACCCCATCTTGAAGATCAACAAATAAATCAGTGACACGAAAGTCAAATTCAACAAGTGGGTGCTGCACAATAACAAATATCAATCGTCAATTAGACAATGTAATAATAATGTTGTTTACACTAAATAATGAGTTGCCTTCATGCCTCATCATCAATGGAAAGGGCCTAATCTAAAACAAATCTTAAAAGCCACTTCTTTCCCTCGCATCCTGAAAATACACACTCAAACGGAATCTGATGTAAATGAGCGTCAAACATAGAATGAGCAACGTACCTGCTGATATGATACTTTGTATCCTAAAACCACCAGATGTGCTGAAATATTACCTTCTCCAAGCATGACATCGGATGACAGAAAATCTAGTTTTGAACCACAAAGAAAGAGAGAAAAGTCAACCCTACAGCTCAAGAAGCACAGTTACAAACAATAAACGAGCAACTGAAGAGAGAATTGGAGCGATGCTTACCATGGATCACCTGATGACTCGATTTAATACGAGATTCAACTGTAAACAATAAAGGAGAACCCCCATCGACTCCATCAATACCATACTTAAGAGAAAGACTGCTCTGGCATTTAGCTCTATCAAGGATAAGAACGAGCAGCAGAAATCTCTTCAAAATGACATTTCCCAGAGCTTCGTAATAACCCGGTCTGTAAAGACCCTCAACCTTCTTGTTATAAGCATAATCTTTCGCTAGACCCGAATGTGAAAAAAATTGTTTCTCAATGATCATTTTCAGGAATCTAATTTCTTCATCAGAATTAACATCTCTGTCAGACAACAAAGAATCACCGCCGAAAACAATGTACAATCCAATTCGAAGCCAAATTGGGTTATAACTCATGAGGATTCTAGTGGCCTTCTCCCTCAACCCAAAGTCCGTAACTAAAGGGCAATGTGCCTTCATCTTTAACCTCCCTTCATCAATATTCTGGGGAATAAATAAAACACAGTTAACATGTTGGTCTAAACTAAAGTTTTCTCTAACTTTCCTAACTTTCTTGGCAACCAAACAAATGAAAAGAAAATCATATGAAAGATTCTGAGAATCCAAACCTTTGCTACATGAGTCACCGCATCGAAAACCTCCTTGCAACTGCCCATGCTCAGATAGAGTCGCATCCTCTGCGTCAAATCATCAACACTGCACACATGCTCCAACGAAGAACGCAGGTTCAAATACTTGGAGCTCGAAAACGCCACAGCGCTGACGGCCCGCCACGACGAGTCTCTCTGACGCTTTGGGTCCCGCCACGCCGAATCGACCCGAACCGCACTGCCTGGCTCGCTGTCCCTCTTCCCCTTGGGGAGCGTTCCGGTGCGGTCTCCATCGACGGCCAAATTGCAGCCGCAGGACCTAGGATTTTGGAAGAGGAAATTGAGCCAGACGGAGAGAGACTTGGCCAGGGACTTAAGCGATTGCTCTTTCTGAATTTGGGCCTTGCGGGACGACTGCGACTGCTCGAGCTCGAAGGCCTTGAGTTTCCGGGCCGCCGCCTTGGTCCGGCCAGAGTTCGACGGAGCGAGAGACGGCCGGCGGCGAAATGACGAAGAAGTACGAGGGGTTTGTTTCGACGCAGTGAAGAAACTGGGTCCGGGGGACTGGAAATTGGAGATTCGCGAGGGGCGTTTAGGGGTTTTGAAATTGGTGATGTCTTTGAAGAGAGTGGAGGTGTTTCTGTAAGGCGAAGGCGATGGCGCTGGCGACGGGCAAGGCGGTGGCTCTCGGCCTTCCATTGGGGGCTTCGCGGCTTTGTCTGAGACTGAGAAACGCGAAGAGGGCTTGATTTGAATTTGAAATGCGGAGTAGAGAGAGAGCGGGGAATGGCGTTGGACGACGATGACGAGGTGCTTGACTTAATGACCAAAACAACCCAAGCCCGAAAGTGGCCTAATGGGCCTTGAGCCCAAGAACATGCGAGTCCAATACTAATTTCTATTAGTCCTAAATGAAATTGTGAAAAATTTTCTGCCACAATCGATCTCAGCTTCACCATGAATATCTCACTTTGCCCTCTCCCCAAAACTGTCATTTTCATCTTAGTCTCAGAACACCCAATTTTTGTCAATTCCGTCAAATAGAACTTAAACTAAAAGGTAGTATGAACATTAGCTGTCGACTGAACTCAATGACTGCTACATCATTTGCTTTACAAATTTAATTTAAAAAATTTGGTCTTTCTAACATCACCCGAATAAAAATCCAACAAGAGAGATGCGGTCCATGGGCCTGAGAGCCCAAAAACTCAATAGTCCAAACAGTAGCGATAAGCGTCTACGATTCCAACAAGAGAGAGACAAGCTGGTTGGTTCGTGACAATCACTCGCTCTCTGATTGGCCTTGCATTTGTCACTCCGAGAACAGGCGAGAGACACAACAAGAGAGCTATACCTCTCTCGCGACTCTCGTCTCTTCTCTTCTCTTCGCATCTCAAAATCTTTTTTCTCCAAAATTTCCAAACCCTCAAAAAAAAAAAAAATTGGTCAGATTTTGCTTGGAGCTGTAATTTGATTGCGTAATCATGGCTCAGGCAGTCGAAGAATGGTACAAGCAGATGCCCGTCATCACCCGCTCGTACCTCACCGCAGCTGTTGTCACCAACATCGGTTGCTCCCTCGACGTATACCTCTCTCTCTCTCTCATCGAAAATTTTCAATCTTTCTCTCTCTAGAATCGTCCCTGTTGGTTCTGCGCGAATGGGTTTCTCTGATTTCGTCCGATTTCAATTGGGTTTTGGCTGAACTTCAGAAATTTGTTTGTTCTTTCTTTCATTTTTACTTGGGCAGCTGAATGTTTTGGGTTTTGTGTAAATTTTTGGGAATGATTATTTTGAAAATTTATTTCGTTTATGTAGATGTTTAATTGTCATTACTGTTATCTAGTTAGCTTAAATTCTGGCAGCTGGGTTAATTTCTGGCATTAATTTCATTTTTTTCTCTAGTTTTTGTTCTGGATTTGGTAATTGTTAGTTTATTCTCTGTTGAATTTTCATGCTCCATTGGATTTTTTGGAAGTTTGGAAGGTTTTAGGTAGTTCTTGTAGTTGCTTCTTTCTCTTTGTTTACTGATGGATTTCGTCGTTCTAATGGTAATACTTTCGCAGATAATCTCTCCTCACCATCTGTACTTGCACCCTAATCTAGTGGTCAAGCATTATCAATTCTGGCGCCTCATTACTAATTTCCTCTACTTCCGGAAAATGGGTAATTGCTACTATCTACTTACTTCCTTTGGTTGGGAGAAAAATTCGTGTCCGTTTAGTTTTTCCTAACATGGTTATATCTTGGCATTGCCAGACTTGGACTTCATGTTTCACATGTTCTTTCTTGCTTGGTACTGAAATTGTGTCGTTTAGTTGTTAATGCTTGTTTTTTCCTAACATGTTTATATCTTGGCATTGCTAGACTTGGACTTCATGTTCCACATGTTCTTTCTTGCTCGGTACTGCAAGCTTCTTGAAGAGAACTCCTTCCGAGGACGGACTGCTGATTTCTTTTATATGCTCTTATTTGGTGCCACTGTGTTGACTGGGATAGTTCTGGTTGGAGTGATGATACCTCATTTGTCTGAATCGTTTGCAAAGATTATATTTCTCAGCAACTCGCTAACATTCATGATGGTTCAATACTTTTTCTTTGTTGATTTCAATGGATTTGATTCCAAAGTTTGGTATGTTCATCTTGTTTTTAGAGATCTCTTATCCATTCCTATTTTACAGGTGTATGTGTGGAGCAAGCAAAATCCTTTCATTCATATGAGCTTCTTGGGCCTCTTTACTTTCACGGCAGCTTACCTACCTTGGGTCAGTAAATCTAAAATGTTTTTTTTATTTCTGTTAACATCTATCTCGTTGGTATTAATCTTTTGATATTTATCTTAAGACAAGTCCTCCTGAAAACAATTCAGATATTATGAGTAATCCTGGCCTCCTTGGTTATGATTTAACGTCTATTTCACATTTCCTCCAGGTTCTTCTAACGTTCTCTGTCTTTGTCGGAGCTAGCCCTTGGGTGGATATTTTGGTGCGTTTTCTTTTTCTATGACTTTGCACCGGTATTGATATATCAATTTAGCATCTCAACTTACTGACCCTGTATACCGTTGTGTACTGATAGTTTCAAAATCAGTTGTGTTAATTCATGCACAACAATATGTTAAGGTTTCGGGGTTTTCGTGTACTAATCCTTTCTTCTTATGTTTATTGGTTTTGATCAGGGAATGATTGCTGGTCATGCCTACTACTTTCTGGAAGATGTTTACCCACGAATGACAGGTCGCCGGCCCTTGAGAACCCCTTCATTTATCAAAGCACTATTCGCTGATGACCCTGTTGTGGTGGCACGACCAGGAAATGTGAGATTTGCGCCACCACCCGTGGAGGAACTTCACCAAGATTAATCATATCTCAAGGAAAGCCAGGTTGATGAGGGTTATAGGTTTTGAGATATTTATCTGGCATTTAGGATGGATTTTCGGCTCTGTAATATATAGAAAGATCTTCACTGATATGCTAATTGTTTTTTCTTGTGCATTTTGTTACAGTTGAAAGCTCATCAATGTGCAATCAAAAGTCACTTTTCTCTCTAGTTGTGATCTAATCTGGTTACTTTGATCATGTGCCCAATCACCTCTTAAGTTGCAAAAATTCTTGGGTGCTCTAGAATAGACGATACTCTAGGTGTTTTAACCATTAGATCTTGATTTTTGTATTTTTAAATGAAGATCTAACACTTGAAATACCTGGAGTACCGGATACTCCGGAACACTCAAGAAAGTCTCATGTCTAAGATGCACCAATCTCAAAATTCATCTTATTCTCCCATTACTCGCTACGAGGTTGTTTAGGGTTGCTATTGTATAAAGTACTTTTGTTCATAAGCGCTTTTATTATAATCAGGTCGTGATTCTTGTTAGAAATCCAAGTGTTTCAAGAAAAAGCATTTGGCGGTGCTCAGTGTAGGTGCTTTTCCACAAAGCACTTTTCGGACCCATGAACACTTAAAAGCTTTTATGTCAAATAAGGCCATAAGCATTTTTGATTGACCAAAAACACTTCCCGCCATCCTAGAAGCAATTCCAAATAAGCCGTACGTCACTGTGCAATGAGCGGTGGTAGGTTATCGAACAAACATACGCTTAAAACAAATCCATGAGCATAAACAATGATCTGCTTATATATTATTTCACATCAATTGTCTACTGAGGGCAAAGAGAACAAATCACTTTAACAGCTTCAACATAACCATGACGTGGAACTCTAAGAACAAACAGAAACAACGCCTACAACAATAAAATTACATGAACATTTCTTTTCGTCACAACAATGTTGATCGAATAAACCACTAACTGTCAAAATAACCATCGAATTGATTTAACTATCTTCCCTTGGCTAGCTCCAGAGAGCTGTGTAATATACATATGTCTAAAAAAAATGCCGGCAGCATGAGCCACGCCAGAATTCTACATCTGGACTGTTTTTCTGGCTTTCCTCTTGTCGCTCAATTTCATTTGCACCAAACTCCAAATCTGTAAAGAATAATTCTAGGGGGGGCAAAAATAACATAAAGAATAAAGATGGATCGTGCTAACGGATTGGATGATACTGAGCCGATACCCTCTTGGGGGGCAATTTGCGCAAGATGTAAAGGACTAGTGCAGAAGGCAGGATCTCAACCAGCTGCAGAAGACAGATATTTTAAATTTTAAAAGAAAAAAGGTAAAAGAATTTAAAGAATAAGATTGAAAAATTAGTTCTAAAAGTAAACAAGTTTAGTAGACTACCATGTAGTAGATCACGTTCAAAACCGGATGATCCAAAACATCAAGTGATGCGTCTGTATCAAAAGCAGATAGGACAACCTACATTTTGAATCAAGTTAATGAAACTCCCAGCAAATTGAATATATGAGGATGAAAGCAAGACCTCAGAAAGCAAAACAAGAAAGCAGGCAGTCATATGACGATGATCATTTGGGTCAAAGTTCAAAAGCTGATACTTGAATCAGAAATGTTATAGCTCTTTTGGGTTTTCGTTTAATTTATGTACATCTTATTTTGGGAAATAGGATGCGCAAGAAACTGGAATGTTAACTATTCTTCTATAAGAATGCAAGATAAGGTTTCTTCAAATTACTACTGCATTAGAATGGTTTGAACCTTACCACAAAACATCTTATGAGAAAGCAGGTGAAACATATGGCTGTGACGGATCCGACCTGCAATGTCAACAACTTGTTAGTCAATAGAACTAATTTTAACAGAACAATTTGTTATCTTGCTTTCAGAACCCAGAAACTTGATCTACATGAACTCGCAATGCGTAAAGAGAGATTTTATGAATAAAAAATACTTGCAAGCAATTATGATGGTATTACTTCAAGATAGTACAAAATCCTCCCATTTACGTGCTTTGTATGTGTGTTTTAACAGAATACGGTTTAATATACTGCCTTATGCATGTACATATTTAAATTGTATTCTGAAGAGTAAACTTTGCTAAACAAAATTTCACAATAAAGCAGCGAATAAATCTAGCTAAGAAGATTCTATGCCATCAATCTAGCAATCAGGTGTTCTAATCTGATAGACGAAATGTATACGCAAGACACAAACCTCATGAAGTTTCTTCCTTCTCCCTTTAGATTCAATGGGGAAGCGTCTCAGCATGAAAAATAACCTGAACAAATTGTTGACAATAATCCACCCATTACAAATGCACAGGCACAAACACAGAACAGACAAAGCTCCATATACTTTAAATACAATGCTGAACACTAACCTTCCTCCGTATATCAAGAAGCCTAGTGCAGCCACAAATGACACGACTGAAACAAAATAGGTAGTAGGTACAATATAATGAGTATGCTTGTTAAACAAGAGAAGCAATGACCGGTATGTATAAGACTATGAGATGCCAAAACAAGTCATTCTCAATAACTGGAGCCTTGTGAAACCTATAGCATGACTTGGAACAGGCCTTACCTGCAACGAATATCTTTCCAATGAACTCCACGACACTGTTGTCATCTATCCAGAGGTATATCCAGATGCAAACCTGAAGACAAAACCACATTATTTATAAGGTAAACTAAAATTTGTGTCTAGTACAAGAAGTTAAATATGAACAAGCATGTGCCATTCCAAGTTACAAAACACTACAAATAGTATATTAAATAGGAAAACCAGAAAGATAACCTTTTTCTATGTAACCTAGCTACAAAAGGGGTGAACAAACACAACCTAGGAGGCCAACCCTACTCTTTTAACAGTTGTAGAACTTTTTCCCCCAACCTTCTTGAAAACTAACATGTAGGATGAAGTTAATAATTATACGGTTCAAAGAAACCTAGGATCAAGGAGATTAGCAAAGAGAGAATGACTGGAAGATGAGCCAGCTGCTTACGTTAGTAATACTCTCAGTAGTGGCAAGGTTGTATAAACAAAAAAATTACATTGAAGCTATCAATGTCCATGTAGACAAAACATGTTATGTTATCTAGAGAAACCACGTGACGAATGAAGCATGCTAAGAAAGGGAAAATGGAGTGCACCTGTATAAAGTACATGACAGCATTGACTGAAATATAAACAACCCTCAGCTTATCAGTTGGTAAACTTCTTGCCTGTTCAATGATAGTGAGAAAAGAAGTCAGAAGTCTTCATTCATTAAAAGAAATGACCGCACTCAAAGTTTTTACATCTCAGTAGAATTGAAGTCTGGCTTATATAATAACAGAAAACCAATACCAATAGCATGCAAAGATTTAAGAAAAACATGCTCTTACCTGGTGATATATCTCCGCCCAAAAGAGGACAAGAAGTGTGTACGTCGAGAAGAATAGCAGTCCAGGAAGATCCAACAAGACCAATATTAGTACCTGGTTCAAGATGCAGCTTCCGAATTTTAGTATACATTTCAAAAGCAATTACAAGGGTCAAGTAGCATACAGGGGTAGGTTTAAGATGTGAACTAATTGAAGCTACACAAAGACTAACCCTCGGGTGCAACTGAAACACTTGACCGTGAAATCCGAAAACAATTGCTCGTACTGCAATATCAACACCAAAACATTTCAAATTTACAATCAAAGGGCAAAATACTAAGAGAGACTCTGAATGGCAGCAATGCACCGGGAATCACCTCCGTTAACAATGAAGTTCATAAGATGAAAAACCTTCTGCGTCGTCCACCCGTATTCGGGCACTCTCAATTCAATCCTTATTAGTTGAAACTGCGCATCACAAAAACAATCACTCAACTTAGCACCACTTCACAATTTTCTTTATAAACAGGTAAAATTTTAGTAACTTGTGAAATGAATTGAATCCTGCTACTTCTGTACATCAACGGCGACAGTTTTTCGCACTTGATTAATCCAAAATTTGAACTACCGATATAAAATATAATATTATAAACTTAAAAATTGACTCATATGTTGCCATCGACAACTGTTTGATGCAATTTTTTGGATAATAATATAAATTTCAGTTTAATGAGGGCTCCGATCTCAAAACGCTACTCGAATTCAAAGAAAATCAGCTACTAATTAACCAAATAAGAAGCATAAATCGAATCATATGCACTAAGTACATGAAGTTAGAGAGAGAGAGAGAAATACCAGAGCGACGGAGGAGACAAGGGCGTAGGCGGCGCAGAGAGCGTAGAAGATGCCGTCCTGCCACCGGGAGGACTCGTTGATCTCGTCCCACCAATTGAAGAGCATGGAGACGACCTCCAAAGGCTCCGAGCTCAGCAATGACAGTGGCATTCTCGTCATTTCACGGCGGAGCTCCTCCGAGAGCGCGAGAAGCTCAGCGAGCGAGCCAAGGTCAAAACCCTTGAGAAGCGGAGAGCAGCGGAAACTCAAGTCGTCAAACCGCACAGCTCAGCTCAGGGAGTGATGAGAGAAAGAGGAAGATGGAGGGAGGGGGAGTCTACCAGTACTGCCCCTACCAGACGGTCCAAGAGAGACGGAGAGGGCGAGGGCTATTTGGGAATTTCGGTGGCTCTCACCTACGCTTCTACGTTGACGGCTTAGAGCGCTCTCTCTCTCTCTCTCTAAAATAATTCAATTACATTGGAAGTGGTGGTGGTTGTAAAGTTGTGCTCTCTCTCT
Organism: Gillenia trifoliata; assembly: GCA_018257905.1. Taxonomy (NCBI): domain Eukaryota; kingdom Viridiplantae; phylum Streptophyta; class Magnoliopsida; order Rosales; family Rosaceae; genus Gillenia; species Gillenia trifoliata. Next base: position 44,970,934 of record CM031080.1, on the reverse strand, counting down.
TATTACTATAACCGCCCTCTATCCTCTCTCTCTCTCTCTCTCTCTCTCTATCTCTTTCTGCGCCTTTTTTTGTTTTTTTTTTTGTTTTACTTTCTATTTTCTGGCGGACGCTTTTTTGTGCTTTGTTATGTGGATTGCCAATTAGGGAAGTTGAAAAAATGAAACTACTCCTTTTTGTCCTAAATTATGGGAAAACAAATCCTATTCACACGAGTTACAAGTCTCTTTGCCTGATTTTCTTGCAAATCAATAGCCGTGGATTAAATCAGTCTATTAAAGAATGCGCACATTTTTTTGTATACAAGTTTGAATGTATTTTTTTATAAAGTACGGTAGTTTAGAATATATTGTAAAAAATAAAAAGTGTTTGGTCTTCTTACTATGACCATGAACATACAAATTAAGAGTTTATGCACATGTTAGTTATGTCAATTGATCAGAACAATGTATATGTTCTTACATTAAAATTTAATTCTCTTCTTTAGGTTAGAGTAGTTTATAACTTAATAACTCGTTTAGACTATTGTTTTTTTTTTTAATTTTACTTCCAATATATGACCAAGAGAAAAGACAACATATACAACTAGTTTCATAGTTTATCATTTTTCTTTAATAATTACTAATCTATATGAAATCTATCATTTATATTTTTATAATAAATAAATAGACAAAATACACAAACAAAATTGTATATATATGAAAGACTCCATGTGAAGATGATAGCATACAAGGTCAATAAAACAACATATCAGCCATAATCTAATTTGATTTCATTTACACATCAACACTTAATCAAATTAACCGTGTTAATAATGATCTAGACCGTAACTAACCAAATAAGATCAGTTCAATTTGATTTACTAATAATTTATATTTGAGTTGGTCCATCATTTTTTCTTTTGATCTACACTAAATTTCTAATTGTTTTTTTTATTAATTTCAAATTTTTAAAACAATTTTCATATTTTTATTTCAACTTATTCCAAATAAACCCAATGAGAAACATAAAATATGTCAAATTTCAATAAGATGGGCGGGCATATATATTGGGAGTTGGGCGGCAAAGAAATTTAACCAGGGCGCCTAAACTTAGGAATTAATTTAAATTTAAAAACGTAGCTGAGCTGATAAGCACGTGATGCAAGTGAAGAGATGCGATAGCAGATTCGTTGATGCTGTGGGGTCCCCATCTCCCATTCCAGACAACCGTTGATTGGTCGGCTAAGTAATACTAATTTCACAAGAAGGTCACGCGAAGTTTCTTGCCTGGATTACGTGGCGTGGCCGGTTTCGCGGTGTGGTTTGCGCCAATTTTATTAGAGCAAACTACATTTTACACTCTTTATTTTTTAGGTAATTTTTAAAATGGATTACGAGACTTTAATTTTTTCGCATTATTTTTCAAGATTTTGAAATTATATCAATTTATATTTTTTGTCTAATGATTTATTTAAATTTTCATTAAATTGATAATATGGTGAGTATGAAACTCATAACTGAATTGATATGTAAGCCACATTTACACCACATTGATTAAAAAACTCATCAATTTAATAAATAATTAGATATTCAAATACACAAAAAGTGTAAATTGATACAATTTTAAAACATTAGGGAACAATGTGAAAAAATTAAAACATCGTGACTTATTTTAAAAATCACCTCAAAGTGTAAAATATAATTAACCCATTATATTAAGTCAATTTTCGAATTTCATAACACTCACCACAAAGCTAGTCTAAATTACTTCCATGCAATGCAAACCTTGCCTTTGTTTAGGCATGACATGTGTAACTGCTTCTGAGTTGGTTCCACTACGAATGGCAAATTCTGAGGTGGTGCCACATCATAGTACTCCTAATTTTGGAGGGCCTTCAATTATTTTTGCATGTATATACACTACTATATATAATAAAACACGCGAAACATTATCATATAATGGTCACATACTCTGACACATCCCGATCCTGAACACGCCAGGTGTCGGGAAGTGCTGGCCGACACGCGTTAGGTGACAAAAGCCATTTAGAAAATTTTAAGAATAAATGAATAGTAGAATATTGAATAGTAAGAACAGAGTGCGGAAGAATTGTTAGAATAATAAGTATGAGTAGAATAAGGGATACAAATTAATTACAAACGTAGAAAATCCCTACATCGTCATACCATTGCGCCATCGACGTCGCAAGGCTCCCAGCCAACTAACCTGGAGGGGCGCAAAACATAAAACGGTGAGTGGGTCAAAAAGAAAAGTTTGATAAAACCGTTGTTTTCAAAAGTTTAGTAACCCCTCGTTTGAAAACAAGTATAATTTGAGAAAATACGTCATACCCGTAGGCATGAACCTCAAAATACTGTCGTGAAAACATTCGGGTGCTCCCCGATAATAATGTACTGATATTTGCTCACCCATATGTAAACACACATGCCCAAGGGCCTAAATCCCACAATGAACAAGCTAGGTATAAAGAAATACGCTAAGTACTACAATGACGCGAGTCTAACGCTAAGCGCTGGTGCACAAAGTGCGTCACACAAGTCCGAGTTGCCTAGTGCAACCTAAGACAGGCTAGTACCTACAATGGATCCAAAGCTGCGTAACGGTACTGGTAGTGACTACTCCAAACGTCAAGGCTAGTCCTGGCCACAAGACTGAGTACTAATACCTGGGGTGTATACATCTACTGATGAGCAACAGTATGAAAACATGCATGGCAATATAGTACGAATGTTCTACCTCCAACAAACGTAAGGATATGCAACTACGCTAACAGTTAAAAGAAAGCGTTGAAAAACCATACGTATATATATATATATATTTATCAAACAAAGACCCACTCACTCACCTGTAGGTAGCCGGGTCGAAGTACCCCGTCTTGGGTAGCCCCGGTAGTCCTCTGAATAGGCCCCACCTATATGAGAAATCACCGGTACAATGATTAACTCAAAAAGGTAACGAATTAACGAATTAATTACACCTATCCCTTGCTTTCGCAAATTGGAGGTCCAAAACACCTCAAAAATTAATATGCATACTACCCCGAGGTAGTACACATCGTCACGAGTCGGCTCGTGAAAACAGAATGCAAATTGGACCTTCCACGCGCCCTCACGCGCGGCTTGAAGATCGGAGCCTATGGCTCCACGCGCAGCTCCACGCGCGGCTCACGCGCGAGCTGGTCAACTGAGCCGGTCAGCCGGTCAACTCGGCTCGGCTCAAGCCGGTCAACACGGCTCGGCTCAAGCCGTCAACGCGGCTCGACTCAAGCCGGTTCGGTCAATGCTGACGTCAGCAAGTCCGGTCTGAACCGGTCTGCTGACGTCAGCAAGGCCGGTCCAACCCGGTCCGATGACGTCAGCGGCGGTCATCCCTGCCAGAATTCCGGTCGCCGGAATCAAGGCTTCATAACTTCTTCGTTTTAAGTCCAAATTGGATGATTCAAGTACCAAAATGAAGCTAGAGATGAGGGGAACAAGATTGTACCATTTTGGGGACCAAAAACTGGCCAGAAGTGGCCTGAAAATGGGGAAGAAGATTCGGCCAAAATGGAGCTTCTCCGTTCACGGTGCCAACTCGACTTCCAGACCTTGGGTTGGGTTCCCAAGGTCTCCAAAGATCACTGGGTGATTGTTTTGAGCTTCCTTGAGCTCTAAAATGCCAAGTTCGAAGTCGGCCAAGTTCGAGCTTCGACGGTGAGAATTTTCCAGTTTTCTGGGAAAAGCATTGCAGGGCTTTCTGGGTTCACCACCACTCCCAGTGGCCTGGATTGAACAAAGAGGGACAAATGAATGTAGTTTGTTCAAGGAAAATCCGAGAGAAAACAGAGAGAAAGAGCCACGGGGTGGCTTGATCACTTACCCCCAATCTGGGTTTTGTCCAGGTTTCTGGACACCCATGAGTGCAGCAAGGTTCCAGGTGAGTAAGCACAAGATTTGGGTTTGTTTTGGTGAGGATGGTGAAGCCAAACAAAACCAAGAATGGCCACGGGTTGGGCTTGGATGTTTGCAGAACAAGAAGAAGAAGGAGGGAGGAGGGCTCGGCACAAAGGACAAAACCCAACAAAAATCCCAGGTTTCCAGGGATTGGTCACATGGCCTGCAGCCAATTGGGCCCCAGCCCAAACAAGACAAAACTGCCCAAAATTCGAAATACGGAAACGTCGAAAACCAACGCCCGTAAAATACTCGTTCGGAGTCCGAACGACGTCCTGTTCGCGTCTACGCGTTCGTAGCGACGAGCACGTCAAGGAAATACAAGTGGATTCGTCGTACGAGTTACGACGCAAAAGTCAACTGAAAAGTCAACCCAGGGGTAAAAACGTCATTTCCCACTTTCGGGAATAAAATAAATTAAATTTTGAACGGGCTGTTACATACTCAAAGCGTTGTTCAGCTTCCAACTGTATTGTGGATTTGAATCCAACCTCTCAACGGCCAAAATCCCAAAATCTCTTGTTTTTTGAGGGCCTCTACTCAAGTTTTGGACAATGTCCTCAAAATCCTGCTATCTTAAAGCCGACTTTGAACATGACTAATATTTATGCTGAGTTCGATATTTCAACAAGATTACCGTTGCCATGTTATTTTATAACCAATTTTGTTACATTTTATTTTTAAATTAAATAGAAATATGGACAATACTAAAGCATGTAGATGATAAAGGAGAAAAATGAGATGTGTGAAATAGAAATGACTTTGGAAGAATGTCCGTTTCTTTGGTGTGAATTAATCTTCTGATGCGGAGACGTCTACAAAACTTAAAAGTGCCTTCCCTTTCACGACTTTGACATCGATATCATGTAAACAATAACTTATTGGATTTTAGTTTAAAGGACGTAAGTAGATATATATAAGCCATATATGTACTTGGATATCAATCATGCCAGCAATTATATGTTAGTCCCTGAACATGCTACCTACTACCTAGATGGGTCAATGACAGTGAATATTTATTTTTGAGTTTAATTTTGATCTTATGTTGGATTTCATCAATTATGGTATACTTATTTACTTAGAATGAGGAACGTCGCAATAAAAGAAGCCGTGAATATAAAAGATAAGGATGGGACACATGAAATTGTAATGTGAGACCCACATATTTGTTTTGATTTCGTATGTGTTAGTAAACACATGAGAAGTCATACAATCAAAATTATACACATGCATTATTAATTACCACATGAGAAATAAAAAATCAGAATTAACTTTAGTATATGTTAATAAACGCATGAAAAGTCAATAATCATAACCATTTTGATACATATGTGTTATTAACCACATGGGAAATCATACATCTAAATAATCTCAATACCATTCCATGTAAGTAAATATATAATTAAAGTCTTTACAACTTTCTGTTAATTGAATTATATGGTTTAGGGTTGGATTGTGGTTTTATTTTCATTACAATGAAATGAAATAGCCGCTTAGCTAATTTTTTTGAATAAAGAAGTAAGGGCATGTTTTTTATTTTCTTTGAGTAAGATGGAGTAGGCTACAATGCTCGCAAGCATTGAATGCTTACACCGATCTCACCATTAAAATGAGGGAGGAGAGAGGAGAGAGGGGGGAAAGGAGAGTGAGATTGGTGTGAGCATTCAATGCTTGCGAGCACTGTAGCCAGTCCATATGTGAACTTTACCTGTTTATGTACGAGATAAACAATTTCATTGAATATGACACATGGTTAAAATTAGGTATGGATGCCTTAATCTAATTTAATCCTGGATCATTTCTCTAGTAGCCATCACCACTTGGGCCAACTCAAGGGTTTAATTGTGATTTTGTTTAACTAACCACTAGTCTCATGATACATGATCACGTGTCCTTTCCCCTCATGTGACATGTGGATGCCAATTTGATTGCAATTTTTATAAAATACAAAAAATGTAAATTATTCATTTGAAAAACAAGACATATGGTATGGTCTACGTACGGGCTCGTTGAAGGTTGCAAATTACTTAAATGCTATCACATTCCAAAGACTTACTATATAAAATTAGGTTTAGAGGCCAGCCGCAACCCCATGTGTCGATTGTGACCTAATTGTTTGTGATTTTATTTTGTTTGGTTCGACACCTTGAGTCTTGTGAGTTCCTAGAGAGGTTTGTCTTTTTAAGATTGAGGAGGAGTTACTCCTCAAGATATTTTCTGATTGATTTATGGAATTTCATGCTTATGTTTGAAATTATTCATATTATATATCCCTATGTAAATATCATATTTACAAAAAAAATAATTAAAAATAGGTCATTTAGTCAATTAACTGTAGCAAATAGATAGACGGTTCATAATTCTTTTATTGGATTCGTCCATCTGTTTTTATATAGTTCGATGACTAAACAATCTCATATTTTATTGATTTTTTGCAGAGATGATCTTTACTGAGTGATTATAATATGGACGATTTTGATCATGAGCATGAAACTCCATGAATCGGTCACGAAGTAACTTGAAGAGGAACTCCTCCTCAATCTTGAAGAGCAAAGTTAATTCCTTTACTAATACTATACTCAATAATTAATAAAGCACAACTAAGTTAACCATAAGTAAACGGATCAAACTTTAATGATACGTACCATTTAATGGTACGTACTTTGAATGGTTTAAGATTCATTTGGAACCCACTGCAAATTAATATAGGACCATTCAATAGTTGTACTATTAAATAGTACGTATCACCCAAAATTTCCTAAGTAAACCTCTTTTTCTAAAAACTTGTACATGTTTTTTCATATAGAAATTATTGAAGCAAAGGAAATTAGGTTCTTTTGTTAAGACAGAAGCTGCAACTAGAACAACCACTTTCAACATTACCGGTAAAAAAGAACACTCTCCTACGCAGGCTTAGAGCCGAAAGGCGAAGGAAGCAAGACGAAAGGAACAAATGTGAATTGGAAGCAATAGATACTTTGTAATTCGATAATTACTTACTATAGTTCTCTTAATTGAGTTGAAATTAAGCTCGGCCACATCTTTTTGGTTTTGAGGTTTTCCTTTTTGTTTGCTGGTGTTTTGAGTTCTCCTCTCTACCTGCTGTTTTCTTTGGGCTTTGCCCTTGTTAATGTATTATTTATTTAACAAAAAAAAAAAAATTGAGCGAAAGATCATATTGTATATATTTTGAGAGTAAAGTCATAAACACAGGTTGTTTATTACATGATTTATCCATTTAACATTTTAGCATTGTGAAGTGAGTAGCAATGTACGTCGGGTTTGTGTCGACACGAATAAGATACAAATATAACTAGAGTCAATCTAAACGTGACACATTTAATGTTCATAAGCAAAAAAAATTGCCCATTTTCAACAGATGAACAAGTTAAACTTGTCATTTCATATTTAATTTAAATGAACTATCTTGTGGTATACGAAATACGAGTCATATATGGGTTAACAGTTTACATGATTACCTAAACATGTTAAAACATGTCATGTTTAAGTTTATGTGGGTTGGCACGAGACATGAATTGTTTATTAACCGGTCAACAAAATTGAATTGTAACACAAAATTTATGACCAAACCGAACCCATTTTTTGCGTTGCTTTCTAGTCGATTTGTTTTGTTCAATGTTGGCACCCTTGAACTAAATGGGATAGTACTACTAGTACTACCACTGCTAAAATAAACGACAAATGGGTTTCTCTAAATAGTTTGAGATGTCAGAAACAATCAACCGGGGATCCGTGGCGCAATGGTAGCGCGTCTGACTCCAGATCAGAAGGTTGCGTGTTCGATTCACGTCGGGTTCAAAACCCCTACCCCCGTGTCTTTTCTTTTTTTTAATATTTTTTTTCTATAGACCCTTTCATCTCACTCACACCGGATCACAACCCAAAACTATTTTGTCACTCTCACTGTCCCTTTCATCCCCTTCCCCTTAGTCCCTCTGCAAAACCCTAAAGCCCCCATTTCTCTCTCTCCAAAAGCCATGTCTCTAATATCTCGCCTTGGCCATGCCGCCCTCATCCGCCACGCCCGCCGCCTCTCCACGGCGGGCCAGCTCTCCTCCAAGGACAAAACCAGAACCGCCATCGCCCTCCTCAAATCCGAGAAAGACCCCTCCAAAATCCTCGAAATCTGCAAATCCGCCTCCCTAACCCCCGAATCCCACCTCGATCGCATCGCCTTCTCCGTCGCCATCAACCGCCTCCGCGACGACAACCACTACGACTTCATCCGCCAGTTCCTCGATGACCTCTTCGCCTCCCGCCCCGACCTCAAAACGCAGCGCTTCGCCTCCCACGCCATCATCCTCTACGGCCAGGCCGACATGCTCGACCACGCCGTCCGCACCTTCGAGCGCTGCCACGAATTGGGCATCCCTCGGAACGTCAAGACGCTCAATGCGTTGCTGCTGGCCTGTATATTCGCCAGGAATTACAAGGAGGTTAACCGGGTTTTTCTCGAATTCCCAAAGATTTACGGGATCCAGCCCGAATTGGAGACTTACAATTACGTGATCAAGGCTTTTTCGGAGGCCGGCACCACGAGCTCCGCCTACTCGGTGCTGGCGGAGATGGAGAGGAAGAATGTGAAGCCGGATGCCAACACTTTCGGGCATTTGCTCACCGGGTTTTATACCGAAATGAAGTTTGAAGACGTTGGGAAGGTGATGAATTTGATGGAGAAGCACGGGTTTCAGCCCGGGCTTTCCACTTACAACATTAGGATAAAGAGTTTGTGTAAATTGAGGAAGTCTTCCGAGGCGAAAGCGTTGCTGGATGGGATGCTTTCGAGGGGGATGAAGCCGAATGCCTTCACATTTTGCCATCTGATTCATGGGTTTTGCAAGGAAGGGAATTTGGACGAGGCGAAGAAGATGTTTCAGAACATGGTGAACCGCGGATTTAAGCCGGATGCGAACTGCTATTTCACTCTTGTGTATTTCCTGTGCAAGGGTGGGGAGTTTGAGAGTGCATTGCAGTTTGCTAAGGAGAGCATTGAGAAGAATTGGGTTCCAAATTTCGGAACCATGAAGTTGCTTGTGGATGGGCTTGTGAAAGTTTCGAAGGTGGCAGAGGCTCGGGAGGTTATCGGGCAGATGAAGGAGAAGTTTTCGGTGAATCAAGATCGGTGGAATGAAGTTGAAGCTGGATTGCCGCAGTGAGAACTCGGTGAGGAAGAAGATGGTTTACTTACTGTGATGATTTTGCTTTAGATTAGATTAGACCAGAAGCGTTTGAATTGAAATTAGGGCAAAACATTTGTATGAAATGGGGATTTTCTTGTTTCCTGCTCGAAATACAATCTCTTGTGTTTCGGTGTTTTTTGGTTGAAGATTTGTATCTGGATTTTGCACAAATAAATTTAGACTTGTGCGTATAAGCTTCGACTGTCGAATGTTTGTACCTTGGCCTTCACTTCTCCGGGCAAGACGTCCGGATGGAAGGTCGATTTGGCGTCGTTAAGACGTTATCGATACAAATCAATAGCAAAATGTATCAACGATACATTATCGACATTACTTACTCCTACCAATGACATTATCGATACAAATTCCGTCCCCTTTAACGTGTGTAATCGATGCATTATTCAAATTATCGGTACAAAATCCGTTCATCCTACGTCCAGCACAAACAATACCGAGGGTAAATACTGATTTACAGTAATGTCGATCAAATTAAATATTTACACTGGGAACTAAAAACTCTCTTCTCAACTTCCCATAGAAGAAAACTGTGAAACTCCAATCCAAAAAAATTCTTCTGTAAAACTCTGGTTAGTCTGATTAGTTAGTATTTTACATTGGGGAAAAAAAGCTCAAGACTCCCGGCAGCTGATCCTGTCTGCGCCGGGTCCTTTTGAGAAAGGCGGTGCAGCAACATTCATGTCGTTAGAAGAGTTGAACCCGAAATAGCAAGTCAGCAAATTGCATTCTAAAGATCATATTTCCGGCTTCTTCATACAATAAGCTACTCGATCAAAACTTTTGTAATTCAATCTCTGATCAACTGAATCCTTGCTTCATGTTTTAGCCCTCTTGTTTTGTCTGACATCATCCTCGTTCAAGGCCGCCTCCGCTACCTAAAAACAGTCGCGAATAGTGTAAGTATTATATATATACACTCAAATTAAACTTCGTTAACAGTCATTCAGGCATAGCGAGCGGCAGACAAAACAAAATTACGTACCATTTTAGGGTTGTCGAGCAAAGACTTGATACTGCTGGGAATTGTAACTAGATCCTGAATTGTATTAACCAGCTCTTGAACAACAGCGGTAATATGACCCAGTTCAGCATTTGCACTTGCGATTAATCGGTTGTGAAGTTTTCTTAGAACGTAGACATTCTTTGCTCGCTCTTTCTCTTTACGGTACATCAATCTCAAATCCTTTAAAGATACTAATTGGTTAACATCTTGTTCTTCCAGTGAATGTCCACAATTTGCCCAGCTGTAGGACAATTGGTTCGTCTCCACCAAGGCTTCAATATATATGATAGACAACTCATTTAAACCGTTCTTCGCAAGCTTCTCAAACAGCAGCGGAACCAAGTTCTCTTCAAGCCACATCCTTATTCTCTCTCCACCTCTCTGTTACAATAACGGAAGCAATCAATATTGTACACCACAGCACAATTACTATCAGAAAAAAGCTTATTGTCATGCGTTCGATCAACGTTGCACATAATTTGTAACAGATCTGTTTACTAATTATATTTAAAAGAAAGCAGAGACAACTCAAACACATATCCATGATATGCACTATTGGTATCTATGAAATGTATGAATATTCCATGGTTAATTTTAATAGACATTTCTGAAGTAAGATAGATCAAGGAAAAAGTAAGAGTACTCATTTCCGTTGACTTACCTGAAATGACTTTTCTCATATAATCTTTATTATAATTATTTTGGAAAGCATAGTTTGTTCCTAATTTACAAAGAGGAAAGCTTTAGCCTTTCAGTGTTAATATGGGTACGAGACATCTCGACGATTGGAGGACAATAGTTCCTTTCCGGCTCTCCACAATGCATCTGAACTAGTTTACTCAGTTAACCTAGCTGTTTGTTTCCTTTTCTAATATATATAGTTATTTTTTTCTCCCGATTTTCACAGTTCCAGTAAGAAAGATCGTCATTTATGAAAGACATACGATTCTATCTCCAAGCCAAGTTGACCTCTGGACTATAATATCTAATGCAGCTTCAGATGGGTATATAATGAGGCCCTTCTGTATCATGCAGCTGGCAATGTCCCTTAGCTGGAGCCTAGCAACCGCCTTCAACTGCTGAACGGATAGAGATCTAATTCCAATCACATCATCCATATATTCAAGCAATTGAGGTCTGAAATGCTGTTTTGCCTGCGAAAGAGAAGGTGCAAAGGTGATTTGGGTAATATGATAACAGTTGCCTTTCAACAAAATAATATAGATATGAATCTTCCAACATTTACCTCCCTCAGAAGAGAAAGATAACAGAAATTGTGTTTCGTTTCCCATGCATCATCATATAATCCTTCTTTGACGGGGAACTTCTGAACTTCGTCTGCACATTTGCAATTCCATGGCCAATATTTATCACGTCCAACATTCGTTGTCATGATTATCAATGTTTTAGTGAAGTCAACGGTGTTCCCCTGACCATCTATTAGATGACCAAAACCTATAATCTCGGTCAGAATGTCAATAATAGATTCATGGGCCTTGTCAACATTGTCAAACAAAATGACACCTATAGGCCTCTTCTTAACAGCCTCTGAGCGCTCCCTCTTCATGCCCGGTTCCATGTGACTACGGGAGAAAAAGTCCAGAAATAATGTAAAAATAAGCTTAGGAAAATTTTCAGAAAAAAATTTGTAGGAACGCACCACTCAATTGACAAATTACCTAGTTAGACGACCAACGAGGCGTGAGAAAGAATTTGGACCTGAGTATTTTGCCAGGTCAAACTCTGCTATCATGTCTTTGTTATCAAAAAGTAGTCCGGCCAAAGATTTGGCCAATTCTGTCCTCCCATAACCGGAGCCACACATGAAGAGGAAGGATCCAATAGGGCGTCGCTGAGGCCTCAGCCTAGATATAGCTGCAGTTATTGCAAGTAGAACATGTTCTTGTCCAATCACCCTCTTAGCAATTCTTTGTTCAAGGTTCTGAGGCAGTGTAGGTTCAGAAAGCAACAATGACGGTGGAGCATCAATCAAGGGGCTTGCCGCCTACATATGATGCAAAAACTATTGAGACCATGAAAGTGAATCACTTTTCAATTTCTAATAAGAATAAAAGGGCCAGTCACCTAGAGTGTCATGCCATATAGTCAGCAAAGGAAGCAAAAGTCTAGCATAGGAGTAAGTAAAAGATATATCCACCTTCGCAACAACGTGCGGGCTAACGGTTAGCTCATGCTTAAAATCTTTGCGAGTTGTATATAAAAGCTCAGTCACATGGTCATCAATCCATTGCAACATCCCAGAGACACTGTTCACCATCTTTGATCTTGCCTCATTTATACAAAAAACCAACCTTTCATGCATCCTTTCCAACAAAAGCGCCTCTCGAGCTCTGATGTCATATCTCTGCCGTGAAGTTTTTACTTGCATCCAGTTTGTCTCCAACTGGTTCCACATACCCTTCAATTCTTCATGTTCCTTTGTCACCTGAATGACACCAAACCAACATTACATATTTCTTAGGAAAACAGTTACACCGAAAAAGAAGAAGAGAAAAACACCAATGTTGCTTGTAACTAATAAGTGTAGCTTACACGATCGCTCCACTTTTGTGTGGATGGATCTCTTTCTTTCTTGATTTCGTTTAACTCAACAAGTGTGCGACGCAACTGGTACTCACCGACATCTAGATCATCCTCTTCTTGTCTAGAATACTCAAATTTATGCCTCAATTTTACACAAGCTTCCTCTAAAAGCTCGACAACCTTAATTTGTAAAATTTCCTTCTGGGTGTCATCAAATTCTCCTTCACCACTATCGAACTGAAAGACTGAAAATCATAAACAAGAAAAAACATGACGAAACCTTAACAAACGTGGCATTTTCACACTAATGATTGAGAAAAGAATAGCGGTACCAATCAACTAACCATCGGGGTATTGCATGATGATGCGGCAAGCAACTAACACTGCCTCCGCTTCGATTTCAACACCATAAGCCAGCTCCAACTTCTCCTGATCTTCAGCCTGGAGCTTCTTAACAAACTCCCCCATCCATTGCTCTGTATCCATCTCTGTCACACCTACAACTTCATCACAATTTCCATGTCAGAAACACAAAAGTTCGGATTTTTGGTCATTTTACCAAAACCCATTATTCAAAATACACTAATTATGCCAAAAATCCAGAACCCTTCAAACCTAATTTACATTTGAGGACACCCCCAAATTAATTTCATTTTTGTTTGATTAAATAAAGAACAAAGATTAAACACTCTATAGTTTCCTATTGCAATGACAAGTATTCCCGAAGCTAACTTCTCCAATCAAAAATTTCAATTGAACTAGACTTACTGTGGAAGTGGGGCTAAAATCGAATTTACTTAATTCTCAGGGGCTCTCCTGAAAATAAACCCAAACCACCATTGTCCCCGACAATTAACGTGCGATTGCGTTACATTGGGAATTCAGAAACTTCAAGTTCCTACCTTTTCTCGGCCACGAAGCGGAATTTCACTCTAAACCGACAGAAATTATGCAGACGGACGTTTCAATTTGGATTAATGAACAGGGAAGAGGAGAGGGACGAAGGGAAGAGAAATCCCTAATTTTTACGAAACAACGTTAAAATCTCAAAAACCCTAACCTGGTTTTGCAGAGTCGGAGAGGAGACGTCTCGCCCGCGAGAGATCGCTTAAAGCCCTTTTACTAGTTGTTTTTGTAGGGAGAGCGCAAATGAGGAGGGAGCGAGCGAGCGAGGGAGGGAGGGAGGGAGGGAGGGAGTGAGGTTTTTTAACTGCCAAATGCTAACCGACCTCACCCGGTCGTTCGAACCGGCTGAAACGAAACGATCGAGACTGATCTGGTCCTTTGGGTCCTACAAAAGGACAATACTTGGGTAATCTAGTGAGTACCCTATATACTCACTTTTTGATTTGCGCAATTAAAAGATGACATGTGTTCTTTATGTTTAAAAGCCCAAAAAAAATTAAATAGCATATATTTTTATTTTTTAAAACAATAAAATATGTGTTAAAATATTATTGAGCTAAATCATTAAAGTGAGTATATGGGGTACTCACTAGTGAGTACCTAAGTATTATCCCCTACAAAATGCACTGGGCCCACCGTATACATAAGACTGGAAAAACTTTCGGTAGGACATTCCGATTATGTTATGCACGCAAAAATATAAGTGTTAAATACTTTGGTCTCATTCGGCATCACACTCACATTTTAGGCGACGAAATCTGCCTGACGAAGGAAAAGGCTGCAAAATATCGGATACTGAGTTAACTATTATTTTTAGTCAAAAAGCCAAAATTATCTAACGATTAAAACGTCTAAAATATCATACACGAAGCAGGATAGAATCCTTTGAAGAATAAAAACAAGTGTTATGTTCTTATGTAATTTGTTCTCTTTAGCCATCACACTAGTCCGAGGACAACCCTAGAGCAACATTCTCTCGAGTAATTCTCGATTGATTTAGAATATCGTCATATCTTCTGTTGGTTTTTTTGTTACTTTTTTCAAAATTTTCTACAATTTGTTTACAATACCCACAACAATACGTCACATCTTCTTTGGTTTTTTGTTACATTTTTCAAAATTTTCTATAATTTTGTTTACGACACCAACAACAATACGCCATCGGAAAAGTCATCACATACTGCTGGAAGGGTAATTTCTCATTTATACCGTTATGGAGTGACAATAACAGTTCCCACGATTTCTCAAATGAGAAGGGAACGGTGCCGCCATATGCAAGCTCAGAGGCTTGAATACATGACGGCATGGCAAGCAGTGTTCTGAAGCTGAAAAGCTTTCGAAAAACTATACATACTTTGGAAGTCAAGCCTACATCAGTATTATCTGTCACGTCTCTTTTCCAAAATTTCTCTAGGGCTGGCTATACAGGTCAGCTATCTATCATTGCCATTTTCTTTTGTGCGATCCGCGTCTGTAGCTCACAAAAACTGCAGTGTGATCGGTTTCTCAAGTGTGAAAAATGAGTAGCTTGTTCGTCAAATTTCTTACTGATAAGTTATAATTTATGCTGTGCATTGAACTCCATGATGTTGCAGGCTGAAAGCGCTACTGTGTTACTTAAATTAGGATTTCCGAGCGGTCAATGCAGATCTCCTCAAGTGTTGTGCTCCGTATGCTGCTGTGGAAGCCACTGTTGTTGAAGCAACTAACCAACTGCACCAATTTGAGATGAACAATGAGCTCTCTGAACATATATAATACCAAAGAACACAAATTACAAGACGGCTGATTTCTGCGTCAAATCACCTCAAGTATGTAATGTATGACTGAGTTTCTTGCGTTCCAAACTCTGGTTGAAGGAGAACTGCCGCTACTAAAATCAACTGGAAGACCGTGTTAAGCTGTAAACGTCCATAGTATTATTTGTTAGGACATAAAGAAGGCGCCTTTATCATAATCAAACAGCAAATCACAAGCACCACATCAATTTTGTCTCAATATCTAGCCTTGAGGACTGTGTGATACTTCGTAAAGAATAAAGCTTACCTTACTAATAAAGAGAGGTTCGACCTTCTCGGGACGGGTTCCATCAAGGTTGAAAAAGTCGGACCAACTATTCCACTGAAAAAAATTCAACAATGTCAAAATCAGATTTTGGCAACATGAGTAACCAAGTTATTTTGGCCAAAATATTGATAAGACAACGAAACAAAGATCTCACCTTCCACCCCAAGCTACTAGCTCTTTGATATACTGCACCACCAACAAGACCAACATCCCGGAACACAATGAGTCCAACAAGTCCGGCTTCAGAACAAATCAAATGAATTTAGTTCCAATGCCAAATTAGCTTCCCAACACACATCTTTAGAGTAAACCAATAGAGACTTCATATACCACAGATAAAACTAAGAAACTAAAGGAAACTTTAGCAAACATAGGAAAAGGAAAAGTACATCAAATTGGTAGGCCAAGAATGCAACTGTGAAACAAAATTTTCGTTTGTGTATGGCTGAAACCTAAGTATAGTCTGTGAATCAATGTGCATGTGTAGAGCGTATTAACGACAACAGCCTAATCTTCGGTGTGATACGAAAAATACATATGCAAACATGCACCACCATCCAAATCTCACAAAAGAAAAACGGGACTGTGGTACTTACGATGAAGAAGACCCTTATGTACCAAGGCCAAAGCAACGCATCCTATAAGAACCTGTATCACAAGGAAATCACAAAGTATCATACATTGGCACATCAATAACCCAAACCACAAGCAAATAGGAATCAAAAGGCACCACTTTTGAAAGAACCGAAAAGCACTTATACCTTATCAGCAAGGGGATCCAGATAGGACCCAACAACAGAATTGATCTTCATCCTCCTAGCCATGTATCCATCCAACTATACAATCAAATCACAAGTGAACACAAGGTCACAATCTCATAAAAACTAGAAACAACGACCAGCATAAAATCCGTGTCTACGAAAAAGGCTTCGAAATAACTTACCCAGTCAGTTGCGCCCGAGATAGCCAACCCCACCATTGCAGAAGAATACCATTCATTCGCGATCATCCTGCATACCAGTTACAATTACAATACTCAAACTTTGAAAAAAAATTAGAAAAAACATAAAAGCAGCAATTATTGTTCCCACAAAAACAAATTAGAGTAATGGTTACCATCCAAGGAAAGGACCCGAAATCAATCGACTCATGGAGATCAAATTGGGCAAATTGACGAAATCGTCACCGCCCTCTTTCAACCCGAGACCGCGATCCACCGCCGTCGGAGCCGGCGAGAGCGACCCAATTTCCAATGGCAGCGGGAAGCTCGGTCTCTTCCTTAGCAGGTTCAAGTTCAATGAAGCTTCGATCTTTCTGAGAACGATGCCGTTTCCGCCGAGGTAGAGCGGAGTGGAGGACTGAGAGAGCTTCCATGGAGGGCAGGAGAGGAAGAGCGGTCCGTGGAAAGGAACAATCCAATTGGAGAGCGGAGAGAGGAAGGTCCTGGAAATCTGAGACGGCAATCGGAAGAGGGGGTGGGAAAGAGGGTAGGAGAGAGGAGAGTAGTGGAGAGGGGCGGAGATGGAGGATGAGGAGGCGGTGGCGGTGAGGAAGGTTCTGGATGATTTTTTAGGGTTTTGGATTAGGGCTTTCAGGGACCGGAAGACCGCCATGACTCAATGGAAGCATTCCGGGGAAGGAAGGTTCTTAACTGTAAAATTTGGGTTTTGCAGGGGCTTAGGCCGGACTGGCGGTCTGAATGACACGTGGTAATTGCATGGCTCTCTCGTTTTCTTACACGTGGAATTCTCCTCTTTTGTGTTTTTTATTTCACTTTTAAAGGGTTTGGGCTTTGTATTTAAAGTATAAATAAATAAATTATTTGGGCTTTTCTATTGTAGTCCATGAACTAAGGCCCATCCCAACCAAATTCTCCTCTTTTGCATTCTCGACTTTTAATTTGGTGGAAACTCTTTAATCAAATAAAATAGATGTAAGTATTGTAGTCAAATCCACGTCATTGCCCATACTTTTAATTTGTCAAACTTTTAGTCAAACTGAGGGTGATTTTTTTCCATTCAAACTATATTATCTTATTTTATTGATTTAGCAATTGAGAAGCTTGTGTGTGGTGTTTTTACACTTCTGAAAAGACTAAATCACGACAATTGACACTGCATAAAGGTTAAAATGATACAATTTTTAAATTTTAAATCTAACTAGCGATAATATATTACACCAAAACAAGTGGTTTTGTTTGAGCGGTTAGAGTGAAGATATTATATCAGCATAATGACGTGGTATGATAGACTCGTTTGGGTTTTCTCGAAAGTGTAGAAGTTGGTTAACATAAATTAGCAGCATGAGTAAAACTGTGTTCTAGGGAGCGCGTCTGTTGCATGCGACAGCTCTAACTCAATGGTTCTAATTTTGTCCTTAAAAAAGGAAGTAGACCTAATATTACCACTCTTATATAAAAACTTAATTGTCTTTACCAATGTTGGTTTTGAAGTTTCAACTTCAAAGCCGTTTCTTCACATTCGTTGCTGCATTTCGTAATGTCGTTTTTATGCACGCCATTGGGATTCATTGAGGGTTTGCAGAATCAGTGACGTTTCTGCCGGCCGCGGAGGCGCCCGGGAGGGAGGAGAGAGCAGGATGACTTGCTTCTCGTGTTGCAAGGTGGACAACAAGCCTGAAAAATCTGCGAGGAGGGCCAGAACAAGAAGGCAATACTCTAGTGGTGGGAAGAGATTGAGCTCGCTTTTCGCAACTTTTTCCGTTAAGTCAGGTCGAAAAAACTATTGATTTTCACATTTTGTTCTAGTCTTAATGCAATTTAGATTTTGGTACGTGAAAATTTGATTAATCTGTTCGAATTTTGGTTTTCTAACTGGAATTTATAGACTAGGTTTCGAATTTCGACCATATTTTTGCGTTGAAACATACACATTGTGCATGAAAAAAAAACTGTTATTGTGGAACTATGATTCGTTACGTTACATAGGCAATGTGATCAATGTGCAGGTAGCAGCCAATGCAGGAAGTTACAGAACGAGATACTCAAGACAGGACACGCGAAAAAATCGGCGCAACTTTTTACGTACGAGGAACTAGCTGTTGCAACTGATAACTTCAATCCTGATTCTCTGCTGGGAGAAGGTGGATTTGGGAAGGTGTACAAAGGTTACTTGGACAGCATTAAACAAGTATGTCTCTCTTTCTCCCTCTCTCTTGCGGCTTGGATGTGGTGCATATAGTCAGAAGACGATCCTGCAATTTATGTTTTCGATTAATTTTGTTTCAGATCGTGGCAGTTAAGAAGCTCGACAGGAAAGGATTGCAAGGGAGCAGAGAGTTCTGTTCTGAAGTCATCATGTTGAGTTTGGTTCAACACGCGAACCTCGTCAATCTTATTGGCTATTGTGCAGAAGGAGACCAGAGAATTTTAGTGTATGAATTCATGGTCAATGGATCTTTGGAGAATCACCTTCTAGGTATGCACAAAACTTATTTGGATCTCGAAATTTTTTGCTCTTATGTGAAGCAAAACTAACCAAATTTTTGTTTTTTCTTAAGATGTATTTTTGAATAGGGAGCCTCTTGATTGGTATACAAGGATGAAAATAGCTGAAGGAGCAGCGAAGGGGCTCGAGTACCTTCACGAGACTGCCAATCCGCCAGTTATTTTCCGCGACTTCAAAGCTTCGAACATTTTACTAGACGAAAAATTCTGTCCTAAGCTCTCTGATTTTGGACTTGCTAAGTTAGGTCCAACCGGAGACAAGGACCATGTGACTACTAGAGTGATGGGGACTTATGGCTATTGTGCACCGGAGTATGCTTCAACAGGACAGCTGACAACTATGTCCGATGTCTACAGCTTCGGCGTTGTGTTTCTTGAGTTGATCACAGGACGGAGAGCTATTGATGAGCAAAGACCGGTTGGAGAGCAGATCCTAGTCAATTGGGTATGTGAACATTCATGAAGTAGCGAAGCCTTTACCAAGCTACTTGTTACTGTCTCTTTATTGAATCATATAAGCAGTCCGGCTCTGTGTAAGACGTCCTGTCTTTTTCAAAAACAAAGAACGCTTTAAAGAAATTTGAGTAGACGTTATGTTTTCTCAATGTGTATTGTCTTTAAGAAAGACAAGACGTCATGCACAAAGAATTTCTCGTCATATAAGACAACATGTTCCTTGCACGCTCAATACCAATCCTATTTTCTGTCATGCAGGCAAAGCCAATGCTAAAAGACAGAAAGAGGTACTCATCGATGGCTGACCCGTTGCTTCGAGGGAGATTTCCGGCGAAGGGTCTGAACCAAGCAGTTGCAATTGCAGCAATGTGTCTGAATGAGGAAGCTGATTGCCGGCCTTCGATGGGTGATGTTGTGACCGCTCTCGGGCACCTATCGTTGCCAGTATATGACGGAGAAGGTGCCAAGGGTGCATCGAGAAACAGAGGCGGGCACGTTGAGTCAGTAAGAAGAGGAAGTTTCGGAGGAAACAAAGAGCTATAGCAATTAGGATCAAGGTGCAAGCTGAAGAATGTGCCTTTCAGATATTCAAGCTATATCTAACTAAACCCGGGAATTTGACAAAAGAAGAGAGAAAAACAAATCGAATTTTAAGAGGTCATCTTTCAGCTTTGCACCTGATCTATATGTAAAAAATTAGAGGATTGAAATCAAAAGTTTTTTTTAATCTTTTTTTTTAAAAAAAAAAAAAAATTCTACTGGTTGGGAACAAGATGAAGTCTCTGGTTGGCCTGCCTGCGATATCATGTTTCTCTCTCATAATCTAACAACAGAAATGTTATTGTGATGGTATCCTAAGCCAATCACGCACTATCACGCGTTTTAACTTCCTCACACAACAATGATTGATTGAATGTATGCAGTCCTATAACAAAAGGGTACAGAAAATCTAAAAGAAACATTGTCAAAAGTGCTTTTGAGAATTTTGCCTGAAATCAAATGCTCAAGTTGTTCATGTCATCCTTGAGGATCTTGTAATTAAACCCGGGAATCCCATTTCGCCTGTTGGTTTCCGCAACTTCTGCAGCAAAACACATGCTTGACAAGAACCCTCTGCCGCTGCCGCTGCTGCCTCTCCTCTTCCTCCTCGTTCTCCATGTCATTACCAAGAGCCGGAAACTAGACTTGCTACAATGAGTACTAGTACCGCCAGAAGTCAAGCCGAGTATTTGTCCCAGAGGCTTCATTGAGCTTGAGCTACCACGCCGGTCGAGCTCAAGCTTGCTGAAGTACTCGATCTCCCTCCTGACAAGCGATCCAACGGTGCCGCGCGTGCCTATTGCGATCGGAGCTGTTGCTGCAGCCATTGGACTTGTTTGAGGGAAGATGGTTTCTGTTGTGCTGCTGGCTTTATACTGCATGATTAATTTATTTTTATAAAAAGGCGTGGAGAGTGATGTAAGAAGAAGCTTGTGGGTGAAGAAAAGTTGAGGGGAAGGAAGGATTGCTTTAAAATCGGGGCATCTTCTGCTTTGATCTTTATAAAATTCTTAATGCAGTGTGCTTTAGGTAAAGTGGACAGCATGAGATTTTGCATAATTGGCGCATCGGTTAAGACATCATATTATCATGGTGGTTGCGGTAAAAGCATGCATAATCTCCGGATTAATTTTTTTACCCTTTTGACCATGGAACTCCAATCCACTTTCAGGGTATGGTCGGTTGGTCAAAATAGGGAGTAATTTTTTGGTGTGACCGTTACACCGGCATCTGTTGTTTTTTCAAGAAAACTAGTTTAACGCGTAAATATGTGCGTCAACTAAGTTATGGTAACGTAACTGGTTAATTAAAATAGAGTTTTAGTACCTTTTTGCTAAGAAGGGTAGAAAATTCCACCGTCTTTATACTTTCCTTGCAATCTATGCAAGGTTCGACGTGTATCATCTGCTTTATTTTAGCTTTTGCTATTTATTCTAGCTGAGAAGTGGAATGATGCAAATTTGTTTTTTATTTTATTTTATTCGAGCGACATTATAATTTTAATCTAAATTATAGAGAAGCAAGTCAAACTTAGATGCAAATGAGAAAAATACTGCTTTAACTAACTTACTTAGACTCGGGTCTGCAATGATGCAATTGTTAAATGCTGATAACTTTTCATATACATATTTGAGTTCAGGCATGCGATTGATTCATTTTGTCCCTGAACCTCACCTGAATAGGCATGAGTGGAGGTGCATAAAAGGGCATATGCAATTGATTAAACTCGCAAAAGCTTTAGTGACAAAAATCATTTCTTTCAGTTGGTAATTAAATAAGAGGCCCTGCGAAATTCTTACAAAAATTGACTAGTTTTTTCTTTCTTTCCGAGGTTGGTGGTCGGAACAATTGCATTTTTATTAAGAAAAGTACAAAAGATAGTTGAAGGCACTTATGGTTGTGCTCGAATTAGGTTTTTTTGAGATGACACTTCGCCAACTTAATTTAAATCTTCTTCTTCTTCTTCTTTTGTTTGGTTTCTCTTTTCCGGTACAGTTTGTGAAAGAAACGCCTAAACCCTAAACTGGAACGCGATGGTGGTGGCCAAGCACTGTGCTGTGTTTTAACTCTTATGCACAAGCGTGCGATTGAATTTAGATACCGCCATTGTGGTATCCAAGTGCATAGAAGTTCTTCTCCGAAGGTTGAGTTGAGAAAACGATAAATAGACGTTACAACAAAATTAACCTTGCAGCTCATATATAGTATTAATGCCATAAGAGCAGAAATGAAAATTTGGAAATAAGAGCGTTATCAGAAGGGAAAAAATGAGAGCATTTGAGCTCATATCATATCTACTATATATTAATGCCAAACACCGTAAACGTTACAACATTTTTGTTTCAATTTTCTGTTTGTAAGCCTCAAAAATCAAAATTGCAAGTTTCCTCTTATTTCCTCATTATTCTCTTTTTTCTATTTTCCTATGATTTTTGTTTCAATTTTCTTTATTTTCCTGTATGAGATTTAGTTAACAATCAGTGTATACTGGGAAGATGGCATGAATACCTCAACTTCCGATGCGAGGCTGCTTGTCGTAGAGCAACATCCACGCTCGCACCCTCTCGAAACAGTGACTCGTACAACTGACAAACAAATTGTGACACCTCTTCCTCGTCGTCATACCAAGAACCCGTAGACCGGTCCCCGTTTTCACTATCTTCCCAGTCACTCACCGGACTGCTTGGCTCAGCCTCCTCATCTTGAACTTCGTCTTCAGCCTCTTCCTCGCCAATCTCAAACTTCCCGTTTTCAAAAACACCGAACTCTGCCGATCCATGGAGAGCTGTCAGCTGTGTTTCTGGGGGCTGAGCTAAAGAACTTATAACAGCTTTAGCGCCAGAGTCTAAAAATGCTTTAATCAGTGGCGGCGTAGGTCCATATGTCCCTGTGCAAATAATGATCCTATCTCTCCAAGCTCCGACCTATAGTTATTAAAGACAAAAAGCATCAGTTCGATCACTTGGATCATGCGCCGATATAAATATTTAACTTAACAAACGTAAATGTTTAACGTAAAGGTGATAGTGTACCATCCAGCGAACATCATCAGGTGTTAAATGGATAGAAGGGACAGTTCTACGAAACAAATATGCCCCAATTTCTTGGCCATCGTCCATAACCTTTAAAAAATTCCATCATCCAACAAATCACAGTTAGTAGTTCGGCAACTTCCCAATAAGCAGCAAAATCAATGGTTTCAATGCTAAAGCAACATACTTGAGTTTGGCGTCCCATATAACGGTGAACGATGCCTCCAATTTGGAAGTACGGTCTACATGCAACCAAATCGGAAATAGTTGAAATATTGGCGAAAGATGAATCAGCCTTCCTGCGGCGGTTTCGCATCACTGATATCAAACTCAGTTTAACACTCTGAAGAAACTTATCTGCAAGCTCTCCAGGTTCAGCAACCACAAATACATCATTCTGCCAACTACAGAAACAAACAGCTGGTAAATTAGGACTACAGCTGAAACAACATTAACTTGCAATTAAAAATAATCAGTCCAGCAACACTGACCTTAATATCGAGCCAAGTGAGTCATTTTGAAGGGCTAAATGCACAATGCCCACTTGGGGCGAGTTCTGTAACTTCTCGTGCAATGACTGGACGGGTAAAGAAAGCTGTCTAGGTCCTGAAGGAGACTCAGGTGGTGACGCAGCTCCTTTTCCAGACTGGCCATCTAAGCTTAAAGGTGGGACCATATCGATTCGGCCAACCCTCTGTGGGCCAAAATCAGGACTGTAGAAAAGTGGACTTGATGGGATGCTTGGAGGAAATAAAGGTGATGCAAACGGCGTTGGGAAAGTTGTTGCTGGTACCGTTTTCACAAATCCTGATATGCCTTGCATTAGCGATAATCGTATTCCATTACGAGCACAAAATGACTCAAGTGCATGAGCATGGTTCTGAGCGCGACCAGAATTGGGGCTATGTGAAGCTTCAACAAGTAGTACATTACGCCTCCAACCTAGAGACGGGCTTTTTTCCTCTGTTACAGAAAAGTATTAACAAAGCTTAGATTCCAGAAAAAGGAGTAAAAACTGAAAGTCTCAGAGAGAAATTGAAGAAAGATGTCAGCATCAATACCATCATTTGATGCCTTTGACTTGGGGATATGTTGAGATCTCAAATTCTCGGACCACTTCTCATCATGTTGGAATGGCATAAGTAGTCTCTCACAGGCATCCTTAAGTACAAGAGAATTTTTCTGTATATATTCCTCAACTGCATGTTCCAATTTCAGCCAGACTGCAGGATCGGTCTCATCCAGTTCCATATCACAGCGTTCATCAACTGCAAGGGAAAAGATAGAAGTGTGCCGTTTGAGAATAGTACTTGAAATAAAAAGCCACATCAGAGAAAATTCGATGCATGAAAACAAAAATAGTTAAGGTTTGAAAAACGTTAAAAAATTTTATCCAAATTGGTTGAGATTCCTGACATTTCATGCTCATGTAGACATATTTTAGACTTAACACATACCTGGATTAAACCGAAAATATTGTATTCCAGGGAGCATGGGTAGCAATGTGCTCAAAGCTTCCTCCACCCGTTCCACAGAGCATGCACTTTCTATCAATACCTGACCAGTATCAAGATAACGCCAACCACCCTTTCGCACCTACACTAGCAGATTTCGTGTGAACCAATAAAGCAGAGTAACCTCTCTCTAATGTTGCACAAACAATTATTGAATATTTCATAATTGACTCTTCAAAAACAAAGAAGATGTTATGATTTTACCTTCGTCGGAACAGAACCACAGCCAATGGAAACTAGGCAGTCAATTTTTGTGTCTGGCCATAAAAGTTGTGCTTCTCTAATGGAAAAGATTGTAGGATTGTTTGCCACTATTGCACCATCTTGCCAACGATTTACATCTGTACACATTGTAGGATAGAAACATTTAAAAAAAATTAAAACCAATAAAAAGGTTATATGTATGCTCAATTTAATCCGTAAAAGCCTAGTGATGAGATTTCCACAGGAACATAAGAGAGTACCATCTGAGAAATCATCAAGATAATACGGAGCAGCAGAAGACGCTCTTATAGCTTGCCATACTTGATGCTTACAACTTCCTATAAAGGCACTGCGCTTATAGCCACCTTCAGCACATCCAGGAGGTGGTCCAGTTATGCCTGAACTCTCCGAAATTGCAAGAGGCACTTCTAGTGTTCCCGCAGGATACTAGAAATGGAGTACAAAATACCAAGTTAAAAATTTAAACATTAAATTGATGACGTTTCAACAAAGGAACAAGTGATCTCAAACCTGATAATTTCGGAATAAGAAAGGCTGAGCTGGCATCACGCTCACCAAAGTTGATACAACAAAAACTTTGGGAATGTTTTTAACTGCGGACTCTACTAACAGATCCCCATCCTCATCGGCACACATTTCCTTCAACAATCTCTCAAACTGATCTGCACTATGCTGCAAGACAATATGTTATACCTATCCTTTAGAACTCTAAGCAACAGGGCAGCAAAATATAAATAAAATAAATTATGGATAATACTTGGGTACTCACTAGTGAGTACCATATATACTCACTTTAATAATTTGGCCCAATGATATTTTAACACATATTTTATTGTTTTAAAAAATAAAACATATGCTATTTAATTTTTCTTGGGCTTTTAAAAATAAGGAACACATGTCATCTTTTGATTGGGCCAAATCAGAAAGTGAGTATATAGGGTACTCACTAGTGAGTACCCAAGTATTATCCATAAATTATTACTTTAATGTGTTCTCCTGTTTTAACTAAATGCTTCACAAAATAGAGATCAGAGAAAAATGAATGCAGTAAAAATCAGAAACTTCCTGAATTAGATACAGGAAGGACAAAGAGGAGGGGGAGAGAATCTTTTCCTCCCTCTCAAAATATTCTTGTGTGAAGAACATAAATTTTACATATCAATCTTGAAATCCAAAATAAGTAAGGGAAAATGAAAGATGTATAAAGTTACAAACCAAAACAAATATAAAGCATGAAGAACATACTTTGGATCCATGTACAACAACTCTAAAACTCTGGGACGAACTTTTATAGAGCTGATCCAACTTCTCTCTCCAACTTGCAGCTTCATTATCCTTCGGTGCAGGTTCAGCAAAGACAAGTTTTCCTGCGAATCATGAAATCAGAAATGTAAAAAAAACAAAACAAAAAACAAAAAAAACATGATCGATGAGCAAGCTTTGTGCAATCTCATTCCTAATACAGCACACTCACCAAGGTTTTTGTATATTTCTTCACATTGGTCTAATGACATTAGCTTAATGCCAAGTGCAACAGCAAGCATTCCACCCGTTGACGTGCCGCATATGAGGTCAAACAACTCATGTATCTGTTTTCCAGTTCCCTTCTCAATTGCTTTAAGAATTTGCACAGTTGCCAGACCTTTCATACCACCACCATCCATTGAAAGTATGCGCAATCCTTGCTTTGGCACTGGTCTCCCCCTTATGGCACGTCGCAGGATTCCATTCTCCCCTGCAAAAGGCATGACATGAGCAAAACTTATAAAGCTTGGAATCTAAAGACTAAATCCCTGAAAACAAATTAAACTTAAGAGACAAACCGAGAATTGCCAAAGCACGAGCTGCAGCTTTATGCACACGGGGCTCAGGTGCAGCCGTCAAGCGCATTAGAAGTTCGCACAAGCTTTCAGAAGTAACCAAAAGACGGCGATTCTCCAAACAGAAGGCCAAATTACCTACTGCCAACAAAGCTAATCTTTGTACCTAATGAAAGATAAACCTTAAATTAAACAACAATACTAACAAGAAGAGTATGATAATCAGTGTCTTACGGAAAAAGTACAGAACTTGCCTCAGGGGTTTTGTGGGCACACAACAATTTCAAAGACTTCAATACATCCTTGGTTAGCATCTTCTGAGCTACAGCGTCAGATGCAAAAGCCAGCTTCACCACAACTTGCAACACAGAAATTACTTCCCCCTGGGGCATAGACTTCAACACCGTTTCGATGGGTTGCATAATGTCGGATTTCATCAACTGCATGGCAACTGAAACATCTGCAGCAAGAGATGAAAGAGCAGAACATGCTTGTTCAACCTGCCAGAAGTCGGAACTCTTAAACCATATGCAGCAGAAGAGTGATAAGCAGTGAAATCTTTGTCAGGACAGCTAACCAACATACCACATGACGGTTGTCACTGCTTATCATACTTATAAGCTGCCTCACTGCATTCTCATCTTTGCCAACGACTACGCGGTTTCCTTGGTCTTGCATAATCTTTGCAAGTGCAGATGCTAGTAAAGGGTGATGACAAGAAGAAAACCGAAATATAAGAGAGAAAAAGGCGCTTAGCTTATGCCTAGACGCACCAAAATAAGAACTGTTTTCCATCTGCAATTACCACCAAATGTTTTTCAATACCGTATAGTCTGAGATTATAAATTGTAACGAACAAAAGCTTCTATAGAAATTGCATTAATCACTACCTCTATTTGCACATTCACTGATCTCAAGTTATCATCTGCCACAATTCTGATATTCGCAAGAGACAAATGATGAAGTTTGTGGAGTGGCAAGATTTCAGGAAGAAATTCAAGAGGGTTTCCAAATAGCCTAAGAACTCGTAGCTCAGCCATAGCCCTGCCAAAAAATTGGAGGGAACCATTAGACCCTAGAGAAAACCATAGACTTCACAAACGTATCTTTATTTAAGAGTTGAAAAAATGTATAGAGAAATTAAATATGCTCAAGTGCTGACCTGAAATCAAGCAAAGGCCGAACAAGCTTGTTGTGTTCCAATGAAAGTTCCACTAATCCAACACACTGCCTCAGCTCTACTGCTTAGATTTACAAATGAATATGAAAGATTTAACCTCCAAAATATGAACTTAATGCTGGTTAGATTTACAAAGGGATTCCAAACTTACAAGGTACTGAAACCAGCATGTTGTAGTCTACCCTGAGGACTTTTAAGCTTTTCAGTTCACCAAGCTCAGAAGGCAAAAGCGACAATTTATTGTTATCAAGGTACAGCTTTTCGAGAAGAGGCAGTCGAGTTAACTCTACAGGTAATACCTGTGAGTAGTATACAACATATGGAGATATAAACTCAGAACTTATCTCAACATTCCTTAATCTCACCCAATCACCAAAAAGAAAACCGCTTTCTTGACACATTTTAACCAAGCACACACTAGCTGTATTTGAAAATACTTAGAAAACAAATCGATCTTACTATTCTTAGAGAAACTAGTACTATAAAGTTCTAGTTTTTCTCTAAAATTAAGAAAACTAGACCAAGAACAGTCATTTCTTTCCAATAACTACACAGCACCCAATCAAATTCTAATAGATCGATTACATATTTATACAACAATCAGAAATACAATATATGAACAAAAAGATTTAAAGAAAGACTCACCGACAACCCACAACCACTCAGATTGACGACGGTGACGCACTGCCAATGCACACCGCAGGCCGCCTCGCCATCGGCAACTGCAGGCATTGATGAAGCGAAATTGGAGCGCAACAAGCGAGTCAAAACTCCAGTGCCATCGCTTTGCTGGCCGGACCCGGCCGTCTTGGTCATGGTCACGGCTCTCAACGGCTCTCTGCGCCTCACCACCCTCATATCCACACCCACATTCGCTTCCTCTGCCTCCTCGGTCCTCAATTCGACCACCACCGTGTCCTGAGGCATCGGCAACGCCACCATTAGCTGCGACTGGAGCCTCAGAGCCACCTGCTCCTCATCGTCTCCAGCCTGCCAATCCAAGTCAATCCGAAACCCTAATTCTTGATCCTGCGTCGCCACCGAAGACAAGGACGAAGAGGACGACGCCGAGGACGTACGGTCGAAGGTCTCCGGCGGACCCTCGGTGCCGTACGTGAGCATGAGGTGGAAGATCTCCGAGGGCCGCTTCCATCCCAGTCCCCAAGACATTGTGATCGGCCACAATTAGGGTTCGAATTCAGCGGCGATCTTGATCGGACGGGTGGGAGTTCATCTGGAGTGGCATTTGGAAATTCACAGCGCGATTCCGATCATGCCGGCGAGAAAGGGAATTGTGGGTCCGTGTGAAGTTGGAGCTTGGATTTGGGGGAGAAATGTGGGGGTTGAGGGTTAGGGTTTTTGGAGGAAGGAGAATTGGGATTAATGGCGGGAGAGATATGCAGACGGTCTGTGTATGACTTGAGCTTTGGAGTTTTTGGAGAGAGGGACAACAAAACTGAAACGAACTGCAGGAATATATAATATTCTTCTTCATTGTCCAAACGACGTCGTACGTTACCTTGTTTCATTTGTTTTTGGGAGCTGATATTTGTACCCTCTTACAGTACTCCCCTTTCATTATGCAATTCAATTCTTAAATGGGTGGCACAAATAGTTGTTTGATAAGAAAATGGAGTACAAATATCATTTCCTTTGTTTTTTTTTCCAAATATCCGAGCTATATTCTATGCTAAATTAATAATTGCGGGTGAGAATTTGAGAATAGGCTACAGTGCTCGCAAGCATTGAATGCTCACACTGATCTAACCATTAAAAGGAGGGAGGAGAGAGGAGAGAGGAGAGAGGGAGGGAAGGAGGGTGAGATAGGTGTGAGCATTCAATGCTTGCGAGCACTGTAGCCAGTCCCGAGAATTTGAACTTTGTAGAACATTGTTCGCTACACCCTATTCTTGCTTTGCTTCATTATATACATAGATTAGAATATCTTTGATGTTACTAAAATATCTCTAATCTCTCGATATATTTGTAAAATAGGTTATCAATAATTGATAGGGTGAGGTAATATATGTACATGATATCTTCGAAACTTGGAAATATTTTGACAATATTGAGAATTTCGGTAAAATTTTGATTCTATGGTCTAATATCTGACCAATTTGATAGATTTTAGAGATGTTTCGAAGGAAATTTCAATGCAATTTCGATCATAAGATTTCTTATAATTGCTAGTCAATATCTGAATAGTGCAAATTAAAATTAAAAGAAAATAAAAATAATTGTCTCAACTACCATGCATGTGTTTGTAATTTTTAATTAAAAAAAACTTATCTCATACCATATACCAAGAAAAGAACGAAAATCAAATGAACTCAGTAATGTAGGAAGGAAAAAAAAAACAAAAACCTAGTAGAAAAAAGATAAAAAGATAAATTTAAAAAAAAAAAATTGGACTAGGGACGATCGGTATGATATTACCGATTCTACCCCAGAAGAGTCAGGCCCATATAACCGATCCTCACCCAGGACAGTCGGTAGCTTCATACCGATCCTTCCATTTTTCAAAAAATTTTTTTTTTGGGTTTTTGGTTTTTGGTTTTTGTTTTTATTTCCTTTGTCATAACACCAAATTATTGTCATCATATTCTACAAAATATATTTTTCGGTACAAAATCTCTTATATTTCATATTTAAACACTAAAAAAATAATGATATAAAACCTAAATCTAAACAAATGAGTTCAAAAAATACTTGTACATTATACTCACCTCAAAGTGTGGTTCCAATGGAAACAACGCCCGCATATGCGCAGTTGATGGCTGAATGGGAAATCGCCGCATGCATACTTCTGAGTACTCCACCAAAATAATAGATTTGAATTTCTCATGAATTGGAATTTTGTTTTAAATTTTTGCTTTGAAAACTGGTTGACGCCAAAAACATGGGCTACGTTGAGGTACATTCAATCATTAAAATCGACTATGTTCCAAAGTTAAATAGTGTTCAAGAAAATTTTGTTGTCTTTCTGTAGGTTTTCATTGACTTGCGACTCCATCAGTTTGAGACTCTTATCAAAATGAGGTTATCAAAAAGCTTATTTTCAACTAATCACTTTTGAATCAACACATAATCCTCTACATCACAATTTTGATTTGTTTCAAGAGCCAAGGTCTAAAACTGGAATTTTAATTCAATCATGTTGGTTGTGCGCATGGATAGTTTTATTTTGGTTGATTATATGCAATGTGCTTTTTGATTCAAAATTCATCTAGTACTCCATATAGGGGCTTTTTCAAGTAATGGGGTATGGCCTATCTGCCGCTAAAGGTGCTGCATAAACCTTGAACTTTAACATAGCTCAGATTCTCCTCCTTATTTGTCGAAATACAATCATGTGGCTTTGGAATAACTGTTTGATCAACTCAATCATTCCATTTTATGACAACATAAATTTTTGCAAAGTGTGGTACTCATGTCACTTGTTCATTCTTGTGTATGCATTGCTCATTCTTCATTCATGGCTTTAATGGTTTTTTATTGCTCATAAAAAAATGCATAATTTGATGAAATTTTTTGTATTTGAGAAGAAACCTAGAACCTTGAAGGGGGCCTTTTTGAGAATGAAGAAGGAGGACCACTGAAAAGATTAAAAATCTTTATTTTGGTGATGTTGAGGAGCGCTCGCGTAAATTGAACATGCAGTGACAAACCACACCGGTTAAAATCCATCAAAGACATCTTCAAATAATTGAAAATTGAGTGTAGATCTATGAGTAAAAAATGAGTGTAGAAACCGAGAAAACGATAAAAAAATGAACAATTTAAAGTGTGTGAATACCCGTTGAACTATATCTTCTTATGAATTGTGAAGAAACAAACTATCAGACCAAATTTGATAATTAAGAGGGAAAAAATTTATTGTGTGAAGACAAGTGTAATTTGAAATTGAAAGGCAATAAAAACAGTTTTCTCAACTACCATACATGTGTTTGCATGGTAGTTGAGACAATTGTAGAAATTTCAAACGTAATTTTTACAGCTTGCATGATTTAATATTTTAAGCTGATATCTTTATCGACATTTATCTAAATTTGAACTACCGATATATCTACTGAAACCGAAACTTAAATCCTTGATTATATATCAAATTACCAATTAGCGAGATTACATTCTTCATGTCTTACTGATAAATTTATTTAATGTGACCGTCACACTTAAAAAAGTTTTATGTTGTAGGCGTAGAACAATTACTTAAAGAAATGTTAATACAGAGAGTCGCGCACATGAGTATAAATTGAGCGCTACTATTCATGTTTGTGACATCTACAAAACAAAAACGACCACGATTGATCTACGCGCTTGTGCACAATTGATCCCATCGCTCCTCGTTGAGTTATTATTTGACTAAGACGTGCCTTGAGTTTCTCATGCACCCCAATGTTGCTTTCTCGAGGGAGACAAAAAGATGACCATAATTTATGATGACGAAACTCTAATGATGTAGCAGTAATGCAAAAAGCACAGAGAAATTCAATACACTCATTTTCTCTTCAATTCATTTCCTATTGCTCTGCATTTTTTGAGCCACACTGGAAATGTTGGAATAGTTAAAGCTGCATATTGTTCATATAACCCGCACCAGAAACACCATTTTCAAACATGAGAAACAAATACACTTATACGAAACTTCCGTCGCGAAATTTGTAATATTCAATCAAGATTGTAAATTTACTTAAAAGAAAAAAATAATCATTTGAAAGATTTCAATACATGGAGAGGCTCCGGTCTATCAGCTACTTCCGACTACCCTAGGACATTCTAATACCTTGATTATACTCTAAGAACTCTGCAATGTTGAATTCCGGCGTATCAGTTGGTGTCCGGCTCCACTTGAGAAATGAATTTTGCTGGCGGAAATGAGTAGTTCTAGTGATTGCCAACAACTATACTACGTGCGGTTACGCATGACTAATAATTGCAATGGTAATCATAGATCTAGGTTCTTTTCAGCAAAGTTGAGGATTTCCTTCAATTCTCTCTTCACTCCGTCATCAGCAAATATAAATTCGGTTGAATTTCTTGCTAGCTGAAATAGTTCCCTCTTTCCAAGTCCTAAGAAGTCAAGAAAGTAAACAAGCAGCGATTATCAGCCATCAGTCTAATTTACATTACGTGATCCAATGAAATCAGACCTACCAAACGCAGAAGCAGCGAGGTTGTACTCGTTGGAAAGACTAGTAGAGAACACCCCGGAATCATCTGTGCAGATGACTAAAGGATGTTTTGCATTATACAGATCAGCTGCATCACCAAACAAAAGATGTTTGTTTAGGAGAAGGAAAATTTAACAATATTTTAAAAGTATTTCTGATTTCAGATAATTAAGTCACAATAAACGGAAGCAGAAGGCCTAACCAAAATGATGTACATCAAGAGACGGAATTGTATTAGTCCTAATGTTGGATGTCAAACAAATCTCAACCTGAAACACAAACAGTGATGACGATACGGAGAAGTTAGCTAGTCTAACCTACTAAAAGTCTAAAACTGTACAATAATTTTAAGGAAACAATGTACAAGTTACAACAACGAGCATAGAGAAAACTAAATGATTTTTCTCTGCATTTTCTGCTCATATGTTTTTAAACAAAGATGGAACCGACCAAAGACTCAGTACCCTATTGAAATCAGAACTCAGCGTTGATGTCTAAATCTCAACTATTAATCATCAACCAATAATTTAAGATTGAACTGCCAAAACCACCAGACCGAATCATGTTTTGGACTTGGCATCCAGAATGACTAATATCTATAATTCTGTGGTAAGGAAAGTTATATATAAGTTGCACAATTATCTCACCGGAATACTTAAAGATTTCAAAGTTTTCCATTCCTCTTCCTCGAAGCAACAGGCATGGCCAATCCTCTGTGGTTGAAAATCTAGCATTGCTCGTACCTCCTTTGGATTAGGCACCTACAAGCACTTAAAGAAATAAACAAGTCAGGGTGATCACAAGGGCACACGCTGCAGGCGTTAGAAGAACAAACGCACCTCTCCACAATGAAGGGTTATATAAAGACCCTGCTCTCTAGCAAATTTTAAGGCTGGAAAAAATGTAACCCTGCCACAGATACAATATAACATGCATATAAATATCTGTACCACAATTGGGTTAAATAAAACACTCTTCTGCAACAAAGTCAGGATAGTGATTAAGTACCATTCTCCCACAATCGGGTTTCCAGAAAGGTCAATACCAACTACCCCTAAATCTCTCATTTCCAGTGCAAGCTTCACCTACAGTAAGTGACAAAACTAGTCAAACACTTTGTCCCTCGAAAAATTAAAAAAAATGCATGTGCTCAAATATTTCTTCACAATACATTTCATCACATACAGTTTCCATTGCAGCCTCTGTGGTTTCCCGGCGGTCAATGCTCAAAAGAAGCCTAACATAAATCTTTTTTCTTGCACTTCCGCTACATGTATGGTTTATAAGTGAAGAATTCTTCTGACTGCCAACATCAGAACTGTGAGGCCTAAAAGCGACATCAACTGCACTCACAGCCTTTACACCCTCCAGTACTGCTTCCAAGTAAGAGCGCTTGCTCATTCCTATCGAGGCATTGTTCTGCATAGAATGAAACACATCAACATCCTATCAATCAAATGTATAATATAGGTCATTTTAGCATGAATAATTCGTGCAGTCGGCTTATTTTAGTAGTCCACCTTTGGAGTTGTTCTTAGCTCCAGATACACAACATTCTCGGAAGCAAAATCTTCAATAACCTGTGTCGGGAGAAAATGTAGCATCAAGTATCGACATTGAAGTGTTGGAAGTAAACACGAAACAAATTGGAAAGTTATCGTACTTCTTTGGTAATTCTTGTGATAATTTTGTGGTCAGTAGTAAGAATGTGGATCAGGTCAAACAACCTGAACACTTCGGTTAAAGAACGGTCATCTGAGTGCAAGAATAGATAAATTTCCAATGTTAGGATTCATGAAAGAATTGAAATTACACTGTTCAAAAAACATATGTCAACTGAAAATATTCGAAACTGCTCTAATCTACGGGAAATATTCTAAACTACCCTAATAGAGATTCGAACTCGGGTGCAAGCGAGCGGGAATCCCTGCCCAACTGACCTAACCCGCATCTGCTAAAATCATTAAAAATCTTTAATTGACATGCAATGGGAACATTTGAGTTGAGGATTCAGGCATACCAGGCAAGAAAAATGGAAAATTTAAGATGGGTAAGAATCGTAAGATTAAATTTTCCTTCTTGATCCTACATTCCTACATTTTCCCAGCAACCAAACAGAAAATAAGCAAGAAAAGAGAAAATGGGCATACTTTTCCGAATAACGTGCTCCACATCTGAGAAAACTATCACTCCCTTCTCACCCAGAACTCTAGCAAGTTCTCTGCAGGCAAAACAAAACACCAGAAATTAGATTATTATATGCTTCCTCAAAACAAAGCCAATCACAGAGAGAGAGGGAGAGGTTACAGTAAAGTGGAGTCTCTGACGGATCCGTTGAGGTGAGCGTGAAGTTCCACCTTTGGCATTGACAGCCAGTCCTCCTCCATGGTTAACTCTGTTTCTTTTGTTCTTATCTTGCTTTTAGCTGCCTGTACTGTACCTCTGTATGGCTTCAAGCAGTAGAAATTCTCCGTCAGAACTGAGTCATTGACATGATAAGCAAGCCGAGTCAATGCTGATTGCTGACGGTAGAAATAAGTTATCAATAATTGTGGCTAGTTTAATTTTATATTCATTAGATTGACAAATAAGTAAATATAAATATGTTTTCTATTCAATCATAGCCGTTCATTTAATGTGACTAAAACTATGACTGCATTGTTGTAATTCAAGGTTAAAAGCTTAGTTGAGCTACTTTTTCAACAAAATTAGCATATGAAAAGAATGCATAGTGAACTTTAGAAAAATCTAATTTACTCCCATTTGTTAAATAATTATGCTAAAAGAATTGACCAAATTAAGCTATTATTGAATTTCAACAATTATTAAACTACAAGGGTTACGTTAGTGACAATATAAATTATAGAGACTAAAGTGAAATTTTGCTAAAATTATGTAGACTCGTGATTTGACAAGGAATAAATGTCACATTGTTAATAAATGAGTGATAGAAACGATAATTTATTGGGTTTGGCACATGAACTATGTTAGTCATTTGACGCTTCTCACAAAAGAGCAAGACGTTTTTAGTCCCACCTATCCTCATGTTGATCCTACGCGATCGAGTCTGCTGCACAATACATGACTCACTCTTGCATGTAACCGCTTACTTATCCTTACGTAATGCGAGAGATAGAATGACGCAACAACTTCATTGGGCCCAACTCAATGATACTTAGGTAACATAGGCCCAATAGCTAGTGGACTCGATCGAGCTAGGATAATGCTTCACGGATCCGGTCCTGTACCATGTTAAAACCCGACCCGTACCCGACTTTCAGAAAATCTCAGTTAAACCTCACCTCAAAATCCAACTCGAACAGCAGCTTGCACTTTCCAGCTTCAGCCTCCGAAGGAAGAAGATGGGGCCGGTGAGCTTCTCCTCAATGTTGGCCAACGGTTGCCGGAGTTTCAGTGCGCCGGCGGCCCTTGTGCGCACGTTAGCACTCACCCACGTTGCTCTCAGTGAACACTCCAACAGCTACAACCACGTTAAGGTGGCATGGTTTTCTCGGAGTTCGAATAAACGAAAGTCTGCATGTCGGTCCCTGAAACAAGACGTTTCGCAGCCAACTGCCGTTTCTTCTGCAAATGGGTACCTTAAATTTTCCGACTTTGATGCTTTTTTGTTTGTTTTTGTTTTGGGTGTCTGAGATTGTGGCTTAATTGTTGGTATTTATTTGTTGAAAGTGAGAGTTCGGATGAAGCGGTCGAACTTGGAAGCAGTTTGTTTGGTAACCGAGAAATGATCAGAGATTAAGAATGTGGAATGGAAATTTTGAAACTTTGTCGTTTTAGAATACCAAATACTTACTTTGTAATGGAAATGGAAGCTCTGAGATTTTGGCTTAATTGGCAGTATTTATTTGTTGAAAGTGAGGCTTCGGTTAAACTGGTCGAATTCGGAAGCACTTTGTTTGGTTACCGAGAAAATGAGCAGAGCAAGAGAATCCGTAAATGGAAAATTTGAATCTTTATCGTTTTAGAGTACCAATTCTTTCGTTGGCACGACAATCTTGTTAAACCATAAGGCATCCTTTGTGTCCCCATTTTTTAATGTATATTTCCTAATCAATGGTAATGGGAAACTATACACACTTCTTTATATGCATAGCTTTTAGTGTAGTTGGACTATAGAATGGACGTCCGCTCTTGATTAAAGAACCCAATATGTGATCATTGTGATGGTTAACGTGTCGATATAATTTTCACTAGTAAAATGTTACATAGAATTTCTGTCTTTTTGTGTTCTTTGGTTTGCTGACTTTGATAGCATATCTTCTTCCAGCTACCCTGAATATACTCGGTTGCTTCCATGTCCCTGGGACAATGGACCACCAAGAATCGAGCACTTGGTTGTTTCGGAAGGGGGGCCTGTTCTAGAATATATCTGCAAAGTTCTGGATCTTCCTCTTCAGTGAGTGCTGCTCCTTTTGTCTTCTCATTGTTTTTAGTTGATTTATGTCACATGATTTCGGCCATTATCAAGTTTGTGTGATAAATGGAAAAAAATTTCATTCTTTGAAGGTTTGTTGCAGATCTCATCCATTTTGGAGCTGTATATTATGCCCTTGTATGTCCACGGCCTCCTCCAACTGCAACCCCAGAGCAAATGAGGGTATTTAAAGAAGTTACAGCACCGTCGGTACTAAAAGATAGAGCTTCCATCAAAGGAAAAACTGTAAGAGAAGCACAGAAGACTTTCCGGATAACACATCCAGACCAATTTGTTGAAACTGGAACCTACTTACGCGTTCATGTACACCCAAAACGTTTTCCTAGGTAAAACACAAAATTTTACAGGTCCTTACCATCATTTTTACTAGTGTTATTCTTGTTGACATCAGGGTTTTGATCAGGTGCTATGAAATTGACTGGAAATCAAGAATTGTAGCTATAACTGATGAATTCGTGGTTTTGGACAAACCTGCTGGTACAACAGTACGTATCATTACAGACACATTTCGAAATCTTTTATCTGGCACTATTAAATGTTTTTTGAATAGTTAATTAGTTGCTTACATCAACTGTGACTCGATAACAATTTTTGTCCAGGTAGGAGGAACTACAGACAACATCGAAGAAAGTTGTGCAACCTTTGCCACTCGTGCCTTGGGACTAACAACGCCCCTGATGACTACACATCAAATTGATAATTGTACAGAGGGATGGTATGCTATATTATACTAGTTGTTGTCCTTCTTGTTGTTGAGACTCGAGACATAGAGGGTAATGCTACTCACTCACTTGCAGTGTTGTCTTAGCTAGAACCAAGGAGTATTGCTCAGTTTTTCACGGAAAAATCAGAGTAAGTTTTGCGATTTCATGATTTGGCATATATTAGATTTGATAGCCTTAATTACTGGGAGGGAGAGGGTGGACTGCGATAACTCAGAAGCTGAGGGGTTCCTTATTGCTTCCCTCCAACCCGGAGCTTGTTTTCTTTAGGTCATTAAGTTTATTTATCTTTTCTTTCACCCAGGAGAAAAAGGTGAAGAAGCATTATCTTGCTCTAGCTGCTGCCCCTGTGCCAATTGGAACAATTACTCACTACATGCGTCCAATTAACATGGCTCCAAGACTCATTTCAGAAGGTAATAGTCTAATTCAAGCACCGCAATGAAATTAGTTTGGTGTTTGAGGAGTTGCACTTTGAATGCGTCAAGTGCCTTGAGGGATTTACATTCTCACCACATTGTTTTGCCAATATCTTTCCTTTCTGTTTTCTTTTTTGGAGCTGAAACGACACCTTCAGGATTATGTCATGTTTTTTCGTTTTTTTATTAATGTTTTTAAAAGCCAATTTAAAGTTTTAATTAATTGTATTGAAGCCCACCAGTAGAAAGCTTTCTTTAACTTGATGTAACATGATGGTAAAGATACATCTTTACAACCTCAGTTGAAGAAACATCCTTTATGAATAGAAACATACTTTGTGAAACTTTTATACTTAGTAGTAAACTCCTTCTGTATGAAGCTAAACAATTATTGGTAATGCAGATTTCATGGAACGGTGGAGTTTGTGTCAACTTGAAGTCGTGGAATGCAAGGAGGTTCCCTGGCCAAGTGCTGTTGTTGAACAGAAATATTGTGTTGAAGACTGTGGGTGGCCTTCAAAAGAATATGCATATGAGTGTAAAATCAACCTTTTGACTGGGCGGACTCATCAGGTTAGGAGCAAAAATTTGAACTGATACATGAATTCAATTAGTTTCATTTTCTTTTCGGACCCTGATTTGGAGCAAGATGGTGATCATTGCCTCAATTTGTTTTTTTTTTTCTGAGATCTCTGAGATATGGTCTTATTAATATTGGCTTTGATTGGCTCAAATAAAAGGAGAGGTCCTGCTGCTTCAAGCATATTATATTTCAAAAGGCATAAGATTTTCGGTAGTTTAGAATTCAAGATTTTGGGAAGGTGAGTTATAACTAAATATCTAAAAACTGTGATTTCACGTTCTCTGGCACAAGGAATGTATCACTCGAACTCTTTCATGGTTATTGTATTCTGTTTCAGTTAGTTATGTCATTGGATTCTAAGGAACTAGGAGTTAAAAGAATATCGAAGATTCTCTTAATAGTTTGTGTTACAAGTAAGGTTAGATAAGGATAATTTCTTTGGAAATAACTACATTCATGATGCAGGTTCGAGCACAACTGGCAGCGCTTGGAGCACCAATAGTTGGCGATTCCATGTATATGCCAGCTGCAGTTGCAGAAATGGCAAGTCCTGGGCTGAACCCGCTTGGCAAATATAAGAAGCATTATACTCATGTAACTGATAAAGAAGTAGCTATCGAAGAGTGGAGTGCACAGCATGGAAAGGAACCTGGTGTTGCTATTGGTCTTCAAGCATGTCAAATATCATGGGAGAATGGGAAGTACACTTTTGAGGCTGGAGCTCCTTGGTGGAGGTGCCAATAACATTAGAAAAGAAGCATTCGGATCGATTGCATGGTATGGTATTCTCCTTTTGTGGAGTTACGGTGTCTGCCTGATTCATATGCTTGATTTCTATAATTACAAGTACAATGTAGACATACTTAGCTTATAAATTCATATTTCATACGCTGCCCTCATATTTTGGTAATCTTTCTCTCTCTCTCTCTCTCTAAAAAACTTCATCCATCGTAGGGCGCAGCAATGTTAAATAACCGTCGTAGGGCGTGGCAGGGCGAGGACAATACTATCCCCAAACATATATAACATCGCATCGCTCCTTCCAAATCTCCCAACAGCAAATGCCCATGAACCTAAGGAATTGAGCTTCATGAGTGGTGGAAAACTCCCACAAAACCCTAACCCTACTTTTTTTTAAACTAAAAAAACTCCCAAATTCTTTAACAAAAATAAAAAAATTGCACCTTAAAAGTGATTTGCGGGACGAATCTACAATCTGGATAGTAGAGAAAAATGATTAAAACATGGTATTGCCATATATATTAAGTCGGAATGGAAACGGACGTTCGGGTTATCGAATTGGATTATTATCAGATCATATTTGCTAGCTATATTCAATTTTTGATTTGTTAAGCGAAGAGATACCATATTTGAATCATTAACGAACTATTGGATTGAAGTATCAAATCTATATCCTCTTATTTACACTGGATTCGGATCAAAATCCAATCCAACTCTATTCACAAGTTTGTTTTGTTTTTGTTTTTTTTTTTCATTTTTCGGTCAACTTTCGCAGTTCGTTTGTGCGCACACATACGCAACACACACACATATATATATATCATATGTGTATAAATTAGTATGTTCTGCTTCTAGAGCCAATTAAAGTGTAAAACCAAGAACAAGAAAGAACAAATATAAATCATATCATGTAATAGAAGACTTAGAAGTCATGCCATGTTTCATATTGTGTATAACTAAACTAATTCATAGTCGTGTTTATTTTATTGCTTTGTTTAATGTCTTAGTCTTCTTTGCATTCGAAATCGCACCGAGAGTAAAATAAGAAACAAAGGACCTATATATGGACTTAAGGAATTAAATAATTTGCCTTTAATTAATTATTTCTTAAGTTATCTTCATCCATATTTCATTGAAAAATTTTTGTCGGCCAGAAAATCTTTATTTTCTTTCTTCCTTTCAATTATTTACATTTTTGTAAACTTATATATTGGATTGTTGCGATGCAGCAGAGCAGCAATATTGTGCACTGGTTTGAAAGTGCTTTTAAAATGGTTGAAAGCGCTTTTGGTGAAAATGTCTTTTGAATCAATTCTTACTAAAAATGCAAGTAAATTCCGGAAAAGCACTCGACTTTTGGAACCCAAAAACATTTTCTCTAAAAACACTTTCAGTAATTTTAAAAACATTTCCAAACGAGCCTAAATCTTTTATTTCTCAAAGAAAATACAGTTGATTAATTAGTACACAAAGCGATCTACAATATTGGAGAGAAATTCGAAATATGCAAATCGCCATGACCTGCTCAAAGCTAAACTGCCAAAAACTCCCCAAAATCCTACAATGAAACCAAGAACCACCGAAATATGAAACCCAATTCCATCCCCAGTGTCATCTACATCTTCCCGGTTCTTAGTCATATCACCTGGACTCTTCTTCTGGCACTCATTTTGAAGCGGGCAACCGCAAAGTCCGGGGTTACCCTCAAAGGCAGTAGCATTGAGGATTTGGAGCTGAGTGCCTGTTAGTATTTGGCCTTGGAGGTTATTGTAGGCAACAGTAAATGAAGACAAGAAATGAAGACTTGATAGTGAGGCTGGAAGTTCGCCCGAAAAATGGTTTCTTGAGAGGTCTAACCTCTCCAAGTTTGGGAGGTTCGATATTTGGTGTGGAATGTTGCCAGAGAAGTTGTTGAAACCAATATCCAGTTCGTGGAGAAGTTGCAATTGGTATATTGCCACTTAGACTGTTGTTCCTGAGGTTGTCGGCATGTTGGACAAATACTTGTACTCTAACATAGTTGCAGACCCATTAAAGCTTTGGTAGTAGACAGGCAACTCCAAATCGCCGTGACCTGTTTGAGTTGCAGCCTTTTTCGATATGAGCGCTTGTAGTCCGCAAAGCTCCTTTGGAAATTCACCTGAAATGAAGTTACTATTCAAGTTTATAAAGGAAAGACTTGGAAGAGTCCCCAATCAACCAGGTATTGATCCCGTGAGTCTGTTAAAAGATAGATCCAACCCGTCCAGTTTCTCGAGCTTCGATAGCCATACAGGTATTTTTCCTGTCAATTGGCACCTTGACAAACTGAGAATGGAGAGATTTTGGAAACCCAGATGAATCAACCATGAGATCACCATCTGGCATTTCTTCACCTTGAAAATTACTTGTAAAAAGGAGTACCCTTAAACTTTTGCAATCCTTCTCTTCATTGCCCCTGTGACATTGGTCAGCTGTTATTGAAAGGGAAAGGAACGACCAAGGATTTCAAAGAAAAGAATCTCATGTTGTATTTGTCCCTCTAGATCATTTGAGCTCAGTCGAAGTGCTATCAAGGACTTGCATGAGTAAGCGATTATTGGCAAGGGACCGATGGTGATTATGCACTAGGTCCAGGATTTAATAAGTTGAGTAAGTTTGGAGAAATTGAGCACGGACAGATCTCCTTCCGAATTGGTTGTATCCTAGATTCAGTTCTGTAAGACTTGAGCAATTCATCAAAGACGGAGGCAGAAAACTTTTCTAGATTGTTGAAATGGAGGTTATGAGCTTCAATCTGGAGAGCTTCCCAATATGAAGAGGAAGCGCGCCACTCAGCTGATTAAGTAGAG
Source organism: Gillenia trifoliata (assembly GCA_018257905.1). NCBI lineage: Eukaryota > Viridiplantae > Streptophyta > Magnoliopsida > Rosales > Rosaceae > Gillenia > Gillenia trifoliata. The sequence goes on along the minus strand of CM031080.1, from coordinate 44,928,106 downwards.
ATCCAGGATTGTGAGGTTGGTAAGATTGGCAATGCTCTCGTAATGGACCCGGAAAGCTTATTGGAAGGCAATGAAATTTCTTCAAGTGCCTGAGCATTATGAATCACTTGGAAGTGTCCCCAAAAGGTTATTGAAACCTGCACGAAAGAGCTCCAATTTTGAGTCCAAGGGGAATTATGCCACTGAAATTATTGTGGGAGAAATACAAGCTTCTAACAAAAGGAGAATAAGAACAGTTGAAAGATGGTATTTGGCCCGTAAGGAGATTGTTGCTGATATTTAAATTGCTCAAATTCCAGGCACGCTGGAGGAACAAAGATGGAATTGTTCCGTTGAATTGATTGCTGGACAAATCCACTATTCGGATATAACTTAGTGGTAGAGATAGCGGTAGTTCTCCAGAGAGAAGGTTGTAGCTCAAATCAAGGATCTGAAGGCGATTCAAGGACAGAAAGAATCCAGCTTCCAGGTGACCAGTATATTATGTGAGAGATTGAGGTGGGAGAGATGTGTGAGATTTCCAAGAGATGGAGCAATGACTCCTTTGAGGCGTTTGGAGGGCAACAACAAATGGGTGACCCTACCAGCCATATCACAAGTGATGCCCTCCCATCGACAACAATCGTTGGAAGACCAGTTTAAACTGGAAGAAGCTATATCAAACGAAGAAAAAAGAGACTGTTGGTCCATTTTGCTGCATGCAGCATGGGATATAGAAATAACACTTGTGAAAAACAAGATGAAAAGGAGGAGGACATATGATTTAGTTAGATGATTAGGCTGCACTGCCATGGTTCTTGTTGAAAGTGCGATACAAGTATATTAGATTGCTTAAAGGTTTATACTGCTTTTATAGATTTAGAAACAGCATCGAAACACAGAATTATGCTTCCTGGCAGGTGCATTTGTAGAAATTGCAAACAAATTAATCACATTATTATATAATATATATGCACGGCCGTTTCTTTTGACTATTTTGCACTTGCAACAATGTAGTGATCTATTGCTAATCTATAACCAAGAAGACTGCAGGTGAAAAATGATTTTATATACAGCGGCGTCCGCGTGCTGGTGTTGTGGTAATTGTAGAAAACTACACCTTTAGCGCACAACTCTTCAATTGAAACCGATCTACAAGCATCATGACTGTTCAATATATTACTGTGCAACGACATAAATCCATCAAATAACCAAACTGATGCAACGCATCAGTTATGAAAGGTCATATCTATTACAAAGAATTACAATGGTTGACCCGATAGATCATGCATTTTGATTCAATTAGAAAAGTTGCAATTTTTTAACATAAGAGAGATGACCATTAGACAAAGAAAGAAATAGCGACCAAACCAAAATCGTCGCTGATTATCTTTGGCGACCAAAAATCAAGAAATAGCGACCAAATCACAATGGTCGCAAAATACAGTTTTCCTTGTAGCAAATGAAGACAAAATGATAACGTTGGCAGAAGTCCAATGACAACGTTATCTATTCTGCATGACTGATAGATTTCTGGACAGAGGTCCAATCTCTCCAAGCTTGCAAGGTTGGATATTTTGGTTTGGAATGTTAGAAGTTGTTGACACTAAGATCCAACTCTTGAAAAAGTTTCAGTTGGCCAATTTCAGTAGGTACGTATATTGTTGTTCAGACTGTTTTTTCGGAGTTAAATTTCTTGTGGCATGTTGGATAGAAACTTGTACTGTAAAGCAGTTAGATTGCTTGTGGAATGTTTGAGTTGCAGACCAGCCCTCCTAGTATGCAAAGCTCCTTTGGAAGTTCACCTGAAACTTAGTTATTATTGAAAGCTTGACTGGAAAAGTCATATTTTTTTTAGTACAATAATGTATTTACATTAAATGGTGGGGTAATTTGGGCTAACCCGCACTTTAATGTATATAAATCGTTGTATTTAAAAAAAAAAAACCTTTTAGAAGAGGCGCTTAAAGTGGAGTACAAGTCCCTTGCAATTGAACAAGAAATTATTAGCACAAAAAAGGTCTTAAACAAGAAAAATATGGACCAATTAATCGATTTCAAGCATTTGCTTTAGGCTTAATTGAAGCTCTCTAATTTTATAATTGTTTTTTAATACAACAATATATTTACACTACAGGATCGAAGGGGGAATAAATTGGTTGCGAATTCGTCATTCCCGAGATTCGAACCTAAAACCTCTCACTTACAAGTGAAGAAGAATATTAATAAACCGTAGTACTAAGTGACTCTAATTTTACAATATTTTATTTGGCTAATTTGTTTTTTTGTAAGAATAATATATGAATAAAGGTTTGAAATATAGATAGTTTAGATATATGTATAGCAGGAACTTTTTGTATTGTACGTACATAACTCAGAAAATTAACTTGATAACTTAGAATGTCAACAAGAAAAAGAAATATATATCATCACTACATTAAGGAATTCTGATAATGAATCGTCTTATTCAAGCATATATCTATATGTATATTGGCCATTTGCAAAAGAAAACATTAATTCACTTGAACTTCTGAGTCATAATTAAGTGTGTCCAACTTTCCAGTGTCGTGGTATGTTATTGTGAGGAAGAACCCAAGTCTCATCATCATCACCATTACTAAATAACAGTCTTATTTGCAAGGGTCCACTTGGAGGCGAGGTGGTTGTCCAAACTGCTCCATAACTAATCCTTGTATCCGGTTAGAATGCTTACAAACATTCTATACTTACACGAATTTAATAATTAATAGTTAAATTAATTTCATAGTTAATGATTAGATTCGTATAAGTATGAAATAATTGTAAACATTGTTACAATCAAGAGAAACCTCACTCGACTCTCAAACTAATTCTGAGTGTGTGTTGAAATTCTTTTTATGCCCTTCCTTGGTAAAAAGGGGACTGTTTCCTGAGAAAAAACCCATAAATACTTTTGGACGGATGTTTTAGTTTAAGGTTTAGAATTTAGGAGCGGGTGGTTGGATTTAAGGACTCAGAATGTCGGTTCACTTTGCTTTTGACTAATTGTTTGATGGTTTCACTTTCTGCCGGTAAGTTGGGGACATAACTGCCCATAATGATCATCGTCAACATCGTCATTATCCCCGTCATCGTCTTCAGGTGCTGCATATTATTTTTTTTCCTTCTATGTGACTTTATCTTGTCGGTGGCTCTATTTGTAGGAGAAGAATTTACATAAAACGGGTTCACTGTCACGTAACGTTTTAATCCAATAATATATGAAAATTTTTGGGTGGTACGTATCATTCAATGATACGGCCATTAAATGGTCATAGATTAATTTGCGGTGCGTCCCAAATAAATCTTAAATCATTCAACAGACGTACCATTGAATAGTACATACCATTGAAGTTGGACTCAATAATATATTATTATGTGAAGAAAATTTTGCATATTGCATTACATTATTCGACAAAAAAAACCACATAATAATAAATTCGTTTCATCTAAGTCATTCCTATATCTCTCCAGATTGCCTAGAATTCTATATAAGATTGTATAGATTGCATATTTCTGATAAGTCGGTGCGTGGCTCTATCTCTAAATAAAGTTTTGGTGCATATTTCTTATAAGTCGGTGCATGGCTCTATCTCTAAATAAAGTTGAGTGCTGCTAAAGCTACTCCAGCGTCTTATTTTTTCACCCACCTTTCAATGACATATTTAATCTTCTGTAAAATAACTTTTAAATTCTAACAAAAAACATAAAAAGTCATAAGAACAAAATGAAAAAATTCTCTTCTTTCCCATTTCTCTCTCTTTCAACCCCCTTCCCTCTTTTCATTTCCTTCTAAATTAGCTTTATCTCTATGACTTATAGCTGGAGAAGATTTGCAACGGAGATGGTGAGGAGCTTTAATTCTTGACAAAAACTAACACAATTAGGAATATTTTAAGAATAACAGTGGATGAGAATAGATGATTATATTTTTTTATTTTTTATGCTGGGTGGTGATATAAGGTGGGTGAGAAAATAAGACACTAGGATAAATATAGCAGCACTCATAAAGTTTTGGGTGCATATTTCTTATTTGTAAATAAAGTTTTGGGTGCATATTTCTATCCGAGTCCCCTCCAGTAGTAGAGATACCTTAAATGACTCTATCAAAGAGACACCTTAGTATGAGGTTGGTTCCGGATTTAATACCAATTACTCGAGCCGTTTTTTTTTTGAAAGTCTTCAATCAAACATCATTTTTATCAAAAAATAAGACAAATCCAACCGGATAATGCTTGTGCCCACCACTTACGATTAAATAATCTTTACCGTCCGAACATCATAATCGGAACTGTTTATTCTCTTTATTATCATCGAAAGATCATATGTACAAAAAATATTCAATTTGGAGATCTTTTAGCCATTCATATACATAAAACAAATGAATGGTTCATCATGAGGATGCTACTTGTTACCGAAACCGTTGATTGGTTTAACACGTATTGATGACTAAACTATCTCCAAATTGAATGATTTTTTTGCATATATGATCTTTAGATAATGATAAAGAGAATGAACGGTTTTGATTATGATGTTTGCACAATAAATGTTCGTTAATCATAAGTGGGGGGACAAGTTAGTTTCCCCTTGGGAGGACACAAGCATTATCCAATTCAAAATCACTAAGACATCTAGTAGTTGTAGAGTAAAAGTTAGACAGTTTAAATTGTTGAAATACAATGTTGAGTAAGTCCTATAAGAGTATATGTCAAATATGCTTATTTGAAGTCGGATCTCTCAATTGAAGCTCCCTCTTTTATCTTTTTTTTTTGAATTTATGACATATTGAAGCCTTTTAATGATATATATCAGATCAGCAAGCATATATAACCTTATCTCTTATTTTCCAATACAGATCTTGGACGCTTCTTCAGCGTCTTATTCTTCTCTTCTCACTATCCCCTACATTAGTTAGCTCAGTACGTAGCTACCTTATCTCTGAATCTGTTCTCTCTGCAAATGCTGGGTTTGCCACATTGCATTCGATAATCCCTAAATTCTATTAATTCAATACTACATTTTTAGTAAAGAACTATGCTAGGGTCAATGGCACAAACAATTGAGAGCTGATTTTAGCCATTTAAATATGAGTTCCACATGCATCAACAGTCAGACGCGAAAGGAAAAACAGTGAAATCCTTTTTTACTACATGACTCCAGCGTAATTTCTAAAATTCCACTCAAGTTAATGATGGTAATCTTAGGATATGACCCTAGCATAGCTCTTCACTAATAATGTCTGTTAGCTAATAGGTAAATTTGAGGATATGATAATAATGACACATTTTCTTTATTTTCACATACATTGCTTAATTAGTTTAATTTTTTCTAGTACTTGTTTGGTGACATATTTAGTCATTGATTTAGTTTCGTGACATATTTAGTCACTGATTATACATGGGACGTTAAAAGCTGTCACATTTCATAAAATCGTGTCTTTTGCTTCGTTGCTACTGGTCAGTTTTCTTGTATAGTGAAAGTGGTCTATTGAAGAACTGTAGGACAAGTGAAGCTGTCAAGAAGCAAGAGAGATCTGCAGGGATAAGACTACGGGACTCATGTACATCAACAATTTGAATCAGCTTACATCTATGTGGAGGACTAATCGTGCCATCCTTTCTTGATGACTCAGTGTAAAATGCCACGCCAAGTTAATGATGGTAATCACACAAAAAGCGAAATCAAGATGCTAAGGGCTGAAGTGTAATTGAAATTATATATTTGCTCACATTCCAGCAGGTGAAAGTCATAACCGGATACCATCAGGCTAAGAACATTGGCGACTATTTTACACCTTATATTCATGGAAAGACAAACGAATGAATGAACGAACAATCGCCAAAAGAGACCTGATACTGGTAGGCCAATCATTAGATTTGTTTATATACGTTTCTTGGCTGGATTAGTGATGTCCTAGTATAATTTACATCATTCCATTGTCCTATCCAGTGGAATCAATACTTTTGTAATCAAGCTACAAAAATTAGATTTGTTTCTTTGAAAACTCATGCACCTCTTGAAAAATAAGAGATGGAAAATTAAGGAGCTTAAATCACTGGAGAAGTATAAATATAACTGGTAAGTGGGAACTCCCGCTAGTGCAAGTGCGTTTAAAGAAAGCTCACTGATTCGTTTATCCAGAGCTGGGATTGCCCCATTGCTTTCCACAAATGATGTACAATAATCCCCTCTTTTGAGCAACACCCATGATGGCTTAAAAAACTATTATCAACTCTCATAATTAACCGATTGATCCCCACAAATCATGATTTAATGCACTAAATTCTAAATTAAGTTAATATATCCTCTAAAGTCTCAAAGTTGAAAGATATTTTCATAATTAAGAGGATGAGGTTAGTCAAATTTAATATAACTAAAGTATACTTTCCTATGGCGGTGATTAATGCATTTATCCTAGGTTTGTTCGATTCGAGAATATAATTAAGTCTATAAACAAAAGAGAATTCCACACTCGGATGACCCCTGCTCATAATTATAATGTATATAACCCTATTCTAGCATAATGCATGTGGTTTTTAGAGCCCTCACAGCCCAACACAATGATCCGAAAAACAATCCTTTGGGGAAAAGGGCCCCTGAAAAATGGCTTCTTTAATTAGAAGTGAGATATTCATGAAAGAATTGTTGGTCTGGTGTGCCCTAGATTTCTTACTTCTTCGTGGCTCCAAGCCTCCAAGTTACAACTTAAATGCAACAAAAGCCAAAAAAAGATCAACTCTTTCAAAATCTTGATGTAGGATATTGTTGGGACATCCCTCTTTATTGGAGGGCTATCTATGGCCAATCCGTGGTCAATACGCAATGGCCACTGTCATATGTGGCCATTGGCATCAATAGCCACTGTCATATGTGGCCATTGGCATCAATAGCCACGAACGAATTGGTGGTTATTGATCAAATTTCTAGTAGTGTCATGAAATTGGCACAATATTAGTGGCTTCTCCAAGGGGCTTGTAGTGCATTGTATAAAGTTAAGTGCGTTAACCTCTGACTCGAGGTTCTATGCGAATCTTCCCCGTCCCCGTTGTATTTTTCTAAGGATGACGATTAAGCAAACTTAGGGCATGCTTGACAATTATTTTATTTATAAGAAAACTTATTCATTTATATTAAGAATCAACAATTACATCATATAAAAGGAACGGAGAGAGCCAACTTGACTCCTCCTTAATCCAAGTTTGAAAAATACAACTTCGAATAGAAAATTGAGCAAGTTCATGTGCCACTTTATTGGATTCTCGATGCTGCCATTGGCACAAGAAGGTTCAAAATCGCTATATCAACAACTTAATCTCCTCCACCAAGCACCCTTCATGATCAAAACACTCATCTACATAATTTATACCATTGACATTACCTTGATCGTCCATATCCAGAACAATATCACAAAAGCCAAGATCCTAGACAAATTCCAATCCTTCTTTTGCAGCTATTAACTTAATTGCATGCAGATTGAGATGATGTTGTACTTGTTTACTACAACCAGCCATAAAATCCCCATTTTCATTCCTTATCACCATTCCCACACCCCTAACATACCCCACTTTCTTTACAGCCCCATCAACATTGATTTTGAACAGACCAGGAAGAGGAGAATGCCATCTAATTGCTCCATTTAAACTCATATGCGATTTTTCCATTGCAATGTTAGCTGCCTAAAAATCCAACAAAAACCGAAGCCTCTGATCATACAGGTTGTGACTCCGAAACTCTCGTTGCTGATGAAAAGCCTCATTTCTTTCATTCCACACAACCCAACACATCATTGCAAATAAATCAAGCTCCTCAACTTTGAACACCAACACGATCGCTTACAAAGGATCTATAAAAGACTCCAATTTTCATTTTCGTCGTGACTCACCCTATGGAGAAAATTTCCAGACCTCTTTGACTTTCTTACACCCTCATAAAGCATGCAATGCAGTCTCAAAATCTCTACCACATCGCTCACATACCATACTTTTCACAATCTTCTTTTTAAATAGCTCTGACTTGCAACGTAAAAAATTTTGTAAACACTGTCTGAGAAAATGCTTCACTTTGTTCGGAACATACAATCTCTAGATTTTCTTCCAAATTAACATCCCATCATTACCTGACGAGCTTTCCATCCCCATTGAGAAATTTTTTATCATTCGAGCAACCTTATAGCTATTTCTCACAGAGTAACGGCCATTCCGCTCACAGTGCCATATCCTCTTATCCTCCCCTCTGCCAATTGGTAATTGAAGGATGACATTGATTTCCTGCTCCCAAAAGTTCCTATATAGCAACTCAGTATCCCACATTCCTTCACTTATGATTAACTGACTCACCCGTAAAGAACTTGATAGTTGAGGAGTATAATGAATAGAAAAACTCCATGGTAATGGTACCCATTGATCACCATATACTTGAATTGACTCCTCATTCCCCACTCTCCATCGCAATCCTTCTAACAACAATTTTTTACCTTAGACTAGAGATCTCTAAACATGAGAAGGTCTCCGTCCCACCTCCGCATCAAGAAAAGTTCTTTGGAGAAGATATTGGGCTTTAAAAACCCTCGCTGCCAACGAGTTTTTGTTACAAAAAATCCTCCAACACTGCTTAGCTAAAAGTGCCTGGTTAAAAGCCTTTATATCTTGAAATCCCAATCCTCCATCCGATTTATTGGCACACAATCTTTCCCAAATGCCACACTCATTATGTAATTTAGACCACCAAAATTTAGCGAGAAGATTGTGGATTTCATTGCAAATTCCCTTGGGCATCCGGAAACAGTGCATCAAGTATGTGGGCATAGCCTGAATCACGGCTTTAATTAAAATTTCTTTTGCAGCTTTGGAAAGGAATTTCTCTTTCTACCTTCACACACGTTTCAACATTATTTCTTTTGTAGTTTTGAAGATCTGTTTCTTTCCCCTACCCACCACTGTTGGCAAACTAAGGTAGTTTTCATAGCAACCCACCAACCGAATTTCCATAGCCTCCACAATCAAATGTTTCACCTCTTTTTGAGCATTAGGATTCAATGTCAAAGCTGACTTTTTATAATTAATCATTTGCCCCGAAGCTTCCTTGTATACTTGAAAAATACCTTTCACCGCCTCACATGCCTCAACAGTAGCATCCAAAAAAAGAAGATTGTCATTGGAGAAAAATAAATGAGTGATGGAAGGTGCTCCGTGTGCCACCGACACTCCCTTCAAAAGGCCTTCCCCCTCCGCTCTCCATAATAGTCCCGAGAAGCTCTCATCACACAAAACAAATATGGCGAAAGTGGACACCCTTGCTATAATCCCCTTTAAGGAATAATATGCCCTAATGGATTTCCTTTCCAAAGAATCGAAAAAGAAACCGTAGAAAGTCAATCCATAATTTTCTCACCCCAATCTATTCAAAACCCATCTTCAACATCATGCCTCGAAGAAAACTCCACTCGACCATGTCATAAGCTTTTCGCTGTGTCCAATTTAATCGCCATTTTGACATCTTGATCACTACCCCGAATTTCCTTCATCGCATGTGTTGTTTCAAATGCCGCCATAATATTATCAACAATCAAGTGAAATTTTACAAAGATAACCATTTTATTTTTAAGCTGTCAGTGCCCAGTTTTTAGTTTTATTAACAAAATGAAAATAGAAAACTTATTTGGTCACTATTATAGTTTTCAAATGAACAAAAAAGTGAAGAACAATATGAAATTTGTTTGGTATACGGTTTCGTTAAAATATGGGAACTTTGAAATGAGATTTTTTTCTTGGAAACAAATTGTGAATTTGATGTGATTGGATGCAAGTGCATGTTACGAAGCATCAGTAGCATTTCTGGTGAACTTTTCAATTTTAGGATGAATTATTGCAACGCCGATCACTGATGTATACTTAAAAACTAGACAGTCTGGATAACTAAAATAAAGGGCAGCTCTACATGAGTGTCACTTAAATAATGGTAATATGAGGAATGGCAGCCTCATTGAAAGATCCGTTGGCACTATCACGTCTGTGATTATTAGGTTAAGTTTTCTTTTTTATTTGAGGGCATGGCAGCCTCATTAAATTTCCATAGAGGAAGAATTCTCATTTCGGTTACAGTCATGGAAGATCTCTGCTAAAATATTTGGGATTGGCAAAGAAGAAAAAGATTAGCACGCTACCCATGACCCATGTAAGGGTTCACATTGCTTTTGACTAATTGTCTCATGGTTCACTAGCTAATTTCTGCCGAGAAGTTGACATAACTTAAAAAAAGAAAAGTTAAGTTTAATGCTCATCATGATCATCCTCGTCATGGTGAGTATTTCTTGCATACCCCAGGGTACGGGTACGGGGTACTCCGGGTTTTTTAATTGTTAGATTTTTGTTTTAAAATATAAAAATCAATATCTAACGGTTAAAAAATCCGGAGTACCCCGTACTCCGGAGAACCCAAAATTTTTTGGTCATGGTCGTCATAATTGTCATTGTCTTCGTCGTCGTCATCATGATGCAATTAATTTGGAACTTTTTCAGTTTCCATCCTTTGTTCAATGCATGTAGTTGATAAAAGCATCCTAATGTGTGATAATTTAATTATTCAGGTGCTGCATATTCTGTTTTTATCTTGTATGTGACTTTTCTAGTCGATGGCTCCATCTCCAGATTGTGTAGAATTTTATACGATTATGTAGATTGCAATCTTATAAGATTGTAATGTATTATAAGTCGGTGTTTCGTTTTTCTAAAACTGGGTTTAAAGAAAGCTCACTGATTCGAGCTGTGTTTGCCCCATTGCTTTCTACAAATTAATGATGGAAAAACAAAACTATTAATAGCTGAATTCATAATTTAGAGAATTAGTCAGCAGAAATCATCATCAAACTCCCACTAATGTAAGCCCCATGGTTTTCTAAAAGCTGAACGATTATGAGAGTTCAGTGATAGCCAATTACTCTTCAAACTGCAATTTACACCACAAAGTTTTAATTTTTGTATTTTTCACTATGTAATTTTTGAATTACACCAATTTAACGTCTTCGTCTATTTCACCGTCTAATTAGACGTTAAATGATGATGTGGCATAGACTTAGCCCACATTTTAAGCACTCGTTGACCATCAATTTCTTAAAATGATTAAAAAAGTAAAGTACTAAACATTGAAATTGACGGTCAACGAGTGTTTAAAATATAAGTCAAGTCTAAGATACATCACCACTTAACGTTTAATTAGACGGTGAAATTGACGGAGACGTTAAATTAGAACAATTCAGAAATCACGTGATGTAAAATGCAAAAATTAAAATCTCGTGACTTTTTTTGAAAATGAGCCCCAAACTTTATGGTGTAAAATATAATTAACCCAAAATTTTTATTCTTACACTAGTGAGAGTCCCCACTTACCACTTTCTTACAGTTCATATATGCCACTTGCCATGCACTTTCAGTAAGCAATAGGGAACAATAATTCTTTCTTTTAAGCAACACCAATGAGGGATAATTGGCTATTACTGAGCAAAATCCTAAATTAAGCTAAAATACCCTCTTAAATTTCTAAGTTGATCTCTAATAAAGAGGATTAACGGCTCAATTGTGACTACTTCTATAGAAAACAATTCTATTCATAAGGTCTTTTGGATATGCTTCTATTGTTAACATGTAGAAAATGCTTTTTTTTTTTTGAACAAGCATTTGAAAGTGCTTCCAAAACAGATTTTTTCTAGAAAGCTTTTTTATGACACAAAAGCACTTTTAAGTTTTTCTTCCAAATTAACATAGTTAATTATAAACATTTTTAGTTGTGAGAAAGCACCATAAATCATCATCACACGCACCAAATCTCCAAATTACATCCAATCCTAAACATTTCAGTGGAAAGTAGTGATAGGGTCAGCCGCATCAATGTTTAAGGGCTTTCGTTTACGACCTCTATATGCATCAATGGTACAACTCCACGAAAGGCAAAACCGTGACATTGATCCTTCTCTCACGGAATGTGGGTTTAAGTGCAACTTGTAAAATGCCACGCACGGTTAATATATGTAATCACACAAAAAGCTAACTTTAGGATGCTAATGTCAGCTAGCTAATTCGTAAACCCTAGGTTTAAAACTTCCGTTTTATTAATCTAATGTAGTCCGACTATTCCACCTGCATGATTAAAACTACCGTACCCCTTCTCAATTTTATTTTATTATTGATTAATCACCTTTTTCATTCTCCCCACGTCTCCCTTTACAAACCTGCTCCTTCCAAAGATTCTAAGTTCCATGGCTAATTCGTCTGGAACTCAGAGATATTTCAATAAAAATCAGTTAAATAAGTTTAAAATAAAATAATTAAAATTTTTTTCGGTGCGGAAGTTTTCGTACTTGCTAAAATACCACTGTTTATCAGTGCAACATATTCAAAGACCACCAACAATCAAATACGGTGGAAGTTTCTACTAGTGCATGGCACTGGGAATCTAGGATTAGGGTTTGTGGTAGGAGTCGTGGGGAGGGTGAACGGGGAAAATTGAGTCATTAAAGCTCGAGAAAAAGATAAGGGATACGGTACAAACAATCTAATATAATTCTGCTTACAGAGAATAGCTTAACTTTGCTAGATTAATTAAGTAGTTGAGATTTTTTGAAATGCGTGTAAATGCACCGATGCAAAATGTAGAAACATTACATATTTTGCATCAATTAGTCGTCTATTTAAGAACTATAGAACAAGTGAAGCTCGCATGCAACAAGAGAGATCTTAAATTAATTACCTGCTAAGAAGATGGCAATCCAACATCCTTTACTTGAAGCTCCCAAAACTTCTTCTTCCCACTGCAAACCTCTCTATCTAATCCTCTGCTTGGCAGCTATTATAAGCTCAACTACACTTGTCTCCTTCCATGTGATGAACAAAATCACCTCATCCTCTAATCCTGCCCTAACCCACTTCTGTGATCAAGCCCGTGATCAAGAATCATGCCTTTCCATCCTCTCAGAAATACCCCATGACAAAACCAAGCCAATGAGTGGTGCTGATCTATTACAAGCCCTCCTACAAAAATCCACACCCATATTTCAAAAGGCCCTTGAGTTTGCCAAACTCGCTTACTCTCGGATCAATGATCCGAAACATCAAGCAGGTATTGCTGATTGTGTGGAGCTAATGGACTTGAGCATAGACAGAGTTATAAACTCTGTTACAGCTCTCCAAAGCTTAAGTGAAGATAATTATTCCCTCGATGACGTGCATACTTGGCTTAGTGCTGTACTCACTAACCATGTCATTTGCTTGGATGGACTAAAAGGACCTGCCAGGACTATGATGGAGCCCATGCTCAATGACTTGATGTCCAGATCAAGAGCCTTCCTAGCCCTAGTGGTTGCAATTTCTGATACATCAAAACCGAAACCCATCGATGAGCCACTGAATGGGAACTTCCCAAGTTGGGTAACAAGCATGGACATAAGGCTTTTTCAGGATGCGGATTTGCCAAAGGAAATTAAGGCCAATGCTGTGGTGGCACAGGATGGGAGTGGAAGATACAGTCATATCAAAGATGCAGTGGCGGCTGCCCCAAGTAACAGCGAAACCAGGTACATTATCTATGTGAAAAAAGGAACTTATAAGGAAAATGTTGAGATTGGGGTGGATAAGACGAATTTGATGATTGTTGGAGACGGCATGGATTACACAATCATCACTGGTAGCCTAAGTAATCATAGTGGATATAGCATTATGAAATCGGCTACTCTAGGTAATGATCTTAATTTTTCTCTGAGTGTGATAATAACTGTTTTGATTTCTAGCTATAGCCTTAAATATTATAGTGGGTTTTGATTGAATTTCATCTATGTGGCAATGCAGCTGCTATTGGTAATGGGTTTATTGCTCAAGGCATTCGGTTCCAAAACACAGCTGGGCCAGAAAATGAACAAGCTGTTGCACTCCGGGTTACGGGAGATAAGTCTGTGATAAACAAGTGTCGTATCGAAGGTTACCAAGACAGTCTCTTTACCCACTCCAACAGGCAATTCTACAGAGATTCCTACATAGCAGGGACTGTGGACTTCATATTTGGGGATGCAGCTGTTGTGTTTCAGTACTGTACAATCGTGGCCAGAAGGCCCTTGGGTGGACAAAGCAACGTGATCACAGCCCAAGGACGTGCAGATCCGACTCAAAACTCTGGGACTTCTATTCAAAGATGCCATATAGTTGCAGACGATGATTTAAAGCCGGTAAAAAGAACAGTCCGATCTTACTTGGGTCGTCCGTGGCAAGCGTACTCTAGGACTGTTGTGATGCAGTCCAAGATTGGTAACCTCATTGACCGAGCTGGGTGGCTTCCTATGAACGGGGGGACTGAATTGGAAACTTTGTATTATGGAGAGTATGCAAATGAAGGACCTGGTGCTGGTACTAGCCTGAGAGTGAATTGGTCTGGTTACCATATCATTAACCACCCAAAAGAGGCCCTACCTTTTACTGTTGCTAACCTTATACAAGGTGGGCCTTGGTTGAAGTCTTCTGGAGTGGCTTATATAGAAGGGCTGTGATCATTTCCGAGTTCGTTTGGCTCGACCCCGAATCGTTCTGTCGATCGTTAGAATATGTGTTTGCACATCAAGTTTTCATTTTATTTGTGTGATCATTTGCGAGTCTGTTAGGGATCGATCCAGAATAATTTGGTTGGTGTGTTTGCATCTTCTTTTGTGTTTTTCCTACCTAAGCTACGTTTGGCCGGTGTTTGCAAGCGTTTGGGTTTGCATATATATATATAGTTTCTGTTTCAATATATAAATAAATTGTTGTGCAATTCTGTTCAAGCATCTAATCAATTATGGTGTCAACCAATGAGTATTGACTTTGATCAAGTTCCAGTTAATTGTGTTTGGATAATGTTTGTGTACCGTCTATATATGGGGGAATCTACCTGTCCCCCCATTTACTATTAATGAATCTTATTGTTCAAACATTATAATTGGAACAATTCATTCTCTTTATCATCATAAGATCATGTCTATAAAAATATCATTTGATTTAGAGATCTTTTAGTTATTCATATGCATAAAACAAATGGACGGTTCATTATGAGGATGCTACTTGTCACAAAAATCGTTGATTGGTTTGACACGTATGAACGACTAAATGATCTCCAAATTGAATGATTTTTTACAAATGTGATCTTTAGATGATGATAAAGAGAATGAACGGTTCCGATTATGATGTTTGGACGGTATAGATTCGTTCATCGTAAGCGAGGGGAAAAATAGGTTCCGCATGGGAGGGGAATACAAGCATTATCCATTGTGTTTTCATTCAATTTAAGTGTCAACCAAACAACACATTGTTCTTATTTATTTATTTTGAATACTTAAAGAGGTAAGGAACTTACTAAGTCACACAATAGGCTAACTATAATAATTTAATTTGAATTCGTCTTGGATAAAAATTGAACTTAATACCTTTTACATTGGTCTTAATAAACAGGTGGAAACACATGCATCGTTGAATAACTATCAGAGGCCGGCGCAGGGTGAGGACAATGATCCCTACAAATCTCCCAATTAGACAAATGCCCATGAAACGAATGAGTTCAGCTTTATGAGTGGTGAAAAACTCCCACTTAACCCTAGCTAATCCCTAATTTTTTTCAGAAGAGAAGAAAACTCCAAAATTCTTTAACAAAAAGAAAAAAAAAAGTGCATGCACCTTAAAAGTGTTGCGAGTGGACTGTGGGTTTATGAATATTTTTATTTACCTTTTATATATAGTCTCATTGTAATTGGGTTTCCTTGTACAGTTATCATTCTTTGTAAAAGCTTTATAGCCCTCCACAATAGAGAAAAATACAATTCAGAAATTCTATATTCAGTTCAACTAAAAGTGATTGCTCTTCAACCACTGCTTTGGTGGGTTTCCCTTATCATTCTTTGTAAAAGCTGCAAATGGTGCCTTCAGCTTAAATGGCCATTAAAAGTTACTGGCCTCCAAGTTACAACTTATAACAAAACCCAAAAAAACATCAACTCTTTCAAAATCTTGATAAAGTATTTTGTTGGGGACATCCCTCCTTATTATTTGGTAAAGATCAATGCATGAAATTGGCACAATATATATTAGTGGATTAAACAGATGACGGTTGCAAGAAACATGAGTATATATATATATATATATGGTAGTAGGGCAAAACTTTTAAGTTTTAGGTTTTCCGGTGAAATTTTAAGTTTTAGGATGAATATTTGCAATGAAAATCATTGATGCATACTCGGACAGTTCGGATAATTAAAATACAAAGTAGAGTAGGCTCTATAAGAGTGGTACTCAAATAATATTTTTTGAAGAATCTCTAAATTAAAGGCACTATATAGGTTTTCTTTTTTATTTGAAATAGAAAAGTAGATTTCAATCCTAGGGGGTGGGCACTTTAGTGTGTTTACCGACCAACTCGACCAACCCAACCGAAATTTGTTGGGTTGGGTTGTAAACTTTAAAAATTTATTTTCGGGTAGAAACCCGACCACCCATTCAATAGGTGGTAGGGTTGGATTGAAACCGACACACCCAAATATCAATTCTTAAACATGCATGTATATTACATAGACATATACATAAAATCTAATAGTTATTAAACACACTTGTTTATTTATACTTTAGTTAAAAAATAAAATTGAAATATTAAGTAACAAATAGTGATTCTACAACACCAAATTCACATTATTTAAGCCTAATATGACATGTATTTTAGATTATTTGTCACTCATACTCACTTTAGAAATAAGAAGTAAAGTAGATAATCAACCCATTGAACCCGCCCAACCCAACCCGCCCTTAGAATGGTTTGGTGGGTTGATTTGCCCATTTTCTTGGGTGAAAATGGGTTTCAATAATGTCAACCTGAGCCTATTGGGTTGGCGAACGGGTTGAAGTCCAACCCGACCAACCCACCCAATGCCCACCCCTATTCAATCCAATGCCCTTAGAATATTTTGTAGATTTCAACCCAATGCCATGAGAATATTTTAGGAAAACTTACCATAGTGGGTAGATAAGATCAATTAATAGCTAGGGTTATCATTTTTCATTTTGTTTCATGCCTATTTTACTCTCAACAGTTTTTTTTTGTCAACCATCATTTTCTAATTTAATGTTATTTATGTGAAAAAATTGATTTTTAACTTAAAAATTATTATATTTGAGTCTTATAATGTGGATGGATTTGATACCGAATGTGTAGGTAATGTGGATGAGTTTGATACCGAATGTATAAGTAATGCGGATGAGTTTGATATCGAATATGTAGGTAACGTGTATATATAGGTTGGATACCCATTGCAGAGGTGATATAAATGATATTTGAGTTTTGTTTTTTTGTTTTTTTAAGAGACATTTTATTTTACCTCAACACTAAGTTTTATGATGGACAAAGTGTTTCCTATCAATTCAAGTTTGGAAAATTTTATTTGGACTCATTTGTATTATTTCTACACCCAACTTAAAGATGTTTTTTAATAAAATTCCTATTTTGCCCTTTAGGCAAATAAAAAGAATAAAAAAAAATAGAATTGTAGATGGCAGGTTTTCACGCTACGTAAGCAACCAAGCAAACCATATGGCACCACTCCATTTTTTTTCGGTGACCTAATCGAAGCTCCGATGGTCATTGATCCTCTTCTCTGTTTTTTCTTTCTCTAGCTATGTGAATTTGGATCCAATCAATCAGGAAAGAAAGGCAAATGTGAAATGGAGTTGATGGGAGTACAATGCAGAGCCATATTTGACGTCGACGGCCCAACGATGACACAGACGTTGGCGGAGCATAGTGGTTCCTATTCTTCTCAAGGGTATGAGAAAAGGGAAGATGAGAAAGAAAATGAAAAGAAGGGAATGTGATAACAGTCGTCGACGACCTCAACTGACGTTTGATTTGGGTTTGCTGGAAATAATGGAGAGTGCAATAGTGGTTTAAGGGTTATTGGGTGTAGAGATAAAAACAACAAAATCTTTATTTCTTTTTCTTATGTATTTAAGGGTAAATTTGAAAGTTTGATGGACACAAATGTTTAGTTGGGTTTAGAGAGAGAATAAATGGGTTCAAATAAAATTTCTTTTCAAGTTTTTATGGAGGAAATGCAAGCTTTCTAAATTCAAAATATATAATTTGATCAAATAATACATTTAATCAAGATTTTTAAACTTTTTTCCTTATTTATTTGAAAGGGTATATTCGTCACTAACAAAACATTCAGTCCTAAAATAATAAATTCAATGGACATTAAATTACTAAAAACATTTAATTTGGGGTTCTCTAAAATATGGTGGGTTATGTCCAAAATATAATGGGTTGATTGAGTCTAAATTTTTTTTTAGTAATTTATTATTATTAAGGGAAGGGGGAAGTGTTCGAAACTATTACAATAATATAGGAGAGGGGGAGTTTCGAACCCGGAACATATGAGTGGAAACTTAACACCCTATCCACTAGGATATTGGACCACGCACGTTGATTGAGTCTAAATAAAAAAGACCCCCTTATTTGAAGGCATGGAAGCCTCATTTGAATTTGCATAGAGGAAGACTTCTTTTTTCGGTTACAATAGCAGTGGAAGATCACTTTGCTAAAATATTTGGTATCAGCAATGAAGAAAAAGATTAGCTCACTACCTGCAATTGTAGGGTAGTTCACTTTGTTTTTGACTAATTAATTGTTGAGTGATTTTTTGCACACCTAAATTTTGTCTCTGGATACCTATCAAACTTATGATTCTAAATAAATATATGAGAGTAAAATGGGTGTTCAGAAAAAAATAAGAATATCCAGAGATAAAATTTGAGTGTACATAGAACCACTCTTAATTGTTTGATGGCTCACTTTATGCCGAGAAATTTGGGGCACAACTTAAGAAAATAAAAGTTCAGTTTAATGCCAATCATGATGATCATCGTCGTCATTGTGATTCCAGTTTGGCACTTTTCCAATTTTCATCCCCGTTGTTGAATGTTGATAAAAAGCAAGGTTCTAAAAGGCGCTAGACACTAGTCGGGTGGCGGGAAGGTGCCTAGCGCTTAGGCGTCTAGGTAGAGCTCAAGCGGGGGCCTAGGCAATTTTTTTAATTTTAATTAAATTTATTATATAACATATAAATAAATGTCTACTTATATTTAAAAAAATACATAATTGTATTGGGATACATAAATTGCAAAATAAAATGACATATAAATTATAAAGTACTAAAACATATTAAAAACATGGGGAACAAGCTTATAATGAATGTTCATTCATTCAAGTATCCAACAAATCTCTTACAATTTATTGAAAAAATAAAATTCAAAATGGAAGTTATCTATTTTCTATCTAAGTGAGAGTCGCGACCTAGGCGGGTCTAGGCAGGCTAGACGGGCGCCTAGGTAGGTCTAGGCTCCCTTTCTTAATTTTTAAACGCCTAGAAATTAATCGTGGCGATGGCCAGCCGCCTAGTGCCGCTTAGGCGCTTGACGAGGACGTTTAGAACACTGATAGAAAGCATCCTAGCATGTGATAATTAAAGTCTTCAGGTGCTGCATATTTTTTTATCCTTCTATGTGACTTATCCAATCAGTGGCTCTATCTCCAGATTGTGTAGAATCCTCTATAAGATTGTATAGATTGCAATCTTATAATATTGTAATATATTACAAGTCGGTGCTTCCTTCTTTCAGAGCTGGGTGTAAAGAAAAGCTCATTCATTCGTTTATCCAGAGCTGGGTTTGTCCCATTGTAATTAACTCTCATAATTAAGAGAATTAGTCACCCCAAATCATCATCAAACTCCTACTAGTGTAAGTCCCATGATTTCTACAAAATGCAGAACATGTAATTATGAGAGTTCATATATAGTTTTTTTTTTCATTGATAGCCAATTATCCTTTCTTAAATTTTCTTACACTACTAGTGAGAGTCCCCAGTTACCACTTTCTTTTAGTCAATGCCATTTTCGACTTTAAGTAAGCAATAGGGAGCAATAATTCTTCCTTTTAAGCAACACCGATGAGGGCTAATTGGCTATTACTGAAAAAAAAAAGTGATTTTGTGTACACCCAAGTTTTGTTTTTGGACACTCAATTTATTCTCACACATTTCTTTGTATACCCAAAATAATTTACTAAACTTCCAAGAATACCCTTATTTTATTTTTTATGAATTTATTTTTCTGCGCACACCCTCTTTTTTTTTTTTTTTACATCCATTTTCCTTGTATTAATTATGAAGGCTTTCTCTTCAATTTGGCAATTTTCCCTGATGGCATAATTCTTTGTTCTACATGTGACAACATGGTTCTTTTATTTCATGCAGCAAAATTTGCACTACAACCAGTCGCAATATGAGGAACAGTCATGAAGTTTAAATAAGCATGGTAAAGTAAAATTCAACAATCGCAAAATTCATCAGTCGCTTGGGGTTACCACATTATTTGTTTCAAAACCTTATGGGTGTGCAAATAAAATAATTGTTTTCCTTAAGAAATCACTAAACCTTTTGTGGTAATTTTATATATGGATATAAGAGTTTTTTTTTTTATAAATAAAATTGATGGGTGTCGAGAGACCAAGTTTGAGTGTATAAAGAACCACTAAAAAAAACAATAGTAACTCTCATGAGTCATTACTAAGGATTAGTCACCACAATTAGACACACCAAAATCCTAAGTTAAGCTAAAACACCCTCTAGAGGCTGCAATAAAAACCTTGATGGTGAACACTGACCATGCATTAGTGGCTGCATGGTGGCTATAGATTAAACACTGAAATCAGTCTCCAATGAATCAACCGACACTTATGAAAACGGTGTGGGTAGGCCAACTTTCTACTAGTGTCTTAACTCTTAAGTCTATGAGTTGAAAGATTTTCTCTAATTAAGAGGATCAAGTGCTCGTTTGTGACTATTTTGTAGGACGCACTACTATTTATATAAGCGCTTATGTTAGATGTGCTTCTTTTTGGACAAGCACTTGTAAAAGTACTTCCTGAAAAGCACTTAGCAAATGCTTCTCTCCAGAAAGTTCTTCGGCTCATTTTTTGGTTGTTAGAAAGCAACATAAATCACCATCACACACATCAAAGCCCCAATTTACATTCAATCTTACATGTTAGAGTCAGTTGCATGAATTAATGGTTAAGGGCAGCCGTGTATGAGCTCCATGGAAAGCGAAACCGCAACATCCTTCTCTGACTGAATGGCCGCCAGTACATGTTCAAGCGTAACTTGTAAAATGCCACGCAAGGTTAATATTAGTAATCACACAAAAAGCGAACTTAGGATGCTAATGTGAGGTAGCTAATTCGTAAATCCGAGGTTAAAATACAATATCATTATAGGTTACTTTATTTTTCCTAGTACATGCATGTTTTGCATCAATTAGTTGTCTATTTAAGAACTATAGGACAAGTGAAACTAGCATACAGCAAGAGAGATCTTAAATTAATTAGCTACTAAGAAGATGGCAATCCAACATCCTCTACTTGAAGCTCCCAAAACTACTACTTCCCACTGCAAACCTCTCTATCTTATCCTCTGCTTAACAGCTATTATAAGCTCAACTACACTTGTCTCCTTCCATGTGATGAACAAAATCACCTCATCCTCTGATCCTGCCCTAACTCACTTCTGTGACCAAGACCGTGACCACGAATCATGCCTTTCCATCCTCTCAGAAATACCCCATGACAAAACCAAACCAATGAGCGGCGCTGTTTTATTACAAGCCGTCTTACAAAAATCCACACCAGAATTACAAAAGGCCCTTGAGTTTGCCAAAGTTGCTTGCTCTCGGATTAACAATCCGAGAGGTCAAGCAGGTATTGCTGATTGCGTGGAGCTAATGGATATGACCATCGACAGAGTTATGGACTCCATAATAGCTCTTCAAAAATTTGGTGAACAGAATTATTATCCCCTTGATGATGTGCATACTTGGCTTAGTAGTGTACTCACTGACCATGTCACTTGCTTGGATGGACTAGAAGGATCAGCCAGGACTATGATGGAGCCCATGCTCAACGACTTGATATCAAGATCAAGAGCCTGCCTAGCCATAGTGGTTACAATTTCTGATCCATCAAAACCGAAACCTACAGATAAGACGCTGAATGAGGGCTTCCCAAGTTGGGTAACAAGCATGGACATAAGGCTTTTTCAGGGTTCGGATTTGCCAAAGGAAATTATTACACCCAATGCTGTGGTGGCACAGGATGGGAGTGGGAAGTACAGGACTATCACAGAAGCAGTGGCAGCTGCCCCAGATAACAGCAATAGGAGGTACATTATCCATGTGAAAAAAGGAACTTATAAGGAAAATGTTGAGATTGGGAAGAATAAAAAGAATTTGATGCTTGTTGGGGAAGGCATGAATAACACAATCATCACTGGTAACCGCAATTTTGTTGATGGGGCAACCACTTTTAATTCTGCTACTCTAGGTAATTAATGATCTTAATTTTATATTCATTTAATACAGAGCTGGTGCTGCTGTTGTTGACACTTCAAAAAGTCAAGTTTAGCCTTAAAAAGTATTGTTGGTTTAATCGAAATTTGATCTATATGGCAATGGCAATGCAGCTGCTAATGGCGATCAGTTTATCGCCCAAGACATGTGCTTCCAAAACACAGCTGGGCCGGAAAAAAAACAAGCTGTTGCGCTCCGAGTTTCCGGAGATAAGTCTGTGATATACCGGTGTCGCATTGACGGTTACCAAGACACTCTCTATGCCCACCGCAACAAGCAATTCTACAGAGATTCCTACATAACAGGGACTGTGGACTTCATATTTGGGGATGCATCTGTTGTGTTTCAAAAGTGTACAATCGTGCCCAGAAAGCCTGGGCCTCGACAAATGAACATGGTCACAGCCCAAGGACGTACAGTGAAGACTCAAAACAGTGGGACTTCTATTCAAAAATGCAGAATAGTTGGGAGCGATGATTTAAAGCCCGTACAAAGGTCAGTCCAAACTTTCTTGGGTCGTCCATGGAAAGAGTACTCTAGGACTGTTGTGATGCAGACCACGATTAGTGACGTAATCAACTCAACTGGGTGGCATCAATGGAATGAGAGTGACTTTGCATTGAAGACTTTGTATTATGGAGAGTATGCAAATGATGGACCTGGTGCTGGTACTGCCAATAGAGTGAAATGGCGTACTTACCATGCCATTACAAACCCAAAAGAGGCCCTACCTTTCACTGTTGCTCAGCTAATACAAGGTGGAACATGGTTGAAGGCTACTGGGGTGGCTTACATTGAAGGGCTGTGAGAATTTCTGAGGCTGTTGGGTTCGAACCCAAATCATTTCATCAGTATTTGCATTCCGTTTCGTTTGTGAGTCTGTCAGGATCGATCCTGAATTGTTTGGTCGGTGTTTCATCGCATCCCGTTTTGAGCTTTTCCTAAAATTGTTTGATCGTTTGGTTTGCTTAGTAGTTTGGTCGGTGTTTGCAAGGTTTCCGGTTTGCATAGTTTCTGTCTCAATAAATAAAGGGTTTTTTTTTTTATTACAAATGGTCCCTTATGTTTTGTCAACTACTCATAAGTTTGGTCATTTATGTTGGGTCAAACTTTAATAGTACGTACGTACTGTTGAATGATTTAAGATTCATTTGGGACCCACTGCAAATTAATCTGGACTATTCAATAGCCGTACCATTAAATGATACGTACCACTGAAGATTTTTCCATTTATGTTCCAAACTCATCAATTTCATTCTTCATCTCTTGCTTTGGTCATCTATGTTATCCTTATCGTCCAACTCTATTCATAAATCCGTTAATGTGCTAATGTGGCAGCCATATGGGGCCTATAAAGCCAATTAGATGATGCCATGTAGATTAATAAAAAGAATTAGACTTTTAAAAAATAGTTAAAACAAGAAGAAATTAAATAAAATAAAAAAGTAAATTTCACATAAATAAGCAAATGGGTCCCTTTTGACCAAAAGTAAAAATGAATTTATAAACAAGTGGGCCCTAGTCTTATGTTTAACAAACTTTCGACAAAAATGGCGCAAAGTGGTAGCAAATGTGAGTTCCATAGAGCAAAGTGAGAAAAAGTGAGTTTCATGAGACAAAGTGAAAACAAGTGTAAGTTTAAAGGGAGATAACCGTAAATAAAAATAAAGACGACTTTGAAGTCTTTGCAAACAAAAGCATAATATATAACACTAGTGCGAAACATGTGGGCGAGTAAGAAGTTCGCAACTAATTACTAAATAGATGTTATGACTTCTATTACATGATATAATTTATCTTTAGGGTTTTTATCACAAATGGTCTACGAAATTGACCTAATTCATCATTTTGGTTCTTTAATTTGAAAATCGATCAATTTCGTCTTTGAAATTGACCTAAGTCATCAGTTTAGTCTTTGTTGTCCAATTCCGTTAAATTTTTTGTTAGATTGTTGATGTAGCATGATGTGGAGACCACAAAATCACTCATTAAACAAAGAAAATCAATATTTATTAATTTTTAAATTTAAAAACTAATGAATTGACGATTTTTTTTATTATCCTTGTGGCATCTTATTATTGGTTGTGTGGGCTATATAGGTGCCATGTCAATACTAAAGGAAAATTTAACGGAATTAGATGACAAAGACTAAATTGATGAGTTAAGTCAGTTTCATGGACGAAATTGATCGATTTTCAAATTGAGAGACCAAAATGATTAATTAGGTCAATTTCAAGGACCATTTAAGATAAAAACTCTTTATCTTCATTATGCTTCTTCTTGGCTTTGCTTTTAGAGCATGCTTACCTACAGTACTTTTTGGGATTGAGAGTGAGATAGGGTACGTAATGGGGGACTGATATCTATTTGTCCACGTATGGGATAAAGGTTCCGCCATTGGTAATGATACCTTTTTGAAACGTACATATTTCATAGCATGGGACCGATTTATTTATTCATTTCTTGTGTGTTATTAACGAATGATTTGTCGAAAATGGACATTATGGCATATCAATTTACTGATTACTGTTGCTAATCTAGTACTAGGTGAAAAACGGATTTTAGTCTTGGTGTCGATTAAAAGCTTTCATTATGAAGCAGGGACTTTCTTGCATACCCCGGAGTATTTCGTACTTCGGGTATTTTAACTGTTAGATTTTTGTTTTAAAATATAAAAATCAAGATCAAACGGTTAAAAAATCCAGAGTACATAATACTTCGGAGCACCCAAGAATTTTTGTATGAGGCAAACTTTCAATTAATTTCAAAAGACAACATGGTGGGAAGACTAAGGCCCTGTTTGGTATTACTTTTTTTCACTAAAAATTGCTTCACTTTAAAGTTAAGCAAATAAAATGTGTTTGGTAAAAATAAAATATACTGCTTATTTTAAAAGTTATGGCATTAAAACAGCAATTTTTAAAAGCAGCATGGAGGTTGCCTTTAAAAGCTACTTTTATAAGCAATTTTTTTTTAAAAGCACAACAACCCCAAACAGGTCCTAAGTAGGCAATTAAGTTTAAGGTTAATTTCAAAAAGAAGTATTTTAATATACGGAGGCGTCCATTATGTTGTGCAGAAAAAGAAAGTAAGTCTAATTATTTTTATTAATCTACATGGCATCATTTAATTGGCTTTGTGTGCCCCATATGGCTGCCACATTAGCACACTAGCGAATTTATTAGCAGAGTTGGACGACAATGACAACATTGATGACCAAAATAAGAGATGAGAGACGAAATTGATGAGTTTGGAACATAAAAGACCAAATGATGAGTTGACAAAACATAATGAACCATTTGTGATAAAAACCCTTAAATAAATAAACTATTATGGTTTTTTGTTCAAGTATTCTATTGAGGTTGTCAAACAATGACTATTGACTTTGATCATTTTTCAGTTAATTAGTTGTATATTCATCCGATTTACTCTCCCTTTAGATAAAGAGAATAAATTTGAAATTTAGACAAAGTGGGAATTTCTAAATTGACATATACAAATTCCTTTGTCTTCATTGTCTTCATAAGTATAAAAATTTAGAAAATTCATGTGAAAAAAAAAAAATGGAATTGGAGATCACAAATTTCAACTTTAAATTTTATGTAAGGTTTTCATTTCAAAAATTTCATGAGGCAAAATTTTAAATTAAAAAAAAATAATTTAATTTTAAAATTTGAAAAATCATGCAAAATAAGGTGTTATAAGATTGAACTTGATAAAGTTGGGCGAACCTGAACCCAAACCGAATAAGCCCGAACCCAATTAAAACTCGAACTCAACTAAACCCATATGAACCCGAACCCAACCCAAACCCGAATTGTGAAGATTGGGTTAGGGTTAGGTTGACCATGCAACCCGTCCAAATTGCACCCCTACTAGTGATACATATATGAGGTGGCATGTGACTCCTCAAGATGATGTCAGTCAATCTGTTGATTTATAACCGTCTCTTATTAAATAGATAGGACTTTCAGACACCTGGGCAAATCAAATGTTTCATGTTAATTCTGAAAAGTAATATATACTTTGTTCTTCCCCCGTTTTACAAACTACCTCAGATTCTCTCATTGACCATTTTCAAACCTAGATTCTTTCGTTAAAATCTGTCCTTCTTAATATATTTATGGCCAGAAAAAATACCTGTTTTTTTTAGTCATACAATGAATCAGTTATAATAAATTAATATTGAACTTGACATACATGAAAGTCGAAATTAAGACCTTTTACTTATAATAGCGACAATACCACTAAAGTATACTACTAAATGAGCAACACAAAAATTCTTGTTGATTCTGTCAAAACTCAAGAAAACTGGAAGCCTTGGCATATGTTTTCCAATAGAATGACAGGCTCACTACCAGTTGCTTCGCTGGGGACACGAGTCACACGACCAAGTCAAAGCTCAACAAACTGGAAGCCTTGAATAATAACTAACTTTCAGGTAAACTTCCGAAGGAGCTTCGGAGACTACAAGCGCTGGCAAAATCAATGTAGCTAGGCACATGGTTATGGAGATTGGTCAATTGCAACTTCTTCCAGATAGTTGGATATATGTTAATGCAGTCAATAACTTGTCAAGGAATGTTTCAATACAAATTTAATTAATATAATATTTTTTCGCATAATTTTCGTTATCAAATCTTGGGGAGATTCGACCTGATCTCAAGAAAACATCCGTCGTGCAATCCCAGTTTCACTATCAAATCTTTCATTTCTTTGCTTCTTTACTTCCCATCACGTTTTCTTGAAACTGAAACTTCCAAACAAGACCACATAGCAAGACCAAAATCCCCTTTCACCTGCATAATCATTACATTGATATGCCATAATGCAAATGACTTACAGTCAAAAGAAACAAATTTTCATTTGAAACATTAGAGCATTTCCACCTGTCTTGAAAAGGCAAGGGCAAAAGCTGGAAAGATGCCCTTCAACCCCAAAACCCAACTCCAGCGGTCCAAAAATCATAGGGCAAGTGGTGGGCCAAGCCACGCCCTACTCCAAGACCTTGCAATATTTGCCCTACCTTCCGCCTGCTGGCATAGTGCGACGTCAGCCACTTTGGTGGTGGGTCTCGCACGGCAATAAGACACCAAAGCCCAACAACTATCTTTTTTTTGCAAAAATAACCGTTGGATTTCCACTGGTAAAAAAATTGAAAATTTGACTGTTGTGCCACATGGCACAATCTGGTGCGTCTGGTTTCAATTGAGTAGAGAATCAATGATCAAGATTATTCCGATAGTAAAAAATAGGAAAATATTCAATTTTTTTTATTCTATAAATGCCCAACCATCTTCTTAATTCTTTACATCACAACTCAATATTTATTTTTCCTACAATCTATTATATTTGTTTTCAGCTTTCCAAATCCCTTTGTTACCAAAAGAAAATTGAGTGCTAGGCCAAATTGGTCAATCGAGGAAGATGTTGCTTTACTTGAGGCTTGTATTTGAAATTAAATTATTGGAGTTAAAGAGGGAGTTTTATTTTCAAAGAACAAACTTACAAAGTTCACACTTAAACACACTTACAAGGCATAAAAAAATAAAAATATATATTTGTCCTTGCCCTTGCCCTTGCCCTTGCTCAAGAGTTGCACAAAGGCAAGTATTGTTTTAGAGTGACAAGTTAATGCTCTTGCCCATGCATTGCCCTTGCCCTCCTCTAACGGGTGGAAATGCTCTTAGAGGAGGACAAGGGTAATGCAAGGGCAAGGGCATTAACTTACCACTCTAAAATAGTACTTGTCTTTGTGCAACTCCACCCGTTGAGCAAGGGCAAGGGCAAATATGTTTTTTACTTTTTTATGCCTTGTAAATATGTTTAAGTGTGAACTTTGCAAGTTTGTTCTTTGACAACAAAACTCCCTTTTTAACTTCAATAATTTAATTTCAAATACAAGCCTCAAGCAAAGCAACATCTTCCTCGATTGACCAATTTGGCCTAGCACTCATTTTTCT
The DNA here is from genome assembly GCA_018257905.1 of Gillenia trifoliata. Taxonomy (NCBI): domain Eukaryota; kingdom Viridiplantae; phylum Streptophyta; class Magnoliopsida; order Rosales; family Rosaceae; genus Gillenia; species Gillenia trifoliata. Next base: position 44,899,693 of record CM031080.1, on the reverse strand, counting down.
TTTGGTAATAAAATGATTTGGAAAGTTGAAAACAAATATAATAGAATGTAGGAAAATAAATATAGAGTTGTGATGTGAGAAATTAAGAAGATGATTAGGTATTAATAGAATAAAAAAAAAATATTTTCCTATTTTTTTCATTTTTTACTATCGGAATAATCCTGACCTTTAATTCCTTACTCATTTGAAACCAGACGCACCAGATTGTCTCACATGACACAACAATCAAATTTTCAATTTTTTTTTTACCGTTGGAAATCCAACAATCCAGATCATCCAACTGTTGTTTTCGCGAAAAAAAGAGAATTGTTGGGCTTTGATGTCTTATTGCCGCACGGAACCCACCACCAGAGTGGTTGACGCTAGGCTGATGTCGCATTATGCCAGCAGGCGAAAGGTGGGGCAAATGTTGCAAGGCCTTGGAGTAGGGCGTGACTTGGCCCACCACTTGCCCTTTGATTTTTGGACTGCAATAGCTGAGTTTTGGAGTTGAAGGGCATCTTTCCAACCCTTGACCTTGCCTTTTCAAGACCGGTGGAAATGCTCTTATATAGATATGGTAATTTTTTACACGACCCGTTAACCCGATACGAAACGACACAAAAAAAAAGGGTTTCGAGTCAACATGTTAACTAATTGGGTCGTTATCGGGTCACCCGTTATGAACCCATTAATAACGGGTTCTTAATAGGTTTACCCGTGGGTAACCCATTTCAACCCGTTAAGAAAAAAGTTAATTTGGAATTTTATAACTACTAAAAAACCTTACTACAATAGGTCAAGCCAAAGTTCCAATACCATTTCCCTTGGTGATTGATGAAAATTGAAGGGTTTTGCTGTCAAAAAACAATGTGCAAGCTTTGTGTCTCATTGGCAAGGTTCTGACTTTTGTGAAAGGTTCCCTAACCTTGGACAAAAACTCCCTTCATTTTGCATATCCTTGTACATTTGATATTTTGTAGTAATGTACTAATGTTTTTTCATTAGGTTCTTATTTTGAGGTATGTAATACTTGAAAGACAAATGTGTTTTTATGTTTTGAAGTAATATTTATGTAGATACTAATTTATTATGACGTTTTTCATTTGATTATTTTAGAAGTAAAATATATTTTCTTTAACGGGTAACGGATCGGCTCATATTACCTGTTAATTTTAACGGGTCAAGTCCGGATCGGGTCATATCGTTCATTTTAACGGGTTTGACACGACACGATCCATTAAAATATCGGGTATGTCATGAAAACGATACAAGCACGTCAAACACGACACGAACGCATGTCTACTCTTATATGTACAAGGATATAATATTGTTCTTTGCTTGCAATTTCTACAAATATACCATGGCACTATATATAACAAACCTGTGAGAAGTCTTAACGTAATATGGCAATGGCAATTCCAACAAGAACCATGGCAGTGCAGCCTAATCATCTGTCTAATTCATATGCCCTCCTCTTCATCTTGTTTGTCGCAAGTGTTATTTCTACAGCCCATGCTGCATGCAGCAGAATGGACCAACACTCTCTTTTGTCTTCGTTTGATATCGCTTCTTCTAGTTTAAACTGGTCTTCCAACGACTGTTGTCGATGGGAGGGCATCGCTTGTGATATCACTAGTAGGATCACCCATTTGTTGTTGCCCTCCAAACGCCTCAAAGGAGTCATTTCACCATCTCTTGGAAATCTCACGCATCTCTCCCACCTGAATCTCTCACATAATATAATTTCTGGTCACCTGGAAGCTGGATTCTTTCTGTCCTTGAGTCGCCTTCAGATCCTTGATTTGAGCTACAACCGTATCTCTGGAGAACTACCGTTATCTCTACCATCAAGTCACATCCGAATGGTGGACTTATCTAGCAATCAATTCAACGGAACAATTCCATCTTCGTTCCTCCAGTGTGCCTGGAGTTTGAGCAATTTAAATGTCAGCAACAATCTCCTTACTGGCCGAATACCATCTTTCAACTGTTCTTATTCTCCTTTTGTTAGAAGCTTGGATTTCTCCCACAATGATTTCAGTGGCATTATTCCCCTTGGACTTGGTAACTGTTCACAATTGGAGGTCTTTCGTGCAGGTTTCAATAACCTTTTGGGGACACTTCCAAGTGATATTCACAATGCTCAGGCACTTGAAGAAATTTCATTGCCTTCCAATAAGCTTTCCGGGTCCATTGATGAGAGCATTGCCAATCTTACCAAACCTCACAATCCTGATCTCTACTTTAATCAGCTGAGTGGCGCGCTTCCTCTTCATATTGGGAAGCTCTCCAGATTGAAGCTCATAACCTCCATTTCAACAATCTAGAAAGTTTTCTGCCTCCGTCTTTGATGAATTAAGCTCAAGTCTTACAGAACTGAATCTAGATTCAACCAATTCGAAGGAGATCTGTCCGTGCTCAATTTCTCCAAACTTACTCAACTATTAAACTTGACCTAGTGCATAATCACTTCACCGGTCCCTTTTGCCAATAACCGTTTACTCATGCAAGTCGTTGATGGCACTTCGACTGAGCTCAAAATGATCTAGAAGGAAAATACAACATGAGATTCTTTCTTTTGAAATCCTTGTCATTCCTTTCGCTTAATAACAGATTGACCAATGTCACAGGGGCAATGGTGATATTGAAGGATTGCAAAGTTAAGGGCAATTTTACAAGTAATTTTCTGGGTGGAAGAAATGCCAGATGGTGATCTCATGGTTGATTCATCTGGGTTCCAAAATCTCTCTGTTCTCAGTTTTTCAAGGTGCCAATTGACAGGTAAAAGCACCCATATGGCTGTCGAAGCTTGAGAAAATGGAAGTGCTGGATCTGTCTTATAACAGACTCGTAGGCTCAATACCTGGTTGGTTGGGGACTCTTCCAAGCCTTTCCTTTTTAAACTTGAATAATAACTTCATTTCAGGTGAATTTCCGAAGGAGCTTTGTGAACTACAAGCTTTCGTGACAAAAAAGGATGGAACTCAAACAGGCTATGGTGATTTTGAGTTGCCCGTCTACTACCAAAGCATTAATGGGTCTGCAACTATGTTAGAGTACAAGTATTTGTCCAACATGCCAACAACAATCAACCTCAGGAACAACAGTCTAAGTGGCAAAATACCCTTTGAGATTGGCAAATTGCAACTTCTTCAAGAATTGGATATTGGTTTCAACAACTTCTCTGGCAACATTCCAAACCAAATATCGAACCTCCCAAACTTGGAGAGGTTAGACCTCTCAAGAAACCATTTTTCGGGCGAACTTCCAGCCTCACTATCAAGTCTTCATTTCTTGTCTTCATTTACTGTTGCCTACAATAACCTCCAAGGCCAAATACCATTAGGCACTCAGCTCCAAGGCTTCAATGCCACTGTCTTTGAGAGTAACCCAGGACTTTGCGGTTCCCCGCTTCCAAATGAGTGCCAACAGATGAGTCCAGGTGATACAACTAAGAACCGGGAAGATGCACATAACAATGGGGATGAAATTCCATGGTTTCATATCTCGGTGGCTCTTGGTTTCATTGTAGGATTTTGGGGAGTTTTTGGCAGTTTAGCTTTGAGCAGGTCATGGCGATTTGCATATTTCGAATTTCTCTCCAATATTGTAGATCGCTTTGTGTGCTAATTAATCAACTGTATTTTCTTTAAGAAATAAATGACTTATTAACCAGTACACAAAATATCTGCTGCAACGCAACAATAAAAATTAGGAAAACTAATAAAAAGGACATAAAAGTTTTGAAACTTAACCAAAACCACCCTAATAACTTTTGTTTAATGGTTAAGGCAAGTCCAACATTAAATCAGCCCAAATAAGGCTAGCCCAAGCAAAGTAGTTTACGGAGTTTCTGATTTTACCCCTGACACCTAGACCAGGATGACCTGTTGTCGTCCCCGAGCAACAGTGGTTATCTCCGATGATCAAGTTCTTGGACATAGACCTAGAATTTCAAGGGGAAACTCCATGGACTTAGAATTCGAGTTCTTGGAAATCGAAGACGGAGAAGAACTCTTGGGTTTCTCACACTGGGAATTCATCGACGCCTCTGACACCGACTCGGAGGAAAACCACAACCACCGCTCCGACTCCGAACAGCAACACACGGATAAGGACGAAGAAGCAAATCGATTCGATGGGCTTATCATTGGGTCTGCTTCATTTTCCCTTTCGATCTCTCCGCTGGTGGCCGATCTGATCCCTGCCCACTGTCATCGGCGCCCCCACCTCGTTCAATTTGTGGATGTGGGCGACAGCAAAATCTGGTTGGGTCATGATGTGCCTGTTTACGAAGCAGTGCTGCACATCATGCTAAATGCATTGCTCATCGAGTCTAACCAGAAGCTTTGATTTGATTCCTTTTGTTTTCTCTTGGTATATGTCCTGCTCCGGCTCGCTGGTTCGATTTCATATGGAGAGAGCTTTTGATTCGTGAGAGAGGTTGGTTGGCTCCTTTTCTTCCTCCTCTTATCTTGCATCTTCGGTTTTTGCCAGGTTTCTCTCTTGGCCTTGGAAAACTCGGTATAGTTTATGTGAGATAGTAATTGAAATTGAAATTCATTTGTATCTAATTTGCATTTATATGAATATTGAATATACTTACATGTATTGTGTAGTCTATACTCAAGACAATTCACAAAGAGCTTTCTGGATAGAAAATACATGTCCCTTTTTTTTCACACTTTTGTAGATTACAGCAGACACGAGAAGTTTTGTTGTTTCACTTCTATGGTGCTTTCTTTGCTAGCTTTAACTCCATAGCGAGTTTTATGGTTTTGCACCATGTTTTTTGAAGTAAATACTGTGATTGTTACTTATGTTCTGTTTTTGTTCGTAAGAAATTCAATGCACATGAAGCTTGTAGGTTTTAACTATTTTTAAGGTTTATGGACTAAATATCCATAAAAGTAGCTACTCTCTTTAGGAAAAGTTGTTAAAGTTGACACATAAATTGTATTCCTATAAGGAAATTGTAGGGGATAGCTAAAGAAGTATAATTTTGCTTTGTATAGAATACTAGCGACACCTCCCAAAATACTACAACATGATTGAGGTGGCTGTGTTGGCATCATATCGTTTGCCTGCAAGTATGACTGTATACTTGGAACTTCTATATTATTGGATTAGACGACGAACTGGTGTCGTGGTCGGTGAGCGACAAGTTTGGGCTGCAGAGGATGAGGAAATTGGGCAAGAGGATAGTGACTATAGTGACACTATTTCTAGAAATAGTGTCACCATTTTTAGAAATAGTGGTCACCACCATTTCTAGAAATAGTGTCACCATTTTTAGAAATAGTGGTCACCATTTCTAAAAATAGTGGTCACCATTTCTAGAAATAATGGTCACCATTTCTAGAAATAGTGTCACTATTTCTAGAAATAATGTCCAAACAGTCGGTACATACTTTTAGAAATAGTTTGGACATGAAGGTTTTAGAAACAGTCGGTACATACTTTTTGAAATAGTTGGCATAATATATAAATTGTTATGTGTATTTGTTGAATTCCTTTTAATTTTTGAAGCGCCCAACCAAATATGTTATAAACAGGAGTATTGGGCTTATTATAAAAAAAAAAATTCATTTTTTTTCCCTTGTGGTATTTGGATTTTAATGATTTAATGGCATATTTGTAAATAATGAAAGTTTCAATGGCATTTTCGTAATTAAAAAGTGACAGATTTGGGCTAAAAAAGTTTGGATTCTGTCATGGGCAAATTGGGAAAAAAAAATTATAGCTTGCATATTGGGCTTTGCTTCCAACTTGTGAGCCTTTTTTTTTTTTGTCATGTTGTGATAAAGTTTGTCCTTTTGATTAAAATTTTTATCATTTTTATTAAAGAAAGTTATTAGGGTGCTTTTTGTTAAGAAAAAGTTTAAAATTGTCATTTTCATTAAAATTCCCTTAAAAAATGGGGTGTTTCGAACCTGAAATGTATGGTTGGAAATCCAACACTTTTTTCACTAAGATATTAGACCACATGCATGTACACAATAATATACACACAAGAATCCAAAGACTATAGGAGAAACCTAAATTTCTTGGAGTCATACAAGACAAGTTTACAATAAAAACAAGATCATTAGTTCTTATATATAAGTAATTAAAGATGATAAAATACATAAAGTAAATTGTAATTATTATATCATTATTATTGTTGTTTTTTGTTGATCAGGCCTCAGGTGTCCCCCTTCCTAGGGGACTTATTATTGTCGTTTTAAATTTCGGATTTGTCAAGTGTCAAGTCATAGTTTGGAGAGAATGCAACAAAGAAAAAAAGAATGCAACAAAATGGGCCACAAAGAAAGTGATGGGGGAGGTTTTTCCAAGACACTAAAGTTTATTCTGGTTCTTATTTAAATTCCCAGGCAAGAATGATAGTGAAAAACTTGAACAGCAAAAATGGTTTTACGTTCATGCATGCATGAGAAAGTGCACGTACGTATTTTCAAAAGTTTCTTAGAAGTGTATCCTGACAAAATCTGAAGACTGTGTCTATACGTACGTATATTTTCCTTATTTTCTAAATTATTGTAATAGTTTTGAACTCTCTCCCTCCTATTAATAATAATAAATTTTAAAAAAAAATTTATTGTGTACATGTTTATATAATGAAATATCGGCTTAGTGACTTGCCTCATTCTATTGGCTCATAATCCCATTCTAATTATTATTATTATTTTTTCTCACTTTGATCGCCATTGGAAGATATTAAACCAAACCCTTTAACCGGGAAAAAGAAATTAAAGGGTCCTAATTAAAGTCCATGTCTTTAGTCCTATGTAGGTCTTTTGTTTCTTATTTTACTCTTTCGAATGCAAGAACCAAAATATCAAAGAAATAAAGACGACTTTGAAGTCATTGTAAACAAAAGCATAATATATTATAAAACACACATGCGTGACCTGTGGGCGGGTAAGAAATTCGCAACTAATTACTATATAGCTGTCATGACTTCTATTATATGAGATAATTTATTTTTGTTATGCTTCCTTTTGGCTTTGCTTTTGGAGCATGCTTACCCACAGTGCTTTTGGGAATGAGCGTGATTTAGGGTACGTAAGACTTATAAAGGTTCCGTCATTAGTACTGATACTTTATTGAAACGTACATATTTCACAATATAAGACCGATTTATTTATTCATTTCTTGTGTGTTAGTAAACAAAAGATTTGTCAAGAATGGACATTATGGCATATCAATTTACTGACTACTGTTGCTAATCTAGTACCAGGTGAAAAACGAATTTTGGTCTTGGCCGGTAGTGTCGATTAAAAGCTTTCATTATGAAGCAAACTTTCAATTAATTTCAAAAGAAAACATGATGGGAAGACTATGTAGGCAGGTAAATTTGAGGTTAATTTCAAAAAGAAGTATTTTACTATACAGAGGCGTCCATTATGTTGTGCAGATCATTGTATGCAGCAGTAACTGAAGACAAGAAATGAAAGACTTGATAGTGTAAATGGGATTCCGCCTGACATATGATTTCTTGGGAGGTCTAATTTCTCCAAGCATGTTCCGATTCTGTTCTAGAAATTGAGAGGAAGGACAGACATTTCAATCGAAGAAAACGAGGTTTGAAAGACTAGCAAGAAGTGTCTACTCCACTGAGGTTTTAATAAATCATAAAGAAGCTTAATTAATTGTATCCAATTTTCGATTTGCCCAGCCCTCTAAAAGTCCTCTTTGTTTTAATAAGCAGGAGGCCGGGGGAGTGGTTTATCTCTGGGTAGAGAAATGGCTTTCCAGGCCCCCTGGATGGCTTGCTGATTGGTTATCCATTGACATCATCTTGAGGAGTCACATGCCACTTACGTATGTATGTTGATTTTCTGAGATGACTAAAGTAGGCAGGTACGTAGCTAGGTTAATTGAATTATTGAACAACATTTTTTGTTTTTATTTTTTTTAAAAACGATGTTGGGCGATGAGAACTTGAACACAGGACCTCGAGTGTATGAAATAAAGTAAAGTATTTTCATATTAATACCTGTAACATTTGAAACCTTCCAATTTCAACTGAATACGCATACTTCCAAATTTCGCAAGGCACCGGAAAAACACTTCTGTTTCTCATACAATAAGGTTTTAGCAAGAAATACTGTCAATAACTCCATCTAACAAAACCAAATGTAGCTACTATATGGATCCTGCCCTTTCGCCAAATGTAGCTACTATATGGATCCTGCCCCTTTCCTCCCTATCCTCAACTTTTGTTGCCAAATACAAATCCTCTTCAAATTTCATAAATATATAATTTCAATATAGGAACCGGTATCTAATGAATTCAACCGTTCCAGGATAATATAAATGAGGGGGGGGGGGGTTGGGGGGTGGGGGAGCGGCATCATGATGTGATCTTAATCACATAAAAAAAAGGGGGGATATGGCGAAATTGGTAGACGCTATGGACTTAATTGGATTGAGCCTTGGTATGGAAACCTACCAAGTGAGAACTTTCAAATTCACAGAAACCCTGGAAAAATACAAATCCTCTTCAAATTTCATAAATATATAATTTCATCGGGTAAGCTGACTCTGATTCTATATTAGAATACCATTTCATTATTAATTGAAGAACAAGCACAAGAGGCAAGTATCAGGGGCAGACCTACCCCAAGGACTATACTGATAGGTGCATTATTTTCTATATTTTCATGTCAATTATGAACACCGAGTTTAGAATGTGTTGGCTGACACTTGGAGGTGACGTAGCCATTTATGCATGACAGCACTTAAATTACACAAATTAATGTTAAAAAGTCGAATGAGAATACTAATAAAACTATCAAGGGTTTGCAACATTTATTACAAACATGCAAAAGGTTCAAAACGTAAACTAATGTAAGGCAACGAAAATAAATAATAGAGTCAAGCTCCTAAAATTTCTATCCATGACAGGGATGGATATTATTATAGGTACTAAACAAAAGATAAACTCCCTACATTTTCGGGAGGAAATCAGAGTTGTCACAATATGCCTCAACGTCATTGAGATGCAACGCTACTAGGTCTTGAAAAGGGCGCAAAACAGAAAAGTGTGAGTGGGCGAAAAAGAAAGTTTTTCTAAAAACCTTTTCTCTATTTGAAAATAATAACCCCCTGTTTGGAAACCCTATATATATATATATATATATATATATATATATATATATATTAAAACCATACTACATATATAATCATCATGTAAAATCCAACAGGTAAAACTCATAAGTCCAGAATATCTCCTTGTAAAAAGAAAAGTTCAGAGTACCATACTACATATGTAATCATCATGTAAAATCCAACAGGTAAAAATCACAAGTCCAGAATATCTCCTTGTAAAAAGAAAATATAATAAGGTCACAAGGTATATAAGCAATCACCCATGCTCACACTGAGTGACCTCCCCCAAACATATGTACAAGCTCTTTACGTTATAATCATATTGTACTCTTAGTACCCCAACACATGTAAGCTTTTGCGCGATAAGCACGTCACACCCAAGTCTTCATGATGAGGGACCTCCCCAACAATAATAATAAATGTAAATACCCCTTGAGTACAGTGCGTGTGACCCAAACATGTGATGCTTGTCCTACAGTCGTGAGACGGTACTAACGTAGTGAATGCATACCAAGTGCGTGTGAAAACATAAGTCCATCAATGTAAAATGCATGATCATGCCCATGTAAAAAATAAGTATCTCAAAAATCACAGTTTCGTTAATATTCAAGTGTCGCATCAAAATACGTAATCATAAGAAGCAAGTCTCAAATGTAAAACATGTGTAGGTATGATCATATTAATGCTTCAAAACATATATAGTTACGAAGTGTAGTCCTCCTGGGTGTCGTGCTCCTCAAGGTGTCTAGACAAACGTTGACCTAAATATAAATAAAAATTCAATTAATAACATTCTTCAAGATAACCTTTCCTAGGTATTAGAAATTACATACTACGCAGATAATTGAAAAACGGGGCGGGCTAGAATTATGATTCTCGATATCCGAAAAATGTGTCCGCCGCCATGTACTGCCGCACGTGCCGGCATCAGTTGCCATGCGCCGCCACTTCTTCACACGCGAGTAGCAGTTGTCACGTGTCACGCATTACAGACGGCGTTAACTTTGACGGAAACCGTGACAGATTCTGTTAAATCTAATGGAATATACCTTAATCGAACGAAAAAGTTGACGCCATTAAGTCTGTCTTCTTCCCTTTTCTTTTCGCCGGAGCTGTCGCCATCCGCCGTCTGTCATGCTGAAAACTGAGAATTTTCATCGGAAAAATTTCAAAATTGTTTAGATTCAAAACTAGGTCAAAACTCAACCATTTTTTCACAATTTTTATATCAAAATGAAGCTAATGAAGAGAGGAACACGATTGTACCTAATGGGAATCAAAATAGTGACCGGAGATGGCCTGAAATTGGCCGGAAAAAAAATCAGAAATTCATCCTCTCCGATCTGTTTCAAAACAACACGAAACAACACGTATTTTATATGGATTTCCATCTACTGAACGAGACAAAACTAATGGTGGTAGTCTCGAACCTTACTTACGTCGGAGTAGACGGAAAACTCACCGGAAAAAGAGCTGAGGGAGGGAGGGAGGGAGGGAGAGGGAGGGAGGGAGGGAGGGAGGGAGGGAGGGGGGGGGGGGGGTAAAAAACCAACTTAGAATAAAAATAAAGTGGATCTCCATAAAGTGGTGAAATTACTAAATTGCCCTTGAACTTTAAAGTCCAGTAGAATATTCTTTTTAGCTCCAAATTACGCTCCACTTGCGCCCATGCATTCATATCGACGAGTATTATAAGAATACGCTAATAGAATAATTGATACGTGTCATGACGACAAGGTCAACAAAAAGTCAACATCTTCCCTCCAGGGGCATTTTGGTAATTTCACAATTATATGAGAAAAATTATGTATGGGTTGTAACAAACTAGTTTTAAAAAAGCCTTATTACTTTGCTTTTCTCAATTTCAGCCAACTTGTGCACTTAAAACGTTTTTAATGATCAATTTTTCGAAGAAGTTTTGATGCAAGGCCAATTGGGGAAGAAAGCTACAAGGTTGAAGATCATATACGGTGTTCAGTAGAAGCAAGGATGCAGTGGCGGTCGAGTCTTACCAAGACCACGATTTCTTTTATTTCAACATGGGAGTTGTATAAAAACTTGCACCAAATTAAGGCTATTCCTTTTGATACTCCAAATACAACAGAATTAGGCTTTACAGCCTTTACCCATACACTTAGAACCACTGAAGTGGCCTATTATCTGTAAAGCAAAGCATAAGTTCAATGACTCTAAATAAATATTACATTTCATATCTCAACAACACTAAGAAATTAAATTTAACAAGCTAAGCAATTTGCCTCATATCAGCAACTAGGATGGGGTGCGTAGGAGTTCAAGGGCTTCACCAGCTCTCATTTTTGTGGAGAGTCTGAGCTTTCTATAATCTTCATAAGTAAACGGGACATAAAGTCGACGGTGCTCTGAATCCACAAATTCTGGAGGAGCTTCAACTGCTTCTTCCTTGGGTCCCAAGAGAAATGTAGTGATCGAAACTCGAGTAGTTGCCTCTCTGCATTGTACTCTATGCTTCACGTTGCACAACCTGCCATTGCTCCATACCTTGATATGAAAGTATCAACAAGAAGATTACATTACCTTAATAAATTACAAATTAGCAAAAAAAAAAAATCTGGAAATATGCACAAACAGAGCCCAAGTACAAAGTCCAATATAAAACTGGAGGGAATTAACCAGACAATTCTTTTTATGCATATTTTACTAAAAGTAAATAAAAAAACATGAACAAGAGTTCAAGAACCAATCCAATTTCTCATATATACCTGAGCAACATCCCCAAAATTGATAAGAAGAGTGCCTGGGCAAGGATCAACTGCTACAAAGGCACCCAGACTTGTCCATCACTTCTAGACCACCAACATTTTCATCATCTTGAAGAATGGTTAGAAATCCTGAATCTGTGTGTAGCTGTACACCAGAAGATCCCACTGATTCAGGGGTGTAGTGTAGAAATTTTCAGGACGACGGGCCGAGGGCCCACTCCAACAACACCAATACTGTCTCCACTTAACCACCTGCACAATCCTCAGGTGTGGGGTTTTATCACAAAATGCCTCGATATTAGTTAGAGTGGGGTAATTCTATTTAAAGTACTCTTTCTCCTTCTCTCTGTCCGATGTGGGACAATTGGTTTCAACAGTCCCTCGCACGTGAGACCCCATTTTTATGGGTCACACGTGGAGATCCACACATCAGCAGCCACGTGGAGCCATGTCGAGGCTCACCCATCGCGCGGGGCCAAATGGGGACCCACCCAATCACGTGACATCTTTGGCCTACGTGGAGCCATGTCGGGACTCACCCATCGAGCGGGGCCAATGGGGACCCACCCAATCACGTGGCAGTACAAACCCGTCTTCTGGCTCTGATACCATGTAGAAATTTTTAGGTCGACGGGCCGAGGGCCCACTCCAACAACACCGATATTGTCTCCACTTAACCACCTGCACAATCCTCAGGTGTGGAGTTTTATCACAAAAGGCCTCGGTATTAGTTAGAGTGGAGTAATTCTATTCAAAGTACTCTTTCTCCTTCCCTCTGTCCCATGTGGGACAATTGGTTTCAACATGTAGTTGTACTTGTTTATCCTAAACTGGCAGGGCCAGCCATTGAGAAAATCAATATCAACCAACCCAAAACTCTCTGCCAACTTGCGCCCTATATCCACACTCTGCTCATACACTGCTTGAGCATACTTCTCTATCACCTCTATGCTCATTCAATAACAAAACCAACTCAAGACTCATTAATAACGTATTTGTATGTATATATATGTATATGTTATTTATTAGAAAAAAGTTAAGGAGATGCAATTGATAATGTGTCGATGTCATTGGTGCCAATAGATAACCAATGCACATCCGTTCTTAATATGGACATGATACACCCAAAATGGCTACAACAGATTGCTTCCCCTCTGCACCAAAATTCAAATTCTCTTCTCCGTGTGTAGATTAAATTAATTAAAATATCGCTCTAATAAAAAAAATTAATGGACATCCTTCACATAAAATGATTATATATATGACTATAGACTATTAGAATATTAAGGTTGCAACTTGCAACTTCCTTTTTCTGTTCAACAACTGTCGTCTATTAAAACATGAACTTTGTGGAGACTTGATGTCACTGGACCAAATAATCTCGGCAATTATTAAGGTTGTAACTTGATTTGGGCAGCTAGTTTTTCATTTTTGGTGTTCTTAGTTGTTTTCTTACGTTAAGCTAAAATGTAATCAAACTATTTCATAATAAGGAGAACCAAGGTATATAAATGTGTTGTGGAAGAAAAGAGGTGTGCGGAAATTATTTTTTGAAGCATAAAGGAGGAGAAGTAGCAGAATATAGAGACAAAAAAGCTAACCTCTGGTGGGAAGAAGCATCCAACTGAGAGCAAAAGCTATGCACAGCCTGAGATGATCCCAAGTCATAAAGACCCAAAGCCTCATAGAGAGGGTTGGCGTTGCTGGGTGCCACGTAGCCACTGCCAGCAATGACATCTTTGTTCTGCATCTTCTTCTCCATGGGTAGGTCAAGCAAAGATCTCACCACAGTTTTCATCTCTGACATCAGACTCAGTGGGATCTTATGGTTGGCAAGCCTGAAGCAACCACATGTCTCCGATGCTTCCCTCAGTTTCTTGTACTCTTGTGCATCTGGAAACTGGTTCAGATCAATCAGTGGGACGGTCGTACTCGTACTGTTCTCACCATCTCCCATTTCTGTTTTTTTTTTTTTGGTTTGTTTTATTTCTTTCTCGTTCTCTACCCTTCTCCCACTTTTTATTCTGGAAATGGATTCACTGTTCGCTGGGATTGGATTATTCACTTGGAATTGAAGATTGTACGATACGCAATTCTTTTTTACTAATTAAGGATTAAGATTACTTAACGAGCCGGCAACCCAAGTTCGAACTGTGTTACGAATATATTTTTTGGGGCAATCGACTTTGTTGTTGTGTATCGTTTGACTTAGGAGTTAAAAGTACATGCTGGCATCTCATATCTACTATATTAAAAAGAAAAATTAAGAAGCCGGCAAAGAAGAAGAATAAAAATTAAGACGCCACCCATTACCCATGTGAGGGTCTCACTTTCTTGCCAAGAAATGGAGGACAGAAAAAAATTAAATAGTTTTGTTTAATACATATGCTTCTATTACGGAATGCGATTGTTTTATCCTTTTTGTTTCTTATCCGACATTCCACCCATTCCATGTCCCCTAGGGGACAATTACGTGATTGTTTTATCTTTTATGTTTAGTTGATGGCTCCATCTCTAGATTCTATACGTATTGTATAGTTGTACTCTAGGTATATAAAACCAGGTGTATTTTTTGATTTTTTGAAAAAAAAAATTCACAAAGGAAACAATAACAATAACAACTTCCTTTCTATCGAATAATTAAGGGGATTAGTCACCAAAAATTATCATCAACGCACCAAATTCTAAATTACATTAATCATATATTTAAATAAAGAACACTATTAGGGTCGGTCGCTCAAACACTTGAGGGCTGATTTTGGCTGTTTATGAGCTCCACATGCATCAATAGTCATCATGATTAGTCCCCATTTACGTTAGTATCAATGTTATGTAATTTGTAAAATGTCATGTAAGGTTAATGAGAAGTCCACATTAGGATGCTTATGACTTGCAAGCACTATAGTATAATTTCGAACATCTGGATTTTTAGCTATAGAATTTATAAGGGAAGAGATGTAATGCTGAGGCAGTGAGGCTTCCATTATATTTTTTAAAATCCTTATATATTAAACACGGAATGAGTACAAACATTTTTCTACACTAATACAAGCACTTTCTGTTAACTGCAAGATATATATAGGTCATACGCTTCAAGTCAGCTCTTTCTCCTTATTGGTTTCTTGTGCTTCAAACTTTTTGTATACGAAAAGTTTAGCAATCAACACATAAATGCACAAATTCAAAGTGCTCAAAGCTGCAATTACCCAATAAAAGTAATCGAGGTGGGCACGATTGATATTGTTACCAAGCCATTTTTCACCATGCTTTGAGCTAATTTCTTGCACCACAGATATTATAGCATTGCTCATGAAGTTTCCAACACCTACCGCACTGAGGTATGCTGCTGCTCCCATGCTTCTCATTTCCTCCGGCATTTGATCGTAGA
Organism: Gillenia trifoliata; assembly: GCA_018257905.1. Classification (NCBI taxonomy): domain Eukaryota; kingdom Viridiplantae; phylum Streptophyta; class Magnoliopsida; order Rosales; family Rosaceae; genus Gillenia; species Gillenia trifoliata. Next base: position 44,884,468 of record CM031080.1, on the reverse strand, counting down.
AGAATTCTTGGAGTCCAACAAATGTAAATACATCAGACAAACCACATATCATGTACTGTGGAATTAACCACCACACTCTCATTGGCACTATTGTTTTCGGGTTGTCCAGGAGGTTGTGGTCTCTTGCAACGGTAACCCTTTTGGATTCTACCAAAGCTGACACAACCATAGTGAATATGGATACAAATAGGCCAATGCCAATTCTTTGTAGGATGGTGATGCCAGAGGAGTGTCCCGTGAATTTTCGAGCTGCTGGGACGAAAACACGGTCATAGATTGGAATGACAACTATAATCGTAAGGCCATTGAAGACTTGAAGCGATGCTTGGGGAAGCTTAAAGTTCGAACCAATTGAGCGGACCATTGTGCTTCCTTGCTTTGTGAAGAAGGTTACACTAAAGGATTGGACTACAGCAAACATTAAGCAGCACATCCATACGGGAATAAGGCGTAGGACGAGCTTTACTTGTTCGACTTGATTTTGTGAGCACAATCTCCATGGGTTTCTCGTCTTGCTTGAAGCATCAAGTTGGTCAATGATCATTGCCTTGTCCAAGCATCTACATTTTTCAGTTCGTAAGATAAACCATAGAGTAAAAAAATAAAAATAAAAAGGAAAGACAAACAAATCATGATTAAACTTCTGGGGCAAAAAGATTAACAATACAAAAAACTTTTAGTGGTTAGACTAGTTGAGTTTGATTTTAATAAAAATGTTCTTTTAGTAGTGTGAGTTTAATAATTTTGAGAGCCATATAATTTATATAGGAATCAAACTCAATAGACTCACCACTTTGACTCAAATTTTGGGCTTACTGTGTGAGTGAGTTTTATTTTCTAACTCGAAAATTCTGACCCACTGTAAAAGGCCTAAGACAAATCATGTTGATCATACATGCCTTAGTGCCAGAACCAATACAAATTTAAATATTGTATAAAGTTAGGGATATGGTGTCATGTGGTAGACATTAAGTTCCATGTTGATTTATATAATTAACTATTTGGATCTCAAGAGATGTCATCACAGTGAAGTTTTGTGTTTATAGAATTGCACCTAAAAATAAGATAAAGCTTATCAATACGGTGGCCTGTGAGCATACCTGAATTGACTGGTACGTGCTAAAGTCCTCCTAGTATCATGCTGACTCTCGTCATCTTTGTACACACCAAAACCAGTCATGAGTGTTCCATCCACGCTCCGCTTCCTCGCTGCCGCCACTAACACCTGAACCACCTTGGTGAAGGGGCTGCCTAAGGGTCCCTGCTTTCTGTATCTCTTGTAACCCAACAGAAACAGAACCAATGCCAACCCCATTGCCCCTGTCAATATTCCAAACCCTGCCGCCCACCCAACATTATCCTGCACCAAAGCATAGTCACAAATTTTGGGATTCAGCATTTCAATTACCATTCACCAATTTATTTTTCTAAAATCACTAAGTAAGTTGCATCCTCGGTTTTTTACTAGTTGTAAATAAATGAGGTTCAGAGTCGACTCGTATTAGAAAACGAAAAACTGTTACAGCTAGGATTCAGAATTTTGGGATTCGTTCACTCGACTAATAATGCTAAAACAACATTTGAGTTTATGTGGCTAAAATTTCAGAAAACCCCTATCTGTGCTTGTAAATATGATCTGTGCTGACCTGCACATATATGACTGCCAAAGTAGCAGTGGAGGCACCAACAATGATCCCCATGTACCACCAGTTGAAGAATGAGCTCTTCGCCTTCTTCTCCTCCGGCGAGTCTTCATCAAACTGGTCGGCCGCAAAGGTTTGTACACATGGTTTGTGGCCACCTTGCCCAATTGCCAATATGTAAAGTGATACAAAGAACATTGCTTTCTGATAATGCCGAGGAATTATTGAAACTGTTACGGTTAACAATACCATTGCCTGAAATTAACATGAAAACTTAGCAATCATGGTTTGAAATTACAGGGTAGTAAAATAAATGAAAGTTCTGAATTTAAATGTAGGTGCCATATTTTCAGAGTCAGTCAATAATTAGTGTGGGGTTTTATATGCAAAAAACATTGATGTAATTAGTTGTAGAACCATTTAATATTATAAGTTTTCGTGCTTCAACAGTACTTACAAAGCAATAAATGATCGATGAGACGAGAATGGTGTTGAATCGACCGAGAAAGGCATCGGCGACGAATCCCCCGATTATTGGGAGGAGAGATGAAACTCCAACCCAAGTGTTGACATTCTTTGCAGCCATGGGGATGGGCTCATGGAGTTCATTTGTGAGGTATGTGATGAGGTTTCCAGCCGTGCCATAGTAAGCAAATCTCTCTGCCATCTCAACAACTACAGCAACAAAATAAATTACCAAAAAGAAAAAAAGTAGCCTGAATTGATTAATTGTAAGAAGATGAAAAGGTTTGCTTACAGATGATGAAATTTGCAGCACTCCAGCCACCTCTTGAACTGGAAGGTTGTTCTTGTCTGATGAGATTCTTCTCTGTGTCTTCACGGCCATTGTGAATACTTAGTTGGGATGGAGATTCAGAGCTCGCCATAGAATATTTGTGTTTATTTGGGGTCAGTCAAAGGCATCGAACATATTTGTGTCCTTTTCTCGAACATTGATCAAACAACTATTTTCGAAGTGAGGTCACCATTTTGCTTGGAAAATATACTTAGCAAATACACACACACATATACAAGATCTGTCTACCGTCCGGTTAACTGTATTTTTTCAAACTTTTTATTGGAATTCTAAAATTTTTATTGTGCACCCCAAATTTTTTATATTTTTGGCTTATTTTTAGCTATGACACATTCTTTACAAAAGCTCACTTTACTATGTCAAACTTCAATGGTACGTATTGTTGAATGATTTAAGATTCATTTGGGCCTCACTGCAAATTAATATGAACCATTCAAGGGCCGTACCATTTAATGATACATACCACCAAAGATTTTTCTCATTTTACTCTTACACTTTATTTTGTCTCACTTTAGCTCTTGTACTCTTCTTTTGTGTCCCACTTTACCTCCATTATGCCCACTAAGTTGAAGAAAATTAGTTTCATTGACATGACAGTTGCTCTTTGGTCTTTTCAACTTGGTTTTACATTTGAGATATTTGAAAAACCACAAAAATCAACTTGGCACAAAAAACAAAGGGTAAATCTCACTTTACTATCCTCAAGTATCGTAAAATTCACACTTTGCTACCCTTAGTTTTTTTCGTCTCACTTTCATACCTAAAGTTTTATTTTTATGACACTTTCATACCTTCGTTAGTATTTCCGTCAAGTGCTCCGTTAAAGCATGACGTGACGCTTGACTGTGCAGAAACGTGGTACTGTGGGCCCCACGTAGACAATTAAAAAAGGCTAATTCTCACTTTACTACCCTCAAGTATTGTGAAATTCGCACTTTGTTACCTTTAGTTTTTTTTCGTCTCACTTTCATACATAAAGTTTGATTTTTCTGACACTTTTATACTTCCATTAGTCTATCCATCAAGTGCTCCGCTAATTGATGACGTGGCAAATCTGTGACCCACCAAATTTGTGCCACGTGGACAATAAACATTAAAAGTTAATTAATAAATAATAAATAAAAGAAAAACATCTCCCTTTTCTCTTCCCCCTTCCTCTTCGACTCCACTGCACATCCACCCCACCCCTTCCACTTTAAGCACCCTCTGTACCAAACTCTTTTTTTATGTTTGATTTGGATTTGGTAACCCGTGGAGTTGGTTGTTTGGAGAATGAGAGTTTATTTTATTCTTTATTGTTTTATTATTAGTTTTCTTTAGTTTTTTAATAATTTTATATTTTTTAGTAGGCCAAAGTCCTACCACGTCATCCGTTAATAAACTAACGGACGTATAAAACTATCAAGAAAATTAAACTTTAGGTATGAAAGTGAGACAAAAAAAGTAAGTGTAGCAAAGTGCGAATTACCCTATTTAACGGAGCACTTGATGGATAAACTAATGGAAGTATAAAAGTGTCAGAAAAAAATTAAATTTTAGGTATGAAAGTGAGACAAAAAAAAAAACTAAGGGTAGTAAAGTGCCAATTTTACAATACTTGAGGGTAATAAAGTGAGAATTAGCCTTTTTTAATTGTCCATGTGGGGCTCACAGTACCATGTTTCTGCACAGTCAAGCGTCACGTCATGCTTTAACGGAGCACTTGACGGAAATACTAACGGAGGTATGAAAGTGTCATAAAAATGAAACTTTGGGTATGAAAGTGAGACGAAAAAAACTAAGAGTAGCAAAGTGTGAATTTTACGATACTTGATGATAGTAAAGTGAGATTTATCCAAAAAGAAAAGCTCAAAACTCCCTACCATAATTCTCCCCTTGGCAACCCTAAATGTTGTATTTCACCAAATTGTCATTAAAAGTCACAATTTATTTGACATATCACTATATTCACGGCTAAAAAGGCCAAGACCCCTTGCCACATCAGTAAAACAAACGTTTTTCTCAATGCAGTTGACGAAATAGGGTAAGTACAAGGGGTAAAATGAGACAAAATGAAGTTTAGGAAGTAAAATGAGATTTTGTGAAAAGTACAAGTGTCATAACTAAAAATACGCCTATATTGTTTAGAGTTTCAAAATAAAAAACAAGGTATTTTTTAGGGTCAAATTTCAATGGTACGTACCATTCAATAGTACGTACTGTTAAATGGTTTAAGATTCATTTAAGGCTTACCACAAATTAATCTGGATCATTCAATAGTCGTACCATTGAATGGTACGTACTGTCCAAGATTTTTCTTATTTTTTAGCAATTTTTCTTCGGTACAACTTGGCATTTGACACAGAACTTTTCCTAACCGTAGGATATAATCGGACGGCTGAGAATGATGACCTGGTAACTTGCTATGAGTTTTGGAAAAATCTTGAGTGGTACGTACCATTCAATGGTACGACTATTGAATGGTTCAGATTAATTTGCAGTGGGCCCCAAATGAGTCTTAGCCATTTAACAGTACGTACCATTTAATGGTACGTACCACTGAAGTTGGACCCTTGAGTTTTATATTGCTGAAAAAATAGAAATCCGAACGAATCATGTCTAGTGGTTGATAAATCGACGATTTTCTAATAAGACAAATTCAAAGAGTCGATTTTTAATTATATTTTACACCCTTAAAGTTTGAGGTAATTTTTAAAATAGACCATGAAGTTTTAATTTTTTTATATTGTCCTATAAGGTTTTAAAATTGTATTAATTTACACATTTTGTTTGATAAATTATTTTAATTTTTATTAAATTGATGACATAATGAGCATGAAATCTATAACTAGGTTGATATGTAAGTCACATTTGTACCATATAGCTTAAAAACTTGTTAATTTAATAAATTTAAATATATAAAAAAATGTAAATTGATATAATTTCAAAACAAGGTAGTATGAGAAAATTGAAATGACTCAATTTAAGAATAATGTAGTAAAAAAAATTAAAACCATCACACCGCAGTGACCACACCACCACCGACCCCCTTTTATCTTCTTCCTCCCTCGTAACGACGCAACGCACAGAGCACCACCGCCACTACTGTTCCCTCACGGCCTCACCCATGTTACCATGTATCGAATCGTCGAATTCTGGCCCATTTTTTTTTAGGAACGACTCTAAAATTCTCAAATCCAGGACGAATCGAGAGTTTTGTCGCCGGTCTTGAACTCACCAAGGCACCAAAAATGCAGACGCCGTCGTCCGGAAGAAGATGAACGATCGCCGTCGTCCACAACCCTACCCTCCCCGCTGCTATCTCTACCCACTTTTTCCTTCCTCTTTCCTTTGTCTTTGGCAGTTACCCATGGCCAAGTATGTTTCAATTGAAACAGCCATGGCCACCACTGATTTTATTCTCTGTTCATGGCTTTTGGAAGAAAACTAACAGAGAAAATAAAAATTGCAAAAGAGAGAAGAAGAAGAAGCGATAAAGAATGAGATAGAGAGTTTACACGACGTGCCCCTTCGTCACCACTACCCGTCGATACCCCACCCACACCCACACCCACACCGACGACCAAACAGCCTCAAATAAAACCCCAGAAAAAAAAAAAAAAAAAAAAAAACAATCCCTACTCCAATCTGAGTGCAGACCCTCCCATCCCACCCCCACCATTTACCAAATTCCGGCGAAGAGGATATTTTTAGTCCTTATCTTGTTCAGATTTTAACAAAAGGGTTTTACGATAGTCCTGAACAGCAAACTCCGTAGCTCCCGCCCCTTTCATCATCCGCCGGCGGACCATTTGGTTGGAGAAGAAGACGATGATTGTTTAAATGGTGCACGTGTGACGCACGTGTCAATTGAATTGGATGACCGGATGCCGCTTATATGTTTCTTCTCTTAATTTTTTTTATTACGAACAGTAAGATTCGGCATTTGGGCCCGGTACAAGAAAATTTATTTTTTTATAGTGTCAATAATAACGGAAAAATATAACACGTCAATTGTCAATGTCAATGCCCATTTTATCTAGACACTAGTGCTCACAGAAGAGACGTGAAAGTTTGAGGTTTTGCTGCTAGTGGAGGAGATGGTTTTCTTAATTAGCAGTGGATTCTAAAAATTAGAAGGCTTTAAGCTTTTATTTCAAAGTTGTTTGTTTATTCTCAGCAATTTTTCCTACCTCAATCAAGTGTTGGTTGGGCACTTGGGCTCACCAAATGATAAAATAATGGTAGATGTGTATCTACCTTTTGAATACTGTAGAGAAATGAAACGCCACCCACATGTTTTACGCATTATTCGTGACAAATATTATTGAATAATATTTGTTTCCTTCACACTCATTAGAAACCATCAAATTTGTTGGAAGAATTAAATTGAAGTGAGTAGTTATTGGATATGAGTTTTGAGCAAGCTTTTCAATTTTAGGTTTGTGTTCCTTTGATTCAGTGTTGTTGTTTGAAAAGAGATTTAATAGAATGTTTCTCCAACATTTCGGAACAATTTTAGAATTTTATTGTTGGTTAAAAGTAAACTGAAATCAAGAACAAAACGTAAACTTCTTATAATTTTTTTCTTTAAACCTTGATACAGACATCCATGAAGAAAACCCCTTTGATTTCATGAGGTTTGATGGATCCTTAATTTTTGTATGTGAAATTAACTTATTAAATTTGAAGATATAAGATTTTCTACAATAAGTGGACAATAAAAGAGAAAATATTCAAATTTTCATGGTTCCAAGCTTCAAAGTTACAACAAATCCACCCCACCTCCCCTACCCCAAAAAAAAAAAAAATATATATATATATATATTTATATATATATTTTGAAGGAAGAAAGGCAGAGAACAACACAATTTAAACAAGACTTCTAAAAGTTTCTTGTAGAGTTGTTGCACTTACACAGTGTGCAATCCTAAATCATGAAAACTACTGCCACCACTCGAAGCAAAACCACCATCATTGTGGAAGATTGGACTGATCTTGGGAAAATATGTCAACAACGAGAGCGAATAAGGATCCTTATGTACATAGATATGTTGGTGGAAGATATTCAGTTTGTGGGTAGGTGTGTTTGCACCGTATGATTAGATACAAATTGTTTGTACCAAGCTGCTGATAGTCTTTGAGTCCTCTTGAGAGTGGCGTAATCAACATGGTGAAGTCCAAACCGGACCGTATAGCCACTCGTCCACTCGAAGTTGTCCAGCAACGACCACACCAAGTACCCTCTTACATCTGCTCCTTTTCTGACCATATTTTCATAAATAAAAAAAATCAATTATCTTTTTCACCACATTGATACTGTTTTGCATAGACTAGTGTGTTTCAGATTTGAGATTCACCAAAACATCACAATGTTAAAACCATACAGAAAATCACTACATATAACCGATGTATAATTTCTAAAAGTCACGTGCACTTATGACATGTTGGTCATTAAGAGAGGAATGTTGTATACACCAGTATGTAATATGCATGCAAGACTATCTCTAAATGCAGGTATAATTTAAAAACGAAATGAGCATGATGACATTGATTGTTCAGATTACTTAAAATTCAAGAAATGAATGCAAGCCCTAGGGCAGTTCAGTGTGTATACCTAATTCCTTCTGCAAGTGCATGTAAGTAGGACCTCATGTACTCCACTCTCTTGACGTCATTCAGTAATTCTTCATTGCTGGAATTCGGATTCTCCACCTCACCAAACCCTACAAGATCAATTCAAATAGTTATATAAGAATCTTTATCAGATCAAATAATTGTGGTATATATGGGGGGTGTTAGACAAAGAGCCTTGCCGTCCAAGGAAACCGTTCCTCCAGCGGATCCTTCAGTTTAGGAGTTATTATTGTATCCTATTGATGATTGTATTTTTGTATCCCAAGTAATCTATACTTGTATTGTACGTCAAGTCAATACGTGTATATATATGCATCTTGTGCTATCAATGAAATGATCAAGTACTATAATTTCCACATGGTATCAGAGAGTCTACATCCTTACCATTTTCTGTGATGAAGATTGGTGTATTATTGTATCTGTCTTTTACGTACGTTACGATCTTTTCCATTCCTTGAGGGTAGACATACAGCCAGTCAACCGAAGTCTACATCCATAAAATAAAAATAAAGAAGGTAAATTGCTAGAAGAAATTAATTGTTGTGGTGATGATCATAAGATGAGTTTGCATACTGGTTCTCCAATGAAGACTCCGTCTTTCTGGGCAGTTCGCAACGCAAAACCCTCCGTCCTTGAAGCCCCTGGTCCTGGTTCACATGCAGAGAACATACAGTCTTTTGAGTAAAAGCTCGTATAGTGATTGATGCCAATGAAGTCCAATCCATTATTCTTCAGCATCTCCACATCAGATTTCGAAAATGCCGGCAAATCAGCCCCAAGAAACTCACGCATTTCTGAAGGATATTTCCCTTGTAGAATTGGGTCTAAGAACCTGCATTTTAAACATCTTAGTTGTAGTGTGACCAGAGAAATATGAGAGCAGCCTAATGCATATTGTCTTACTTACCAGTTCATATAGAAAGATATAGCCCTCTCAGCTGCTAATTTGTCTTCTAAGGAGTTGCTGATCGGTTCATACCATACGGCATTCATAACAATTCCAATGCTACCTCCTTGTTTTTTCTGAGCGTACTAATATAAGAAGCATTAGTTGCAATTAAATTTGCCCCTAAAACTTAATTAGGGGCAGAAAACTTGCAAAAACTGCCTCTAAAAACATGTGGGGTGGCGTCACTAATAAGTATTAAGGGCGGAAAAATCTTTAAACCTCGCTTAATGTAATTTAATTCGCATAGGCATTTAATATATTAAAGGCTAAATCATCCACCTCTATTGTATTATTAAAAATGTATATATATAAATCATTGCATTTGCATAAAACATGCATTTTTGAAACTGTTTCAATTAATTAATTTTCAATCCACCATAAATAATTAATTAATTGATTTTCAATCCACCATTAATAATTTAAAACGCATTGTTGGCAAAATATATTTTTTTCATTAAGAATTAGATACTAACATGAAGCAAATATAAAAAAATCAGACTTCCATGATTTGATACAAAGTATACCAATGATGGACGATACACAAGTATTAGAAAGAAGTACAAATTACATTAGACCTGTGAAGTCCTATAGTTTCTAAATTTTATTATATTTTATGTTGTATGCAGACATGCTTATATGATTAAATTTTTAGGCCTCTCTTACTTTTATTAATTTTCGCTTTTGCATGAATTAGTTAGTAGAAACGTTTTTATCTTGACACAAATTTGAATAGGAAGTTGATTAGGTTAACTAAGTCTGGGTTGGGATTATTAGACTACAAACTCTATACGAACCTTGTTTAAGCCACTTGGAGTAGGAAAAATCCAATTTGGCTTCTTTCTTCTTTAGTTTAATTTTTTTACTACAGTGCTTACAGAGCACTCTAAAGTGCTGATTATTGTTAGTTATACAAATTGAGGTGGAAGAATTTAGAAGAAGGTTGAATGAGTTTGACTTGAGGTGGCGTTTTTATATAGCTCTAGGGTGCTCAATAAGCACTCTATTGGTGGTGATTAATTTAAGCTATTAGCCTATTAACATGAGGTGTCCTACATGCATGCAACCTCTGCCAATGAATTAGATTTAGATGAAACATTTCAACCAATTGAAAGTTGGTTCTTTACCGCCTCCAACTAGTATAAATAGCTGAGATTTCTCTTGCAATTAAATCACACCATACCACAAAAATTAGAAAAGATTAGAGTGAGAGTAAAGAGGCACACCGAGAGAAGAAGAGTGAAGGAAGAAGAAAGTGAAGGAAGTACTCGTGGGGTAAGAAGTGAGGTGTTTTGCTCGTGTAGTTCATTAGCTTTGGATTCAAGGTAGGGGAATTTTGGGGATTAATTAATTATATGTTTTACTTGTACTATGTGAAATGTTATTGACAGGCATGCTGTATATTTAACTGCTGGCTTAAATGTGAAATATTGTACATGTGTTAAATTTATGTTAGAATGATTATTATCATTTGTTAATGGAGTAAAGGAGTTATAATTGGGTTATGGAAAAAAATGTGGAAATTAACTTTAGTGTAATGGAATCTATTCATTGTGAAACTATTTTTAGGTGAGCCTGGTGTGCACATTAAAACAGGATATTGACAGGATAAATTGTTAATTTGGGTGATTTGGGCTGGAGATCAATGAATAAGAGAAGATTACTAGCAAAAGGTGTTTACTAACTTGGGATATTTTATGGGAGTTATTTTATATACTAAATATTCAGGATTACAATGGTAAAATGCATGGTATAAGACATGCAGGTTTGTGTGTTTTAATATATTGATTAATGGTTGGGTAGAAATGAAGTACATTCTTGCATTACTCATAAAACATTAACAACATCACATAAGATATTGGGCCCCTACTAAGCTTTTAGCTCACTCCTTAATAATTTTGTTACATGAGCTGAGACAGAAATTTAGTGGCTAACTCAGAAGAAAGAGAGTTGCTTGTAGATACTTTTGAAATTTTGTTGTAGAAACAATTAAGTTAAGAAAATGTTGTTGTTTCTTTTTCGTGTAATGAACTATGTAAATTACTTTGTTTAATGAAATGTTTCCGTTCAACATTGTCACATGTTATTAATTTAAGTTTAAGTCATTTTTTTAGTTCACACTTAAAAAAAATTAGGGTGTGACAAGACCTCTGACAAAACCTAAAACTTAAATCTAATGAAAAACTAACAGTGCAGATCTATGTCTTCCATCATCCATATAGAAAAACAACGAAGCCTACAAAACACAATGCAAAAGAAAAAAATTCAAACCTAAATTGGCACAACTGGGTTCATAATGTAATCCATCATTTTTCAGATAGATAACATATCAAATATATTTTTAAAAATTAAATATAAAATAGATAGAGCAAACAAAAAATAATGAAGCTTGTTACCTGGAGGAAGGTTGTAGAACAAGAGGAAAGAAATAAGGAATTCGGAATTCAATCAAAATCTCTAAATTTTTAAAACCTAATCAACTCTCGATCTTCAATTCAATCTACCAAGTGGCTTGCACTAAGAAAGAAAGAAGAAATAAGAAAGGATGAACAAAAGAAGAGAAAATGAGATTGATTTTAGTAAAATGGCGAGAAGAAGAGAGGAGAATGATTATGGTTGAGAAAGTGGTAGCAAAAGAAAAAAATTCAAACCTAAATTGGCACGACTGGGTTCATAATGTAATCCATCATTTTTCATATAGATAACATATCAAATATATTTTAAAAAATTAAATATAAAATAGATAGAGCAAACAAAAAATAATGAAGCTTGTTACCTGGAGGAAGGTTGTAGAACAAGAGGAAAGAAATAAGGAATTCGGAATTCAATCAAAATCTCTAAATTTTTAAAACCTAATCAACTCTCGATCCTCAATTCAATCTACCAAGTGGCTCGCACTAAGAAAGAAAGAAGAAATAAGAAAGGAAGAACAAAAGAAGAGAAAATGAGATTGATTTTAGTAAAATGGCGAGAAGCAGAGAGGAGAAAGATTATGGTTGAGAAAGTGGTGTAGGAAAAGAAATTTAAAGCGAGAAAGAAGAAGGACGGATAATTGGGCCCCTACAAAAAAATTAAAAATTTGTTTTGCATTCCCTCATAGAAAAGTTGATTTAAACTGAATTCTTTAAGCAAGTTTTAGGTAAAACCCAAACAAAATTCACTTTTGATTTAAACCCCTTGACTACTATATACAACCTAGGATAACCTTCCTTTTGTATGATACAAATAAATATTTTTATTTTTCATTCCCAATCTACCCCTAAGTTTAAAAATGAATATATAAACATTATTTAGGCCAACATTTATTAAATTAATTGCTATTAATTACTATGATTTGCAATTGCTATATATATATTTTTTTCAAACAGCAAAGCTTAAATGTGATGGGCACTTTTTGCTAATTGCCACGTTCATGCTAAGTTCTTCTTCATCTTCTTCAACTCTTTTCTTTCCTTTTCTTGTTGTTCGTGTTATTCTACCTTTTATGGAGGAATAATTTGTATTGAAATTTGTCATGGTGATAATCTTTAACTATAGGTAATATATATTTCTTTTGCTTCTACATGTCTTGAAATTTGCCAAGTGCTTATATATCTTTGCCTTAGATATATAATTGTTTTGGTATCTTTATCGAAGGTAGATAGTGATATTTTCATACGTAGAATTGTTTAGTATCTCTTTTATAGGTAAATGAATATGTTAATTAAATATTTTTCATATATATAAAATTTTATTATATTATTTCATACAAAAAAATTATTTTAGATATCATCATCATAGCTAAATAATTCTATATAATTAGGAATTTTTAATTTAATTGTATATTTACTATCAAGGCCAAAGTAGTCATACAAATAAAAAATAAATGCACAAATTAGGTTTAAATTGAAACCACATAAATGCTGGGTTAAGCCAAAAAGGTACTATGTTGACTACCTAAGTTAAAAGACCCTGGGACTGATAATTCCTCCCCTAGTCTTCCAAAATTAATTAGGGCAAATAAATTCACCTCTATTATATACATTAATTGCGTCCCTACTTAAATCCGCCCCTAATCACAATTAATAGGGGCGATTCCAATATTTCACCCCAAATGATCTGCCCTAAGTGCTCACGTTTTTAGTAGCGTCAAAGACATGCATTAGAACCACATCGAATTAATTGCACTCACGAATGAATTTGAAATCTTTGTTACTAACCTGATATTTGGTTCTGTATAGATGGACAGCAGCTGCATGGGATAGAATGATGTTATGAGCTGCAATGAAAGGCTCTCTCTCTGAATCCCCACTAGTACAATTCCCAAATGGGCTAGAGCAGCGAGCGGGCGGGTACATTCCCGACCTATAGCCTCGAATAACTGCTACATTCGGCTCATTGAATGTCACCCAGTACTTCACTCGGTCTCCGAGGAATTTGAAACATGTATTTGCATAATATAGGAAATCCTCCCTGAAAATTAAAATTGCAATCCTTATAGTTATCACTTATTGGTGACTTTTTCAGACAGATGGGAATGTTGCTACATACTGCACTTGGGGACTTAGCCAAGCTCCATATCTGTCTTCGAGTTCCTGTGGAATGTCGTAGTGAGTCAACGTCACGAAGGGCTGGATTCCTAGAACATGACATGGAGAATGTTGCCAAAGAAAATATGTCATACTCAGCAACAATGAAACGGATGAGCACATAAACAATGGTAACAAAGAAGACCTCTACGCAGAAGAGCGTCGATGAGCTTGTTATAGAAATTGATGCCAGCTCGGTTCACTTTCCCAAATCTTCCTTCTGGTTCAAAGTTATAATATATGTGAGTAGAGATGAGATGACTGGATTCTATATTACAAGTGAGTAGAAATTTCTGAAAGAATGACAAAACTTACTAGGTAAAACTCTTGCCCATGATATGGAAAACCGGTAAGTATTGACTCCAATGTAATTCATGAGATCCAAATCTTCCTGTTTTTTCATATCAATGTCAAAGCAAGATTATCAATGTTCTATCTAATTTAATTTAGCCATAACAATTAAAAACAGTAGGTTTTTAACTAGATTTTTATAAGGTTTCAACTTGCACTGTTGCACACCAATTGTTCAGCTGTGATATCTATAAGCTTAGTAATTATTCCCACAAGAAAATACCTTCGTATAATTGGAAGAAAATATCTGGTTCCTTATTACATGTAAAGAGTCATTCATTCTTGACAAATTATAGTTTGATATGTGTGCAATTTTTTTTCTGAATTTTTTTAGTTACATTTTTATACTGTGATTTGCAGATAAAATGTCATGTTAAGCACACAACACTAATTGGAATACAATCTACCAAGGGCAGTAACAGCTGGCCAGGCCAGAATGGGGTTTATGATCTCTTAACTTTTTCTTTTTGGTCTAAGTGATCATAATCTATCATTCCATTGAGGGGGTAGTCCAGACTCACAATCAGCTGTCTGTATCCAATTTGGAAGGATTCAACAGAGTAATTAAGCACCAGCATTTTAGTCATTTCCCACACTTAAAACCATTCACGTATACAGAGAAAAGGAAATTTGGCATGTCTCCTTATATGGGACCACCCAGTGCAAAATTTAAAGAATTTGGGTGCAAATTAATTTTTGCCTGAGCTAGGTTGAAGCAGAATTTAGAAGTCCCAGCCCCACAATTCGAAATTTAACAAAAAACACACAAATATATGAGAGTTGCTTTTAAAAGCAATTATTTTGAAGTACATGCAAAATAAGGTTAGTTCAAGAGCCTAACCAGATAAAGATGATACTGGTCAACAGCGATATCTCCATTAGTTCCATCCGAAATATGGCCTGTGGCAAGCAAAATATATAACTCCACCGTTGGATTTTGATGACAAGGAAAAAAAATACATCAAAGGAGTAAAACATACACATTAACTAACCAGGCTTATGAGTAAAAACATCCCAGTTGCTTAGGCCTTTTCCATCATTCAGAAAAGCTCCCTCAAACTATGAAAATATAATGAAGAAGAAACATTGATATTAAACTAAAATAACGTAAAGAAGAACTGATTCTGATGAGTCTGTGAGTGTGTGGTTTGTGTGGAACATTCTCCTTACAGTTAAAAGAGTGATCAAATTTTCTAACTGCATGCCACAAACTTACACATACACTGAAGTAATTTGTAGAAAGAACAAAAATAAAGGCTTATACGCATGTGTCAAATTGTGATTTGTTTGTAAGGAAGAAAAACTTCTTACATGCAACGAGCTGCCAAGTGTTTTTATGTGTGTAGATGTGATACCTGGTAAGAAGAGGATGCAGTTCCAAAGAGGAAGTTACTTGGGAAAGGGGATGAAGCTGAGTTTCCTTTCAAAAATATGCGATTGCATGACACCATGGGAATTGCAAAGCACATCTCAACAATAAGGAAAACATGTACTAAAAAATGTTCCATTACAAGTTTCAAAGTATGAATGAATGAAATGGTATATATAGTTATTACTCAAGTAAAAATTTTTTGGTGCTCCGGAATATCTCGTACAGTGGCGAAGCCAGGATTTCTCGGGAGGAGGGGCGAACTTAAAAGAATACAAGGTTACAGAAAAATGGTAACAACTAAATCTTTTTATATGATAATGTTTTCCATAATTAATTAATACAAACAAATTACAATTGTTGCCGGCGAGGTTTCATATCATGAAAACGTTGCATAATAGGCTCATTATCAATACAAGCAAATACATCTTTCTCAATGTAAACAAGCATGTTATCACTCAACCATTGATCTCCCATTTTGTTACGCAATGGTGTTTTCACAATCTTCATAGCAAAAAAAGCTTTCTCCACCGAAGCGGTTGCAATCGGTAGCACCAAAGTCAATGTATATACCTTTCACACCTTCCAGTCTTCACTAACTCTTTTGCAAGATCACTAATTTCTCTCAATGATGAAAACTCACTATGCATCTTCATATCATGAATGTAATTGTCAAGTTGAATTGGAAGATTCATGAGGTCCATACAATCAAAATCTTGAGGATAAAGTTGAGCTAAACAATTTATTAATCAATGATATGACGCTACGTGGAGAATAAAAATGATTTTTCGTAGGATCCTCTGCATGTTTTTTACCTTGGAATATTATGGAAGGCTTTTAATCAAAGCCTTTCAAATAAATCTAATGGTAATAAATAGTGCCACGTCTTATTCTCTTTACTTTTAATCCTCATCCCTTCTGTCTTATTCCTCCTCACACCACCGAAGTGCCGAGACAGTCAGCCAAAGGCTTGTATCGCCGACTCGACAATCGCTTGCTTTCCAATTTCTAGTTGAATCAGAAGGGTTCAAGCGTCGCTCCTGCCCTTGTTTTCCGGCGAGCGGAGGGGCGACTGCCCCCCTTTGCTCCTACATAGCTGCACCTATGATCTCGTACTCAAGATTTTTTAACCGTTGAATCTTGATTTTTATATTTTAAAACAAAAATCTAATGATTAAAATACTCATAGTACGAAATACTCCAGAGTATGCAAAAAAAATCCCTTACTCAAGAGGCCTCCTTAAAAATAAATACTGACATTTTGATGGAACATCTGCGAATAGGCCTGGAGCTTGCATTACCGTTGGATTTGCTCAGAAACAACAGCAATGGTCCAGTTGGTGTGTTTTAAGTCTTTGGAAAACAAGCAAAAGGAAGAGATGTGACATGAGCGAGCGAGGAAAAATCCGAAATATCATAAAAAGTTTCCGAAAAAGAAATCTGGAAGCGTCCTCAATCATAAAAAGGAGAAATTAATCCTGGCCTACATGCAAGAAAAAGTTTACATCAATGAGATTTCCGTATCATTTTGATGGATTCACCATTCATCAACCAATCATATGAATAAAAAATGGTTAAATGTCTAGGTAACTAAACCACAAGGACAGCATGAAGCAGTAACAAATTCTCCACAACAATATACAAATGCTTAAGATTATGGGTGAAAAAGTGGAGCTAAAGAGGCCTCTTTATAATGATATTTATAGCTCAACATTCTGAATATTGAGTAATTTCATAACAATGCTTTCCCACGAAAAGAACTCACGTAACTTTTAATGCAAAATTTGTGGTAGCCATGATATATGAATGCATGGTGCGGTTATAGTACAAACATATATTTAACATGAACACTTAAAAATATTATCATCATGACTTATTGAGTAGTGTAGCACCACTTGATTGGAAAAATTTGATTGGTCTAATATCGATATCAATGTGAACCAACTGACAAGGCTCCATTACTGTTATTACTGTTGGTTTTGCTTAACAGTAATCAAGGCAAGAGGAAGAGATGTGAAATCAGCGAGCGAGAAAGACACTGAAATCGTAATCACGTTGGCAAATGAGTATCGATAGAGAAAGATGCGCATCAGGGAGAAATCTGGAAGCTTATCACCAACTATAAGCCGGGAAAAATGAATCCTGGCCCGCATATGTACCACAAAGTCACATCAATGGAGATTTCCATATCAATTTGGTGGATCACCATTCATCAGCCAATCATATAATTCAAAAGGGTTAAGTATCTAGGTAAATTCATCAGCCAATCATATGATTCAAAAGGGTTAAACATCTTGGACGTTTTTCAATATGTCATACATCAGATAACAAGACGAAAGTTGTCCTAAAAAAAAAAGGAAATTTGGTAATTTAAGTCAACAAATAATTTTATATTTTAGTATAAACTTCTAAAATGGGTCAATAAAAAATAATTCTTCTTAAAATAAAAAACTGGTGATTGATCCAATTTTAATATTGAAAATTGGTGACCTCAAACAAGTTTCCAAGAAAATAAAAATAATAAAATAATGAGATGAAAAATACTTCCTTGTCACGGGTTCATTCCTATATATCTCTTTCTCCACATGCCACTGAACTCATGACATCAAAGTTCTATACTGCACAACAGTGATTTTCTTAATTTTGGTACGTTTTCACACTATTTGGAGTGGTACGTAGTATTTATACTTGATGAAATGGTAGTGTACCAGATTTCAAGTGTTTGTGTATGAAGTGGGCTAGTGTGGGTGCTTTGAGCAGTAATGTTGTATTAGAGTGAAATGTATTAGTTCGAGACATCAATGTACTACTCCGACGATATAATAAAGTGTCTGCACTAAGGCTATCTCCAACCCAAAGGTTCCAAATCCTAAAATTTAGCCCCGTATTTTAAACTATTTATCTATACGTATGAGGTTTGTTAGTTTTTTCCTCCAACCCAAAGAGACCTATAATTCCCACCCCCAACTTTACAATTTGTTAAACTTTTGTATTTCCTTGATAATTTTTTTTTTTGAAACAATTTTGGAATTAGTTTTTGTATAATCTATGTTGTTTTATTTTTACGAACGTTTTGATGTAAAAAAATTTAAAATCCAAAAAAAAAAATAAAAAGAAAAAGAAAAAGTGTGAGCGCGCCACACTTGACTAAAACCCACAAATGCGCGTGGGCTATTGGATCTCAACGGACAACTCATCTGGGCCATTGAATAGAGGATTACCGTGTTGCTGCCCACACTGGATTGAAGCCCTGCCTTTTCTGCTGCCTTTTTTTGCATTTTCTGCTGGCTGGGGCCCGCAAGTCTGCCCCCCACATGCAGCAAAAAATTCCCCCCCCCCCCTTCTTCTCTCTCCAGTTCCATTTCAATCCCAAATCTCCACCCTCAAACCCAAATTCCTATTTTTCCCACTCCCAAAATACTTTTCTTGGAGAAGATTTGGACCCAAATCTTGGGATCTTTTTCCCCCCCCTCCCGTTGGAGATAGCCTAAGTGTATGCATGACTGTATCAAAGAAAAAAATGCAACAAAGGAGATAACATTTTATCAAATTAGCTTTACTTCTGACACCAAGTGAGATTTTTTAATATATTTGATGTTTTTTCAATACAAACTACATATGTGAGTTTGGGTTTGACTACTTGGCCATGACAATGCACTCATCCTTTTGTATCTAAGTTCAAATTATGCTATCCACATATATTATTAGTAGTTAAAATATAGCCTTGAAAAAAGTTTTTATAAAACTAACATTTAATTATGAAATGGCTAACTACAATTCACACTCTTAATATTTTGGATGATTTTTAGTGGGCCATGAAATTACAATTTTTTTTGTTTTGTATCATAAGGTAATGAAATTGTATCAATTTATACCTTGAGTCATATAGATTGTTTGTTTGATTATGTATTAAATTGATGACATAGTGAGCGTGAGATCTTATGTGGGCTAACGTGTACGCCAAATTTGCATCACATTGACAAAAAAAAAAACTCATAATTTGATGAAGGATTAGACGTTCAAACTTCAAAGAGAAAAATTATAAATTGATGCAATTTCAAAATTTTATGGTGCAATGTGAGAAATTAGAACCTTATGACCCATTTTGAAAACTACCTCGAACCCATAATGTATAAATTGTAGTTGGCCTTTTCTAAAAATTATGAGCTAAATTGTGGCTATTATTCATAAAGACTGTATAGAATCATCACATTCACATGCATTGAAGTACACTACTATGCACATCAATTCGGTCTACTGTAGCAACAACAAAAAATGGTCTGCTTGAAAATGGCAATTTGAATATTCCTAACATTCTGCGTCAAAAGGAAAAAGGCATCAACAAACATTCGTTAATTAAAGTTTGACATGGTCCATAGATCCTCTAATAAAGATAGCCGCTCTTGAGTGCTCTATATAAATTTGTTATCTTGATACCAATCCAATAAATTTACTACAACGTCCTTACTAAAATGAATAAATTTTAGTTTAATTGTCTAAAAATTACTAAAATGTCTTTAACTTTAGCTGGCGATCTACGGTTTGACATGAACCCAACTGTTATTTATGGGTGATTAAATGGTCAAACCGTTATCAATTCAACCCGATAAGTCTAACTCAAAACCGCAATTTGTGCGAATTAGTGTCATGATAACGGGCCGTATACATTAATCTTGCAATGGTTTGTATCATGCTGAGGTCCTTGAAGCCTGCATCGTATGGTTTGAAATAAACTGTTTGTACCAAGTCGCTGATAGTCTTTGAATTCTCTTGAGGGTAGTAAAATCAACACGGTAAAGCCCAAACCGAATAGTAAATCCACTCGTCCACTCGAAATTGTCCAGCAACGACCACGCCAAGTAACCTCTTACATCTGCTCCTTTTCTGACCATATTTTCAAAAGTTCAATTAGCCTTCACCACATTGGAACTGTTTGCTGCATATATATGTTTTAAGAGTTTGGTTCTGAGAACAAACAGATTTGAGATTCCCCCAAACATCACAATGCACGGTAACCATATGCATATATAGAGAACATTATTGCATACAATGGGTGTATACGAGATTCTTTTTGAAAGTCGCACATACGTGCTTATATCATGCAGATCATGTGATTTGATTATTAATTTCAAAGGAACGACTTATACACCCATAATATATATGAAGGAATTTCTCTAACGCAGATGCATTTCAAAAGGAAGAAAATGGGGATGGTAACATTGATAGCTGAGATTGCTTAAAATCCAAGAAACAAATGCAAGAGGGTTCGTATTGCTTTGTGCAGTTTAATTAGTGTCTACCTCATCGCTTTTGCAAGTGCATGTAAATAGGATCCCATGTACTCCACTCTCTTGACATCATTCAGTAATTCTGCATTACTTGAATTTGAATTCTCTATCTCACCAAACCCTAAAAGATCCACTCCAATTATATAAGAAGCTTTAATTTTCAGATATAAAATTAAGGTTTGGGGAAGTTACTTTAGTTAATTTTCTTATAGTTTGCACCTTACCATTTTCCGTGATGAACATTGGTGTGTTATTGTATCTATCTTTTACGTACGTTACGATCTTCTCCATTCCTTGAGGATAGACATATAGCCAATCAACCGTAGTCTACATAAAAAAGAAATGAATTTTTCATAAATAAGCTCCTCGAAACTTTTTTTTCATAATAAAAAATACATTAAACACCTTTTTGAAGAAAGAAAAAGAACTCTTGGACCCAAGTGTAATTGCAATATAAGTGAGATTTTTGTCTATGCTTTCATTTGTCGGGTATTTCTCACAAACATTATTAGTTGTCAGGAAAACTAAACTAATTAGGTAATAAAGAATCTTAGGTAAGTTACATACTGGTTCTCCAATGAAGACTCCATCTTTTTCGAAAGTTCGCAAAGCGTAACCCTCTGTCCTTGAAGCTCCTGTTCCTGATTCACATGCCGAAAACATACAGTCTTTTGAGTAACAACTGGTATAGTGATTGAGGCCAATGAAGTCTAATCCAGTCTTGTTCAGCATCTCCACATCAGATTTTGAAAATGCAGGCAAATCAGCTCTTAGAAGCTCTTGCATTTCTGCAGGATATTTCCCGAGTATAATCGGGTCTAAGAACCTACATTGTTGAACATTTTAGTGTGTAGCAAGAAAATCATATGGTCTTGACCTGGATGTATAAAAGCATGGAACTTCTTACCAGTTCATGTAGAAAGATATAGCCCTCTCAGCTGCTACTTGGTCTTCTAAGGAGCTGCTGATGGGTTCAAACCATGGAGCATTCATGACAATCCCAATGCTACCTCCTTGTATTTTCTGAGTGCTAAAAACATGCATTAGAAAGATGCGCATCGAATTCATTGTACACACGAATTGCCAATTTGTCCCATGAAGTTGTACCATATATATAACCGATTTGTCTTCTAAACTTTTATTTTGGTCAACTTCCCCATGAACAACAATTTCCTCTATATTGTCATATTTACCCACATTTCATACAATTTTTCGTCCGAAAGTCACATAATGGTCATTAAATGTTTTTTTTTTTCTCAATAATGTTATCTGTTACTTTTCTTTTCTTGAAAAACATTTTTAACAAAAGGTTTGATAATGAAATGTGAGGTAACATGACCAGGGCGGATCCACAAGGGGTCAAAGTGGGCCAGTTGACCCATGGACGTAGTATTGATACCCTAAATCCAAACGACGTAGTATTGATTCATCCATTTAAATGAAACGGAGCGTTCCACCTTTTCTTTTCTTCTTTCTTTTGTTGTTTTTTTTTCCCGACTTTTTTTTTTGGGAGTTTTAATGAAAATGACAATTTTAAACTTTTTTTTAACCAAAAGCACCCTAATAACTTTCTTTAATAAAAATGATAAAAATTTTAATCAAAAGGACAAACTTTACCACAACATGACAAAAAACAAAAAGGCTCACACGTTGGAAGCGAAGCCCAATATGCAAGCTATAATTTTTTATCCCAATTTGCCCATGACAGAATCCAAACTTTTTTAGCCCAAATCTGTCACTTTTTAATTATGAAAATGCCATTGAAACTTTCATTATTTACAAATATGCCATTAAATCATTAAAATTCAAAGACCACAAGGGAAAAAAATGAAAATTAATTTATTTTTTTTATAATCAGCCTAATACTCCTGCTTATAATATATTTGGTTGGGCGCTTCAAAAATTAAAAGGAATTCAACAAATACACATAACTATTTATATATTATACCAACTATTTCTAAAAGTATGTACCGACTGTTTCTAAAACCTTCATGTCCAAACTATTTCTAAAAGTATGTACCGACTGTTTGGACATTATTTCTAGAAATAGTGACGTTATTTCTAGAAATTGTGACTATTTCTAGAAATGGTGACCACTATTTCTAGAAATTGTGTCACTATTTCTAGAAATGGTGTCACTATTTCTAGAAATGGTGTCACTATTTCTAGAAATGGTGTCACTATTTCTAGAAATGATGTAGTTTCTAGAAATAGTGCGAAACGGTGTTGTCAACTCGCGGAGCTTTAGCTCTTTGCAGTTTTTGGCGAACGACATCATGCCGGCGTCTGTCAACTCGCGACACACGCGGAGCTTCAGGCACATAAGGTTATGGCATCGCATAGAAATGAGGACAAGCACCTAGTCACCGACGCTGATGGATCTGTGGTGTCATTTGAGAGTGAGCTTGGTGACGACGTCGAAGCGGGAGAAGAGGGAAAGGATGATAGGGAGGAGATTCGATTGGGCGTTGAGGGAGAGACGATGATGGCACTGCCCCTCGACCCTCAGCCACCGTCGGCAAACCAGCGAGCATCGTTTCCAGTCACTGAAGCCGATGGATTGGAATATGCAGGCCAAGCACTCGAGATTACTATACTAGAAATCGAGATTGTCCAAACTATTTCTAAAATATGTACCGACTGTTTGGACATTATTTCTAGAAATAGTCACAGTTTCTAGAAATAGTGACACTATTTCTAGAAATGGTGTAGTTTCTAGAAATAGTGCGAAACGGTGTTGTTAACTCGCGGAGCTTCAGCCCTTTGTAGTTTTTGGCAAACGACATCATGCCGGCGTCTGTCAACTCGCGACACGCACTGAGCTTCAGGCACATAAGGTTATGGCATCGCATAGAAATGAGGACAAGCGCTTAGTCGCCGGCGCTGATAGATCTGTGGTGTCATTTGAGGGCGAGCTTGGTGACGACGTCGAAGCAGGAGAAGACGGAATTGATGATAGGGAGGAGATTCGATTGGGCGTTGAGGGAGATACGGTGACGGCACTGCCCCTTGACCCTCAGCCACTGTCGGCAAACTAGCGAGCATCGTTTCCGGTCGCTGAAGCCGATGGACTGGAATATGCAGGCCAAGCACTCGAGATTACTATATTAGAAATTGAGATTCTAACCTGAGAGAGACCAATCCAAATCTTGTAAATTAAGCTGCAAGATTTCAATCCAAATCCAACCTAAAATGGAGACTTTAATTATCTACTGAGAGAGAGACCAAAGATCATGAGAATATGCAGCAAGTAATCAGAATTTCCACAATCAGAAAATGGCATAGGCCTTGAAATTTTCAAATCAATGGCCTTGGCCTTCAATTTCCAAACAAACACGAACAAAAGTTCATAGATCTACGATATCGGCCTTCAAATATAGCAACTAAGCAACGAAATTGCAGAGAACAGCAAAACAGAAGGCACGGTATCGGACTTCAATTACTTATCACCCATAAATAGAAATAAATTCATAAATTCTCAAAAATTAAAATTAAGATTATAATTCTAGAACCGAAAAAGGAAAATTACTGAAACGTCCTCAGGAAAATCAGAGCTACAATGTCGTACAGGTAGAGAGATCTCGATTGCACGTACCTGAGGAAGAAGGAGAGCTCTGAAACATGGCGAGCAGTCGCCAATGGAAGACTTGCAGTGGTGAGAGAGAGAGAGAGACTGAGTTGGGTTTAATTAGTAGATTAATGGGATGGCGGTGGATCTAATTATTGGATTATAAAAATATGATTAGAAAGTGGGGAAGCTTTAACTCTACTTTTCTGGGTTCTCTTTTGAAAAATTGAATATTTTGAGAAATCGGAATCAGACGAAAATCAGGGCTGGGCACATGGAAGTTTTGCCGAAGTGGGTATCGCAATAATGGCCATTACTGGTATCGGCCTTCAAACTGTTGCTCGGGGACGACAACAGGTCATCCTGGTCTGAGTATCGCTGCCTCGTGGCCACTCGACTTCAGGTGAGGGTAGAGACGGAGAACGACGCCATTGCAGAGAGAAGGAAACATACCAAATAAACAGTGGCAGGGGTAAAATCGGAAACTCCGTAAGCTACTTTGCTTGGGCTAGCCTTATTTGGGCTGATTTGATGTTGGACTTGCCTTAACCATTAAACAAAAGTTATTAGGGTGGTTTTGGTTAAGTTTCAAAACTTTTATGTCATTTTTATTAGTTTTCCCTTTTTTTTTTCTCATTTGTTTACCTTTGTCCCTACTTTTTATTGTTTAGAACGTCATGTATACAGTAGGATGAAGTATTACTATATATACAGATTACAAAATACTTCAGTGAAATAACTTCAATAACAAATAGCAAATAAAATGAGACTTTTTGATACTAAAATAATCTTAACATAAACACTGTCAAAACAATATGGATCGAGGGTGGGTAATTCATACTCAAATTTATATATATTTTTTCAGTCATCTCTACTCTAAACGAACCTATAATGCAACACTTTCCGAATATAAAAATTTATTATAAACAAATGTAAAGCTTGTAGTGTTAATTTTTTTTATGTATTGAATCATACTAATAATATGGTTTTTAAGGGTATTTTTGTTCAAAAAAATTTGTATACATTGAGATCAATGGTTGAGTGATAGCGTAGTTATTTACATTGAGAAAATGCTTTTTCTTGTATTGACAACGAAACTATAATACAACGTTTTCAGAATATGAAGAATTGCATAGACAATTGTAGCTTGTAATATTTTACCTTGAATTATGAATAAATGTAATATCGTTTAACTTTAATTATATTTCCATTTAAAAAAATTTTAAACATGTTTTACTTCTTGACCCCAAAGAGTAAAAATCCTGGATCCGCCATGATAGTAGGGGAAAATTGACCATTCATAATAATTTAGAGGGAAATTCGTCAAATTAAAAGTTCGAGGGTTCCATGCAAGTTCGTCGGGAAAATCGGAAAAATACGTACTTGTTAATTACCTGATATTTGATTCTGTATACATTCACAGCAGCTGCATGGGATAGAATTATGTTATGAGCTGCAATGAAAGGCTCCCTCTCTGAATCCCCACTAGTACAATTCCCAAATGGGCTAGAGCAGCGAGCTGGAGGGTACGTCCCTAACCTATAACCATTAAGAACTGCTACATTGGGCTCATTGAATGTCACCCAGTACTTCACTCGGTCTCCAAAGAATTTGAAACATGTATTTGCGTAATGTTTGAAATCCTCCCTGCAAAATTAAATTGTATTACTTCCTTATTACTTATTAGTCATGACTTCTGAAGGCCGGTCGGAACAATAATATTGCTACATACTGCAGTTCCGGACTTAGCCAAGCTCCATATCTGTCTTCAAGTTCCTGAGGAATGTCGTAGTGATCCATTGTCACAAATGGCTGGATCCCTACAACACGACAGGAAGAATGTTGAGCAAGGAGATACATGTAACATTTGATTAGTAACAATGCGTTGCATGAGCATGTAAACAAGACTAATGCTACACATAAAACTGATATGATTACTAACACACACTTACTCAGGTGGATCTGTTCGCCAAATAAATTCACACGGCGCTTAGTTGTAGGCCTAGTGATTTATATGAACACTGATTGGGAGATTGCGAGTGTGCCACTACTAGGTACCGCTAGCAGACGGTGTATGTGTGTGATTTGAGATTGTGCTATTTAACTTATAACCAAAAGATTGTGCCTTTAAGTGAGAGGCTCAACTTAAGTTCTTTATTTGCCTTACCTATTAAAGACTTTAATTGCTATGTAAATATATATAACAAGGCTTATATGTTTGAAATATAGATTGGATATAAACTGGTTATATTCAATCCGAATGCTTTAGTAGTAAAGACAGTAAGCAGTAAATAAAGAAAATACAGTTTGCATCAAAGTAAACATATATAAACTGAATTGAAAGTTTACGAATAAGTAAATACAATAAGTAAACAAAGCTGTAAACATCAACCAAAGTGTGGTTGGATTGCACATAAAGCCATCGAATTGGCTTTTATGCCTATCGGATTGGAGACAAAGCCATCGACAAAGCCATCGGATTGGAGACAAAGCCATCGACAAAGCCATCGGATTGGCTTTTATGCCCATCGGATTGAAGACAAAGCCATCGACAAAGCCATCGGATTGGCTTTTATGCCCAACGAATTGGAGACAAAGCCATCGACAAAGCCATCGGATTGGCTTTTATGCCCATCGGATTGAAGACAAAGCCATCGACAAAGCCATCGAATTGGCTTTTATGCCCATCGACTCTTTGGGAAGAAGAGAATAGCCTAAAGGAGATTCTTTCTCAGGCTTAATCGATACCACAAAGAGAAATGGCAGAGCTAACTCTAAGATCAGGGGTTTCCTGATTTAAAAGCTTTAACACAAGTTGTCAAAGCTTTGTGAATGGTTGCTTAAAGCCTTGTGTAGGCTTATGAAAGCTTGTTGCTGGGTTGTATGAACTGATGAATGCCACTTCTTGGCTTTCAAGAGAGAGATTTTCCTCTTTGGTGTTTGAAAGGTTGGCTTTCCTTAGAACATGTATGTTCTGAATTTTGTTTGGTTGAGTGTCTCCAGCTCTCTGCCTTTGCTTCTAATATATAGAGAGCAAAACCAATGTGAAAGCAACCCAACTTGATGCACGCACCTCAACCTAATTCCACTTGCACAAAGATAGATAACATTAATTAACTATCCACTTGCAGATACCTAAAATATCTTGGTGTAAGTTTGGCCTAATTTCACAATAACCCCCACATAATGCCATAATTTGGCTTTAGACCAAAATAGGGGTAAACATGACAATTTTGAGTGTAAACAGGATCCCCAAGCAAGATAGAGTCCACCTCTATTAAAGAGTGTGAGTAAAGAATTGGATGAGCACATAAAAAAGGTAACAAAGAAGACCTCTACGCAGAAGCTCGTCGATGAACTTGTTATAGTAATCAATGCCTGCGTGATTCACTTTGCCAAATCTTCCTTCTGCAGGTTGAATAGTTAGAGCGTAAGTGAGTAGAGTAGAGATAAGAAGATTGGATGCTACAAATCAAACAGGAAACTCTCTGAAGGAATGAAAAAACTTACTGGGTAAAACTCTTGCCCATGATATAGAAAACCGGTAACTATTGACTCCAAGGTAGTTCATGAGATCCAAATCTTCCTGTTTTTTTCATATCATTGTCAAAGCAAGCGGTAAAAACCAACAGCACGTTATTTTTTTAGTTAGTCGTAAAGGGTTTCAATTTTCAACTAGCTAGAAATTCCAAAAAGTTTGGTAATTCACTGGAATATTAAATTTCGTCCAAAAAAATTGGAATATAATCTAAAAGAGGATAGAGGACGATAACATCTGGGATGGGGTTTATAATCCCATTCCTTTTTTGGATAAGATTATGAGGGGTGGTCAAGGCTGAGTGACTGACACCCAGCTGCCTCTATCTTAAGTTTGAAACGACACCAACATTTTAGTCGTTTCCACATATACTGTTAGGGTTTGGATGCATTGAAACGTCCACCTAAACATTATTTACCCAAAAGTAATTATCCTAGAAATAATTGATGGAGTAATTGTGCATTGTTTCTAAAGTTACGCCAGTTCATTATTGGACTTGTTGAAAAATAATATAGTATATATAATACCAATTTTGTTTTTCTTATTCAATTTAATATTTAAACCAACTCATCCAAGTTCGTTTCGGTAAAAAAGAGTAGAAGATTTGTAATAAAATCACTCATTACAGGTGACAACTACGAAAGTGGACGCGGACTACGCTGCCAAAATCTTTGTGAATCAAAATGCTTGAATATATAAATATAACAATTATTTGGTGCATGGAACACAATCATTTTATATTAATATTTTATTTAATTTATAACACGTAAAATAATACTTCATGTGGTGTTTTTGATATCCACGTAAAAACCTTGGGGCCTCTTGATGTCGCACATTCCATTTATTAAGGAAATATGGCATATGATCAATGGATACCTATTTAGTTAAATAGAAGTCCATTTACGTTTAAATATATGTTAATTGTGGTGGTGGCATGGAGTTTGTGTTTGTAATGGTGATGATGGTGATTATGGTGATATATGGAGTATCCATGGGCACCCATCGACCATCCTCCTTATCGGAAAATCTCCATGTAAACCTCATCCCCACAATTTCACGTTTAAGAAGATTAATATACAGAAACATATCAGTGGATTTTAAAAGCAATTAGTATTCTTAAATCTTTTAAGTATCAAGAGCCTAACCATATAAAGATGGTACTGATCAACAGCAATATCTCCATTAGTTCCATCCAAGATATGATCTGTGACAAGTGAAAATAACTCCACCGTCAGATTCGAATAATAAGGGAAAAATTTGCATCAAATTAAGGAGTAAAACATATGGATACATTAAACTAACCAGGCTCGTGAGTGAAAACATCCCAGTTGTTGAGGCCTTTACCATCATTCAGGTAAGCTCCCTCATACTGGGAATTATATGAAGAAGAAATATCAATACAAAATTAAAAAGAAAATAAAAAATCTGATGATGAACGTGTAAAGCAACAAAATGAGAAGTTTCAGGGCGCGTATATCAAATTATGATTTGTCTGTATACATCCAAAGAGCCAAAAGTATCTTCCGTCGGCACGTAGATAACAAGAACGCAACGTACCTGGTAAGAAGAGGATGCAGTTCCGAAGAGGAAGTCGCTTGGGAAAGAGGAAGAAGATGAGTTTCCTTTCAAAAATATGTGATTGTTGCAAGACACCTTGAGAATTGAAAAGCACATAACCTGAACCGTAACTATTAGGACAGCATGAACAAGTACTGAGAAATTCTCCATGGTAATGCTTAAACTATGAATAATGAGATGGAGATAGACAGTATGCTTAAACTGGAATCGAAAGAGGCTTCTTATTTAACATTAAATATTGCCATTCTAAGGGCGACGAACCAACTGTCAATTGACAAGACAGCATCACTGTAGATTTTGCTACCAGTCGCTGGGTAATGTTGCTACCGGTAAACGCTACGGATCAGAAATAATGGCTGTTGGTATGGAGTGTGATAAAAATATAGACAACTAGATTATAATCCTTGAAAAGTTTTTAAACTTAGACAAATTTCTGGTGTAAGATTAAAAAATGAATATAGTCCTATGACCCTTATGTCAGCATTCATATTCCACATAACAATTTATTTTTAAAAATTTGTTATTTTCATTAAGAAGAAACGTTACTAGTATTACAATTTTAGAATCTCATTTATGCTTGATTTCTTATTGTTTTAATTACATTGAACTTCACATATTTGAGCATCATCTAAACTACTTTTGATCCTCCCAAATCTAACCAATTTTATATTCGTGCTACTATGTCAATCCATGTAAAAACCTATTATATTTCAACCTAAGGTTCTAATAAGCGTTAGGTGCTAGTCGGGCGGCGAACATGGGCCTAGCGCCTAGGGGCCTAGGCGGACTAGACGAATTTAAGTAAATTTATTATATATATCATATAAATAAGTGCATATTTACTCTTTAAATTAATTATTTAGCATAATATATAAAAATATCGATAAATATTTTTTAGTACTTTGGTGAATTTGATGGTATGAGATGAATTTTCAAGTGATTACGAGTTCGTAGTACTTTACGGATCCGAATATGTTTCGAAACTCGTATGATTTTATAGTGAATTTTAAAAGAAATAACGGTGTCAAATACGTGGTGTAGAAAATAATAAATATTGGCTAAGTGGGACACATAGAAGGTAAGCCGGGAG
Source organism: Gillenia trifoliata (assembly GCA_018257905.1). Classification (NCBI taxonomy): domain Eukaryota; kingdom Viridiplantae; phylum Streptophyta; class Magnoliopsida; order Rosales; family Rosaceae; genus Gillenia; species Gillenia trifoliata. Next base: position 44,854,096 of record CM031080.1, on the reverse strand, counting down.
GGCGCCACACCAAATCCTAATACACATTCAGCTCATGTTAAGTAGGAAGCCAACTGGCACAAATTAATTGGACAATAGTTTTTTTTTTTTTTTTTTAAATAGGGTGGTCACGTGGGGTTGGAATGGGAGAGAGAGAAACTCTATCTTCTTCTTCGTTGGAACCAAAGTCTGCAACTCTCCAATCCTCATTTCTCATGTTTGAAAAACAGATGATAAAAAAAAGAATTTCGAATTATAATATACTCGGACTGAAATGCCTAGACCGCCTAGGACACCTAGTATCGCTCCTAGGCCGCCTAGCGCCGCCTCAGCGCTTGCCTAATCCTTTCCCGATTTTCCTCCTGATTAAGGCTTAATCCCTGTAGCTAGTCATCGCCTAGCAACTAGGCGCCGCCTAAGCAGATTTTTAGAACACTATTTCAATCATAAAGGAAATATTCTACATAAGTATGATTGTACCTACACTATGATACCTAGACTAATCCATTGCACCTAGACATATAATACACCTAAACTAATGCACCTAATAAGCAAATAGAAAACTCATAATCACGTTAAAAGAATGATCAATTTTAGAATTACAAAACCCTTCATGTTATAATCTAAAAGTCATCTTATTCAAGCCCTAAAATCTAAAAACCCCATAAAAATATTTGAAAAGTAAGCAAAACAAATGAAGATAATATTGCCAAATAAGGATTGGGTTGAGATAATATGCACATGTCGATCATAATATCTAGTGGTAAGTTTTACCGAGCTGTACTAGAGATGGGCAATGTATACTCCACAATCACCGGCCACCACCACCACTTGCACCACCAAGACTCATCACAACTCATATCTCCCAATTAATTAAAACACAGCTAACATGCACCTAACGGGTGCCCATTAATGGCCATATATTCCATTTGAGATGAATTCAGTTGATAGAGATGATTCAATTGTCTTATGCTCTTTAAGTAATTTTGTTGGAAGCGCTTGTGCTAAAAGCACAACAAATTTCTTATAAGTTACGTGCTTTCTTAAAAAATATTTGGACTACTTCTCTAGAAAGCACTAAAAGAACACTTTCATAATTTCAAAGCACTTTTAAGTGCAAATATTACTAAAAGCACTTTTAATTATATGGAAGCGCTTTTAGCTATGAAAATCCTTTCTAAAAATAATGCCAAGTGAACCCTTATTTGTGCTTTTACGTACTAGTGCATTGTTTTTTTTATTTAACATTTTTTTTTGTGCACGACGTGCTATCTTTCTTAAAGGCTTCACGTTTTGTCTTTCAACGCCTTGAGAAAAACCTCACTTTTGCTAAAAAAATTTCAACTTTGATCCCATTTATGTACATACATGTTTGATTATTTAGATTATAAAATGGTCATTTAAAGCTTATTTGATACTTAAAAAGTTAAAACCTCAAAACTAAGCAATTAATCAATTCAATACTAGAAACATAAATATTCTACACTTTAAAGTTTAAACCATCAACAATATTAATAAATAGGATCAAAATTGAGTAAAATCGAGTGGAAGTGAGGTTGCACGTAGAAATACTGGGTCAATGAAGTTAAGTTGCCCACTACTATTATTTCAACAGGCCCATTTCTGATGAAAAAGAAAAAGGCCCACGACAGTTTGATCCGTTTTGCAACTACCATCTGCCGAAGTATAAACCTCAGACATTCAACCTCGACAATACACATTTATTTGGGTCTATTTGAGTTCCAACTATTATTCTGCGTCAAAACAAACATTCTTCTTATTGACTACAAAAATCTACAATAAAATTTATCTAATTAAACCATATCCCGCGCGTAACAGAGCGTGATTCCGTAAACCAACTCCATGAATCCATGACTATGAAGTTCGGTTGAGCATACTCGAACACCCTCTGATTGATTGTTAAACACTTCCATATCCATATGCAGAGCAGTCTCTTCGTTTCTCTTCATCATCTATCATACAAGCTAACTTTGTGGCATCTTCCTCACTGTTTGCCCTGCAAGGTTAATAGCGAAATCGTCAGCCAAATTGGAGTCATAACTACATCAAAAATTCCAACCTTCAAAAGGGTAGCCAAGCACTCTTTGGAGATGGCCAGCTTACTAGGTTGTGATTTAAATGGCATACGTAACTTGGAGTGTATACACTTATGTGTCGTCTCTCTCTCTCTCTCTCTCAGATGTCATGCGAGGAGAGAGAGAGATGCATAAAAAAGTATACAGTCCGTTGCATGCAAGTCTCTCTCTCACACACCTTGGTATGGCGTAAAACATGAGAATTGAAAGGTAAGAAACATTGTCAATTTGATTGCCCCCTTATTGTTTAGCGGCCCTTGAAGAATTATAAGGCCACCTTCTTTTGTTTTTCTGTCACCATATGGACAATTGGCATAGAGAATGCAAATTGAATTGAAAACAAAACACAAAATTTGTCCACACATGAATCATGATCAATAGGCGATTTAGTCCCATGATATATTTCAACATTCCAAATTGCAACTTGGTTCCTACCCTATGCAACTAGATTTTCTCCTCGCATATTTTGTCCCCAACTTAACCACTAAACACATATGCATGTGGACTTTTGAGTACAAATCTCGGGGCAATTTAAGAAATTTTGACTCTTAACATTTGCCATATTGAACTGTTTTTAATCCAATGTGAAAAAAATTACTCTATCTAAATTTTGTAACAAACTTTCTCATATAAGGTGTGGGGAGCATACCTGTGAGTAGAGGAAGGTTCCGAGGATTGCAATGGCTGCTCCGAGTGCGTTGACGGGTTGAACAGGCGTGTGGAAAATGATGATGGAGGAGACTATGACAGATATCCGCTTCATTGTGTTCCCAACGCTGAATGTTAGGGGAGATATCTGATCTAGTGACATGTATGAAACCTGATTATACAAGTGATAGAAGACACTTTGTGCGACCACCCACCTGTTAATATATAGATGTACATATTGCATAAGTAAAACAATTAAGGAGAAAGGTTATTAATGTTTTAATCAAGCACAATCTAAGTTAAATAATCCCTTCAAGACATTAAGATCAAAATTAGCAGATAACTGAAACTAAATGCAAGAAATTCAGAAAACAAATTGTGCAGGACTCAACATTTTTAGAAATCGAAGTCTAAAATCATCATCTAGATTATATATTAGATTAACAAATGATTCAATGCACGCTTGAGTTTAGCAAAGTTCGTTAGAGCAGTGTACTATAGACTATCGTTTGTTTAAAAAGAACAAATGATTCAAGGACTCCTATATGTCCAACACCAAAAACTAACAATTTTACACAGTTATAAATCATTGTGTATTTACCATACGAAATTGGGACCGATCTGCGCAAGAGCTGTGTTCCATCCAGCAGCCCACATCTTGGGGCCCTCCACGGCGATGGCAAACGGAATCAGGATCAATAGAGACAACATAGACAGACAAGCGTAGTAGTTCATTCCACTGACAGACTTCCCCTTCATCCCTTTCTTCGAAAATATGTTCCTGAACACGAATGCCAGGTTCGATATCATAGCCCCCATGAACCCTGATGCACAGCAGCGTACTTTTAGTCTTCATCACAATTTAACACACACCAAAAGCACTAAAACCACAATTTGTCAAAACCCTTCAAGATTTTTCATTGCAATATCAAAATGTGGTGAAAATTTGAACAAGTTTTCTAACCAGTCATGTTGAAATTGAGTTCGGTTGCAGCAGCGAGCGCGCATCCTCCAATGATCGGAAAGAGCGAGAGGTAAACCGAGAGAGGAAACGATTCACCTAACAAGAACCTCGAAACCAATACACTGAATGCAGGCTCACTGCTCTTGATGATGTGAGTGAATGAAACCGCCACCTTCGCCATGCTCACAGTCGCCGCTACATGCCCGATTGTATGTGCCACCGCAACCTACACACATAACCAAAACAAAAACAAGACAATTTTAAGAAAACAGAGCAGCATAATTCGACTCACATCGCTGCCTATCTCTGTCCCTTATTCTCCACTAATTTATTCAATCCAAATGCCAGAAAAGAAATAAACACAATGTGCAGAGGGGAAAATAGGTGTGCGGACATCATTGCGCTTTTACTTACCGGAAGCAGAGTCTTCCAAAAATCTAGATCAGTTTTCGGGGCCTCGGCGATCCTGGTGGCCCATGAAACGAGCATCATGAGCGACCCGGTTGCGAGGGAGAGAGTTGATGTGAGCCATGGATATGGAAACACATTCAAAACCTTCTTGTTGTAGATATTGAACACAACATTCAGAGCCCACCAGGTAGCAAAATATAAACCAATTTTCAGCCTCTGAGCCGCCCCCTGCTGGTCCGGCAACTCAATGTTGATCTCCAGCGGCCGAGACTGGTCCGCCTCGTAGGCCTTGCACACTGCGGTTCCCTTCTGGGTTTTGCCGGCCAATGCAAAACAGTCGCCGGAAGAAACGCAAAGGGGTTTGAGGGAAGAGGAAGAAGAAGAAGCGGTTTTTTGGGCATTGTGGAAATTGGGTAGTGGTAAAGAGTGAGACTTTATCAGACACATCCGGCTCAAGAACTCCGGCGACGCGAATGCCGGAGTTCTGAGCTTCACTGAAGAGATCTGCATGGTGGGTTTTGGGCTAAAAAAAAATTCTTGGGATTGATTTGTAATAAGATTGGTGGGTAATGAAGGGAAAGCTTTTGAAACGGTCTTTCTTGGGATGCATGAGGGAGAGGCAGGGGAAGCGGGTTTATATATGAGTTGAGGGATTGAGGGAGGTGAGTGGAATTTTTGACCAAGTAATTGAGTGGTGACAAACTACTGCAAGTAAACATTTTTAGCCATCTTTTCTAAAGCTTTAGAAGCTGGCTCGGGAAGTTCTCGAACCCATTGAGACCCCTCACGGTCCTTCAAGGCTCACTCCAGCAGTTCTCAAGCTCTTTAAGTATCTCTTCGAACATCTCTCGAATATGACCGGTCTTCTTTAGAATGGTTAAATTTTAAAATTTAAAAGCCAAGTTAAAAGTCTTTTAACATGTTTAAAATTTGGCACCTTTTCAAAATTCCCCAAGATTTTTTACCTTAATTACGAAAGCATTCCTTATTGGTCTCTTTCATGCTTAGAACCTTATTGATAATTTTCCATCAAGTTAAGGTGCTAATGTTGTACACATGTACTCATGGTGAAGTAATTCTATGGCATAAAGTACATCATTTTATTTAGAGCTAACTACATGTTACACCCTCAAGGTTTGAGCTGATTTTTAAATTAGGTCATGAGGTTTCAATTTTCTCATATTGCCCCATAAGGTTTTATAATTGTATCAATTTACACATTTTGTATATTTGAATGTCTAATTATCTATTAAATTGATAAAAATTTTAGGCTATATGGTACAAATGTGGCTTACATGTTAACCTAGTTACGGATTTTATGCTCACTATATCATCAATTTTATGAAAATTCAAATAATTTATTAGACAAAAGGATTAAATTAATACAATTTCAAAACCTTTGGGAGCAATGTGAAAAAATTAAAACCTCGTGACCTATTTTGAAAATCACCTCAAACTGTGAGAGTGTAAAGTGTAGTTAACTCTTTTATTTAATTAAAAGGTTGATGGAGTTTGTAATATTTTCAATGATATTATAAAGTTTCTACTTAAAGTAGTTGTAAATATACCGTTATTTAGTGAAATAATTTTTTTTTCTTTCCATTATTTTGAAACAGATTTTTGAGAAATTTCCTCCAAAGTCTGAGCCCCTAACTAAAATCTTGGAATATTCCCTTTTAATTTCATCACATTTTTCCTTCCCGAAATTTCATAACAACTTACTGACCGAAAGAAAAAACTTCATAACAATTCGCTTGATTGATTTCAGGGCTGTCGGCTAAGGAAACATACTACTACCACTTTGATCTTTCCCTTCCTTCTTTTTAGCTTCTCTAAGAAAATATCAGCCATCATTATTTGGAAATTCAGACATCACAACAAGCGATATTATACTTTAAACTGTAAAAAGAAGAATTTGATTCGAGTGTATAAAGAGAGTAGGTCCGTTTTAATCCATGTAACCACACTTGCGTATGCAACTGGCCCCATTTGTTTCATTCACCGACTTTGATTAATCAAGCTACCCAAGATTGATGTAACCAAACAGAGCACTTCTCTCTCCAGCTACTGCTGCAAATTCTAAACCGCAAACTCAAGCCACGTTCCAAAGTCTGCATGTAAACGACAACACTTTGAGTAGAATGATTGAGCAGAAGCAAAAATATCTGATTGAGAAAGACAGACACTTTGGCCATGCATTGCATTTGCAACCCATGTTGTTCTTCAAGTGCAACATGATGCTGATTTCCAATGTTCCTTTCAATAATGCATATTAATATATTGGACGATCCAAAAAAATCCAATGAAAACATATTTAATTGACCGTATAACAAGAGTTTAATTTGGTTTGGTCAGATTTCAATTATGATTTTAGTTAAAACCAAACCAAATTTGTTACAGAATCATTAATTTGTCGCGATCTGAATGTAAAATCAACGAAATGTCTATTCTCAATACATAATTTTAAACTTTTAGTACAAAAGATCGAAAAATTCAGTTAAAAGATTTCTATTGAAATCTTAACCAAATCCATTATGTAATAATTGGTTTGCAGCGATGCGAGTGTGAAACTAAATCAAACATGACCGTTCTTACTCCTAATCTATTCCGACATCGTTCTTTTCAGTACAATATGATGTTGATTTCCAACGTTTCTTAAAATAATACATAATATTAATTTTGGACGATGGAAAAAAATTCGAGCAAAGTGTTAATATTGACGGCTAATGTAAAAGATTGTACTAAGTTGGCCTAGTTGGGGTTGATTTTGTTTGCATTAAGGCTGTCTTTATTTGACCAGAGCTGTAATTGTGAAGGCACGAGTTTTTTGGTCGTGGCTAAAAGAAGTGGTAGGGGACCTTTCTTTGCTCTGAGGTGTCGTTTTTAGGTTTGGTGGGATACATCATACATGGTACACTGCTTTCATGCACGTGACTTTAAGGCAGGTGCTTGCAGCTCATTTGAACAAAGTCCATGGTAATGTTACAGAATTTGAATTATCAAAAGTTTGATTAATTAGTTAGCTACATATGTGGGTTAGGCCACTTGGCCGTTCCTTGCATCCGAGTTCGATTCTCATCTCCGGATATTAGAGTAACCCATCGAGACTTGACTGTTTTGTCAAAATGTGAAATCGTGTTTGGTTGAGTCGTTGGTAATCAAATTGGAAAATATTATGTTTAGAGTGTGGATGGTGAAGATAGGACTTACTAATTAGTTAGGAGAAGTGATTTCCACAATTCACTTTTTTCCCCTTGTATCCATCTCTTTGTTGCTAGCCATTGGATTGAACGAATCAAAAAAGAATCAATGAACAAAAACAAGAGTACAGGAGGAGGAGGAGAATACGGGAGTTTTACCCTTCTTAGTATGCAATGGTCAGAAAGTAACCCTACAGAGACTCGACTGTTTTGCGAAAATGTGCATGGTATATGCTGCCAGTGAAGTTGAACATATAATTGAGCCAGTATCCATTTGTGCTTATCAAAACAAACACCACAAGACAATTTTTGCAGATCAGAAAAATGTCAAAAGGAAGGCAGCTAAGCTCTAGAGTACAGATCGATAACAACCTTGGGCTCAATCAAAATTCAAGAACAACTTCACAGCTTCCTGATCCTTTGGGAAGACGTGATAACTGTTTGGCAACCCGCGTCTTCATCTCTCGACCCCCTTTAAAATCTGTGCAGCAAACCAGAACCATCTTCTCCAAGACCGTTGCATTCTTTAGCAAAACCTTTAAAGCGTCAAGCTCGTTCCGGTCTCCCCGGAATTGATTTGCTTTAAACGTCTTAAGATGCGACAAGAAACATGGAGGCAGTGGTGCTGTGAATGAATTTAATGGGTTTTATGGTGGAACATGGAGGCATGTGCTTATAAGTAGTTGAGCTACTCCCCATATTGCCAATTAGTTTCACGGTGGAACCTCAACTTTCTTCATGGTATCAGAGCAGGTTGTCCCATGTATAAAGCCCAACGGCCACACGTACTCCACATTACCCCGTTTGTGTAGTCCACGTACTAGGCTTGAAAATTCGCCACATGTGAGGAAGCGTATTGAGAATGAATCTCACATTGATGGAACAAGGAACCTTGTATGTGCTCATAAGTAGTTTGGCTACTCCCCATATTGTCAATTGGTTTTACGGTGGAACCTCAACTTTCTGCTCCAACGGCCCATCATCTTCTACATTATCCGAGGACAGTTTAATCCCCTAAAATCATCAAAACTCAGCCATTTTAACAACATTGCACCGATGAGAACAAAATACCAAAGAAAACATTGCGCTTACAAAGTTACCTCATCGAATATCAGAGTTTGAAGACGAGGGAAGTATTGGAGCATGGTCAATAGCTCTTTACTACCGATATCTACTGGAGCTACATCCAATACCAAAGCTGGTACGTCATTGAACAACGGTATTTGCACAAGAAGTTCTGTTGCTTTATTTAGAACCACCTAAGAGCACGGTGAAGCAAATCATCAAAACTAAGCGATTCTAAACAAGTTATTCATGCCACAGAATGCTAACAAAAAAGATGCAATTTGTAAACAGATATGCGGTATACCAAATTAACAATGGCAACTTACCAATAAAATGGAAGAAATCGTGCCTTAAAGGCATCAAAAGGAGAGATAGTAGTTAGGTGCTTCGCACTGGAGAGCCCTCTAAGGACCTTATGCAACCGGTAAGCAAGAAGCCTAAATCTCTCCACAGAATCACAAGAAAATTCAATCTCAGCGTAATCGTGTGCGGACGAGTTACAAAAAATATATTCATATAGGAGGAATTCATCCCTGAGATAAAAATATTCCAGGCTAACTCCAACTACATTAATCTGACAAACATCTAAACCGCTGGAAAGTTCCGAACCAGCTTCAACTATTATCAACCTCAATAGCTTGGGAGCACAAATACACACAAATTTGAGATTCTCCCAACTGCAGCCTTCCAGAGAGAATTCCTCAAGGACTGGACAATTAGAAAACAGCTGCTGTGTTGAGTAGTCATCAGAAAACACCATTGAATTTAAGAGTCAACCTTTAGACTTGAAAACAAACAGTAGAAGGAAACTTGACAAGGCAGGCCATATTTAGATATAAGTCCATCAGTCTTGCAGAAGTAAATAAGGAATGAGGCAACGAAAATGGTTCATTGAAGTTAATATTATTCAGGAAGATATGAAGCTTTTTAACATTGCGCCTTACTGCGGCAGAGATCCACAACTTTACACGACATGCATCACCTAGTTCTGGAAACCCAAGATCAAACTTTTCTATGTCAGCGGGGCCACGAAGTACAAGCGCTCTGTCTACAATATTCACCAAGGGAGATCTTGCAGCATCATTAGAGTGATAAAAGTAAAGATGGGGAATTGATGTCCATAAGTATTCCCATCTTTTACACAATATGCTTGTTCTGATTGCATCTTTCATTTCAAGCATGGAGATAATTTTTTGAATAAGCTCATCGGGCAAGTTGCTTAATAAGCTCTTGCTGATCTCTTCTCCTCCTCCATCCAGCTTCTGCCTTTTGGGTTGTAGTACTACGGAACTTGTATCCATAGCTCAGATGGTTTCCCTACTGTAACAAAAAAAATTGAACTTTCAAGTAAAAATAACTTGAAACCTTCTTACTTAACAATGAGGTAAAAAATGGAAATGCAGGGATGAAAGAGAAGGTTTCCAGGTAAAAAATAACTTAAAACCTTCTCTTTCGTCCCTATACAACTTTTATTTTTTTACTTGCGTCCTTGTAGCTTCATTTTGTTTGCGTCGTTGGTCCGAACTGTCAAATGAGTCAATAACTTATAATTATAGCTTTCAAATCATGTAAAACTTTAACCACGGCAAGTGGTCCAATGAAAATGATATAGAATTCCAAATTCGGTATGCTCTCTCGTTTAGGGCTCGAGACACGAACTTGACAAAAACACGGGTACCAAAGAACACACAAGACGACTCTAATTTGGTTTTTAAAAAGAGAGTTCGACTAGAAAGTCAGATTTGGATTTGAGCCATACTTGGCATGAGCATGAAGAAAACCCCCAACTTGGTTATTACCTTTACCAATAAGAAACAAATTGAATGTTTTAAATGCAAATTTGTGCATAAAAATGGATGAAAAATGAATTTAGTTGACAGATTGAACTTAAGGAAATGAAATGAAGTACAAGAATGAAAATACAAATAACAAACTACAAAGACTCGAAAGTGAAAACTCGAGAACTACATGGACGATTGCTGAAAACTCGAAAGTGTCGATGGTAAATGACATGTCAAAGAAATTTAAAGAGGGAAAAAGGAGGATGTTCACCAAATTAAGCCAATATCCATTTGTAATATTAAAGCCCTGCTAGCTAACATGGCAGCATGCATTTGTGACCAAATTACACAAAAGTTCAAAAGGAAGACATGTGAAAGAACGAAGCTTAAGTCGAAAAAATAAATTAAAAACTTGATTAATGACTCAATCAAGCACAACTTCACAGCTTTCTGATGCTTTCGGAAAATCAAATACCAGTTTGGTAATCACCGTCCTCTGCGGCCCCTGTAATTTTCGTGGACCAAGATATATCCAGCTTCTTCAAGACCTTTGCATTCTTTAGCAAAATCCTTACTGCGTTAAGCTCATCATCATGATCTCCATAAAATTTATAGACTTAAATCGTCTTAAGATGTGACAAGAAACACGGAGGCAGTGGCTCCAACACCCCGTCATCTTCTTCCCATTCCGGGGACAGGCCAATCCACTGTATCATCAAACTTCAGTCACTATAACAACATTAACTGCAGACACGATCGAACACGATAAAAGAGAAAAAAATTATAATACCCCAACAAATATCAGAGTTTCAAAACGAGGAAAGTAATTGAGCATCGTCAATAGTGCTTCATCATAAATATATGCCGGATCTTCCAATACAAAAGTGGTCAGATTATTGAGCAAGGGCATCTTGGAAAGAAGTTTTGATGCTTCACTCAGAAGCACCTAAGAACATCAAGACTAGGCGATTTTAGACGAGCTAGCTACTCGTGGCACAGAATGGTAACGCAGTAGCGGCAATTTGTAAACACATATTGATGTAGGGTTCATATTAACAAGTGCGGTGATCAATAATAGAGAAGAAAACATACCCGAAAGGCATTATAAGAAGTGAAAGTTAGCGCCGTCACGCTGGTGAGCCCTCTGAGGAGCTTATACAACCGGTAACCACTACGTCTCAGTTTCATATATATAGTAGAATTATAAGAAAGATGAAGCTCAGCTTCTTCTGGTGAGGACGAATCATAAAAGCAATACTCGTTTTGGAGCTCGCCAAAGTAACAAATTTTTTTGAGACTAACTCCAAGTATCATAATCTGACAACCATCGGAACCTCCAGGAAGTATCATATCACTTTCATTTATAGTCAATTTCAAAAGCTTGGGGGCACAAATGCTCACAAGCTTGTTATTCGCCCAAATGCAATATTCTAGACGTAATTCCTCAAGGACCGGACAACCAGAAAACAGATGCTGCGCCGAGTCATCAGAAAACACCAACGGACCTAAGAAACAAGTATTTTAGGCTTGAGAAACAAACGGTACTATGAACCTTGAAAAATAAAAATTAATCAACTGGTTTGGACGCAATATTTAACAGAGTAAACGAAAATGATCATTGCTCCACGTTTTGACAAGTTCATGGAGCAATGATCACGAATTTTTAGTTCAAGAGACCAAAACTCCAATTGGGTTAAAATTCAGGGACTGTTGCTCCAATTTCCTTTTTTTTTTTTTTGCTGTAAAATCGGATATTGAGAAGTGTGGTTTCGAAGGCTACTTATAAACCTAAATAACATATTGGTGTACTCGATCAAATAAGGCCAAACAATGATTTTGATCCTTATTTCGGAGAAAGATTTACTTTGGTCCATCTAATTTAAATGGTTGCATTTTAAACTTTTGAGTGCGGACGAGAAAATTTAAGGTTACTAAAATAAAATGTAAAATGACGAGTTTACAATTAAATTTTAGACTAGCAAAACTTGTAACTTGAGTGGTTAAAAACATTCACTTCTAGGTCCTAAATTTGATTCCATTCTACTCCATCATTGCTAGTATAAGAAAATGGTTCCAGATTAATATGAAAACTCGCATAAATTATATGAACGATTGTCCCAATTTACCCTTTAAAATTATTAATGGGAAATGACATGTCGTTTGCTTGAAAGTAGACTATGCTAAACGGGTAATCGTTATTTGAAGTAGAATTAGAATAAACTTTGGGAAAAAGGCGTTTACTAAATGAGATAACCACTGTAACGGTGTTCAAAGCGAATAAAAGCACATGACAGAGTTGATTTTGGAAACCGCCAAAATGACATCTCGTTGTAGGTAAGTTATCTCTATGACTATGGTAGGCAAGCATCCGTTTGAGATTATCGACGGAATAACAAAATATATCAAAGCAAGTCGGTAGGTTCAAAAGGAAGCCATGTCAAAGCACGAAGCTTACGTCTGGAGGGCAAATTAAAAACTTAATCAAAGAAAACATTTAACTTCCCAGATTCCTGATCCTATGGGAAGATCAAGTAACAGTTTGGCAATTTCCGTCTTCTTCTCTGGTCCCCCATTAAAGTCCATGGGACAAGCTAGATCCACCTTCTCCAAGACCACTGCATTCTTTACCAAAATCTTTAATGCGCTAAACTCATCCTGATCTCCAGTAAATTCCCACACTTCAATCGTTTTAAGATGTGACGAGAAACATGGAGGCAGCGGCTCCAACACCCCATCATCTTCTACACAATCCGAGGACAGGCGGATCCCCTAAATCATCAAAACTTAGCCATTTTAACAGCATTTCAGGAAAACACAATACAAGAGAAAACAATATAGTGCTCAGGAAGTTACCTCAAGAAATACCAGACATTCAAGACAAGGACAGTATTGGAGCATCGTCAATAGTGCTTTTTGACCAATATCAATTGGGTCTTCCAATAACAAAGTAGTCAGATCATTGAACACGGGCATCAGGGAACGAAGTTCTGGTGCACTATTTAGAACCACCTAAGAACAGGGTGAAGCCAATCCTCATGACTAGGCAATTTTAGACAAGCTACTAGTGGCACAGAATGGTAATGCAACAGAGGCATTTGTAAACAGATTGATGTATCAAATTAGCAAGTGTAATCAATAAAGGAGAAGAAAATATTACCTCAAAGGCATCATAAGAGATGGTTAGGCCCTCCACATTAGAGAGCCCTCTAAGGAGCTTATAGAACCGGTAAGCAATATTTCTCCGTTTCTTACCAGAACTGTAAGAAAGATGAATCAAAGCTTCATTAGGTGAGGCCGAGTTATAAAAGCAATATTCATTCAGGAGGTCGCCACTGTAACTGAAATATGTGAGACTAACACCAAATATCATAATCTGACAACCATCTGAATATCTGCAAAGTAGCGAATCTTCATCTATAGTCAATTTCAAAAGCTTGGGAGCTTGTATACTCACAAACTTGACATTCGACCAACTGCAATTTTTTAGAGATAATTCCTCAAGAACAGGACAACCAGAAAACAGATGCTGAATTGAGTCATTAGAGAACACCACGGACCCAAGAGACAAGATCTTTAGACTTGGTAAATAAACAGTGGAAGGAATCTTGGAAAGTAAAGGAAAATCTAGTTCACAGGCCGTCATTGTTGCAGAAGTAAAGAAGGAATGAGGCAATGAAAACGGTCCCTCTTGGGAATACAGGGACATATAAACCCTTTCAACATTGCGCTTTACTATGGCTGAGATCCATGCATTAACACGATATGCATCACCTTTCACTGGAAGTGCAAGATGGAAAACTTCTATATCAGCAGGGCCACGAAGTAGAAGTGCTCTTTCCACAATATTGACCAGGGGAGATCTTGCATCAGCGATCCCTAGATAAAAATGAAGCTTAGGAATTGATGTCCATAAGTATTCCCAACGTTTAGATAATATGCTTGTCCGGATAGCATCTTTTGTTGGAAGACGGGAGAGAATATTTTGAATAATCACATCGGGTAAATTGCTTAAACTCTTGCTGTTTCCTTCCATCTCGCCTTCTCCATCCAACTTGTGCCTTTTGGGGTTTAATATTAGAGAACTTGCACCCATGGTTCAGATAGTATCCCTACCATACCAAATGATCTTTCAGGTCAGAAAAAACTTGAAACCTTCATGCTTAACAGTGAGGTGCGAGCATTAAGCTAAGAAAGTAAATTGCAGCAAAAGAACAATATAATTTCACGATTTTATTACACTTTAACAAACGATTTAAAGAGATACAGCCGTCCTTCGGGACAATTAGTTAGAGCATTACAATTCCAAGAAATACTAGCATCCTCCTTAGGGAATTTATCTGCAGTCCTATTTCCTTCCCGTTCCCTTTTGTAAAGTACAGTAATAGGCTAATAGCACAGCAAAATCATAGTTTTCGATAAGTTTAACCTTTGCTTCCAATTAAGTCCATCCAGATATCAACTTTAACGTTTAGAAAACAGAAAAATAGACACACTTCGACCACGAAGACAAACTTCATGAAACAAAAGGGCATTCCATAAACATAAACTTCATAGATTGTCATGTACAATCCCGGATTTCCGCAGCAATCAAAATCGTTCGTATATCGAAATTACATTTACACGTATACCCAAGTGACAACAAGAACCCGCGTTGGCTTACAATCATAGACTATAAGGATTTGGGTACTGATTAATGCCTAATCTAACATTTTTTTCTGGAAATTACAGAAATTAGCAAATACAAAAATCATACTTTTCCATGATTACCATCCGAAAATGTAAAAAGTACAAACTTTCTTCAACAATAAATGAAAAGGCAAAAGCAGAAAACCCAAAACAATATTTTGGAAAAATGACAGTTCGAACACATTCGGCATCAGAAATCAGAAATGCATGAAATGGGAAGGAAGACGGACACTGACCCAGAAAACGCCGTCGTATAACTCCTTCGTCTCCTCTCTCACTCCTCCTTCTTAGTCTGCTTTTAGGGCTTTGCAGTTTCTCAGTCCGACATCTAATTTTCCCTGAGTCTTTCTATTTAAACCCGCTGATTAATTTTATTTTTCACCCGACATCTAAGTCTTTCTCAGTCCGACATCGAAGTTCACCCGCTGATTAATTTTATTTTTCTTTTGATTTTAATTAAGTAAAAAGACAAAATAAGACATATTAAAGCTTGTAAAAATATTTTTATCTAAACTCCCACATACCCTAATATTTTAGAATAATACTAGGAAAACTATTTTTTTAAAACCATCTTCATAAACTATTTTATGCATACTATGTGTAAGTAGGTTACGGTGTTCGTAAGCATTAGATGCATACCGATCTCACCGTTAAAATGAGGAAGGAGGGAGGAGAGAGAAGGGCAAGGAGAATGAGATCGGTGTGAGCATCCAATACTTGTGAGCACTGTAGCCAATTTCTACGGCATGCCAACTCATTTAATGACAGTAAATTTATTTTAATTTTTTGATCTCCTAATTAAAACACAACTATTAATAAAGTGTGGAGAATTCTAACAGCCTAGCAACCCACACCCACCTCCCCGACCAACCGCCACCGCACCTTCCTACGCCTTTGTCGTTGTCGTCAATGTCATCGGCGACTCCTCAGACTGGATTTTTCCTTCTGGGTCGGCAATCATCAACCCATAAAAGATGAATCAAAATTAAAAATTGGATGGAAACAGTAGAAAAATTCAAAACTGAGATGGAAAAAAAAAAAGAGAAGATGATTAAAATAACATAATAACCCAGAAATTCGAAATAGAATTGAAATCAGAAAAAGGAATAAGATGGATTGGTGAAGGCACTGAAAACTGAAAAAAAAAAAGAATCGGGCACTGAAGGCACAAAAAAAATCAATAATCCATTACCATTGGATGAAAAAACTCTTAAGTACTTGAACTTTGGACATCAAAACAAAGAGAGAGAAAAGAGAGTGTGAAGAGAGTTGTTGCAGATGAGGGAAGAAGGTCGATGGTCGGGGCAGTCGCTGATGACATAGACGGCAGCGCAATAGGAGTTTTGTGGTGGTTCGTGGAGAAGGTGGTTGCTAGCTGTTGGAATTCCCTAAGCTATTGGTAATTGTGTTTTATTAAAAGATTAAAATAAATTGTTTTAATAGAAAAGATTAAAATAATTAAAATAAACTTTACTGTCATTAAATGAGTCGACATGCCACATGGTCTCCACATAAGATGGTTTATGAAGATGATTTTAAAAAAAATGATTTCTCTAGCATTACCTAATATTTTAATAGAAAAAAAATGTTTTTTATCGTTTTATTTTCTTCCTCCCAAGTTTATATTTTTCTCTACACACTTCAACTAAGTACAAGTATGGAAAGTCAAATACTAGTTTTAAAATCGTCAAACAAGGTACGAAACTTTATTTATTTATTTTCAATTTTATATTTACAGTTTTTTTTTTTTTTAGTTGCGAACATATATTGTTTCTTTCCTTTTTTTTGGTTTTTTTTTTGCGGCGTTTGCATTTTTATGGTTGCATAGATTCTAAGTAGTTATGCAATACCGTCTATAACTTGGCAGCCTCAACAAAATGATTTTGCCGAAAACAATAGCGTTGAAAGTGAATGTGTTTTGGACACCACTGGTCAAATGAATTGCACATATAAGACAAATAGGTTTCGATACCCACTATTAGAGATTGTAGGGATGACATCTACAAAACTTACATTTTCAGCTGCATTTGCGTATCTTTGTGCTGAAAAGGGAAGACAACTACATATGGACTTTGAACAGATTGGAGGGAGTCATGGGTGAAAGATTGTCTTTCAGGTGTGATTATCACATATAGGGATCAATCACTCATTAATTTGAAGGGAGTCATGGTTCACCGCTTTTTTTGGTGTGGATTTAAAATTAACGGTGAATTTGAATGATAATTATTATAGATTAAAAAAAAATTTTGTACAGCGAAGGCTGAAAAAGCAAGGTTGATTGAACGTTAGATGTTGGACAAGGCATGGTGAGTTTGGTTAGAGACCAGTTTTTTTTTTTGTTGTTGTTGGGGTGTGGTGTGTTAATGTTTAAAAGTAATTTGAGAACAAATAGAGTATACTTAAATAAGATTTAAACTCTAACTTTTTAATAAAGTGTAAATAAAAAATGAGATAAACTTAGACAGATAATGGGGTTTAAATATAAAAACTCCTTCTTTTCACCAACAAATGTTATATACATGGAGTTTTGGTTTTGGAGGTTCTGTTAAACCTCGAAAACGACATGTCGGTGCACTTAATCAAATAAGTCAAATTATTTGAGTTTCATTCATCTAAATTAGAATAATTTAAATTTTAGACTATAAAAAAATTATTATTTTTAAATTGCAACAATTAGTAAATTACATGGAAAAAGTTTGGATGGTACGTATCATTCAATGGTACGGCCATTAAATAGTCAATATTAATTTGCGGTGGGTCATAAATGAATCTTAAACCATTAACAGTATGTACCATTGAATGATATTAATTTGCCGTGAGTCACAAATAAATCTTAAATTATTCAACAGTACGTACCATTGTACCATTGAAGTTTGATCCAAATTACATAGCTTAAATAACAATAATCAAAACCATTAAGGCCAAATATTGTAAGTTTCATCAAATAAAACAAGATAAACGACTTGTCGTTCCTTGGAGGAGAAGCCGAAAAGGGAAATTGCAAAGAGAGGGAAAGAGGCGGACACCCACGATCTCTCGGGTCACGAGGAAAGTAACCAGTTCTCAGAATCAAAAGCCAAAACCACGCCGTTTTCTTCTATTTCTATGGTGGTGGTGGGAACACCAAACCCTAATCCTTATGCAATCCTCCTCCCCCTTCCGCCGTGGGCCGCCAACACCCACAGCCACTCTTCGATAACCCTAATTTCCCCAATCCACCACAACGCTCCCCACTCTTCTTCCCCAAACTTCCATGGACTCGGAAAGGCTCACACTTTCCCGAGAAAACCCTAGAATCGCTTTTTCCCCGCACGCCGCCGGAAAGGCCATGCCCGGTACTGAGTTAGCTCAGAAGCCCCAGCCTCCGACTCCGATAGTCGACCGATTCAGGGCTCTGCTCAAGCAGCGGGAGGAGGACTTGAGGGGTTCGCCTGACGACGAGGTGTCGCCGCCCAGCACCGAGGAAATTGTGCAGCTTTACGAGATGGTATTGTCGGAGCTCATCTTTAATTCGAAGCCCATCATAACCGATCTCACCATCATCGCCGGCGAGCAGAGAGACCACGGAAAGGGCATCGCTGACGCCATCTGCGCCCGGATTCTCGAGGTCTGTTTCGGTATCTGCCGGGTTGCTTGCTTGCTTCTACCTCTTTTTGATTATTCGACGGAGCCTTGGTGAAATTGGTGTATGCCAATTGGGGATTTCTTTTTGGGGGGGGGTGGGGTTTTCTGCTTCTGTGCAACCCAGATTGGAATCGTGTAATTGTTTGAGTTCTAGGAATTGTAAAAATACCAATCTTTACTCTAAAAGTTCGAATTGCTACCACGCTGCCCAAGTTCATCTTTTTCTCTGTTTGGTTTCTTAGAAATATAAATTTTAGATTCTTAATGTTATACTCAACTGGGAAGAACAACTTCAAAAGTTGTAATCTTTACTTTCTCGGTCTTTTTCTTCACTTACGTTTGGGTATTATGAACATAATGACCTGCAAAAAAGATCACACATAAGCTTTGTTTTCATGAACAAACAAGCAAAACATCCCAGTGAATTATTAGCCATTCTTGAATCAACAACTTTAATGCTACACGAATTGCAATAAAAACTAGGATCAGCACCAAATTTGTGATAATATGTTTAAAATGCAGCTCTAAGTCGATTGTCGTTTCTCTAATAGAACATTAATCTGCAGTTGAATTTTAATAACTATGTCAGGCCTGCCGCAAAAAAGTTGCAGTGCATCACATATTAGTCAAGTTGAAGATTGCCCTAATTGTATGATACTTGTCTATTGCAGGTTCCGGTCGAGCATAAACTGCCTTCACTGTATCTTTTAGACAGTATTGTCAAGAATATTGGCCGAGAATATGCCAAGTTTTTCTCTTCCCGTCTTCCTGAGGTGATATAATTCAACTGCAGATGTATTTTGTTATCCCTAATTTCAAGTATATGCATAAATAGTGTTCTTTGATAATCACACAACTCTATGTTCACATGATTTTATATATGCATTAGGTCTTTTGCGAGGCATACAGGCAAGTACACCCTAATCAGCATTCTGCCATGCGCCACCTCTTTGGCACTTGGTCAGCAGTGTTTCCACCTTCAGTCCTTCGCAGGATTGAAGAGCAACTGCAATTTTCTCCGCAAGTAAACCAACAATCATCAGGATTAGCACCTTTGAGGACTTCTGAATCTCCTCGACCAACTCATGGCATCCATGTCAATCCAAAATATTTACGTCAGTTGGACAGCTCAAATGTAGATGGTGTAAGCTTTCCGTGTAATCTGTCTTTTAATCTGCTGAAAATACACTTCAACCTGCATTTAGTGGAAATTTTTTTGGTTAGGGAATCTATTATTCAGATAATTTGATCTAGCTTTACCACCAATCATCAGCAATAGAAAAAGATAATTTATGACGTTTAACGTTTTTAGAAGAGTTCACTTTTCTTTTATTATAATGATTTTTGGTTTCTTTTAACCATAAGGATTTTGATTCGCTTTTCCTAGTTGGTTTGTGATTTCCCTTTAAGTTTTGTCAAATAGGACATCCAATTCCTAGTAGAACTTGGATTGTTAACTATGATTTTCCAAGTCCATGTAGAATTTGGATTTGATCCCCAAATAAAGGTCTAGCTTAGAATTGTATTTATAGCTTCGTATTATTAAAAAAAATTTGAGACTTCTTCCAACGTGGAAAATTCAAGCATATAGCATAAAAGAAATTCAAGTTGATCATTTTATCGAATACGATGCTTGTCTAAACTGTTTCTGTTTCACACTCTATAGAACTGTGGCTTTCAAATCTGTAATTTTATTAATCCTGCAGAATATTCAGCACTTAATAAGAGCTTAAATGTCAAATTTATATTCTTAGAATCCTGCCATTATGCATGACAAGTGTGATTCTAATAATGTAAACGTTGTATCCTTGCAGGTTGGATCCCAAAGATTAAACTCAACAGGAAGTGTGAGTCATTCACCTTTTGCCCTGGGGTCCAATCAGTTGCACCCATCTTCAACTGCTAAGTTTGCAAGATCATCGTCGCCTTCAAATATTGGGCTTGATAGGTCTTTGCCATCAGCAGTTGATGAATATGCAGCAGAACAGTCTCCAAAAAGGTTTGTTGAGAGGGCTTCTCCATCAAATTCCATTTTTGACTATAGACTTGGTGGAGCAATGGGTAAAGATGAGGAGTCGAATGAATGGCAGAGAAAACGCAATCTTGATGGTAGTCAGAAGCGGTTTGACAATTCTGCTGCATATAATGGAGTTGATCATCAGAACCCAAGAGCTTTAATTGACGCATATGGGAAAGACAGTGCGGATAGAAGTTTAAACGATAAGCCTCTGCAGGTTGGGCGGCTGGGCCTGAACGGTCTAGATCATAAGGCAACTCCAATGTCATGGCAGAATACTGAAGAGGAAGAGTTTGATTGGGAAGACATGACCCCAAATTTAGCAGACCATGGTAGGGGTAACGATTTCTTGGCTTCAACTGTACCGCCTTCTAGAAGCTACAGGGCAAGCCGTGGAACACAGAATGCAAGCTCCTTGGAGCCAGATGTTAGGAGTACTTGGTCTAGTCTGGCACATCTACCTTCAGCCGAACAGTCCTCTTTTATAGCTGAAGATCCAGTCCCCCCGCTTGGTGTATGTTTTCTCTACTAGTTTGTTAAGCATTTTTGTTTTGTTAACATGAAAAATTAAATGATATTTATGTTTGCCTTCACTTGGTTAGATTACAAACTTTCATAATTGCTTCCCTGATATTTACATGTTATTTCTACCTATATCCTGCTAGTTTTTTTTTTAATAATCTGTTTTTGGGTTGTGGGTGGATTATGTCATGCAAAACTTGTTTTAAAGTATTTTCTACCCGTTTCATGCATTTTGGGCCCGCTATGTGCCAGCAGTAGTTTGGACTAGTCAGTTTCTAGGTTCAGTGGTACCTTATTTGAGGTCCTGGTCAACTGCCATTCATATATTCTTTTTCTGCATCTATGACTGCATTTAAGTTTAATCCACAACAATATTCATTGGAATTTTCTAATACTGAAATTCCATCTTTCAAATCCCAATCCTTTGCTTGACTGAACATAAAACTATAGCACGAGAAGATCTCTCAATCAGTCTCTGTTTCGGTCAGGCTATCAGTCTATGACCACATGCCTTCTCTTGTGTATAGTATTCCAAACTGAGGTCATTTCAATCATGCATGCTCTCTATTATTGATTTCTACTCTCAAATTTTCTTTAAAGGGTTACATGAAAAATGATTCCGATTTATTTGAGCTCATCTCTGAACATTTAATATTGTTCTTGCAGTTCGGTCGTGGATCATCGGGTGCTGTGTCTCGATTTCAGTCTGAGACAAATCATAATCTGGGTTCTCGGTACCCTCAAGAAGCCTGGAATATGCCTTTCCATTTCTCGCAGCCTTTGCAGAATCCCCTTAATTCCAAAGGAAGAGGAGGGAATATTCACACGCCCTTTGTGACAAGCGCTATATCTTCAGGTGGTGAGAAAATGTCTGCCTTTAATGACAAGCTTCTAGATGTTGATACACGACTTCATGGGCCCATTACATCGAGAATGGGTTCCTCTAGTGTTGACTCTGTTACTGCTGACTCTAGATCTGTGATGCCAGTGTCAGTGGGTTTAAGGCCTCCAGTAAACGTGCATAATTCTCACCCTCCTCCTGTGCACTCAGTGTTTGCAATGCAGAACCAGAGGAATCCGTATGGTTCAATAAATTATAGCAATACTGTAAAAAATCAAGGCCCATATAATCCTTTATACATGCCGGAGCAGCAGTTAGATGGCTATGAAAACAAGGAGTCGAGGTCGACAAAGTCAACTCAGATGCCACAATATCGTCCCTTACAACCACAGTATTGTCCACCTCAGGAGGCACGGGAGAATATTTTTTCGTCTGCAGAAACTCAGGTGCCACCTTATTTAGGGGTACCACCTTTAAATCACGGATACACTTTGCGAGGTCCCGTACCTCGTCAACATTTGGGCATACCAACCCCCTATAACCCAAATGGCACTTTGCAGTTCCCCTTGCCACCACTACCACCAGGTCCCCCTCCTCCCTCGCAAGGCATACTTGCTGTCCAAAACCCTGGTTCAGTTGTCTCTAGCAACCAGCCCGGGAATGCATATTCTGGTTTGATTAGTTCTCTCATGGCTCAAGGTTTGATCTCATTGACAAATCAAAGCCCTGTCCAGGTATTTACATGACATCCTTCTATATTTTTCTTTTGGAATAGTTGATATTATAATGCAATGCTGGGGATTCTCAACCAAGTTATTTAATGTTTAGGATTCTGTAGGAGTCGAGTTTAATGTCGACCTTCTCAAGGTGCGTCATGAATCTGTAATAAGTGCCCTATATGGTGATCTCCCTAGACAATGCACAACCTGTGGCCTTAGGTTCAAGTGCCAAGAAGAGCACAGTAGTCATATGGATTGGCATGTAACAAAGAATCGTATGTCTAAAAACCGCAAGCAGAAGCCCTCTCGCAAATGGTTTGTAAATACAAGCATGTGGCTCACTGGTGCAGAGGCATTGGGTACCGAGGCAGTCCCCGGATTTTTGCCTGCTGAGACCATAGTGGAAAAGAAGAGTGATGAAGAAATGGCTGTTCCTGCCGATGAGGATCAGAATTCGTGTGCATTATGTGGAGAGACTTTTGATGACTTTTATAGTGATGAGACAGAGGAATGGATGTATAAAGATGCTGTGTACTTGAATGCACCTGACGGGGCAACAGGAGGCATGGATAGATCACAATTAGGTCCTATTGTGCATGCTAAATGCAGATCCGAGTCAAGTGTGGTCTCCCCTGAAGGTTTTGGACAAGATCAAGGGGTATGTCTCCATATTTCATTGTAATTTTCATTGTTTGTATCTGCTTTCCCGAAAATCTTATCTGACAACGGTAAATACCCTAGTTTTGTTTTAAATGTTTTGCATCAATAAGCATTTTCATCTTTAGAAGATTGTTATCTTCCATATCATATTTGTAGTAGTCCTATGCTTCTGAATAGTATGGTGTGCATGTGACTCCTAGTGTAGGATGTTAGTGATTACTAAGGTTGAATATGTTATGCTTTACTAGTAATATCTCTGATAAGAATGGAAAAGCCGGATATGTAATAGTATGTCTTTTGCATGCACCGGAGACATATTTGGTTTCTGCAAGCTGTGCTGAAAATTTATGTACTTATTTTGAGCTCTTTTCTTCCGACTCGCAGGGAATTATTGAAGAGGGCAGTCAAAGAAAACGATTGCGGAGTTAACATAGTTGGATCGACTTCCGTGTTCACTGTAACATTATATGAGTTTCTTCTTCTTTTTTTATGGTATTCTCTCAACTCTTTTTTCCATTATTGTTGGAGTATGCAGCACGTTGGCTTTTTCAAGCCAGCTTGTACATGTATAGTGGAATTTGTACTCATGCACATTATCTTGCAGCAAAAAGGTTACAGCTTCTCTTGCCATATTGTTTATCTGGCACTCTATGTTTGCTGTCAAAACATCCCAGATGGGGCTCATAAAACCGAAATCTATCGTCTTTTCAGACTTGAGTGTAGACCATCTTTTAAATTTGATAAGAGTGGGGTGTGGTGGTTTGGTTTTTCGTTGTAGCATGTTCCGAGAGAGGAGAGAGAACCGTTGGATCAAATTCTGTTAATTGAGGGACTTCTTCTGCAATACATATTTTGTGTATGTTTGCTTATCCATTCTGCAGGGGAGTGCTCAGTGGTAGTTCCAGTAAAGCAAAGACATCCTCAAGGCTCCATATATAGCTTTCTCTTATCAGAAACATCAAGTTAATGGAAGCTGAAGGGGAACCAAGTGTGAAGATGTTGATGTCGTATGTCAAATTCGGTTTCCTTTTGCCTTTTAATTTGGTTTTTAGAGTCTTTACAAATTACAATGTACTCTGGATTCTGATGACTTTTCCGGATATGAAGTCACTGAAATTTCCAGATTAGTTTGTACTCTGGATTCCGTTGAAATTTTAATATCAATTTATTATTTTGTTTTGATTTTTCACATAGTGCTATGGAATGTATCTCATTGGCCTTTGTTCTTCTTGTGAAGGGATCGCGCCTCTCTTCTTTTTTAGTCATTTGCACTCGAAAACCTTTTTTGTACCAAAAAATAAGAGCGTAAAAGGGTAAAAACAGAGATAATATTTTCGGCCATTCATCAAAATAATTTAGATGGAGTGATTCCAGTCCGTGCATTGCATCATAGATTCATAGGGTTAATTTGTTTATTTAGGTTATTTCAGTCCATGCGTGACAATGTTCAATATAAGAAGGAAATCAAGAAATCAAATAGATTTCAAATTCATTTCATATGTACTATATCTAGTTATTTTAAAAATATATATTCAATATGTGGATTATCATGAATAGAGCATTTTTCTTTAACTCATTGTGTGCAAGTTCAAATTATCTCACATCTTCTTAGTCTGAATTAGAAGAGAATAATATCGCTTGTAATAAAAAGTAAATAAATTTATTCAATATGTTGTGATATTGATTATAACACATGTGCGATTGTCTAAATTCCTAATAGATTGTAATTTAGATTCTAGAACATCTTATTCCTCTAGGTTATTTCATTATCGAACCAAATTATTGTTTTCAGTTATATTGTTATTATGTTGCTATATAACTGTGGTGATTTTTCAAACCCTAACGCGTGTGAGCCGAGCCCTTCTGTTCCAAATCCTAAGGTCTGAAACGAAGCCGTTTTGGCGTCTCCTTCTATGCAGACCTGGGCCACAACTTGGGTTGGCCTGCACTCCACCCCACCGCCGTTTTTCACCGTCTTGTGGTGTAACCTTGCCCCATCCCCCCTCCCCCGACGACCTGGAGTCGTCCCCAGCCATCCCATACGACCTAAAGTCGTCCCCGGAGGAATCCCAGTCATCCTTGATGACATGGCTGAGATTTCTCGTCGAAATCTCATTGAATTTTTCGAGATTCTCATTAAATCTCAACGGTTTGGACCCCTCTCGTGACCTCATGCTCGTCGTCGTCCTTTTGTGACATCACCGGCCTCTGAGCACCATGGTCGTGCACCTGCAGATGCACCTCAGCCCCCTTGTCGAGATCACCCCTCCGTCGTGAAATTCGAGGTTCTAGAGGAACCCTGGCTCTGCTCTCCACCCTGTTAGAGCACTTTCACCCGTTCATGGAGAGCAAGGCAAGGGCAAGTGATTGCCCTTCGAAAACAGTACTTGTCTTTGTGCAACTCCACCTGGTGAGCAAGGGCAAGGGCAAAGAAAAATATTATTTAAATTTTTTTTTTTATGTTTTGTTGCCCTTATCCGAGGCTTGTGATTATCCTCAAATATTTTCGATGGCATTTTCAACCACTCTCGTCACGACACGTGTCATTATTTTTTTTAAAAATAATTGAACAAATTTTTGATAAGATAATTCAAATAATTTAAATAATGTAATTTTTTCGTTGAAAATAAAATGATTGTCTAATTCAAATAATTTAATTTCAACTACAAAGTAAACCATAACATTACAACAACTATAATTAATTAAAAAGAATTTGGAAAGTGGAAAACAAATATAGGAGGTTGTAGGAAAAATAAATATTGAGTTGTGGTGTGGTGTGAGGAATGAAGAAGATGGTTGGGCCCTTTTTAACTGTCGGATTAATCTTGACCGTTTGATTTTTTTAATCATTAAATGAAAGTACCAAAACCTGCCATGTGGCAAACGGTAAGATTTTGAAATTTTTTTTACCATTGGAAATCCAACGGTCCATATCATAAGGCCGTTGGAAATCCAACAGCCAGAAAAGAGCCACGTCATAAAGGCATAGGGGACCTAGTTGGAGCTGCTGTTGCTGGGCCCATCGTTGCAGGGCTTGTCGGCCTTGCCTGCTGGCGCAAGGTCGGGCAATTGTTGATGGGGCAGTAGGTAAGGCTTCCTGTGGCCCACCATTTGCCCTTTGAATATTGGGACCACTGGAGATGGTTTGTTGGGTTGGAGGGCAACTTTCTTGCCCATGCCTCTGCCTTCTGCCCATCGTTGGAAGTGCTCTTAGTGTTCTCAAACTGCGCCCCCCCTAATTTTACTCTTGGCCTCAGCAATTTTTCTTTAGGCCACTTGAAAACTGCCCCAATTAAATAGGATTAGTTTTTCACTTTTTCTTTCTTAGTCCAATTTCTATTTGCCTGGGTTCTGTCAACCTACTAACTTACTTGTTGGCCCGCGGCCGTCACATGGGCATGTAACCCATGTCAGCCCACAGTTTGGGCCATGACCACTTACACATATGGTTCCCGACACAACCCTCGTTCACTATTTGTTGTTCTGTGTATGTATATGCGTTTGTTTGCAGGTACCCATGAACCTGAAGTTCATACTTAAATTTCGAACCCGAAGTTTCATAAAACATTACACCCATGAAACCTAAAGTTTTTCTTGTAAATTTAAACCAAAACATGTTTAATATAACCCCAAATGTTCTGCTTTTGACTATGGACGTTTTTCCCATAGTACTAACCACGATCTTATTCCCTTCATTGCAGAGACATGTCGAACTTGAAGAAGCTCAACTTTACAGCTCTAAGAGTATCTGGAAGAAACTACCTAAAGTGGGTCCAGGATGTGAAGCTCCACCTCAATGCAAAGAGTCTTAGGGCCACTATTGAAGCTGAGATGGATAACCTGGTTGGTGAAGTTGACAAAACAACCGCCTTGATCTTCATACGAAGGCATATGCACGACGCACTGCAGACCGAGTACCTCGCTGAAGGATCCACTAACTTTATGGCTTGCTCTGGTAGAGCGTTTCGATCATAAAAAAGATATCTTCTTGCCTGAAGTAAGACATGATTGGTAGCATTTACGCTTCCAAGACTTCAAGTCTGTGAATGAATACAATTATGAAGTTTCTCGAATTTGATCACTTTTCAAGTTCTGCAATGAGAACTTGATTGAATAGAACCTACTAGAGAATACTTATTCAAATTTTCATGCTACCAATATTGTCCTGCATCAACAATATAGGGCATATAAATTTACGAAGTTCTCGAATTTGATCTCTGTCTTACTACTTGCTGAAAAGCAAAACTAGCTTTTGATGAAGAATCATCAAGATAGACTTATTGGCTCGAGTGCTACGCCTAAAGCAAATGCTAACGCAACTCGAGGTCACAATGGACGCAACAAGAGTCAAGGCCGTGGCAAGGGTTCTAATCTTAAATCGCAAGCCCAAGGTCAACAGAGCAGAGGCCCACCTAAGGGAGGAAATCTGGCCCCGACTCGCAATTTCCTAGCTCCCAAGGCTTCCAACTTCAAGAATAAAGGCAATGCACCTGCCACCAGAGAAGCGAAAATGTGTTACCGTTGTGGTTCTTTGGACCATTGGTCTCACACTTGCCGAGCTTTCGCTCAAGTTGTTGCTGAGTATCATTCACATCGTAAAGCCTTAGAGACTAACTTTGTACAAGTGGATAATCCTGAAGATACCACTATGGAGATTTCTGATTTTCAAAAAGCATCTGCATTGATGAAAGATTAAAGCTTTTAGACATGGGCCTATGTGTGGCCAAGTTCACCTCTAGTGGACGAACCCCCTATCTTTTTTGTTTAAGTTTTGAACAATTTCCTTTATTTTTTTTTATTTTATATTTGTTTGGTATTTGTTTTAAATTTTTAGATACTTATTTTATGGATATTATTTATCGAATGATTAATTGAATGAATGAAATCTGAATTTTTTCCTTATACATGTGGCCAATTCAATTAATTTATTTCTAGGTATATCTTGTGGGGAAGTTAATTGTCTGGCAGATAATGTAACCATGCACACCATATTGCGTGAAGACATATATTTTACTAACTTCGTACCTAAAAATTCACCTTTGACAACCCTTTCAGGCCCTTCCAACCTGATTGAGGGGTATGACACTGTCTATATAATATTGTCTAATGGTACTGAATTAACAATTAAAAAGGCACTTTACTCACCCCATTCCGGAAGAACGTTGTTGAGCTTTAAAGATATTCGAGAAAATAATTATCACGCTAAAACAACTGAAGAAAATTGAGCTGAATTCTTGTGCATCACTTCATACGAATATGGCTAGAGGCATATTCATGAAAAGATGGAGCGTCTTCCGAATGGTTTGTATGACACAACCATCCACGCTACCGAGGCCCACTATGTGGTTGGCCCTATTACTGGGGTTGTATTAGAAAACACGATTTGGCATGATAACTTGGGACATCTAGAAACTATGATGTTACGCTGTATCCTCAAAGCTACTCACGGGCATCCACTTACCCACAGTAAGCACATCATTTTTTAGTGCGTTTCTTGTAGCTTGTTCTTTAGGTAAGCTAATAACTCGCTATCTCACGACAGGGTTAGAAATGACCTCGGTTTTCTTGGCGAATTCAAGGCAGCATTTGTGGACCTATATCCAACCACCTATGAGACCATTTCGTTACTTTATGGTGTTAGTTGATGTATCGTCCTTTGGTCACATGTTTGCCTACATCCACACCGCAAGTTGCATTTGCAAAACTCACAGCACAAATTATTAAGCTAAAGACTCACCACTTGCACAATTATCCGGTCTGAGTTGATTCATTTGTATAATCTTTGGAGAGTTTACGTCAAGATTTTTACGATTGTGCATGTCTATTGGGATTGAAGTTAGAACATTTTGTACCACATGTTCACACCCAGGCTGGCTTATAAAGTTAATTAAAATTTCCTTGATTGATGAGACACTTGAGTAAATGCGCTTTGAAACTTAAAATATACTAGAGGTTATAGGGTACACTTACCTTGACTATGTTGGTTAGCACGAGACTTGTCGCCACACACAATCTATTCACCGTTCTGATTTAGTTGGTACAAGCCTAACGTCTCGCGCCGCAGCGTATTTAGAGTGCGTAGTTTATGTGCCCGATAAGCGTACCCGATTACATACCAAAAATGGAGTCGTCATAGAAGAATGAGAATCTATGTTGATTATGATTCGCCATCTATTATTCGCTACTTAGAGCCCCTTGATTGTCATTTTAATGAGGCAGTCTTCCCGAGCATTAGAGGGAGATAAGAACGGTGCGTTTTTTTGAAAAATACGCTTGAATTGTCATGGTTTTTAACCTCATTTATATCTCATTTGGATCCCTCGGCGCACGATGCGGGAAACTAAAGTGCGACGCATTCTAGATACACAAAATGTTGCTCGCGACATGCCAAATTCTTTTACTAATCTAGCAAAAGTAGCGATATCACATATACTGTTGCAAACGTTCATGCAGGGCAGATGGCACCTAATGTATGTTTGAAACATAAGCCACTGAAATATGGTTGGCAACACGCTGGTTGCGCGGCTGGTATGACGGGTACGGCCAATCATACAGCACATCTTGAGCGTGGCGGAACCCGTTTGGTTCAAAGAATTCCATAATACGGGAAGATGAAAATCATAAGCACCGCATTAGTGAACTTTAGTTTGAATGCTACCATCAAATTATTCTTTCTTTCCAACGCATGGGGTTATTCTAGATTATGGGCGTCATGGAGGAGACGAATCCGCCTCCGAAAAATAAAGAGAGATTTCAATTTATTATACTAAGCTTAGATGTACTTTGGAATCATAATATGAGATGATAGGCAGCGATGCTTTTGCATATGCAATAGCGCTCGCGATATCATGTTGAGCAATGACTGACTGAATTGTGTTAAGATACATAAATGTTAGCATTAGAGCCGATTGGTCAAGCGGAAATAAGCAATCGCAGGTCAAACTTAATTCATTTGCAAAATGTAAAGCATTTGGGCATTTGGGCCTTTAGTTCTACACTCGAATACGAAACCCGTTATTATCGGTGGGTTTTCGTAACGTAATGAGGAAAGAATAAAATAGTGCGATATAAGCCACGCCTGGAGTAGGACAGGCTTCTCTCCTTGTGCTGGGGTGATTACGAGAAAACTTATTCTCCGTAATGGACGTTATAACGATTACGCTACATATCGACTTGATGATTTATGAAAAGCTGAATATACGACTTATGAATGTGATAACCACATACTTTTATGAGGGATCTTGTTACGAAAATCTATATGAAAGTTCCCAAGAACTTACATTAACTAGATCAAATAGTTAAGCCGCGAGCAACACCGATTAGATTGAGGTGTTCACTCTCTGCGGTGAAGTAATCGAGGGTGGATGTGGTATAGCAAAATCTTAGTGAGTATTTAATTGGTTAGATATGTGAATAATGAACTATGCTTACATGCGTCATTTATCGGAGAAGTCACATTAGATTTTTCTGCGATGATTCAGGTTTATGTTGACTCATAATCTCATAGGGACTTGAAAAGAGCTTGAGAAAACTATAAGCGCTTTTTCGAAATTGGCCTGGGCGCTCGGTATTCGGATGGTATACGGTCCATCAATCGAAGCCACCTTCAAAGGTGTTGTAATGTTTAACAAGGATAAGCCCGAATCCTGCGGGTACTTACATGATGTACGAGCTAGATGAAAAACAAGACACGTAGTTTTAAAGACGATGAGGAAGAGGTTTTGGAGCTTGAAGTTCCATATCGATTGCAATTAGGCGGCTTCTTCGAACCATGTTAGATTGACCAAATAGACCTTATTAGTTGCGACTTCTTTGAAGATAGCACATGTATGATTGTGTAAATCCCTAGTAGATTGTAATTAGAATTCTAGAAGATCTTATTCCTTTAAGATTGTATTACTTGCAAGACAAGTAAACCCTCTGCGATTACTATAAATAAAGGCATAAGTGATGGGAACATCATCACAAAAATTACCCATCTCTCTCTTTTCTCTCTATAGCCACCTCTGTCTCCGCTTCAATAAAATAGGTCACAACACAATCTAATATATTGTTTAATTTTTGTAAAATTAAGTTTACGTGGGTATTTTTAATATAATTCTTCTCTTCGTAGGAGGCAAATATATAAGCTATGACAAAAGAAAAACAATGTATTACACTAATTCTAATTATAGTAGGGAAATAAATCTTAAATAAAAAATGTATCCCACTAATTACAATAATTACAATTAATCCCTGAATAAACTCACGTCAGCAGCAAAATTTAGCCTTAGAGTCAAATGCAAATCCTTACGTTCAAATACCTCCATCTAATTTAGTGGTTCAAGAACTCCTCAACCAATTTCTGTTTGTTGTAGTAATAGCCATGTATATACATCCATATATAATTATATATAAAGGAAACCACATAATTGATTGAAGAACTAACTAGAATCACCCTCCAATATAGCTCAGTCATAGACTCACATCAGTAAAGCACCAAAGCAAAAACCCTAACCAGTACCACTCATCCCATGAACTCAATAAAATCCACAACTGTACATATGCACACATCTCTCTCTAACCACCATCTGTTCTGTACCTTCCCTAATTATATATATACACACATATATAACAGAAAGAGAAGGCAAGAGAAAAGAATAGGAGGAGAATAATAAGAAGAAATTAAAGCTAACACAATTTAGTGTCTGCAAATTTTCATGCAGTTGTTATAATTCTCTGCCACTGCTCAAAATATAAGGTACATATTCCTTGGCCTCCTTTAAAACGATGTATATTCTTTTCCGCAGAGAAAATATTATTGCATGAATAATTAAATAGACATACTTCACAACGATCGTTTTTTTAATTAACACTGTGGAGGCGAGCAGAGATCTTTATTACTATATATAATATATATATATATATATATATATATATATATGCCTGAACAAAGGTACAAACATTACACAACGTTTGATCTTATAAATTTGTGGACCAAGAATAGAATCATCTATACAGTGAAAAATTGATACTGCTTTTTCTTTTGTATTTTGAGTCTGAAATATTTAATATTGTTGGGTGCACAAGAGTCAATGCTATATCTTTGAAAACTGCACAATGCTATATCTTTGCCAGTCTACGGCCATGGCGAGTATTATATTGCTTTGCATCGATCATTATCTGTAGTCCCTAACACCCGAAAACATGATGACACCAAAAACCAAAAAAACAAGAAATCAAGAAATAGGGTAATATGTTTTGATCGAAGAATTGAATTTCATGATAGAAAAATGCACCTTAGTAATAATATGTTTCAATTGATTTACGCATTGTCATACATAACATAAAAATCACAACTTCAATGACGTACAATTAGCTAGAATTATGTGTTATTACGAACAAGAAATGAGCAGCCGCCAAACTAGGGTAGGCTCCAGTCAGGAAGTACACAAACCTTTAGCATTGTAAAGTTTGAAGTGTTAATTTTAATGAAATTCCTCTAGCTAGTGAAAATTAGTCCACCCATCTCTGAAAAAAAAGTAAATACTCTAGTTATAGCCCACCTTTACGAAATTTCCCCAGTTCCGCCCTTGACTGCGATACTGAGTAGAATAGCTAGTTTGTTTGGAGATAATTAACTTGCTTGGTCATCATATAAGAATCAAAGATTGCATCATTTTCTTCAAAGACATTTGTGATTAGAAGAACTGAAACATATTTGGAACTTGGAAGTCCTAAAAAACTCTATGAATTTTAAGTAGTTGTAATAATGTATGCATACATGCACATGTATATATATGAGTCATATAAATTGAAAATGAAGCTTGCAACAATGACGACTTTCTTTAATTCATCAGTAGGTTGAATGGGGCATTGGACTATAAAATACAAGTGATTCCTCTATAACTAGTACCACAACCACAAGATAGCAATTAACACCACCTCTTTTTTTTTTTTTTTTTTTTTTTTTTTCTGGTCGAAACACCACCTTTATGTTGTGGAGAGCCTTGAAATTTTCTGCTACAAATTGAATGGTATCTCAACAACCGTTTTGGCTAAAACCATAAATTTGGTCTTTTGGTATCCCATAAAAGTCGAGTGCTCCAGTGTGAATAATATATTAGGACGATGGAATAGAGATTTTCCCATACTAACCATTGTATCCTCCTAAGTTCTGGCATCAAAGGATGCATTTAGAATAATATTTCTATGTAGTCTGACTAAATTTGGAGGAACAACCAACAATCAAAATAGTCCTTAATTAGCTCGGATGGACCATAAGCTGAACAGTGACTTAGGGTCAAATTGATAATTAAGGACCAATAACTCCCACATATATATT
Source organism: Gillenia trifoliata (assembly GCA_018257905.1). Taxonomy (NCBI): domain Eukaryota; kingdom Viridiplantae; phylum Streptophyta; class Magnoliopsida; order Rosales; family Rosaceae; genus Gillenia; species Gillenia trifoliata. The sequence goes on along the minus strand of CM031080.1, from coordinate 44,820,559 downwards.
ATTTTTATATGCAACCAATAACTTTTTTTTTTTTTAATAATCCAACATATACAAACCGAATGTTCTACCTACTACTCACCCTATTCCAATGAGTTTAATTTTTCAGGGGTAAAATTTTCGGGAAAAAAATTTTCTATATATATATATATATATATATATATATATATATTCATAATGTAAAATAAATTTGGTTTGTATGAAATTGAAATTGAATTATTACCATACAAATAAAACATATTTTATTCAAAAAAGAAATTAAATTAGATGTCTCATTCTAGGCGTTTGTAGATTAAACTTTATGTTTTTTTAGTTTTTGATTAAGCTTTTTTAAAACTTTTGCAATTAAGATGTTACGACTTGAAACACTCAGTTTAATTGAATTGAATTTATATTTACTATCAAATATATATTTTAAAATAATTTTCAGCATATTTAAGTCTTTTTTAAATCAAGCGTACCCGCGTCCCGAATAGAAACGTATCCATGGCAAATGAAAAGCGTGCCAACGTCAAAATAAGCGTACCCAATTATGAAACTATATAAAAATGAATATTTCATCATTTTTTGTATAGTTTAAAATATGTTTGATTCATAGATAATGCTCTAGATAATTTTTTTTTTTTGGTAGATAACTGGAACAATTTTTAATTGAATTGGAGATAATTTTAATTATTGTAGATAATGTGCTAAATTATAAGGATAAATCATATAATTTTGAATTAACAAAAAAAACTATTGAAGCGTTGATTAGTATAAAATGTTCAATCAAAAACCTAAAAGGCACATATGTTTAGTCTAAAAAATTTAAAACTCGGTACGTCGATATCAAATATTTTTAAAAAAACTTCACCATATAGTTCGATATTCAAATTCATTCCTTTATTTTTAACTTGTACAGCTAATTGATCAAATTGAGATATTAATTTGTCAAAGAATCAAATCTATTTGTTAACTCGTCAGGCTTCAATTATTGGAGTACATGTAAAAAGATCTACTCCTCTTTCCTAAAAATATGATAACTAAAATTACCAAATAAACAAAAATTACTTTGAAAGCTACAAACATTTGAAACTGGAACCATTGTTAATGTGATTTCAAAAGAAGTCAACTAAACACCTCTTTTAAACATAAACACGAGAAGTGAAAAAGAAGCTTTTAATTGAATGGTCATAAAATTACCTGCGGTGAACCTAGCCCTATCCTAATCACCTAGACCAAAACAATGATTTAAAAGGTGAACAGAGTTATTCTAAACTCTTATACCTAACAAATAACAAAGTCTTGAGCTTACTTTCCTCTTTGTTTAAGGAAAGTCAATACCGAACCCACTACCCTTGTGGGGTGGTGTTTTGCTTTAGGGTTTCCTAAATCTGCAAACACCACAAGACAAGAGATATTATAGGTGCGTTCTTGACTTTTTCCCTTTTTTGTAACTCTCAATTTCAAGTAAACCCACCATTCTTGCTTTCTTCTTCTACCTCTTACCAACTGCCAAAGAAAAAGACAGGAGAAAAAAATAATAAAGTCGATTGAAATTATTAAAAACCAATACTAATTAGTAATTAGTGAGCTCACCATGTATTTAGGCTTTTTAGTTGTCATGGATTTTTTTGTCACATGTAACCATGGCTCTAATACGCTCAACCGTGCACTTAATTAGATTGTTAACAGTGGCCACAGATCCCAGAGAGAGTTTGGCAGTAGGAACTGAATCAACCAAGATCTGAAATGCCACTGTGAGTAGGGAACACCAGAGCCAACATCAAGAATTCCTCCTCCTGCGGACTTGGCAGGTCCATCTGGAAGGATGGCAAAACCTGAGGAGCAGAAGTGCAACATAATCTGGGTCCTCCACCGCCAACACAACATTCACTTTAGCCACGATATCAACTGGTGCATGAATCCACGTATGACCGGTTGAATCAATTGCAGCTCTCCTGATAATGTATATTGCTTTGCTTGAATTTGCACTCTACAAAACATGAATGGTTCCCCCATTAATTAGCTTTGTCAATATAATTTTTAAAGACTATGGTGAAAATAATAGTCACTGTGATTTTGGATACAATTCGGGCAAGAACTGACCTAGTAGGTTTATTTAGATACAATCGACAATATAGAAAGCATGACGGAGAATATTTTCTAGAATACACATATATTCAATGTATATACATATTGATCGAGACTTACATTTACGCGAAGTAGGGAGACACAGTTTCCTGGATCACGACCATTAATATGTGTGCCATCTCTTGAACTAGCCTACTTTAGTATATCACTGAAAATTATATGCCACAGATTAAATGTGTATATATGTTTTACATATATGCTATGTATATTGCCCTAATATATCAAATGTACATATATATATATATATATTAACATGCAATATGTACCTCACTACGAGAGTTTTCATCACGCAAATCAAAAACTCTCTTGGGAGGAACAAGGAATCCAGAAGGAAATTGCAGCACTTAGAACAATCCCAGGAGCTGCCAGGATCGTCCATACTTTTTGGTCCATGACCCTCACATCGCTGAACCCGTTGCTGATAGCGTAGTCCATGCATGTGCAGTAGAAGCACCAACACACCGGTACAGAAGCTCATCACCATTCTTTGTGCCAGCTTCAACATGCTTTTCCTCCCTTCAGTACTAGTTATCACTGTAATATAAGATAACAATTTGAACCCTTACTTTATTAAGGAAACCAAATTACCAAAGGGAAAGTAAATTAAGATTAATGTGTACTACAGAGATCTCCAGCAAGAATGTTACTGTGCAGGAACTGTAAGGCGTTCGCACTGTCTATCTAGTGTGGCCATAACGCTTAGCTCCAAAGGCAAGACCAGTATTGACTAGTGGTCTGTATATGTTGTGAACAGCTCTATCATCACTTCAACATGTTCCACCCTTATAACCTAAACAATCGATTCATACATAAAATCCTTGAATGTGCAAATTAGTTGAGAGAACAATGTTAACTACGCGGCTGAAAGAAAAAAAACATGAACTATAATGAAGTAGAGGGAACTAGTGAAACATTATAAACCTTGGAGTAGCCATTTGGCCAATTCTTGGATTAAGCAGCGGGGATGGCCTTCTTCGACTTCTTGAAATTGGACTTGGGCGTAGATTGTCCAGGAAACATCAACCACTGCCCAAGTTCCATCAACATGCTGCTTGCAGTACCTTACAAGTAATTCTCACGGGTTGGAGCAATTAATTGAGGTACTTGAAACTCAGCAGTCATCTACATATAAATTATATCATACGTGTTAATTTCAGTAAATGCTTTAATCCATTCTAAATTCAAATTAATTATTATTATTTGTGTACATACACTTGCAAGGCTCCATTGTAGTTTCCAGCCACTCCAGTTGATAGGATATCAAGGGTCATTGCTCTGGAGACAATACCACAAAAGACGGTAGACCATTGATTCTGAAACACATCATGATTGTGTTAAATTTAGAGAGATATAAAGTCCTAATAAATCCAAAGTTCAATTACTTAATGTTCAACTATGTGTGTTAATTACCACATCCATGAGAATCTCAACAAGGTTAACATGATTCATGATGACCAACGCCGATTCTCTTGAAGCCTCAGACTTTAAGCCCAATGGTTTAGGGCCAATCCCCCTCGGAAATGTCCTTAAGTACTCGTCTTCGTTTAAAATCTCTTGATGAATTGAATTATGGTCACCAGGAACCCATAAAGGGTCCCCAGCCTGAGCCATTCTAATTAGTTCTTCCATGGCTGCAACGGCAAGCTCAACGATCATCGGCTTATCTGCCTCGGTGGGCACTGAAACTGACCTGAGAAGATCACTAGATGATCCATACATTTCTCCTACGAAGCCTGGCTGAGTACCAAAACTCCCAACCCCAAGATCAAGGGAGCGGGAAGGCACATGAGATGGCATGTGAGAGGAAAATGATGAGCTCGTCAAAGGCTTCCCAACATATTTGGCGGCAATCGAAGATATCCTATCAATCTATGAAACCAATTGAACAAAACTCAATAGGCTACAATATTACAATAACTAGAAAAAAGGTGTTGTATGTTTTATAATAATGGTTACCTCTTCACGTAAACGAGCATTTTCAATCCTCAAATGTTGCTCATCAAATGACATCTCACCAATCGCAGCTGGTCCTCCACAATTGGGGCATGTGGCATTGCCAAGGGCTTCCTTGTACCTATTGTTCTCGGCACGAAGCTTGTCGTTCTCAGATTTCAAAATTGAATTCTCATGGCGTTCTTGTTGTGCCTAAGAGTAATATATAAATGTCAAAATTGATACAAAAAGTAATTAAACCAATTAAAAAAAAAGTTAAATATATAGGGGCCAGGTTATTCGAGAGCTTAATGTGCATAGAGGTTGAATGTAATTAAAGTGCTTAATGACTAGTATAAAGTCAAAACTCTCAAAGAGAATAAAGGATAAATTATCTCATAAGTGGAACATTAATTTGGAACTAAATGACTTTATGGAAACACATAAAGTGCATATAAATCGAACTGATTTTTCTTCATATACATACAATATATATGTATGTTTGTTTGTGTGTGTGGTGGTGGAATATATGCGTTACCTTCATTTGGGTGCGCTTGTTTTGGAACCAGAATTTGACTTGCAAAGGCTCTAACCCTAGTTCACGACTCAGCTCCTTCCTTTGCTTGTCATCTGGGTGAGGACACTCCTTGAAGAATCTGAAAAGATATATATTCGATCGAGATATATATTATACTCACAATGAAGTTCATGATCTGAAAAGCCCTAAAAACAAGATAAATAAGAAAACACCAAGACTTACGCTTCCATCTCCTGGATTTGGCGCTGGGTGTGGCGATGGTAACGTTTTCTTTTGGGGCGCGGGCAGGTGGCGTTGGGATCTTGCTCGTCACCGGAAGGAGCGTCCATAGTCGTTTCGGTTCCGGATTTGGTCTCGAAGTCATCGTCCAGCAGTCGGCCAGTACTATCCGAAGTTTTGTGAGTACTGCTTGTCGTCATGTGATCTAGGATGTGGTGATTGTCGAACATGCTTGGCTGAAACATTTTTTCTCCTTCCAAATCCCTAGAATTTAGGACTCTTGTTCTAGCTAAATACCTATCCCTCTTGTCTTAATTCAATCTGCCAAGATAAAATGATATAGGTCAATTTATATCGTTTAGAAATAAATTAAGGGCACCGCACTGACAAACATCTTAAAAAAACTCAGACCAAAACTAAGAGCTAGGTTTAGAATTAAGACACTCTTGCTCTAGTTGATAATATATTTATATATATATATATATATTAAAAATAATGGGGGAAAAAAATTAAAAAGAGAAATAACCCTTTTTTTCCTGTACTTCGACCCAATCCATAGAGAGAAAATCAGGAAAGAAAAGAAATTTGGGAGGACAGAAATTTTAAAAAAATAGTAAGAAATACCAAAGATAAATCTGAGAGACTAATAAATGGTAAAATAATTTTATAGCGCAAGTGATCTGTATTCCACTCTGGAAGTAGAAAATAAATGTACAAGATAAATCTGTAAACCATGTATCTACATACATACATACAAGTCTCCCCCAACCCCCTCTCTGAGAAGATTTACCGTTTTTTTACCTCAAAATATTCAGAAGATTTACCGTTTCAACCAAGAGATTTTGCTTCAAATGCATCCCTTAAATTACCCCAAACCAAAATACACGCATATACACGTACAAATACATGTCTGTAGAAAAATCAAAATACCCAAAATCAGGCGACCTAAATGACCACAAGGAAAATATATAATAAAGAAAAATATTCTACGGAATATTTATATATATGTTTTTGTTGAGAAAGAATATATATGGATATATATTATCCCCCGGAATATATAGCAAAGAAAACTAAACTGACCTGAGAAGATTAGCTGAGAGTTTTCGTGCATTTATCTCTTGCCGGAAGCATTTTTCCGGCTACCATATAAATATATCTCACTCTCAAACAAAACCCTCGACTACACACCCTTCATCTCCTTCTTTCTCTCTTCTCTTCTCTGTCTCTCTCTCTCTCTCCTCTTTGACTCTGAAGAGGTAAGAGGTGGTTTCTGGGTGTGGTGTTATGTGTGGGGGTTTTGACTCTTTGTGGGGTTGTTATGGTTGAAAATTTTAATAGATTCTCTGGCGGTGTCTGAGAAAAACAATACCTAATTGACTGGATTACAAGTAAAAAAGAAAGGGAAAGAAATGACTGACTGTAGCACTACGGTTTAATTTGGGCCTTCAAAAGGTCTAAAAGTCATTAGCCTTTTTGCCCTTGTGTGCTAATTGACTGTGGCTAATAGTTAATGAGTTTTCAAACACACTAAACTAGGATGATAACGCCCCACTAAACCAAATCTCGGTTTTCCCAATACCACCCAGTACTATGTCTCTCTCTCTCTCTTAAAAATAACGGAAGGATTTGTGTAGAAATTAAAAAAAAGGGGACTTAAAGGTCAAAGCAGCTGACCTTTGAGCTCTAGGCTATGGGGGAACAAAGAACTCTCTGTTCCCTTTGAGACGGTGGTGAGTAGGAGTAGAAGATTTGTGGGTTTAAGAAGAAGAATGCGGTGATGAAGATTGAAGGGGAGAGAGAGAGAGAGAGATAGAGAAAGAAAGAAAACGGACGAGAAAAAAGAGGAGATAGAATCGAAATAGCAAACGAGAGAGAGAGACTTTGAGGGGAAGGGGGAAGAAAGAGGAACAGGTGGAGAGGATGTGACAGCGAAGGAGTTAATGCAGATCGTATTGAGAGGGTGCGATTGCATTTATGGCGGGAGGGAGAGGTGTAAATGCTGCTCAGCATGCATGAGAGAGAGAGAGAGAATAGTTGAGGAGGGTTTTGCATCTCATCATCTCATGTTTTAAATTTTTAGGTAATTTTCATTTTACTATCTTCAAGTATTGTGAAATTCGCACTTTACTATATTTACTTTTTTTCATCTCACTTTCATACCTAAAGTTTAATTTTATTGACACTTTTATACATCTGTTAGTTTATTCATCAAATTTTTCGTTAACTGATGACGTGACAGGACTTTGGCCCACTAAAAAATATAAAATTATTAAAAAACTAAAGAAAAGAAACAATAAAACATTAAAGAAGAAAAACTTTCATTCTCCAAACAACCAACTCGACGAGCCACCAAATTCAAATCAAATACAAACAAATCCAAATAAACTAAAAAATTAAAAGTTAAAAATGAGTTTTGGTGCATAGGAGGCTTAAAGTGGAAGAGGTGACCGGTGACTGTGCAGTGGAGTCAAAGAGGGAGGGGAAGAGAAAAGGAATATGTTTTTCTTTTTATTTATTTATTTTTATTAATTAATTAATTTTTAGTGTTTATTGTTCACTTGACACAAATTTAGTGGGCTACAGATCTGTCACGTTATCAGTTAATGGAGCACTTGATGTATGAATTACGACTTTTTTTATTTGAATATATATGATATTATTTACACTACGAGGGTGGGGGAGTGGGATAAGCCTCATATTGGGCTTGGCATAATAATTTGGTTCGAATTCTCATTCAGCAAGAATCGAATCTAAGACCTCTTACTTATAAGTAAAGAGGAATATTACTAAACCGTAGTACAAGCGGTTGAATTACAGCTTTTGTAACTGCACTAGATTTCAACCATTTTAGTTTTTCACTCGTTCAGCAAGCACTCCTCTATATTGTGATAATATATATTTCTTCTTTTTGGGTTTTTTTTTAAATACCTCCAATATTATTTACACTAAGGAGGTGGGGGGAGTGATCTGAACCTCACACTAGGCTTGCCAAAATAATTTGGTTCGAATTTGCCTTTGGCGAGAATCGAACCTAAAATCTCTCTTTCTGAATTTTTAATATATATTGGATGATAATCATCCCCTTCAATAATTAATTTAGGGTATAAGCAATAAATTGGCTCAATATATACAATCTAAGTTCGTATCAAATTTGGCTCGTTCAAGTTCGGCTTGTAAAAGAAATAAGCTGAGCTAGGCTAGTTTAAGAAACTAGTCAACCCCAATAAACTTTTTTTTTCCCCAACAAACCGAGTAACGTTTGGCTCTAGACTCTAGTTCAAAGTCGGCTTGTAATATTACATATATAATATGCTAATTATTAAGACTATAAACTTGTTAAAAAAAAAATTAAGGCTATAAAAAAAGGACAATACTTAGGTACTCACTAGTGAGTACCCTATATACTCACTTTAATAATTTGGCCTAATGATATTTTAACACATGTTTTATTGTTTTAAAAAATAGAACATATGCTATTTAATTTTTCTTGGGCTTTTAAAAATAAGGAACACATGTCATTTTTTGATTTGGCCAAATAAAAAAGTGAGTATACAGAAAACTCACTAGTGAGTACTCAAGTATTATCCATAAAAAAATGTTAAATATTTTGCACAAATATCATAAAACTATGTACATGTACAATGTTGACGTACACCACAGTAATTACCAATTGGATGATACTTCTTTAATATTTTGTATATAAAGTACACAATATTTAAACAATAGGAAGTGAATTATAAATAAAATATAATTTTTTAATACATACGATATTATCTACACTAATTGGTGGAGAGTGGGCAAAGTCTTATTATGGGCTAACCATAATAATTTGTTTCAAGGCGCGAATCAAACCTATGACCTCTCTCTTATAAGTAAAGAAAAATATTACTAAACTATAATACTAAGTGACAAATAAAATATAAAATTAATATAGAAGTTTAACAAAGGCATGTAATCAATTATGCATAAGGTTATTTGATGGTTTCAATTTAAAGATTTTAGTTAACGTTGATACTTAGATTGCTTGATAAGTTGTATCAAAAAAACAAAAAAAATTTGCTTGATAAATTAAAAATTGTAAGGCGACTTTGAGGTTAGCCCACGTATATAGTAAGGGAGGATAAAGTTAGAAATAGGATAGTGTTGGAATTCTGTTATCCCGGCCAGAGGGCCAAAGAGAAAAAAGTTTAAATAGAAATACCCCTCTCTAACTAACACTGAGGCCTTTTGTGATAAAACCCCACATCTGAGGATTGTGCAGGTAGTTAAGTGGGGGCAGTATCGGTGTAGTTGGAGTGGGCCCTCAGCCCGTCGACCTAAAAATTTCCACATGGTATCAAAGCCAGGAGGCGGGTCCGTACTGCCACGTGATTGGGTGGGTCCCCGTTTGGCCCCACGCGATGGGTGAGTCCCGACGTGGCTCCACGTAGGCCAAAGATGCCACGTGATTGGGTGGGTCCCCATTGGCCCCGCGTGATGGGTGAGTCCCGACATGGCTCCATGTGGTTGCCGATGTGGATCTCCATGTATGTCCCATAAAAATGGGGTCTCACGTGCGGGGGAGTGTTGGAACTTTGTCATCCCATATCGGCCAGAGGGCCAAAGAGAAAGTAGTTTAAATAGAAATACCCCTGTCTAACTAACACTGAGGCCTTTTGTGATAAAACCCCACACCTGAGGATTGTGCAGGTAGTTAAGTGGGGTCGGCCCGTCGACCTGAAAATTTCCACAAATAGGTTTAGGGTTGATTTGATTCTCTCTAAAATTGTTAATAATCCATAACGATCAAAAAGCTGTCAATAATCCATTATAAAGTTTGGATTTGTAAAAAAGTATGGAAGACAGACATAGGTCTCAAATGATTCGTTGTACTTTCTTCTCAAATTCTTAAGATTACATTAATCTAATCATACCACATACATTGTATTTCAGCGTTGATTATTAATTGACAACTATCATCGTGAGATATGAATTATGGACCTCATTTTTTTTTTATATAAAAATATATTTATATTAAAAAGGTGGATAATAAATTGATATCAAATTCGTCATCTACGAGATTCGAGCCTAATAGTACTCCTCACTGTCAAGTAAAAATGAATACCACTAAATCGTAGTACTAAGTGGCGAATTCCTAACCTCATTTAACAAAATAAAGACTGAGTGCCACAAATACATTACATTTAGTTTTTTTTTTTCTTATGGTACTTCTAATCAAGCTTAAGTTTATTATAGAAATCCAAAACCATTATTTGCATTCTAATTTGAGGTTTACTAGTCTCTTCTCTATATATCTTGTTTCTTTGAGGTGAATATTTCTTGTTTCTTAAATGTTTATCTATCTATCTATTTCAGTTTTTTTCATCTGATGTAATTTTCACGTCCCACAATAAATGGAAAAATTGACCTGAATTGAAGAAATAGAAAATTACTCAGTTATTTTTATAATTTGTTGAGAGGAATAAAATCCTGAAATTGGATATGTCAAATCAACACATATTTGCAAGATAACACCAATTTTCGACTCTAGCTTCGAATATAGCAGTATTAATATTGATATTGGTATTGTGCATAATGTGAAACATATATACATTAATGCAAACTCGCAGTACCACGATTAATTCGGTTGTTCATTTTTGCTTTTTGTTGCTTCGATTGATGAAAGCAAATTTGAATTAATACATGGGGCGAGTCGTTAAGTTGTTACAGTCTTCCCGTACCCATATACTCCTTCAAGTAATTAGTGCTTTTTAGTTTTAGGGCACAGTTTAGGACACCACCCTTTGTCCATGTCCTCCAAATACCCTCACCTTAAACCTGTCTGCTTTTATAAAATAAAAATTAAAACCTTATTAGTCTTGTCTATCCCTCTCTAGCCCAATTTTGAATTTGTACGTGTTTTTCTCGTTTGAAAAATAAACGAGTTGTCCTCGCAAGCCATAATTGTTCTTTTATGTGGTAATTAAGGTGGATGAAAATAAAACTGGAAAGGAAGGAAATCAACTGGAAGATCCAAAGACGGCAAAATGGAGAGTTTATTACACTGTGTCTGGCAGAATGAAAGAAAATAAAAACCTTAGTTTTTAACACACTTGTGCTTAGCCAAGTTGGTTAAAGCAATGTGTTTTCTCTGCACTCAAGTTCGAATCTCCCTCTCTATAATTTTGATAAATTTTACATGAGGAGTGCTAGCAACCTTTTCACTTACCTTCTCATTTCAACATTACACATGCCATGTATATTTTATTAGCATGCAAAACTAAAAATTTAATTACTTTTCGGTTGACAAACTAAAATTTTCATTATACTAACAAATGAAGAAAAATAGCAGGATTTTAATATAATTAAAATTTTAATTTTTTATGCTAATGGAGTACACATCCCATGAGAAAAAGTGAAAAAATTGAAATGAGAAGATAAGTGAGAAAGTTGCTAGCATTTCTCATTTTACATTATCGCTTGTATTAAAAAATGAAAAAAAAAAACTATACCTTTGAGATTACTAAAAATGACAACAAAGTTTTTTAAAAAGTTATTTGTGTTGTAAATATACATTTTAATAAGTGTGATTGTGTAAAATAGGTGTAGAAATTAACATGGTTCGTTGGATTTATCCCATGTACTTATCGTATTCTTTGTAGGATTCCTAAATCCTAGGAGGGTTAGCATAAATAAGGCACTCTACGTGTGAAAAAACACATCATAAATATATGAGCCCATTTTCTTTTTCTCTTTGCAGCACCATCCCTTTATATTTCTTCTACAACAACTTAACTATTGTAATGAAGAAAATAAATTGTAATGAAGGTGAGTATATATAGGGTTATGATTTGGAAACACGCATTTTTGACACATTTTTTTACACATGTTTTTGTGGGGCTCACTCCATAATGTATTTCAACAATCTAACCGTCTATCTTTATGTCTTCCTTCAAATATCATCTCTACCAAAAATCACCCAAATCCGAATTCATACGACCGTTGGATTAAATTTAATATTTCTTTGTAGAACCGTATTCGTTTATTTTCTTTCACTACAAATGAATGTTTTAATGATAAATAGAAATATAGACGGTTAATCGTTGAAATACATTACGGAGTAAGCCTTTTAAAAACGTGTGTCAAAAAAGTATATTCTCGGATCCTAACACACACACACACACACACACACATATATATATATATATATATTGTGAGGTGTGAACTTTTAGGCTTACATATACTTGCGAAATATTGTTGAGTATGTTGTGACCTAAAATTTAGAACGAGAGTGGAGAGAGAATATGCAGAGAGAGGAGAAAGGGCGTGAGGAATTGTAGTCCATATTTCTCATGCTTACTGCCTTTATTTATAGTAATAAGAGGGAGATAAACTTGCTCTCCAAGTAATACAAGTTGTATAAGGAAAGATCTTCTAGATCTCGTAGGATTTCTATACATAATCTACTACGAATTTATACAATCACATAATATTAAATAATATTTACAACATAATACTCAATATTTTTTTATTTTTTTCCTTTTAGCGGGTTGGGTCGAGATTACAAGCTTATAACCAACCCTGTCACAACAAAAAATGCCTTATTTTATTTTATTATTATACACTACAAATAGATTTATAGCAAAATACAGTAAAACCTCTCTAAAGTAATACTCTATAAAGAAATAATCTTCTTAAAGTCATAAAAAATTCATGTCCCAACTTAGGACCAGTTATATATAGGAATAAACTCCATATTGTAATAATTGTCAATACGTACAAAAATATGCAATATCACCACGTACTACTTCGTCGACTTGAACACCTTCTTGTTGAAGCCAAAATGTTTCTAACTTCTCAAACATGTTTACAACTTTTGGCATAAAACTTTTGGTATTTCTATATTGTCATCCTCAAGATTATCACCTTCTAATGTTTAGGAAATACAACATTCATTAAGGATAAAATAAGTCAATAGATAATATTTTTTAACTACACCTCTATTAAGTAATAATCTCCCTAAAGTTATAAAATTAGTTTAGTGTCAACTTTATAACTTTATAGAAATTTTAGTGTATATGTTCTTGCTGCAGCAAAAAGGAAATGTCTTAAGATAAAGATTTTTTTTTCCTAAATTGAGAAATTTCATGATGAAGAGAAAAAAATAAACTCAACACATGCCTTTTTTATGGAACACGCACAATGCAAGCATGTTTCTTGTACTTAATTTAGAATAGCAAGTTACGAATAATCAAAAACACTAGAACAAGACATTTTTTGCTTGCTATGATGTATGCATGTAAGGCTAAGCTTTGGCATGCCATTGCAAGTGGTGGATTGTCATAATGATTAGTACTTTCTTTTGCAACTTACTGCATTATGAGTTTAAACTCTCAACTCTTCCTTAATAGAAATTAGTGTAAAATACCGTTTGTCATAAAATTAAAATAAAAACTTTGGCAAGCCGTATTTTTGACAATAGCAAGAATTTAAACTATGAATAACATTGAATTAAATCAATGTTCTAAATGTTCACCCACCATATATTCAGTGGTACTTGCATTTATTACTACATTTCTCATTTTTTTGAAAAATTAACATTTGGTGGGTCACAAATTTGAATTCTGCTTTATGTTGTTTAGAAATCATGTCACTGATATCAACTATCAACTTGGCCCGAGCTACATTAGTGGGAATCCCTTTCTTTTGTTTGATATTTGCTTGTTCTTGCAACATCTTGATCGTATATACAGGCTAAGCTTTCATACAGGGAACATTGCAATGTTAATGAGTCGAAAGAATTCTCGAGGAATAAATATACAATCCATATTCTGTTGGAAATAAAATATAGAGCAAGATAGAATAGAGAAAGGCGAGAAAAAATGGAAGAAAAATTCAAGTGTCTCTATTTTTCTCATTAGATAGCCTATTCATAAGCTTAGGGCTTTTCTTATTTACATCAGTAAGTAACTACAATATTTAAATAGGCTTTTTTTTTTGTCATGCCCTGTGAAACTCCACTTCAATCTCACTTTGCTTCTTTCAAAGTCAAATTTTGCCATTTAACCTCCTAGAACTCGATTTTTGTTCCACTATTCCTGAATTCTGTCCATTCGGTCAAATTTGCTAATGTGGCATAAAATTGATGACGTGGTGTCTACGTGGTATAAAAATAAGGGTATTTTGGTCAAATTACATATTATTAATTTATAAATTTTAAAAACTAACTATAAAAAAATAATTAAATAAAAAAAAACTCAAACCTCATCTCCTCCCCCGTGCAACTCTACCCTCTACTTTATCTTCCCAACTCCTCTCCCCAGAAACCCAGAAACCCAGTCTCCTCCTCCTCCAAGTCGTCGTCATCATCATCTCAACTTTCTTCTTCATTCTCCCCACCTTTGATTTTCTAATCCCTTTTCTCACGAACCCTAAAAGAATCAGATTCAAATATCATCATATACATAAACCCACCACCGCAAAACCAGTCATATTGGAGTCTGGACTAACAAAGAACCCTCCCCCACCGCTGACTAACACCATCCCGACCTTCCCCTTTGTTTCCATTGAAACCCCCATCCCTCTATTTTTGATCGGAAGCCAGCGGATCAAAGGTCTGATATTTCAGATCTTGTTTTCGACTGGATTGCTTGCTACCGATCTACGCCGCCCCGAGGAGGTGGCATGAGAGGAATCTGATACCTTTAAGGTAGAAATCTTGACTTTGGAAAACCCCACCGCATGCGAGACGGCCTGTGATCACCGGCAGCTTTCACTTTCATTTTAGTTTATTAAAAAGAAAGTTTTAAAATAATTTGGTATTAATTTATCTAGTCAGCAAAGAGTTTTAAGTGGATGGCTAAGTGGCGACTTTTGATTGGAAGGTGCAAGGAAAAGTAGGCCTACTCATGACACATAAGCAAATTTAACGGATAGTTAACAGAATAGACGGAATTTAGGTAAAGTGTAACAAAAATCGAGTTTCAAGGAGTTAAGTGGCGAAATTTGGGTTTCAGGAAAAAAAAAATGAAATTAAAGTGGAATTCCAATAGGCATTACAAAAAATAAGTCATTTAAATATTACATATTGGCATCAAGTAACCCTAAATCTTAATGAAGTAGTTTTGCATTAAAACTTCATACATAAATCAAAACCCTAAATCTTGGGAAAAATTTTGGGTGGTACATATTATTCAATGGTACGATTATTGAATAATCCAAATTAATTTGTTATGGGCTTCAAATGAATCTTAAACCATTTAACAGTACATATCATTGAATGGTACGTATCATTGAAGTTGGACCGTAAATCTTGTTCAACTTGCTATCTTTAGGTGGAATCGACCTTGAAGTTCGTGAGAATCTAAATGGCCCGGGTACCAATTGGGGGTTGAAAGATAAGTACTTAAAAATAAATTTACACCAATACTTCTATATAATGAGTTCATCTAATAAAAAAAATTCAAAGCAATACAACAACTTCCTTTATTTCCATAGCAACAAATCATCAGCTAGTAAATCCACAAACAGAATAATTTTCAGCCCAAGAGAAAAATAAATAAATGAATCAATAGTAGTACTCAAACTACAGATTTATCATTTATAACCTCGATAAATATTCTCGTTTAGTGAATATAAATTAACAGTTTGCTAACAGTTTATGCTATTTGACAAGAGAACATTACTTATTGAGTTTTACCCTCGATTTGCAAACGGAGGCGGCGCTCTGGGTTCTAATAGTGATAGAAATGTTGCAATCGCTATAACTGGTTGCCTTCATCTTAAAGACCTTCAACAAGTTCACCTTGCCATGCAGGGTGGTTTCTGAAGTAAAATTCAGCACCCCAACAACCATGTCACCCAAGAAATGCGAATCAGTTACCAATTTGTCAGCCAAAATACTCACAACACTGGTGATGTTATGAGTCGCACGAGCCGGAATCGTGTCGTCTTTGATCGGAGCTTCTGCGACAACATTCCCACGGTAGCTGATATGAGCTGTACTATTCTCATACTTGAAGCCTCCATAATTTGGATTTTTCACCGTGACCAATATTCCTATTGATATATTTAACTTTATAACTGGGAAACCTACTAACTCAAATCCCTCTAGGCTTACCGGTTTGGTGAAAATTGAAGGTTCTTTGGGTTTTAAAATTGTAAGGAATAGAACGACTAGAACAACTAAGATGATGAGGAAAAGGATGCCGGTGATTGCAGCACAGATTTTCAAGCCTTTTCGAGAGCCTGCTGCCATGATTAAGGAAACTAGGGATTGTCTAATTTGTTTTGGATCAATGAAAGATATGTTTTATGTTTATTGAAAAACTTTGTTTCACGTTGTGACGATGTTGTTATATGCAAGGTTGTTATGATTTAAACAAGAAAAAAAATGTGGTGTGATTTTTATCTGGGTTGTATTTTTTTTATTGATGGAGACAAAAATAGAGGAGTTTCTTACAATGAGTTTGGACATTGGAGGACGGTTGTCGGCCGTCGTTTTACATTTTTGATTGTTTGTCATAATGTGGAAAATAATTTGGGACAAAACATGATCAACAACTGGGCTGGTTCGAGCTTTGGAAGCCAGGTCCATATCGAACTTGTCTTTTTTCTTTTTTCTTTGCCCGAACAACTATTATGCGATAGGTAGTGATTTTCACACTTTCATTTTCTTCTTAAGCACTCTTTACCTTGTTTTTGTATTTTGACGTACCATAAAAATGTTGGTCGTGTTTATTTTTTCATTCCTATTGGGGCACACAAGCACCGCCCGAAATATGTCACTTAAAGAGCTTACAGGTTTTGGATGCTGTGGAGGTGGGAGAAGTTTTAATCAAACAACTTGGACATATATATGACCCAACTCAGAACACTAAGCTTAACAAATGTGAGAGAGACATATGGGAGGGACTTGTGCGAGTCAATTGAAAGCATGAAATTTATAGAAGTCTTAGCTTTCAAGGCAAGCAATGAGGATGAGGTGTTACGCTTGGATTCAGTTCCATCAGATCCTCCTCCTTCACTGAGGAGACTTTATCTAGTTGGAAAGTTAGACAGGGTTCCAGTTTGGTTAGGTTTTCTTCAGAGCTTACATTCTTGTATTTGCATAGGTTCAAATTAACAGAAGATGCCCTTCCTCACATTCAAACACTTCCTAACTTGACCAAACTTTATCAGTCGGCGGCATATGTCGGAAATCAATTGGTCTTTCATGCTGGATTCCGGAAGCTTATTGATCTGTCAATAGTCAACTTCCCTCACTTGAATCTGATCATCATTACAGAAACTGCAGGTTTCTGCGTGCATGGAGTTGAAGCAATTCCCTCAGGGAATCGAGCATTTTACTTCTCTTAAAGTTTCTAGGCCCTTTATTGGACGACAGCTCAACTTGAAGCTATCATCGGCACAGGCAATGACACCATGTCCAGATCATGTAAGAAATATTTGGATTTGTTGTCATCAATTTTATTGGTTTTTCTATCTCTTAATAGTAATACCTCTACAATCTTTTGCAGTAATCGGCGGGGAGCTCAACCGAGAAGTGCTCACTCTGGATTGATCCGTCGACGTCATCATTGAATTGGAACTCAACGGGAAGACGATTTTGACGCTTCATTCAAATGGGGACGGTGCTGAGTTCAAAGTGAGGGAAGTTGACAAATTCTTTTAATACATTATTAATTTTGGAATAATAAACTTGGCATAAAGGGTAAAAATTTGCATTCTTGATTCCTTCTTTCTCCCGAATTTGGAATACCACATTCATTTCATCAAAAATGAGGAGTTGATTCCGATTACGAATTAGTAATAGTCATAAATGTAGTACAATGCAATACTATTTCCATACCTTAATTTTTCAAAAGTAGCGACGATATGTGATGCCCTGAAATTTGATGTTAAGAAAAACACTACAAAGATGTACAAGTGGAGGGGGATTCTCAGTTGGTCATTGATGCTATAGGCATTGCATAACCCCATGAAGGTCAAAAGTAAGGGACTGGCTATAGTGCTCGCAAGCATTGAATGCTCACACCGTAGCCTACTCCCAAAAGTAATAGTCGAAGACATTTGTTCGTTGGTGTGAAAGTTCAATTCTATCTCTTGGAAGCATACATTATAATAATATTTATGTAAAAGTTGAATACTTGACAAGAATTTACAAATGTTGATTACCTGGATTTGTACTTTGACATGTTTGCCATTGACATCAATCACACAGCACCTAGACGTGGGAGTGGGGGCTGCAAGTTGCTCTCCGATGGGAGTAGAAAGAAACGTTGATTTTCCAACATCTGTTTTGAAACCCAAACAAATGTCAAACAAAAATGGCAGAAAGTAAATATTTGAAACCCAAAAAAGAACATGAAAGCAAAAAACCCCCAAGAAACCAGAATATATAGAGAAGAAGAAGATGAAGAAGAAGAAACTCAAAAAGAAGAGGAGAAGAAGAAGAAAGAATGATAAAGGTGAAACCTTTAGCACCCAGCACCAAGAACCTCAACCGGAAAATGTTTGTGGACATTCTTTTGGTTCACTTTGTTTGATTCTGCTCTGTGGTATTCTGGTTTTCAACTCCTCCTAAACCCTACCTTTCTGTCTCAACTGGGGTTGGTTAAGTCAAAACTAAACTTTATTGTTTTTTATGCTGGGCAACAGAAAAGATGCAGCTCTGAACGTGGAAGCCGGACATGGTCATTTCCCTCTCTCTCTCTCTCTCTCTTCGTTACTTTATGCTGGGCGTACGTACATAGCCATTTCTATTTACTTTTACCACAAATTTGAAAGTTAAAATTTTAGAGATACCGCATTTTCAAGGATCACATTCTAGTTCTACAGTGCGAGTTACTAAATTAAAAGTTCAAACCAAAACAACCATATACATTATAAAAGTACAAAAGCGTGACCTAAATCAATTTTTTTTTTTTTATCTCACAATTGGTTTGCGTTGTGTTTTGATGTTTAAGTTTGTGATGCTCCCACACACCACCACAATGATTGCACTTTTTAACATATTCTTGAACAAAAACTCTACTATACTCTGATGTATGAAATGTAATAGTCAAAGATAAAAATTCGATGATCGAAAATTTCAGTCCGTAGTAGAAATTGAACACATTTTTAGACCTTAGTCAATGCTTTTGCTTTTGGTAGTGGGTGTGCCAAGAGCAACCATATGTGTAACGATTTTTGGTCAAGTGTTTTCCTTTCGACGTATTGTGAAAAGAGTGTACAAGCAAAAGGAATTTAGTAGTTTCAGCAACATGTTCCATCCGAATTGTTGCTGCAACAACAAATTGTTGCTGCAGCAACAATTTGCACATAGAACGAAAGTACAGAAGGTGCACGTGGTTCCATCCGCTCCCCTGGCAGACAGACAGGAGCAGACTCAAGAGACAACTTCTCTTATACTTCGATTCCGGAGTCAACAGCTTTTGAAGAACAGACAAATAACTTTCATGGTTTAGGCGGCTTAGTGAAACCTTTTAATTTATGAACGTTTATCGCGTATCTTCACAACAGACAGCTGGAAAATGACTGAGGAGTGAGGACTGAGGTAAAACGTACGAAACCACTTCTCAGATCTTAAAGTTTAAGTTTAAGCGTGGTTTAAATATCGGCAATATCGATCGGCCCAAAACCCAAATCCTATTTAATGAAAAAAACAATTAGTTGCAGTTGCAGAGGTGGCAGCAGCTTTGGTAACTTGCGAAGAACCGAAGAAGACGAAGAAGAGGGCTGTGCCCTATTCTCTTCTTTAATCGTCACCTGAACGGTTCCGTTTGGAGAATCTATGTCCCATCCGATAAAAGTAGAACCCAATATACTGTGAATAGAAATGTGACATGGAGCCTCGCCCAAATATCATAAAAAAATAAATAGAAAAAAGGTAATAATGTTAAAAGCAATAAAACCCTAACATTACATAAAATAATTTATACAAAGTTAAAAAGTAATTAAATCATACTATATATTTGCAGTAAGGAAGCTCGCATTACATATTACAGGCTGAAACCTCAAGAGAAAATAAAAACCAAATAAAACCGTTATCACATAAATGAAATAAGACACAATCAAAATAGAACTATAATCGTGTAGCCATCTTAACGTCATGTGTTGCATTTTAAGATACATGTCACAAACACGAGAGATATAAATACTACAATTGATATGTATATAATATAAAAACCAAGGGGATCTAAATAGTCAGTAGAATTTGAATTGAGTTTAGTATTTGAAAAATATGTAGGAATATTATTTGGTAATTTTTTTTGTATTGAAAAATATGTAGGAATATTATTCGGTAATTTTTTTCAGACAAAAAAAATATTTTGAAATACCTTTAATCTATATGTATCGTTAAAAGTCGAGTGAAAATTACGTGTATTAATTGTTAAGAAGTATTTTAAAACAGTGTGTACGGGTTGCTGATTAGGGTCAAAACAAAATATTCATTGGCGCTCTACAATTCAAACCTCAAGTATATGTGTAGGTAGCTAGATTGTGGAGTCATGTGTGTTAGTAGTCAAAATAATTTTTTAAAGTGCTCTGCAGTATATAATAATTCGAACTTAACAACTGTTAGATCTTTGATTAAAAATATAAAAATAAAAATTTAACGGCTATAGAATTTTTGTATAGAATTTTTGTGGCACGAGAACTAATGATAAACTGCGTTACGTACTAATTAATAATCAAGGCTCAAGCAAGCAGTGTAGTAGTTACATTGTAGATTGTTTGTTGAGACTTGAGATCAATTGTACTTGCTAGCTTCTACAGCTTTTCAAGTCTCGTCTTTTTTTGAATCAAAGTCGAGCTCGAGAATCTAGTTCTGGATTCTTCTTGTGTCCTTGCCATGCTGTTTGGACCGTTCAACAATTGTATTTGATAAACTTTATAGGCCTAAACACGGTACACCACCAACTTGTCACAAAAAGACTTCGGCAATATTAAGTGTGGAAACCCTTATATATTAATTGTATATTAATTGTATATTATTTTATCATATGACCGATGTGGAATTATATTCTTTAACAATATTTTTGTAATACATGAATAGACTCAACTATATACGATATTTGTGATTTTCTTTTTGGTCAAAATATAAATACAAAGATAGAAAGGATGATCAACCCCAGTTTTGATACCTGATTTTGCTAGATTGGTCTCTTAGACCAACTTCAATGGTGGCTTATGGTCAATAACAGATTTTGACCTTTGGCCAGAAACTATTTTTCTCTTCTCCAATGGTGTGGCCTAAATTTTAGGTCAAAAAGTTGTTAAATATTGTTTTAGTCTATTTTTTCCGTTAATTTAAAAAAAAATCTTTGTTTAAATTAACTTAACTTAATTTTGTGAACATTTAACCTAAAATTATTTAAACTTCGATAAAGTATGAAAAATCATACAATAGACACATACAAAAATTGATTTTAGAGTGAAATTGAGTTAAATACTTTTTTTGTAATTATTTTACTTGTTGAATGATCATTTTTTTTACTGTTGAATTTGATCTCATTTGATCACAGCCGTTGAATTATAAGTAAAAACAATTAAAAGAAAAAAAGTTGAAATATGATCGTTTGGATCAACCAACACTCATTTTTTAGACTGTTGATCAGCTTCTTAGTGGCCGACAGGCTGTCAGTGTGGGACCCAGGCTGGCTGCGTCAGGCGCGTTGCATGCGTGCAACGATTTAGGGTGGGGGCGTGGGGCTCCTCCGCGTTGACCCACACGCAGTTGTGGGTCCCTACAGTTTTGGTCGAGCCAATCTTTTTGCCAACTTCTTGCTTTTTCTTTTTTATTTTGCTCGGGCCTAAAGATTGACATGAGATTGGAGAGCAACTTACATGAAACGAGTTTACCACCATGTGGCGTCCCGATCCAATAATACATTGTCATGTGGAGAAAAACTTACACATGACAATGCATCATTGGACAAGAAACGCCACGTAGCGGTGAACCCGTTTCATATAAATCATTCTCCTAGGATCGAAAACCCAAATACAAAGGTCAATGACCTAAATTTATTGGCCTTAGGCCAAGATTGGAGTTGGTCTTATGTGCATTGGCGGACCAGAATTTAAAAGTAGGCAGGGCTGAAATGGTCCATATCATTTAAGAACTAAAATTTTTTTTTACAAGAAAAACATACATAAAAAAAAGCCAATGGGGTTCAAACCTTGGCAGCCAGGCACCACTTAAGCAGAGAAACCAAACGCGCTAGACATCGACTTTGCTTATGTTTTATGAGGTCAAACTTGCATGGTACGTATTATTTAATGGTCCGACCATTGAATAGTTCAAAATTCATTTATGACTCACCCCAAATTAATCTGAGACCATTCAATAACTGGACCCTTGAATGGTATGTACCATCCAAGATTTTTCCATGTTTTATTTGCAAAAGTATATAACTAATGGCCCGGGAGAAATGACATGTATTCTTGTCGGAAAAATCCAGATAAATGAAGGAAAGCCATGAGATTGATAAAGGCATGCACAACCTTAGATGAATTAATCACATAAGAACAGTCTTTGACAAAAAAAATCACATAAATAAAGTTTGTGGTTATCTGCAAGAATTATAACCTTTTTCTTTTTTAAGAAAAATACTAGCTAGAGATCACATTTGTCTACTATTTAAGATGTGGCAAGTGATCATGTGTATATGTCACATCGATTAATGAATTTATCTAATTAGATGTTGATTGCATGTATCACTTGTCATATAAAATAGTATATTAATATGGTATAAATATGTGGTCTCTCTAATATTATTATTTTTTTAATCTTAATTCTTTAACATAAATATGTGACTCGAGTAACTCGTTTTTATTGGAAAAAAAGAAATAAAAGTAGCTCGAGTTTGACTACTTTCTTGAATCCGCTATTCTTTTTCTCTCTCTCTCTTTTTTTTTTCTAGGGCTATAACCTAACTCAACTTATTCTTTTTACAAACCGAACTGGAACGAATGAGATATGTTTACTTTGTGTGGAGATGAGGATGAATGAGTAGGAGAAGTTATGAGGATGAAAGCGAGTGAGTCCTAAGTACCAAATTAAGTGTTGATGAATATTTAAACGACATAGTTTTGTAAAGCACACGCTAACTCCTATGTATAGCACTGCCTTAACTCCTATGTTGTTTTCCCTACCATATCCTTTCTTCCATCTCTTTCACTTGAATCTTCTAACTCTGTCATCCAACTCTGAAAGCACCGTAGACAGCTTGCAGTAGTTTACAATGGCGCCCTCAGGAATGAAGAAAAACCGAAACGCGTTCGAGTTCGACTACATTGTCCTCGGAGCTCAAGGTTTCGCCTTTATCCTTCCTTTTCTCTCAGAATTTGCAATTTGTGTCCTTGTTTTTCTTACACTATTGGCAGAACACGGAATATCCCAAATCAATTTTTTCTCGAGTTTGCTACTGTAATGTTATATACCTACCAAATCAAATTACCAATACCATATTGTTCTTGGCTTTTGTGTTTATTTTTTCAAAATTATACTCATTTTTACCTTAGTTTTCCTATCAAATTCTTCTCATTTCTCTTAATTGTTTATTCTTTCGAAATACCAAATTTTGACCTTAAATGAAAACAAAACAGCTGTAGGAAAATCATCCTTCATTTGCCCTCCTGTTGGACAGCAACTCGGCTCCAGTTCTTATTGTCTGCGGCTGCCCGAAAAATAATTACAATCAATGGCAAGCCCATAGCACTAAATATTGAGGTCAGGCTTTGTGCATTCATTGTCAAGTATATTTGTAATTTGTTCTTTCACACGCACACACAGATATTGCTAAGAAGTTTTGAAGATGTTATCATTCTCAAGTCTCCATTTGTGCCACTGCCATACCAGGAGGCTTCGTCTTTGAACCATGTTGAATGGTACCACAGTGCCTTTCTAATCTATGACATAACCAGGTATACTTTCTATTTCTTTCTCTCTGTTTCACAGTACGTAGATGCCACCAAAAGAGAGTTATCATTGGCTCCTTAGCTGTTTTCTTTTTTCCAGTTTATTTTTTATCATAGGATCCGAGTTCTCCCATTGGCTAATGCATCCCTTTTACTCTTAGGAGGGACACCTTCGATCATGTCACCAGTTTAGCAAAGGATGTGAAGAAAATTGCAGGTGAGGTATTAGTGATTGGCAACAAATGTGATCTTTATGATGAACGTGTCGTGTCAATGGAAGAAGGAAAGGGATTTGCAGAGCAGAATAAATTCATTTTCATGGAGTGCTCCATTCCAATGGGTCACAATGTTGAGAAGGTAACAATATTATTTCCTTTTATGCACAACTGTTTAATTTGATAAAAGTGACTTATACGACCAACACTTCTGTGTGCAAGTATATCTGCGCGTGTGTAGTTGATGCTTGACACTTTATTTTATGTATTTATGAGGAAAATTAGAAACATCACACTAGGGATTAGTTTGTGCAAGCAGTACTCTGGGTACAGAATGTAAGGATAAACAACAGATTTAACTTTAACCTCCAAGAACACAAGAAATCTCACCGCCAAATTTTTTTGGCTGATTTTGAAAATTTTAAGGTTTTGGGCGACGAATTTTGGGATTGGGGCGGCGAAGGATTCGTGTCATGCCAAAGTTGGCTGATTTTGAAAATTTTAAATGAACTTTGGGCGACGAATTTTTTGGGTGGGGCGAAACGAACCCATTTCGTCGCCCAAAGTCCTCGGGTTTAATTGCACCGTGCTCTTTCTTTTTCTTTCTTCTGCCCAATTCCTTCCACACTTCCGCAAATTCCACGAGCCCGGAGCGCCGAGACGGGTTTCCCACGAGCCCAGAGACATGGAACCGTCCAGACCCGAGCCCAGATTCCATCTCTCTCTCTCTCCGTTTCCACTTACCCTCACAGCTCGAGGTAGGTTTCAAAGTTTGAGATTTTTGTTCTTGATTTTGTGCAATTTTTGTTAAAATTGGAGATGAAATTGATATTGAAAATTGTTGATTTGTATACATGAAATTGAAGATGGTGACACATTTTTCTTGTGTTTGGATTCATTTGCTCAATCAATTTGTTCTATGAATTGGGTTTTTGTTGGTTTGTTCTAATTTAAATATTTGTTAAAATTGGTAAAATTGAAGAATTGACGAAACCCATATGTTGTTAAAATTGGGTTTTTACATGTATACAAGTTGATTGTTAACGAAAGAAATGTGTGCTCCAATGTTGGAATTTGGTTTTAATACCGGCTTTCTTACTGCTGCTCATTGGTACATCTGCAATTTTCAAACATAAACATATGAATTTGGTAATGCCGATTGATAAGTGAGGGTCGGGTTTAGGCTTTTTGTTTGTTTGTTTGTTGTTGGTGCTTACTTAGAATTATTAATCTTGTGACTAGAATGAGAGTTTTGCTTGTGATTAGAATGTGTTTTGAGAGAGGATGATTTCGGCATGTGATGCTGCAGCTGCGAACTACCTCACCTCCGGCACAATGCTCAACCTAAACGATGTATAATACTATTCTATTATGTCGCAATCATTATATCTTTGTATGCAACTATAGTGGTGTTACGAATACAAAATTAGTTTATTGTAAAAAAATTATCAATGTCGCAGATGTAATTAGGTTCTAGAAAGGGCGACATTTAATTAGCGGGTATTACCGGAGAGATTTTATTACGGCTAACCAAGCATTCATCTCTTCTTCCTTACTCTCTCATCATGATCACGTACCGAGCTATAGAAAATGTATGATAAATCTCTGGTTACACCCAGTAATCTGCAACTTTTTGCGTGTGGTGTAAATCAACACAAATTTAGGGGGGAAAAGTAAAAACGTTTATCAACTCATACTTGCTTTAAGCCTATGAATATAGATAGTTGATACATTGGACCATGATTTAAAAAGAAACGAGAACTTGAAGTGTTTCCTTTTATTAGGTTCAATAGACCACGCCTAGCTAGTAAGGGAAAAATTAAAGAAAGAAAAGAATAGAAAAGTTCAAACATCCATTATTACCTTTGACATCTAATTATCACACCATACAAATTTCATGCACAACTTATAAAATTTCTTGCAAACGTAGTAATCACCTTAACTCGAAGGGATGTATATCTCATGTACTTGAGTTTGAATTATTTTTGTAGTTTAAATTAGAATATTATTTGTATATATACGGTCTTCTTTCGTTGAGAGATTTCTCAAATAAGCTTATTTGGTATAATTGATATATGTATTGTGAATTTTGTTAGTGCTGTGAATATGATTGTACGGGAATTCATTGTTGGTCGTTAATTGATAGAAATTTGAAATTATTTTATACGGATGTCGGGTTTGATTTCTACACGCCGCTCTAGTCCCAGTGCGGCTCACTTCCACAGTCTAATTGCTCGGGATTGCTCTCCAGTGCATTTGCCTCGTCCGCCCGGCTTCGGTGACGTTTCTGTAGTGAGTGCACGTCGGGCTCACGCGACTGCGTCTAGAGGACCTTCGGAGCACCAAGACTTCCACGATCGACGGCGAGGGGCTCGCGGACGGAGTATACCCTTACCTCTAATCTTTTTCATTTTTGTTCGCTTGTTTAATACAGTCTAGATCAATTTTTCAATGGATGTTCAAACATTTATTACGATTGTCCAATTTTGTTTGCAATATGTTTAAGGATATGTTGGAATATGTTAAAATTTAAGAATATTTTGGAATATGCTAGAATTGTTGGATATGTTGGAATTGTTGGATATATGTTGGAATTTGTGTGGATGTGGATATGTTGGAATTGTGTTGGATATGTTGGGTGTGTTTGATATGTTGGAATTGTTGGATATATTGAATATGCTAGAATTGTCGAATATGCTAGAATTGTCAAATATGTTGGAATATGTTGGAATATGTTGGATATATTTGGATATGTTGGATATGTTGGATATGTTGGAATTGTGTGGATGTGGATATGTTAGATTTATTGTTTTGCAGGTTATGGGAAATGTTAGACTTTTAGGGAGGTTACATCGAATTTTACGTAGGTTTTAAGATACGTTTAACCTTGACTTTTTCTTATTTGTTTTGTCGGGAAGAAAAATACACAGGGCCCTTGCGGACAATTGAAGTCTACGAGGGGATCACACGGGCGGTAACGAAAGATCACCGTCACCTTTACTGAGGAAAAGAATGGTTCGGACACATCGACGGCCACGGCCTCTGGTTAAGGAGATGAGGGCGTATTGCGTGCCCATTGCCACATGCAATGGAAATCATGACAATTTGTCCCGAGATGAAGCGAAAGGGCGGCGATGTGGCACGAAATTTGTCGGTGAAATTGTATTCCATACTGTACTACTTTGTTTAATTAAGTCCAATATTTTGTATATTTTAATAATATTGTTCTATATTTGCGAGGTCGACTTTAAACACTTCTGAACCTTGATGCCAAACGAGTGAACTACATGACGGCCTCTTCAAGGCGGTACAAGAGTGGAAGGCCGACCTCCACAAAGTTTCAAAGTTGTATTCGGACCCACGAGGTTGCTTTAGCCCGGGATGCCACAACGGAGTTGACGGAGGCGGCTGAAGATTGGGAGTGGTTATGTAACCACTTCCAGACTATTGCTTTTGGTAAGTTTACACATATTTTATTATTTAACTCAACAATTAATATATGCACTAACAAATATATATTATTTAACTCAACTTTTTTGGTTCAACGAGATCCGTTCTTGAGCCAATGGGATAAATAGGTCGAAAAAGGTACTTCATCACCCGCTACGGTTGATGCCGCTTTGCCTATGGAAATTTATTTGAACAGACGGGTAAAACTTTACATGTTTTTATTTTTAATATAAATTAATATTTACGAATTTTTAAATTTTAACTTTTTTTTTATTTTTTAGCAAGGTGCGAAGTTTCCGGAGATTGACATGTTCGGGAAGTTTATGTCAGCCCCCGGTGATAGACGGCTCGACGGCTATGTAAGTTTCTTTAATTACTTGTTAATTTCTTTTATAATTATTATAAGCAAATAATATAATTTCTTATTACGAGGCCACTATGGTGGAGAGGCAATGCTCATCTCGGAAAATTATCGCGGCTTCCCAGAGCATCCCTATAAGGAGGATGTCACTCTCAATGAGGATGCTGAGGTGCTTCGTATACTAGCGGGCCCGGGCCGGACCCTTGAGGTCACTGAGCGGTAGGGTTTCACGGGATGGGGAAAGCGCGACTAGAGAGAGAAGGAGAAGGGTGCCTCATCTTAACAACAATTCGAAGGAGTCACCACATTGAAGGCAAAGTCTCGGACACAGGAGCGAAGCTAGAGCTCGAGCAACCTGTTATTAGAGGCTCGGGCGGCCAGCTGCAAACTCGGTCAACCCAGGTCGCGTCTCGGATGAGCCAAGTCTTAAAAACGCCCTCCAATTGTCCGGCATTCCACTCAATACGCCATCATCGATTGACCCCCTCGATCAACTAGTTATTTTCGTTTTAAGATTTAATTTGTTTTTATTATTAAATATTGTGTACGTACATTTCTTTATATAATCAACTTTGTTTTTACATTGTATTGTCTTTTAAATACCAATTAATGAGAGCACAAATCAAAAAATTAAAAAAAAAATATTAATCAATAAAATAAATAAATAAATAAATAAAAAACATAAAATAAAATAAAATAAATAAATATTTTGGGCTACGAATAGCGATGAGTAAGCCCAAAGCTACTAGACCCACGAATCTCAGGTCGTCGCCCAAAGCTACTTTGGGCCACCTTGAATCCCCATCAGTCGCCCAAAATACTTTGGGCCACGAATCACCCAGGTCGTCGCCCAAGCTACTTTGAGCCACGAACCACCGTCGTCGCCCAAGCTACTTTGAGCCACGAATCACTTCGTCGTGCGCCCAAGCTGCTTGAGCCACGAACCATGATGCAAGTCGCCCAAAAGCTACTGGGCGACGAACGTATATCCTTCGTCGCCCAAATGTTTGGTCGACGGACTTTGAGCGACGAATAGTGGGCGACGGTGTTAATTCGCCCAAAAGTTTAAGCTGACAGAAATATGACTTTGGAGCGACGAAATTGTTTTAATCGCTTAAGTGCCTTTTGTACTAGTGGTAATAGTCGAAGACATTTGTTCGTTGGTGTGAAAGTTCAATTCTATCTCTTGAAGCATACATTATAATAATATTTATGTAAAAGTTGAATACTTGACAAGAATTTACAAATGTTGATTACCTGGATTTGTACTTTGACATGTTTGCCATTGACATCAATCACACAGCACCTAGACGTGGGGTGGGGGCTGGATTGCTCTCCGATGGGAGTGAAAGAAACGTTGATTTTCCAACATCTGTTTTGAAACGAACAAATGTCAAACAAAAATGGCAGTAAATATTTGAAACCCAAAAAAAGAACATGAAAGCAAAAAACCCCAAGAACGGAATATATAGAAGAAGAAGATGAAGAAGAAGAAACTCAAAAAGAAGAGGAGAAGAAGAAGAAGAATGATAAAGGTGAAACCTTTAGCACCCCGGCACCAAGAACCTCAGCCTTAGGAAAATGTTTGTGGACATTCTTTTGGTTCACTTTGTTTTGATTACGCTCACGTGGTATTACCGGTTTCAACTCCTCTAAACCCTACTGCTCTTTGTCTCAAGCTTGGGGTTGGTTAAGTCGAAAACCAAAGCTTTATTGTTTTTATCTTCCAGACCTTGAAAAGATCTGACTACGAACGTGGGCCGGGACATGGTCATTTCCCTCTCTCTCTCTCTCTCTCTTCGTTACTTTATCTTTGGGTACGTACATGTACATTCTATTTACTTTTACCACAAATTTGAAAGTTAAAATTTTAGAGATACCGCATTTTCAAGGATCACATTCTAGTTCTACGGTGCGAGTTACTAAATTAAAAGTTGAGCAAAACAACCATATACATTATAAAAGTACAAAGCGTGACCTAAATCAATTTTTTTTTTTTTATCTCACAATTGGTTTGCGTTGTGTTTTGATGTTAAGTTTGTGATGCTCCCACACACCACCACAATGATTGCACTTTTTAACATATTCTTGAACAAAACTCTACTATACTACGATGTATGAAATGTAATAGTCAAAGATAAAAATTCGATGATCGAAAATTTAGGTCAGAAGTAGTAGAAATTGAACACATTTTAGACCTTAGTCAATGCTTTTGCTTTTGGTAGTGGGTGTGCCAAGAGCAACCATATGTGTAGATTTTGGTCAAGTGTTTTCCTTTCGACGTATTGTGAAAAGAGTGTACAAAAGAATTTAGTAGTTTCGGCAACATGTTCCATCCGGGTATTCTTTGCGGCAACAATGCGACAACAATTTGCACGTAGAGCAGTACGAAGGTGCACGTGGTTCCATCCGCTCCCACAGCGGGGAGCCAACGGGAGCGGAGACTCAGAGACAGCTTCTCTTATACTTCGATTAGAGGTCAACGGCTTTTGAACGGACAAATAACTTTCATGGTTTAGGCGGCTTAGTGAAACCTTTTAATTTATGAACGTTTATCGCATTATCTTCGCAACGAGCCGAGTGGAAAATGAGCGAGGGCCGGGAGGGGGGGGCGAGGTAAAAGCGTACGAAACCACTTCTCGAGATCTTAAAGTTTAAGTTTAAGCGTGGTTTAAATGTCGGCAATGTCGATCGGCCCAAAACCAAATCCTATTTAATGAAAAAAACAATTAGTTGCGGGTTGCGAGAGGTGGCAGCTTTGGTAACTCGCGAAGAACCGAAGAAGGCGAAGAGGAGGGGTGTGCCCTATTCTCTTCTTTGTCGTCACTGAACGGTTGGGTTTGGAGAATCTATGTCCCATCGATAAAGTAGAACCCAATATCTTTGTGAATAGAAATGTGACATGGAGCCTCTCCCAATATCATAAAAAAAAATAAATAGAAAAAAGGTAATAATGTTAAAAAGCAATAAAACCTAACATTACATAAAATAATTTATACAAAGTTAAAAAGTAAATTAAATCATACTATATATTTGCAGTAAGGAAGCTCGCATTACATATTACAGGCTGAAACCTCAAGAGAAAATAAAAACCAAATAAAACCGTTATCCACATAAATGAAATAAGACACAATCAAAATAAGAACTATAATCGTGTAGCCATCTTAACGTCATGTGTTGCATTTTAAGATACATGTCACAAACACGAGAGATATAAATACTACAATTGATATGTATATAATATAAAAACCAAGGGGATCCTAAATAGTCAGTAGAATTTGAATTGAGTTTAGTATTTGAAAAAATATGTAGGAATATTATTTGGTAATTTTTTGTATTGAAAAATATGTAGGAATATTATTCGGTAATTTTTTCAGACAAAAAAATATTTTGAAAGCTACCTTTTAATCTATATGTATCGTTAAAAGTCGAGTGAAAATTACGTGTATTAATTGTTAAGAAGTATTTTAAAGCAGTGTGTACGGAGTTGCTGATTAGGGTCAAAACAAAATATTCATTGGCTCTACAATTCAAACCTCAAGTATATGTGTAGGTAGCTAGATTGTGGAGTCATGTGTGTTAGTAGTCAAAATAATTTTTTTAAAGTGCTTTCTGCGATTATATAATAATTCGAACTTAACAAGCTGTTAGATTTTTGATTAAAAATATAAAAATAAAAATTTAACGGCTATAGAATTTTTGTATAGAATTTTGTGGCACGAGAACTAATGATAAACTGCGTTACGTACTAATTAATAATCAAGGCTCAAACAAGCAGTGTAGTAGTTACATTGTAGATTGTTTGTTGAGACTTGAGATCAATTAATACTTACTTAGCTTCTACAGCTTTTCAAGTCTCGTCTTTTTTGAATCAAAGTCGAGCTCGAGAATCTAGTTCTGGATTCTTCTTGTGTCCTTGCCATCTTCATTTGGACCGTTCAACAATTGTATTTGATAAACTTTATAGGCCTAAACGGTACACCACCAACTTGTCACAAAGACTTCGGCAATATTAAGTGTGGAAACCCTTATATATTAATTGTATATTATTTTATCATATGACCGATGTGGAATTATATTCTTTAACAACAATTTTTGTAATACATGAATAGACTCAACTATATACGATATTTGTGATTTTCTTTTGGTCAAAATATAAATACAAAAAGATAGAAAGGATGATCAACCCCAGTTTGATACCTGATTTTTGCTAGATTGGTCTCTTAGACCAACTTCAATGGTGGCTTATGGTCAATAACGATTTTGACCTTTGGCCGAGAAACTATTTTTCTCTTCTCAATGGTGTGGCCTAAATTTTAGGTCAAAAGTTGTTAAATATTGTTTTAATCTATTTTTCCGTTAATTTAAAAAAAAAATCTTTGTTTTAAATTAACTTAGCTTAAACCTGGCAGACATTTAACCTAAAATTATTTAAACTTCGATAAAGTATGAAAAATCATACAATAGACACATACAAAAATTGATTTTAGAGTGAAATTGAGTTAAATACTTTTTTGTAATTATTTTACTTGTTGAATGATCATTTTTTTGTTGTTGAATTTGATCTCATTTGATCACAGTAGTTGAATTATAAGTAAAAACAATTAAAAGAAAAAAAGTTGAAATATGATCGTTTGGATCAACCAACACTCATTTTAGGCGTTGATCGGCTTCTTGAGTGGTAGGCAGTGTCGGTGTGGGACCCGAGTACATTTGCGTCGGGCGCGTTGCATCGTGCAACGATTTAGGGTGGGGCGTGGGGCTCACTGGCGTTGACCCACACGCGGTTGTGGGTCCCTACGGTTTGGTCGAGCCAATCTTTGGCCAACTTCTTGCTTTTTCTTTTATTTTTGCTCGGGCCTAAAGATTGACATGAGATTGGAGAGCAACTTACATGAAACGAGTTTACCACCACGTGGCGTCCGTCCAATAATACATTGTCATGTGGAGAAAAACTTACACATGACAATGCATCATTGGACAAGAAACGCCACGTAGCGGTGAGCCGTTTCATATAAAAATCATTCTCCTAAATCGAAAACCCAAATACAAGGTCAATGACCTAAATTTATTGGCCTTAGGCCAAGATTGGAGTTGGTCTTATGTGCATTGGCGGACCGGAATTTAAAAGTAGGCGAGGGCTGGGAAATGGTCCATATCATTTAAGAACTAAAATTTTCACAAGAAAAACATACATAAAAAAGCCAATGGGGTTCAAACCTTGGCGGCCCGAGGGCACCACTTAGCGAGAGAAGCCAAACGCGCTAGACATCGACTTTGCTTATGTTTTATGAGGTCAAACTTGCATGGTACGTATTATTTAATGGTCCGACCATTGAATAGTTTCAAAAAATTCATTTATGACTCACCCCAAATTAATACGAGACGTTTCAATAAGCCCGGACCCCTTGAATGGTATGTACCATCCAAGATTTTCCATGTTTTATTTGCAAAAAGTATATAACTAATGGCCCGGGAGAAATGACATGTATTCTTGTCGGAAAAATCAGATAAATGAAGGAAAAGCCATGAGATTGATAAGAGCATGCACAACCTTGAATGAATTAATCACATAAGAACAGTCTTTGACAAAAAAAATCACATAAATAAAGTTTGTGGTTATCTGCAAGAATTATAACCTTTTTCTTTTTAAGAAAAAATACTAGCTAGAGATCACATTTGTCTACTATTTAAGATGTGGCAAGTGATTATGTGTATATGTCACATTAATGAACTATCCCAATTAGATGTTGATTATAAGTATTGTATCACTTGTCATATAAAATAGTATATTAATATGGTATAAATATGTGGTCTCTCTAATATTATTATTTTTTTAATCTTAATTCTTTAACATAAATATGTGACTCGGTAACTCGTTTTTATTGGAAAAAAAGAAATAAAGTAGCTCGAGTTTGACTACTTTCTTGAATCCGCTATTCTTTTCTCTCTCTCTCTGTTTTTTCTAGGGCTATAACCTAACTCAACTTATTCTTTTACAAACCGAACTGGAACGAATGAGATATGTTTACTTTGTGTGGAGATGAGGATGAATGAGTAGGAAGTTATGAGGATGAAACGAGTGAGTCCTAAGTACCAAATTAAGTGTTGATGAATATTTAAACGACATAGTTTTGTAAAGCACACGCTAACTCCTATGTATGGCACTGCCTTAACTCCTATGTTGTTTTCCCTACCATATCTTTCTTCCATCTCTTTCACTTGAATCTTCTAACTCTGTCATCCAACTCTGAAAGCACCGTAGACAGCTTGCAGTAGTTTACAATGGCGCCCTCAGGAATGAAGAAAAACCGAAACGCGTTCGAGTTCGACTACATTGTCCTCGGAGCTCAAGGTTTCGCCTTTATCCTTCCCTTTTCTCTCAGAATTTGCAATTTGTGTCCTTGTTTTTCTTACACTATTGGCAGAACACGGAATATCCCAAATCAATTTTTCTCAGAGTTTGCTACTGTAATGTTATATACCTACCAAATCAAATTACCAATACCATATTGTTCTTGGCTTTTGTGTTTATTTTTCAAAAATTATACTCATTTTTACCTTAGTTTTTCCTATCAAATTCTTCTCATTTCTCTTAATTGCTCATTCTTTTGAAATACCAGAATTTTGTCCTTAAATGAAAACAAAACAGCTGTTGGAAAATCATCCAGCTTCATTTGCCCTCCTGTTGGACAGCAACTCGGCTCCAGTTCTTATATGTCTGCGGCTGCCCGAAAAATAATTACAATCAATGGCAAGCCCATAGCACTAAATATTGAGGTCGGGATTTGTGCATTCATTGTCAAATATATTTGTAATTTGTTCTTTCACGCACACACAGATATTATTACTAAGAAGTTTGAAGATGTTATCATTCTCAAGTCTCCATTTGTGCCACTGCCATACCAGGAGGCTTCGTCTTGAACCATGTTGAATGGTACCACAGTGCCTTTCTAATCTATGACATAACCAATTGTACTTTCTATTTCTTTCTCACTGTTTTTATAAGTTATCTTTACTCTGTTTCACAGTACGTAGATGCCACCAAAGAGAGTTATCATTGGCTCCTTAGCTGTTTTTTCCAGTTTTATTTTTATCACAGGATCCAGTTCTCCCATTGGCTAATGTATCCCTTTTACTCTTAGGAGGGACACCTTCGATCATGTCACCAGTTTAGCAAAGGATGTGAAGAAAATTGCAGGTGAGGTATTAGTGATTGACATAAATGTGATCTTTATGATGAGCGTGTCGTGTCAATGGAAGAAGGAAAAGAGTTTGCAGAGCAGAATAAATTCATTTTCATGGAATGCTCCATTCAATGGGTCTAATGTTGAAGGTAACAATATTATTTCCTTTTATGCACAACTGTTTAATTTGATAAAAGTGACTTATACGACCAACACTTCCTGTGTGCAAGTATATCTGCGCGTGTGTAGTTGATGCTTGACACTTTATTTTATGTATTTATGAGGGAAAATTTTAATTCCCAACAATTTAATCGTGTGAATCACACTCATATTCCAACACAGAACACCAAAATAAATTTGTCATCCATGAAACATCAACTCTATATATTCTTGCCCTGTTAACGGTAGTTTTCTTTTCTTGTTTTTCCTGTCCAGGCATTTAGGCTCACATCCGAAAACGTTTACCAAAAAATCAAGGATGAGGTTTGAGTATTTTTTTTGTCCTTAATACCTTAAGGGATTTCTCTTATATTATGTCATACTTTAAACCCTAGGTAATCCGATGCCTTTTCCAGGAACTGAAGGCAGTTGGGTGTTATGACAAGCTAAAGGACTTAAAAGAAATGATGCTCCAGGTTACTTTTTGGAACTTTATTATATGATAATATGTGTGTGCATATGTATGTACATTATGAGCTCCTTTTGTTCTTTTTGCGGCAGATAAAGGATAGTGAAGAAGCAATGCAATCTCAAGTGGATGAGTTTGCCGCAAAGGGAGTCGGAAAAGAGAGTGAAATTGATGGAACCTTGGCTAAAGCCGTAGAGTCCTCAATTTTTGCAAAACTTGATGGAGACTTGACTGAACAAGTCAACCATGCATTTGACTCAGCATGGGGAAAGGCTCTTCAGGTGCCCAATTTAATGAATGTGCTCTGCAGCACTTCTGCCCTCTCGTGTTTAATTAGAGTGAATTTCTTGTGTGCAGAGCGCATTTATAGATGCAGTGAAAGAATTGGGCAAGAACTCGAAAGAACTTATGGGTCAATATGAGGCTGGGGCTGGGCATCGATTTCGTACCAGTTTGACTCCCGAGAACTTTGGCGTAAGAGTAAGTTTGCAAAACTTATTCATTGTTCATCAAATGTCCCACTCTTTGTTTTTGGACTTAATTTTTATGTTAAAAATGAAAAGAGATATGGTTAATTTTATGCTCAAATGTTTGTGATGCATTTTCAGCAACTAGTCCAAAATTTCTCAGAAAATGCTACGTCGATGGAAAACAGGTTGGCTGAAAACACAGATGAGTTGCAGAGCAATTTAAGGATCCGTGGCGAGTTATACCAGGTAAGTGTGTGCTGTGTGCCATGTGTATGAGAGAGAGAGAGAGAGGCCTTGAGATCGTATTTATTTAAGAATGTTTCTAACAGTTATGCGTGTATTGTTTTCGAAAACCAGGCGGGGGACTATAGGGAGATTACTGAAGTAGTATCTCAACTGTTTGATGCTGGAGAGGAGGACAGGGCAATCAGTATGGCACAGCAACAAAAGGATAAATCAGTAATAGAAGGGCTGTATTCAAAGGTACAAAAGGAAGAGAGAAAACAACTTGGTTCTACTTGTTTCGCCTTTCTGGATTCCGCCGCATTGTCTTTCGACTCTTTTACGGTTTCTTCATGGTTTTATCGTGACTATTTTCTTTCACCAGATTGTGCGTAGGCCAAGACTGCCATCAAGGTTGAGCAAAATAAATTCGTTGTGGCTATTGGAAAAACTCGCCTCCGATATTTCCCAAGATTCCTCCAAAAAGTTGGAGTGGATTATCAAGGTATGTACTGATTTGGAACCAACTGAAGACATGTCTCCCACGACATATAAACCTCTCCTCAGTATGGTCCTTGAGGAGGTGAACCGGTTTGAGAAATCATGGTCGGTGTTGCGGCCGCTGCCCAAGTCTCGAAGAACAAAGAACAATATATCGATTATTAGGGGGCTCATTGCTTCCTTGTTGGCTGGTTGAACGTAATTTGCTAGTGCTGTGTACTAAAATGTCAACTGTAGTGACCTTTTGCTTGCAAAGAGACTTGAGATCTCGGTTATGCTCGAGATGTGGCCTGTGTAGCCAAATCTAGCCGTTTGATTTTTCAAGTTATATGATATCGATCTGCAAGTTGGTAGTTGTCGTTTGTGGAATCTGATTTTGTCAATTCTGAATTAGAATTTGTGTGCTTCATGTTGGAGTTTTGAGACTCCTTGTCCCACATTGGTGAAAACCAAATTTTCAATACACTTTATATATCTTCTTCCCTCTACAATAGTAGTTAGGGCTTGGGCCAATTGGAATGAGGATTGAGGTTTGGGCCTCAAATTATGTGGATTAGGCTTGATTATTATACCATAATAAAACTGGGTCAAGACAAGGGCCTTGGGCGCACTTGGGGCCTAAGAATTAAAACTAATCTGATCAATTAGTTTTAATTTCCGAATTAAATTTTAATTAGTTTTGAAGAGTTGTATGGGTTCAGATACAAACACACAAAAACACAATTCGCTAGAATTCTATAATCTAGTGCGGGTTGTAGAATTAGGTAGTTGTATTCTGGTCGAGCAGACGTTGTAGAACCACAAGCACAAGGGTGGGACTGAAATACTGTTCGAAGGACATAGCTTTTTCGCTAGCCTCTACCTGTGATTAATCAAGTTAGTATCAATTTAATTTTTCCTGTATTTGTTCTTGTTATTTATTTTTTAGTAAGCAAGTATTTTTATCAATAGAGTATTTCAATTTCTGATATTTTTTATTTATTTCTGAATTGTTCTCCAACACTTCAATGGTGGTGTTCGACTTCGATACAATGCCAGAAAGTAAATTGGGATTCTTTTCCTCCAATTTTATTTGAATCCAACATACATTCTCCCCACACCAACAATTTATTTATATTGGTGATCAACCTACACCAACAATTTATTTATATTGGTGATCAACCTACACAATTCTCACTTTATACACCCAACCAAATTTTATTTGGACTTAATCGTTGGAAAATTTTGTTTGAACCCAACTTATCTCTCTCTACACCCAACTAAAAAAATCAAATGTGAAATTTCCAATTTACCTTAGTACGCAATTACAATTATGAACAAAATACATTTAACGTAAAAAAACTAAAAGATGAAAACAAAAAAGCAAAACAAAACCATTCCAATCTCTCTCTCTCTCTCTCTAGCGTAATTTGGTATTTAGATTTTGGAGCATTTTAAAGGAGTTTAAAAACTCAAGGGTATTCAATCATGATTTTAAAGGATTTAATGAAAGTCCATGGGTATTCAATCAGAGTTTTAAATGAGTTCATAAAAATTTATAGACATCCGGGTGTATTCAATTATGATTTTAAATGAATCTATAAAAGTCTGGGTGTATTAAAAAATTAATTGATTTTAAAGTATTTTAAAAAGTGAAGGATTTTGGTAGATTTTGAGTGATTTTATAGTGTATTTTAGGCCATCACAAATCAAGCCTCTTCCCTCAAGATTTTGTTGGATTTTATTTTTCACTCTCTCATAACATAATCCCACCACCTCTGCTACCGCAAACACTTCCACCACCATCCTCCCCCCCTCCCCCTACCCTCCCCCCGCCCCCCACCCACTACCACTCCACTGCCACCACCATGACCCATCATCATCACACATTATGACCCATCACTAGTGGATATGTCCATTAAAAAGTTCAACAGAATCTATGCAAATACATTAAAATCCATAATAAAAGTCTCACGAATTCCTTTAAAATCATATAGAATTCACTCAAAATTCATGTGAAGTCTCACAAACTCTCTAAAAAATACACCCCTTAGTGTTAGGTTTATTTGAGTTTGTAATTTGAAATTGTACACCCCTTAATTGTTTTGGTTTTTAGAGCCAACTATTCCTTTTGTACAATTCAAACATCAAGTACGTGCGTACGTATGTAGTTAGATTGTAGATGCATGTAGTAGTCAAAATAATGGCATGAACTACTAGTGATGACTGTGTCATTGTCTTCTATCACTGCCTCAAGTACTTCAGACACTATCCAATTCATGTTTTTTTTGGTCATTTGAATGTTGTCCTAGGTTTTTCGACCAAAAAAGAATGTTGTCCTATCTCGAAGCATGAATTTCTTTTCACAAGTGAGCGGTTAAAATTTAAGTAAATTTTATTTAATTAAATCTCAACCGTTCTTTATTGTTTTTTTATGCTTAGGAGAGAAAAACTCTGATATTGAATCCGCTCCTCCAATATCAGTTTGTATAAAAAAAGGCCATGGCCCAGGCCCAGGCCCCAAGGGGTAGGAAGTTATGGGCTCCCCTTAGACCACCCAGGATGCATTCCGGGCCCATTTGATTTGTACCAAGTTAAACCGCTCCGTATTTATTACTGAAAATTTTATATATATACCACCAACATTCCAACACTTCCCGGCAACACGATTCTTTTTTTTTTTTTTTGAAAAAAAACCAAACATTCCCTTCGTCTTCTCCCCCTCAAAAACAGATCTGCCGCTGCAACCAACAGTGGAACCCAGGGCCCAGAAATTCGAGAGTTGAGAGCCGAGAGACCAACCGTCCATTTCGATAATGTTACCAAACACCTTGGCTATCGGTATCTACGGAGCATGCCTGACGGAGACTTGTCTGATTTGGATGTTGTTGTTTGACGACGACGAGTCGCGCCCGAAGAAATCGGTGAGACTGAGACTGGCTCTGGAAGGTATCCACGACACAATTGGGTATTTGTCGAAACCGAGCCTAATTGTGATCTTTGCTTGAATCTTGGGCACATATTTGGTCGGTGTAGAAACGTCCTTGGCCGACGAAATCTATTACAGTCTCTTTCCCGCCGCGGGTTCGTAATCTCTTCTTCTTCTATTTGTTTGTTTAATTTCGCTTTCCTTTTTAATCAATCACTAAATTGAAAGTTGTATGTTGAGGAACGGAATAAGATTAGACTAAACCCCCTGGGTTCCGTCGTCCACTGATCGTATATTACATCGATTACGATGATTTAATGTGATTGTGGTGGTTGCATGTTTTGTTTTCGATCCATCTGCATCATTGATGTTGTGGTTTTCTCATTGCACGATTGAATTAATATTCCTCCCTCACTGATCACTGTATAATCTACAGTGCTGTGCGGCTTCTTTACGTATGTGACAAGCCAACTGCAGAAGTACCCCAGAGAACATGAAGAGCTTGCAATGATACAGCTGTTGGATGATCAATGTTGGACTTTACGCATGAGAAACAACAGTTTGAAATATGACCTTGAGATGATCAAGAGAAAGCAGACCCCCCCATCCGACTGGGAAATTGAACAACTTAAAGAAAACTTGGAGATGAAGGACCGAAGAATCGAAGAGTTGCAAGACGAACTTGAGGTCAAAAAGTGTGACAACTCGTCATTAAAGTACCAAGTGCTTGAGCTTAGGGAAGAGATGAACACAAGCAGGAAACAGGTTTCAGAGGAGGATATTTTCTATGACGTTAATTAGTCGTTTTGGTTATATTTGGTTTGGTTTGGAGATGGTTGCGAACTTCATAGTTATGCTTGAGATGTGGCATGTGTCAAAGTATATAACTATCGTAGTTTTCGTTTTGTCAATAGCCTGTTTACTCGTACTGGAAAAACAGATCACAGGACTCGAACAACTATCTAAACTTGCAACAGAGATACAAGAAAACGACACAAGACTCCATGAACTACATCGTGAACTCAAGGCAACGACGGAAAACTTGAATGCAGCATGCAGAAGCCGAAAACGTTGCTCTAACTTCTAAGGGAGCAATTTGATGTGTTGCATCGATCGTCTAATCAAAGAGTTGGAGTCACTGGGACGAAAGTGTTCACTTTCAAGTAGACGGCATGTAGCAGTTTAGGAGTTCTAATGTAGGATTCGTAGTAGTTACTGAATTTTAGTTCCCACAAATGTTGTCAATTTTGTTGATATAGAAAAGTGAAGAGAGTAAGAAAATAAAAGAGAGGAAAACAGGGCTATCGTTAATTCATGTGATTAGTTTGACTAGTTGAATACAAGTATGTACTTGAGGTTCGAAGTAGAATGCCAAGGAATATTTTCTTGACGACTTGTGATGCATTTGGATTTGGTTTTTTATATTTCATATACATTTGTTGATATGTGATCATACTACTATAATATATATATATATATATGCAAGCAATATGCAGATCCATATCATACAATTAATACAGTATTTTTACATTTCCTCGTGACCCTGTATTATTGATTCGGGACGCACAGTGACCTCGCAGGGTACATTTAAGTCTCTCTGGTGCAGATACAAAGCCCTTCTCTATATTCTCTCTAGAAATTAGAATGCAGAGATATTGGTAAAGCTTCCCTCTGTTTCCGCAAATTAAAATTTTTAAACCATGGCTCAGAAAAAGAGGATTTACGCCCTTTCAAGCAAGGTAGGTAAATATGGATGGTCGTTGGAAAGGGTGGTCGTTCATCAGGGAAGGAAAGTATATATTCCGTACTTTCGGCACTACAAAAAAGACCCACAAACCGTAGAAATGCAGCAGCGTTTGATTCCCCATTTTAGATTGTCCAATTACCCTTGTGTCCCTTCATTTGTTATAGCCAACCCTTTTGAAGGCAAACTTCACAAGGGCATCATGGCCATCACGAACTAATTAAGCGGACAAATCTTTTGTCTCCCTTTTTCTTTTTATGTGTCTTAGTGCGCGTATGTTAGGCACCTTTTTCTGGCAAATCCATCTTCCTTATATTCGTAGCCGGAAATTCGCTCGAGGAGAGAAACAGAGAAGATCGAAGGTCGAAAAATGGAAGAGCAGGCTGAAATGGTGGGGAGGGCATTTGTGGATCATTACTACCATTTATTTGACACTGATAGAGCTTCCCTCTCCACCCTTTACCAACCTACCTCTATGCTGAGCTTTGAGGGGGAGAAGTTATTTGGTGCTGATGATATATCTTCCAAACTTAATCAGCTGCCGTTTGATCAAAGCAAACATTTTATCAGCACCATTGATTCGCAGCCATCGTCCTCGACAGGCGGCATTGTGGTTTTCGTCAGCGGAAGCCTCCAGTTACCGGGGGAAGAACACCACCTAAGATTCAGCCAGGTTAGTAATTATTTATTAAATTTTCTGCAGATGGCGCGGTAAAATATGCTAAAATGTGAACATTTATTTATTTATTTATTTATTGTTGGGTTGAGCAGTCACGTTATTATTATTGTGTTGTAGATGTTCCACTTGATTCCCACTCCACAAGGAAGCTTCTTTGTGCAGAATGACATATTTCGACTCAATTATGGTTAATTTGTAAATGATCACCCACACAATACCGGGTTTTGCAAATTATTGCTGAAATATTGTTGTAAGTTGTAACCTTGCTCTTGACTCTTGAAGGAATAAATATGTTATCTTGACTCTTGAAGGAATAAATATGTTTTATCTTTTTAATTTTCTATGAAATGTCCAAGGCTAGCAACCTATGAAAGTAAGTGATGGGCTTAAGATATCGCCCATTGCAAGAGAGTTCTTTTTTTGTGTTTAGGTAGCATGATTTGAGACCAAGCCTTTTTTCTTGGGTCTTAGGCCCACATTAAAACCAAAATACTAACCGGCCCGACATATTTTTTACTGAGAATTTTAATTAAAAGGGCGAGGCGAGTAAAATGGAGAAATTTTGAGTTTCCGAGTCACTCATAAACAAATGCGCATTTGTACTTAGGTACTACTTGGTCCTCCATTGTACAAATTAACCTCAATGCAAGAATCTCACTGCTTTTGTGAAGATAGCGTCATGACACAAGAATTTCAGACTGTCCAACAT
Source organism: Gillenia trifoliata (assembly GCA_018257905.1). Lineage (NCBI taxonomy): Eukaryota > Viridiplantae > Streptophyta > Magnoliopsida > Rosales > Rosaceae > Gillenia > Gillenia trifoliata. Next base: position 44,777,763 of record CM031080.1, on the reverse strand, counting down.
AAAAACTTTTCCATAACAAAGAGTGACAATAATGTCATACATTGCATATGCGTTTTAAAAGAGGTGAGTGGGGGGACTCCCACTAGTGTAGAAGATTAAAGAATGCCCAGTGGTTTATCCAAAGCTGGTTTGTCACAGCGCTTTCTACAAATGCTCAACAACAATTTCTTCTTTTCAGCAACACCCATGATCGCTAAGTCCGAAAATAGCTATTAATTAAGTTAGACTATCCTCTAAAAGCCTCAAAGTTGAAAGATACCTTCATAATTATGTCATTAAAAAAAGCACAATGCCCATGCTTTTCAAAACCTTATCTAAACGTTGTGAACATGTAAAATAAAAAGTTTCCTCTTCAATTCGCCGGTCAAGTGACCTCAAATTGTCAACAAACACGCGTAAATCCCAAATTACGCGCAATCATATATATGTTTGACTGAAGAGCAGTACTAGCTAGCTAGCTAGGATTAGTCACACACTCATATTAGAGTTAATTAATTTCAACAATTATAAGTTCCACATGCATTAACAGTTAGAATTTACTCACACATACTGCTTGGGTGATTTACCGTGGCATCCTTATTTGACTGACCGACTTTATATAAATACTAAATACCACACAAGAGTAATGATGGTGATCGCTTAAAAAGATAAATGAATATGCTAATATCTGCTAGCTAATTAATAAATATGAGGTTTTGTTTGACAATAATGGAATACATTATCATCATCATTCCTTAATTTAATTTTGGTTTTTCTAATTACATGTTTGGTCACAGGGTGGTCTATTTAAGAACTATAGGACAAGATAGAAATAGAAACTAAGCAAAGCAGCAAGAGAGATCTTAAGTGAGCTACTAAGAATATGGCAATCCAACAACCTCTTCTTGAAGCTCCCAAAGCTACCACTTCCCACTGCAAACCCTACTCTCTAATTCTCTGCTTAGTTGCTATTAGCTCAACTACTCTTTTTTCCATCCATGTGTTAACCAAAATCACCTCGTCCTCTAATCCTACCCCTCTAACTGGCTTAACCCACATCTGCAATCACGCGCTTGATCAGAAATCATGCTTAGCCATGGTCACAGAAGTATCCCATGGCACAACCAAGCCAAGGAGTGGTGCTGATCTACTACAAGCCCTCCTACAAAAATCCACATCCCAATTACAAAAAACCCTGGAGACTGCCAAAGTTGCTCACTCTCGGATCAACAATCCCAAAGATCGAGCGGCTATCGTTGATTGCATGGAGCTGATGGATGGGACCAAAGACAGAGTTATGGACTCCATAGCAGCTCTCCAAAAATTTGGTGCACAGAATTATTGTTCCCTTGAAGATGTGCATGGTTGGCTTAGTAGTGTACTCACTAACCATGTCACTTGTTTGGATGGACTAGAAGGTCGGGCCAGGACTATGATGGAGCCTAGGCTCAATGACTTGATAGCAAGATCAAGAGCCTACCTAGCCATAATGGTTGCAGTTTCAGATCAATCCAAATCAGACCCGATCGGCGAGCCACTGGATGGGGATTTCCCAACTTGGGTCACAAGCAAGGACAGAAGGCTTTTGCAGGATATTAATTTGGCAAAGGAAAGTAATGCCAATGTTGTTGTGGCAAAGGATGGGAGTGGGAACTACAAGACTGTGAAAGAAGCAGTGGCTGCAGCACCGGATAATAGCAAAACCAGGTACACTATTTATGTGAAAAAGGGAACTTACAAGGAAAATGTTGAGGTTGGGAAGAAAAAGAAGAACTTGATGATTACTGGAGATGGCATGGATAACACAATCATCACTGGTAGCCTCAATGTTGTTGATGGAGCAACCACTTTCAACTCTGCAACTCTAGGTAACGATCTTAATTTTGAAATTATGCACTAATAGAATCGATTACAAACTTTTATTAAAAAATAGAATGTATGACAATTAAATGGATAGTAAATTACATTAGTTTAGGTTTATATACAGTTTATTGTCTGTTTAATGGCCCGAATATTTTTCTCTTAATTTGGATTTATTTATATTATTCTAGCATTAAAAATTGTTGGTTTCATCGAATTTGACGTGCCAATGCAGCTGCTGTTGGTGATGGGTTTATAGCCCAAGACATTTGGTTCCAAAACACAGCTGGGGCAGCAAAGCACCAAGCTGTTGCACTCCGGGTTGGGGCTGATCAATCTGTGATAAACCGGTGTCGTATCGACGCTTACCAAGACACTCTCTATACCCACTCCAACAGGCAATTCTACAGAGATTCCTACATCACAGGGACTGTGGACTTCATTTTTGGAAATGCAGCTGTTGTGTTTCAAAACTGTAAAATCGTGGCCAGAAAGCCCATGACCGGACAAAACAACATGGTCACGGCCCAAGGGCGTATAGACCCGAATCAAAACACCGGGACTTCTATTCAAAAATGCGAAGTAGTTGCGAGTTCGGACTTAGAGCCCGTGAAAGGGACGATCCGATCTTACTTGGGTCGTCCATGGAAGGAGTACTCTAGGACTGTTGTGATGCAGTCCAAGATTGGTGACCACATTGACCCAACTGGGTGGTCCATTTGGACTGGGGATTTTGCTTTGAAGACTTTGTATTATGGAGAGTATGCAAATAGTGGACCTGGTGCTGGTACTAGCAAGAGAGTGACATGGGCTGGGTACCATGTGATCACAAGCCCAACAGTGGCCCAACCATTCACCGTCGCCAACCTTATACAAGGTGGGTCGTGGTTGAAGTCGACTGGGGTGACTTATACCGAAGGGTTGTGAGTTTGATCCGGAATCATTTTATCGGTGTTTTGCGTTCCATTTTGAGTTCACTGTTTTCAGTTTGCGTAGTTTTCTTCATATGGCATGACTTGTGGGTCTCTATGTTTCAATAAATAAATTATTGTGTATGTAGTCAAATATCCTAATAGACTGGGTGTTGAGTTTCTACCCATGCGTTTCGGGTGCGTAACTCCCCCTCTTATAAATTATCCTAATAGTTTCAAACCTTCTTCCTCCCCTTATAATAATGATAAATAAATTATTGTGGCATTTTGTTCAAGCATTTTAATTAAATTAATTAATGAAGGTGTCAAACCAGTGCGCATTGACTTTGATCATTTTTCTATTGTGTATTCATCCAATTGTGTGTCAACCAATCAACATTACCCTTCTTTTTACGACAAATGGTAGGATGTTTACAAATTTATTTTTACAATGTGTCCTACGAGCAAGAAGCTACAATGGTCCACACAACTAAGTATCGAGCTCACTACAAACATGTATTGTTTCTGCATATGTGAGTCGAACCAGAAATTTTGTGTGACCAAATAAAAACTGAGTGCTGCTAGACCAACTAATTATGTGCGAAATCAGTATAATATGTTTAATAGCGTACTAATATGCAATGCATGTTTTGAATATACAAAGAATCTAGAGGATTACGTTAGGATCTCCATAACTAAATAAAAACCCTAAAAAGGGGGTCTCTAGGTGAGCAGCACATTCCCGTTTTAGATCTTGCTGCACAATTTGCAGTCCAAAGAAGCAACCAGAATGAATAAACGTGCTTCCAACACACAACAAAAGTTCTACATGTTTAATGTCTCAGAACAGCTAAGCCACAGCAGCATATATATGATTGCAAGATGATACGCTACAATTCAACTAGTGGAGAAATAATAAACTAATACATTTTAATTAATAACTCTAAAACCATATATTAAGAGGCCTAATTACAATGCTGAAAATCATTTTTCATCAATTAGAAAATATAATATTGTTGGAATTATCCATGTCGAACAGTTGGCACCAAAGGCTAAAGCTGCTTGTTATCTTAGATACATTTGTCATACGTAATCTGTATTTTTGTATAGAAATAATATTTTTGGTGCTTGACTTATTTTACCTATAATCTATTGCCACAAAAAAAAAAAACCAGGAATTAATGTGAGTTTGAAAACAAATTTTCTCCAATTGTGCACTGAATTTGTAATCAGAAATAAAAAGCAGAGCTCAGACCAGTTGGCTGAAAAAATTAATGAAAGCTGGATTGCAAATTGTATTAAATAATGTCTAAGCATGGAAGGATTCAATTTGGACAATGTGTTAACCTGTTGCTGTCTTAAAATTCTATATATTGGGACCTTGTGGTAAATCCATTGAATTGATATTTTGGTGCAAAAATAGAAAAAAGATATGTCACTCTTACCATGTTTGCTGAACTACTAAAACTGTAAAACATCCTGCAAAGTATGTAATTAATTTGTTGAGGGAAAAATACCTATAGTGTAATCCTCCAACAAATGTTAATATTAGTGAAAAATACTTTAAGAATCAAATTATAGAAAGAAAAACTCTTACCTATCAATGGTTAATGTCCGATGCAATAATAGTTGGGTTCAATGATTCTTTCTTCAAAACGGTGCTTTGAGGTTTCAACTATGTAAGGAAATCTTGAGGAACTTGCTTATGAAGATCCTAAATTGGATACTCTCGTGTATAAGAGAAACTTATATGCAATCGTGGCGCCAAAGTGGTGATATTCTAAGTCTATCACGTACCATCATGTGATTTAACTTTCTCACATGATATGACGTGATTAGTTTGTGATACCGCTACATTAACGTCTCAATTTCATGCACCTCGTGCATGAAGCACGCCTTAACTGACAAGGGTGATTTTGTCATAAAAAAAATGGACTTGCCCTTTCCCCTCTTACTCCATGGGTTTAATATAAAATATATAAACAAAGGTTTAAAACAAGATTAAACACATAAGTCCAAGGTGGGTAATACTAATAGCCAAGGTAGACTGCTTTGGAAGCCAGTCTAGTCAGAGAGGCTGCACAGATACAGCTTCGCTCTCTCTCTCTCTCTCTCTCTCTGTGGGTATCAGATTTTAGCCCGCAATTTAAGTATATCTTGAATTATTTGGAGGATAGCTAGCCTCTTGCATTTTTCAGAAAGCTTCTGAAAGAAAGTAAGTAAACGAGCACCACCCAATTTCTTTTGTATTGTCTTCCACTCTCTTCATCTTAGTTTTGTCCGGTCTTTCACACCCTTCGTTTTCTTGAGGTTTTCATTTTTGTCCACTCTCTCTCTCTCTACACATTTGCAGATAAATCCCATTGCACCATCCTTTCTCGTTTTTTTTTTCCCATTTTTTCTTTATCCTTCCATTGATTTTCATTTGTTTAATCGGCTTCAATCAGTAGTATGTTTCTGGGTTTTTGTTATTGCGCCAAGAGATCTTCATTCCAAAGGGTTTTCTTATGCATGTTTTGAAATCCAAATAGGTTGGTGTAAAAAGATGGAGCTTGGAAATTGGCTACTTTGGTTGGATATGGAGGAGAAGTTGGTTTTCTTCTAAACAATCAACCTCTCAAAGTATGTTTTTTTCTTTTTCCTTCCATAAATTCATCATATATCTTATAAAATCCATGGTCAGATACTAGTCTTCATTGGCAGGGAAAAAAAAAGGTTCCCAAATCACATGCAGTGAACCTTATTGGATACTGCTCTTACCCTTTTTATCCTTTGAGATTATTTTAAGCAAAATCTCATCTTTCTAAGTACATATTTACTTTCTTGCAGGCAAAAGGATCCATCTCTTCCAATCTTTAGCTTTGGTGTTTAATTTGCTTTCCTGTTGTGTGCATTCTTTAAAGAGGCTGCAATTTCATTTGGGGCTTGTAGTTTCCACCATGGCAAAGATCTTGAAATACTTCTCTCAAATGTTTGGTACGTAGTTATCGCTCTCGCTTTTCTCTGATGTATCAAATCAATTCTCTTTTGTAAATGTTGGTTAGACCAGTTCGCGACGTTAGTGTGCCCCTTGCATCTTAATTCGAATCTCTCACCACGTAGATTAAAGTAGTTTAATCAGAATATTTGTCTTGTAAGAAAAATAATAATTATGCTTAATTTTGATAATTTGAGGCTAATTAAGCTGGAAAATGGGTTTTGTTGTTGCAGTTGTGAAGGAGCGTGAAATGGAAATTGGGTTCCCAACAGATGTGAAACACGTAGCACACATTGGCTGGGACGGCCCGTCTGAAAGCGCGCCCAGCTGGGTACGTGTCTATTTTCTATGCTACCTGCAAAATAATGTTTCTTTTGTCTCTCTTGTTATTATTATTTTTTTCTCAACAATGCGATGTTCTAAATTATGCGGAGAGATTCAAATTTAGATGCAAATGACGTATAACCCACATATGCATCTCTGTCTTGTAATTGATCTGTCTTATCGTGGCTCCCATGTTTTGATTATAGTACAAACCTACCAACCAAAATATGTGCTTCTTTTCTTAATGCTCTCATAATTCTCTTATTGGGTTAAATTATTGTAATTCAAGCAGATGAATGAATTTAAAAACGGACCCGATTTCTCAACGAGCTCCCTTGGTCGTAATGCCAGTGATCGAATGGGGTCCTCTAATCCCATGGCTTATTCCCCTTGGTCCTCTCAAGGTATTCTTTTGATCACCACTATATAGTTTCAGCATTTCACGTTTTCAAGGACTTACTATTAGGACGCCACTGTGCCGATACCCTAAACAAATTTGACAATGTTTGATTGACTTGAAATATTGTTGCAATGACGTGCTATTTATAAGTAAGTTTCTCTTGTATGCATATGCGTATGCATGATTAGGCTAGAGGAATGCATGCTAGGCAAAATAATGCAGAGCTAGCTGATGGCTGGGACCTGGGTGTCATATGAATGATTTAAAGGCTCTGTCAATATGTTCCATTAAACTATGCCTCCTGTCATGTGTAGTTGTGCGCGCGAGTACAATATATAATCAGACAAGTCTTTTTCACGGGGTCAATAGTCTTAATAGTCTTAGGAGAGAAATGTGATTAATGTCTGTTTTAGTTTATTGGTAATAAGATTTGTGAGGTGTGCAAAAGCTTTCAAGATTCTTTGCCCCAACTGCAAGTTTTTTGGATCTTCTGTCACGAGACTTTCCTACCTAGAGGAATATGATATCTTGGGGGTGCCCCTTTAGAAAAACTCTAGCTTAGTCTTGGTAATGGTGGTCCACTGGGCTTTGCTAAATTTGAGACTTTTGTACCACTAGTTTACTCTTATTTGGTTGATAAATTTGAGATTTCGGTTCAATACTTTTTATTTGTATTTTGTATATGACCAATAGTCTAGTTTACCTAAATTATGTACAGAGATAAAAGACATGTTATGTTGGCCAATTTAACAACGCTCAAATGTGTGTCAAGACCTGAGAAATAGGTTTTCTTGAACATTACTATTAGGGTCATTATGTCATTGGTCTTATAATATTTAGATAATGGATTCATTATCTTGTACTATTTAGACGTAGTTTTAGCTTAACGTAGTGGATTAACTTTCAATTTTAGCAATTCAACTAATTTGTGGTCAAATCTTTGCTGTGGTATGTTGCTTTCATCAATTTATTTTAGATTGTGCCACTTAATTTGCATGATTGAATCACTTTGAAGACACTTTAACCTCTCTTTTAATTTTTTGCGTGACAGATTTTGATCAACCCATAACGCGGCAACCATCATCTGACATGTTCAGAGATCTTCCTCCGACTGAACTTCCTAACGTGCCCAAGAAACCAAAGCGAAAAAAGGTCAAATCTTCATCTCCCTCAGCAGGAAGATCGTCACGAGGATCAAAGTCGAAGGCGGTTGCGTACACCCAAATGGAGGCAACACAAAACCTGCTAATATAGAAAAAGTGCAAGATTATGAAAGTTTGATCAATCAAAGTTAAGAGAAACTGTCAATGTGCATAGCAACGATCCTGGATGCCCGTATGTTCTCCTTACTCTGCAATGTTCACAAGATCGAGAAGGAATTAAGATCCGAAAAATTGGACATAGCTTATGTAAATTTTAGAAATGCATGCATGATGCAAAACTAAATGGTGGGAGAAATTTTTTTGGAACAGATATGAATTGATGATCATTGTGACAAAGGGTGACAACCAGTTTAGGAAGACAACTTTTTTTTTTGTTCACTTTAAGTTTAAGATGTAATAAGCATGCAAGTGAGGTTTTAGTTGTGCTGGTGCACGATAGTGGGTTTTCCTATGGGTTCTGGGATTTAGTTTTGTGAAATTTACATATATTAATCCCGTCGTGTTGCCGACTTAATTTGTGAGAATCACGGATGGGCAAAATAACTGCAGGTGGGTATCCGTAGCGGGATCGAATTTGTATTTTTGTTTGGAGAAATTTTTCAAGGTGACCGGTATTCTACTCGGTAGTTCACGTGTCATAAAATAAGTGGAGATACACGAAAAACTATATTATTTTCTTCACTTGTATTATATGTAGAGTACTCTTTGAAAACTTGACGCTTGGAAAAATCTTTCTATCTGTTTGGGTCATGGTCTCACTGGAATTTCAACAGAAAAAAGGAAAAAAAAAGAAAAGGAAAGTTGATTCCTAACACCATGTTGGTTATACTGCAATAATAAACGCAACGGGATAAAAAAGCAAACACTAATACCCTTTTTGATTAGGATGTATGAAACTGTAATCCTTTTTACAAACTAAATACCCTTTTTGATTTCCACCAAGCAAAAGGATTTTGAATTTCCACGAGGAAATAGGAAGGCAAGAAAACACTATAAAAACGGGTTTAGTCTCAAACTCCCACTATCTATTCAGTAACGTAGTCCAGAGAACTAAATACTCTCGATACTCTTCTTCTTCTCCTACTTCCAATCGCAACAAAATTTGAAGATTTTTATGCCTAAACGAAACCTTAATCCTGCAGCACCATCTTTTCAACCTCGTATTCCACCCTTCATGAATTTGTCCCAACCGTGCCATGGACAAACTTTTATTCACCGCCCAATGCCTCAAAATACTTATTCTGTCAATTACTATGCATCAAATATGCAACAAGTCGGTGGTGGCTACTGGAATCATGCTTCGCAATGGCATAAATATCATCAATTAGGGTTTGCTCCTATGGAGAACTTTTATATGCGACATGGTGTTGGAGTTGGATCTACGTCTTTCTTTGGGCCTCAGTATTATTATGCCCCTCAAGCTCCGACTGTCGTGGTCGATCAAAGCCTTTCGGCTGGGATATTAATTTTGAGGAAGAACATCATACAACAAATAGAGTATTATTTTAGTGACGAAAATCTGAAGAAGGACCACTATCTGATTTCATTGATGGATGATAAAGGATGGGTGCCAATATCAAATGTTGCTGACTTCAAAAGGCTTAAGAGAATGTGTACTGACGTATCATTTATTCTTGAGTCGCTTATGCTTGGTTCGACTAGCGTAGAAGTGCAAGGTAATATGATACGACGACGTAATGAGTGGTCGAAGTGGATTCCGACCTCTGCAAACTCTGTGTCGACGTACTCTTCTTTGGTTGCATAATGATTAATTAGTTTTGTCGCTCATAAGGTTTTAGGAATTAATAATAGTTTAGAGACTAGGGTTTTAAACTTGACCAACTCAGTGGAACGACGTGATGATATTAGCTACATATATTCTTGGGGTTCCTTGTTTTGGATTTCTGTCTTTCCTTCGGGCTTTCTTTCTTTGCTTTCGGGCTTTATGTATTTTGTTCTGACCAGAATAAAAATAAAAATAAAAGATTTACTAGTGTGTGTTTTTTATCATCTACAAATATACTGTGTTTAATACATGTATTCAATTATTCAGGTGTAGAATGATCCTAATATATAATCGATTAAACATGAATGTATAGTTTCAATATCATACTAATCGACTAAAATTTACAAACATTATACACCATATTTAAGTGAAAGAAAAAGCTTGGACGAATGTGGGTATGTGACCATAAATACCATTCTTTTTTTCTGATCCGTCAAATTAATGTTACAAATTAAATTGAATAGTTTACATTGGTAAAAGAACAATCGACAGAAAAAGTTATCAAATAGTTTACAATTTTTGCTGCACTCACAAGAGGAATACATGAGATTAAAGAGGAATACTCACAATGGGTCATTTAGTACTACGGTTAATAGTATTTCTCTTCACTTGTAAGTGAGAAAGTCTTAAGTTCAATTCTTGCAAAAGGTGAATTTGAACTAAATTATTATGGCTAGTCCATTGTGAGGCTTAGCACATTCCCCCACCTTTTAGTGTAGATAATATCGTATGTATTAAAAGAAAGTGAAAATTATTAATCAATTAATAAAATGTGAAAGAAAAATTAAAATTAGTGCGAATAAAATAATAAAAGTCACCTACATGAGCAAGAACATCTAAAACACCTTAATCAAAGTAATGTAATTTTACAATTTCTCCTTTTGAGACAACAAAAAACAAACCTAAAAACATTCCAAAAAGAATCCGGGGATATATTTGTCATTCAATAATTTAGAGGGTTACAAAGTTCAAATGACCGTTAACCGTTACCTTGCCATATACAGCGGGAGCTCAAGGGAGGAGGTTTCATCTGACTTATTCTCCACAAATTCATCACTCTCGAGTCTCTTCCCAAATCTCAATTTTTTGAGTTCATCTTTCGGCACCCATTTCTCAATTCTTCTCCATTCACTCCACAATTTTGAAACAATTTAGAAAAATCCAAGCTACCAAATTTCATCTATCAAATCAAGTCCTCGATTAATTAGAGGCTAATTAGAAATTAACCATTTCAATCACATACTACCTAGCTAGCTATCACCCCGATCGATGTCGCATTATACTTCCCAGTAATTGTTAATGAAAGTGATGTAGAACAAAATGTTTCCCGGCGGATTTCAAACTCTTTTACTCTAGGGTTATCGTTTGATATTCTTTGCTTGTTACGCTGAGTAAAAAGACATGAAATGCTCTTGGTGGGGTGTTGCACTCATGTTTGCCTTTGGATTTTCTTTCGCCGTAGCCCAAGATTATGGCGATGATCAGCAACAGCAGCCAGCTGCACCACCCCCATCACAAGAAGATTGTGATGGGATTTACCTAAGCTATAACTTCCTTTCCCGGCGAAGAATCTACCCTTTCCTCAAAAATGCCGAGAAACAAGCATGGGCCTTTAATGCCACTGCAACCATTGTCAACACCGGAACGTACGAACTCAAAGCCTGGAAGATGTACATTGGGTTTCAACACAAGGAGATTCTAGTTGGTGCAGGTGGTGCTGTTTTGATGGGCGGAGATGATTTCCCGGCTGATGTTGGAAACGGGACTAGTCTCTCTGGAGCAGGACAGGCAGATTTGAAAACCGCCATTAGCACAGGTGGAGATTACACCCAAATTCAAGCCCAAATTCAAATCAGTGGCACTATGTTTGGTGTCAAGCCCCCAGGGAACCCAATGCCTAAAACAATTCGACTTGTTAACGATGGATACAAGTGCCCTGCACCAACCAATCGTAGTAAGTACTACTCATTCATCGTGTTGATTCTTACTTGAATGTGTCATCTAAATTTATAGTCTAGCAACACAATTACCCGTCACTCATTTATATACTTTTTCCAATCTATGTTGTGAGTTATTTTCTTTTCTTGATTTGGTGATGGCTCTACAGAGACCACAATGTACGTTTGTTGCGTTAGGAACCCTAAATATAAGGCTATTGTTCCGAAAACCAAGTTCTTGCCTCGCCAAAAGGGTGATCTCACAATTGCATATGATGTCATTCAAGCCTATGACAATAATTATCTTGCTCAGGTGACAATGGAGAACAAGAGCCCTTTGGGACGTTTGGACCATTGGAACTTAACTTGGGAATGGATGAGAGGGGAATTTATATACTCCATGAAAGGTGCTTATCCGCATTCGATTGACTATTTGAATTGCATCTATGGTGCCGCTGGACAATACTATCAACAGATGGATTTTTCCAAGGTCTTGAATTGCAAAAAAATTCCAGTCATCGGAGACCTACCTCGAGAGAAAGCAAACGATACTCAAGTTGGAAAAATACCTAATTGCTGCAGAAATGGTAGTATTTTGCCTGCTATAATGGATCAAAGCAAAACCAAGGCTGCTTTTCAAATGCAGGTGTTCAAAGTACCTCCTGATTTGAATCGAACGGCTCTGCATCCTCCCAAAAAATTCAAAGTGGAAGGGGTGCTTAATCCGGAATACAGATGTGGGCAGCCTATTAGGGTGGACCCTGCTCAATTTCCAGACCCAAGTGGGATTCAGGCTACGAGCTTAGCTATTGCAAGCTGGCAAATAATTTGCAACGTCACAAGGGCCAAAACTAGGAAACCCAAGTGTTGTGTTTCATTCTCTGCTTATTACAATGAGTCTGTGATCCCCTGCAGAACATGTGCCTGTGGTTGTACCGACACAAAAAAATGCAACCCGAAAGCCCCTGCCATTCTTCTCCCTCCAGAAACTCTTCTCGTCCCGTTCGAAAATAGAACCGAGAAGGCCATAGCTTGGGCAAGCATAAAGCACCATCATGTGCCCAAGCCACTGCCTTGTGGGAACAATTGTCCAGTTAGTGTAAATTGGCATGTCTTATCAGATTACAAGGATGGATGGACAGCTAGAATGACATTATTCAATTGGGATAACATGAATTTTGAAGATTGGTTTGCTGCCGTGCAGCTCAAGAAAGCTTCCCCTGGTTACGAAAAGGCATACTCTTTCAATGGGACCAAACTTCCAAAGTTGGAGAACATCATCTTCCTCCAAGGCTTAAAGGGCTTGAATTTTTTGGTGGCGGAGACAAATGGATCAAGCCCGAAAGCTCCCAGGGTGCCTGGAAAGCAACAATCTGTGATTTCTTTTAAGAAGAAGCGTACACCAGACATAGAAGTAGCTAAAGGAGATGGATTTCCTTCAAGAGTGTTTTTCAATGGGGAAGAATGTTCACTTCCTACTCAACTTCCACTGTCGCATGGAAATTTGCATCATGTAGATTTGGTAGTTGTGATTTTCCTTTCAATTTTGACTTTTCTTACGTGATTATTTAACCTTAGGTTTTGTATATCATGTTCTTCTTCATTTATCATGACCAAGCTAGGATACAATTGATTAAATTAGAGCAAAAGCCCGGAGTACTTGTATATTACAAATTTCTATCAAATTTTGTAATAGTAGTAATAGGAAAAACTCTTCTTCCATTCTTTTGCTATACCGAACTTGGACTAAGTCTCTCAAACAATCTGAATACATATGACACAAGCATATTTAGAGGTTAGAACAGAATTGGGCGTTTTCACGTCTCCATAGTTGTCATTTTGTCTTGATTTCTCATTGTAAGCTAGGGAAGTAATTTTCGCAGTCATATTTTCTCTCCATGCACTCCTTCATTTTCTTCTAGCATGTTACTTCAAAAAGAAACACTACATATAAATTAATTTGAAATGACAAGGATATATAATTAGACGTGTTCACCAAAACACCACCAACAACTAATATCACACATTAAGCGTACGTCGCGGCCCACATGCCATTACTGTTTGTTTCTCTGCACTACCAGAACCTAACAACAAATATCTCTCGTTTGACCAAAAGCAACAACAAATATGCGTCGAGGCAGTAGCCACCTACGTGCTGTTCAAACACTGTTAGAGCCCAACTTGGAAGAGATGAGGAACCTGAGGAATTGAATTTTCTCCACATCTTTTGCAGAAATGTTGACCTTTTTGCGGGCGTATCCGTCATACCCGTCGAGTATATGGTAGGCATTTTTCAAGTGGTATATGTAATTGTTGGCAGCCGCAGCCCCTTGTTCAACTGGGGAGATGGCACTTGCCAATGTATCCATCCACTCTAGCTTTTTTGATGGATTAGGAAACATTTGGCAGCACAATATCTCAAACAGATGGCACAAGACTTTTTGGCTAACTGGGGGTGCTGAATCTGTTGATTGTGCCAGGATCGTTTTTAAGTCCATCTAGTGAAAGGAAAAAAAAAGGACAAATGAACATGAGATGCGTAATTATAATCTTGTCATAATTTCATCATAAACATACGCGTGTGTGTGTGCCGTGTGCGCGTTTGTGGTAGAACCCATCAAGTTGTTTTACTTTTTCCTCTTGAAAACTTAATTATGATTCTGTTCTTCCATCTAATTTCCTCTCTCTTGCAGTCATAAAATTTAATTTCTACATGGAACATGTTGCCAAGGAATATGCAATTTTTGGCCATTAACAAATTGAGTTCATGGTTAGATAACAAGATGCTAGTCCTGATGGGAACAAAATACCTGCGAACAAAACCAAGAAGCCAATGTTGTATCCGCTCGATGGTGTAAGACTAACCGAAATGCACCCTCCCAGTTTTCTTCACTTATCAAATCAGATATTTTGACTTTTACACCAACCTGCAGTAATATAAATACAAACCTATGTTATAAAGGCCTTCTTCTTACAAGAAACCTTGAAAGCACGTCTCTCTCCATCCCACACATACATTGCTAGGAGTTTTAACGTTTATAAGTTTCTGTGCATACTCATAGAGCTGCTTTTGGCCAGCTCTTAATTTGTCCAAGTGTTGATTGACTTCACCAAATGACCTCCTTTTATCCTGTCAATGCAACATAACGAAAAATTTAGCATAAACATGATAACAAAATTCAAATTACGAGTGGCTAACGTGGGAGAAAGAAACCCCATTGCATTATTTTCTTTTTTTTCAACTGATTTTAGAGATCTGATTGTAGTACGTAGTAGTACTAGGAGGACTAGAAAATTTACCACACAACACATTCAGTTGCCTTTTATGAGCTCAGCATATATTCAGTTAAGTATTCTATATAACATCAAAGCTTCATAAAAGTTAAATTAAACATACGGACTATTGAAAATATCAAACAAGCTTACTCGTAGATAAGTGGTCATCGGAACCAAACTCTGTGCAAGCTTCTGCTGACAACAAGAACTAATTTCTGCAACTTCATATTCAGTTGGAATCGAAAATGAAGTATGGTAGGAACTAGTTCCGCCCTGCATATAAAAATTCCATTACATTTATAGATGGAATGGGACATATATTAATTAGTTTGTGAAAGACATCAAGCCAATTACCGGAAACATTTTTGATGAGAAAGCAGCAATTGTTGTAGCAATTTTCTCTTTAATTTCGGGGGAACCAAGAGCAGAAGCAGCTAGTTTTCCAGCCAATTCATTTTCCATATTCAATTGTTTATCTTTCAACTGTAGCAAACAAAGAAATGATTGGTCAAAACCTATGAGCATTATGGTGCACGCTAAAAAGTGATCATGCATGTACAACTAAGAGATACATATACCTGACCAACTCGCTCGATTACTCTATCAAGTTGTGTCCGAAATTCCTGGTAATGCATGAAAATTGTAAGACAAACGCGATGTATCTATTTAAGATGTGAAGGTGGACCATAAAGATGAAAACACACACACACACAACACACACACACAAACCTCATCTTGGGTCCCTTCATATGCTAACTTTAATTGCCTGAGTAGGAAAATAAAAACAAGCAAAATAAAAACATCAACAAGGAGTTTGTCTGGGATGTGAATTTATTCACATAATTCTAATACAGGGTTATCGAACGGTTTTGCATTCGTACAGTTCACGCATAAACAGGATGCACAAAATGCAATCAAAAAGTTAAATGGACAAATGCTTCACAAAAGAACCATAGCTGTTGACTGGACTGTTCCAAAGCAGAAATATGATAGTGGCAATAACGCTCTTCTCGCTTCAGAAGATGGAAGAGACAAGGAAGATGATAGTAGCAGTGACGATTTTGGAGGATGATGCGGCTTGCAGTCAAAAATCTCAGCACCATGATGGAACTGACGTGCTATCCATTTGAATCGAATTTCTGGAACAACGATACTCCCTGCTGAAATTAATTCTGAAGGAAGCAGACATTGAGAGAAAAGTTCTAAAACTTGATCACACCCTTTCTGGTATGGTAACTCGTGGTGATGATTCCGCATTGCCCAAAAGGAACAAGGAGCCGTGTTGATAAATTGGTTTATAATAAGACATATTCTGAGACTGCAAAAAGATACAATGTTATTGAAGAGACAGAATGAGATGATTTGGATAGAACAACTTTCATACACAGTAATCTTCCATCTCACATCAATAATGAAGAGGTCAAACAAGGTTTCGACCTTTGGGGGACAGTGCAACTTTACCCCGTCCTTCTTCAGTCACCAAGAAACGAAAAGGAAGTGGCTTTCTCATGTTTGAAACAAAAGAAACAAGCATGCATCGAAAAGGAAGCTACAGGGCAGAAAGAGGTGGAGGGGAAGAGAATGTGATATTGAGGAGAAAGCGACAAAGAAAAGAACAAGGATCAGCAGGGCGGGATGTTGCAGATAACTCGACATGCTGATCCAGACAATATAGATCAAGTAGTCACAAAGGAGGAGGTTTACAAAGTGGTTCCAAATTCCAATCATAAATTATCTGTATGTAGAAATGCCATGGTAAATCTCTCAAGTCATTGAAGTAAAAATTGCTGGATATTCTTAAATTTTGACAGTATTGCTTAAAAATCAAGTATTCCTTGTAAAGATATGTTGCATAAAAAAGCAAATGCATTGTTACCTCCTTAACATGGTCAGCCAATCTAGTAGAACTCCATGAAACTGAAGTTGTGCTGTTTTTGCAAATTCCTCTCCTTCGTCCGATGACACGTCCGTAGGTCATGAAGATCAAGTTTGTTGCCAATCACTAACACTTCATCTGAATGCTTCTTCCACCTCCTCTGCTAGTTGAAGTAAATATTGAAAAGATTTCCTCCTAGTGATGTCGTATAGTAGAAAAGCCCCCGTCAAAAATCCAATTTAGGACAAAGGGCTCTGAAGGTGATGCCTCCTGAATGAAAGGAAGCCTGATGCGTTTGCCCGTTCACCTCGAATATGGAGCACCGATGGATTACTTGGAATGTTACCTTGCTCTCCAACAGGAGCAAATACAAGTAGATTACCGACGGCTGTTTTTAAAAACATTCACGTCATTTTTTTTATAAAAACCATCAAATATACCACTTTAATACACTTCAATACCCTCAAAATTAACAACAATATAACCTAAAATTCAAACAGTACTATTAGATAGAATTATGGCAACCATCGAAAAATCAACAACCCACTGGTTAAATTCAAACACTATTCAACTTTTAAAGTTGAAGGAGGGAGGGAGTGTTTTTTCTTTTTCATAAGTTTTTGTTTTTAATTTTTCTATTTAATTACTAAGGTAAAATTGGTTTTAGAAAATATTGAGGCGAACTTGGATGATCATGGTGCGTAAATGAAGAAACTCAAAAAGAAAAGAAGAAAAACCTTTAGCTCTCCAACAACCAGGTAGTTTAATTAAAAAGCCTTCAACCTGAGTTCATTTCTTTTCTCTTCAACTTTTATTTCCTCTTCCTCGAGTGAGCGCGTACGTGTGGAGAATGTGAAAGATGTGAAGTTCTGGGCGGCTAGGACTACCAGGAGTACGTAGAAGATTTGTGGGTTTAATCTTTATGTCTGGAGAAGTGGAAACAGCAGGTGGGTGAGATGTTATGGCTGGAGAGTGGTGTGTAGTACAGCAGCAGCAGCAGTAGTAAGAAAGGTGTAATGTTCGCACCCACCAAGTTATGCCTTAATGTTTTCACCAACCTACTCATCTTCACTTATGTTTTTAAATTTTTAACTTTCAACATTTTTGCCATCACTTATACAATTGAGTCTATTTACATGCTTATTGATTAAAAAAAAATAGTTGCATAACTTCCACATTTTCTTATGCAAAAGAACAGCACTCTCTCCTCTCTACTCTCTACTCACTGGGGGATTAGTTGTGCAAGTGCAGACGCATGCATAACTTCCTTTGAATATTGCTCTTCTGCCCTTTCATTTTTAAATTCAGTGGATTTCTTAATAATGTAAAAATATATTTATAGATACAGGGGAAATGTGGAGCAAAAGATTTGGTACAAAATATCAATCAACTCTGGGCTGAGTTTGAGCATCAACTTCATACCAGTTAACAATTTCAACTTACTTTGATTGGAAGCAATTCATATATTTGCTTGAGCCTTGAAAATTGAGATGTCGCATGTGTCAATGACCTTTGTTTACCCAAAGGAATTGTTTTGTTATGTTATTGGCTCGGTTGTAATGCATCATTGGTTTGAGGGTGGGAACGGGAGTGTATCGATTCGCCGCGATTCGTTTAGTACGGCTCGGAACGGCCTGGATCGGCCTGAAACAGCTTGGCTGGATTTGTCGGTGATGGTTGTTTGGCCGGTGCTGCTAGCCAGCCAGCGCCAAGGGTGCAGAGGCCTAGAAGAAGCCTCGTTGAAGAAAACCTAATTTCTCGCGTTTATTGCCCCAAGAAAAAGACAGCCTTTAGTATTTTGGGTTTAAGTTTTAATGAAACGCAGAGTTTTACCAGTGCACCCAGTTTGGTGTATGACGTATCAACTCAAAATCCCACAACCACCCATCCACCACCACATCATCGCCGGTGACTCCATTTGTGGCGGATCAAACTTTTGGAGAGGGGCAAGATTTGCTGCTGACATTGTTTTCCAAGCCTTAATTCTCCTTTCTCGATACTGCATTAGAGTTTATTTCTAATTGCTTTTAATAGTGATCTCCCTAAGACTGATAGGATGACAAATGGCATCCCATCATTGGTCCATGTGTCTAAATACAATTTGTTTGTTGTAATTAGTTAGGTTTGCAATTGAGATCTTAGTTAATTAACCTACAAATAATCGCAAAGATCTTGTCTTTTCTTTATAATCTCAACACTTACTACTAATCCTACCATTAAAACTCCTAAACTTCTACGTACCATGTATACGAAACAAAGATGTAAAAGAAGTCTTAATCAAAAAGGTGTACACTTCCTTAATAAGTGTTAACCTTCTTGTCACCGTGCTTTGACAATCTCCGGACGTTATTCACGCCGCAATCAGAACCGTAATCTTTTGTTTCGCCTCAAGTTACAACGCAGTTCCAAGATTCTTGTGTTCTGCTCATGTAATTCTCCCTCAA
This sequence comes from Gillenia trifoliata, assembly GCA_018257905.1. Classification (NCBI taxonomy): domain Eukaryota; kingdom Viridiplantae; phylum Streptophyta; class Magnoliopsida; order Rosales; family Rosaceae; genus Gillenia; species Gillenia trifoliata. The sequence goes on along the minus strand of CM031080.1, from coordinate 44,758,830 downwards.
GTTTCGATACTAGCTCATTGAGGCTCTTGTTCACAAATTCTTCATACTCAAATGCATCCCCATTTGCTGGATTCTCATGTCCTTCTCTTTGTATCTCCGCCTCGAGTTTTAGATACTTGCTGTTTCAGTCCTGCGCTCTCTTCTCTCTTGTTCTCAAATTCAGAGTCTATCGCTGGCTGATCGCTGATACTTGAAACTTGGGAAACATGTGCTCTCTTTTCTTTCTGCCTCAAGTTCGTAATTGCGGTTTCAATATTACGTCCCGCGACGCAGTCTCTTCTGTCATAGCCGTCTCCAAGTTCCGGATTGCAACTCTTCGATTCTTATGCGCAAGGACGACAGTTGCTCCTCTAGTTGTGTGATTGTTGAGGCGGGCCCTTGTATGGTGGTACAGTTTGTCTATAATAAGAGCAAGGAATAGGGAGAACCCTGCAAGTAAGGCAACAAAAATGGGATTGAAGTTAACGGTGAGTACAATAAAATAAAAAAGAGCTTTTTTTCTCTTATGATTAAGATTATCGTCCATGATATTTGACTCAGAACATCCTCTAAAAGCAGTGAAAGTAGATAATAAAACTAGACCAAATAGTCATATGTGCGCGCCATAAAGATCAGTATCATCATCCATATTGAATTTTGTAAATGCTTAGAGGATTTATTTCACCCCGAATGCTTATCACGAAAGAAAAGAGGGGAATTCATAAAATATTACGTGAGAGCAGATGCAAAATGGTAGCCATCAATCTCCCGAATCATCATCGTAACATTGAAAACACGAGAGCTGATGAACAACCAGAAAATCCTCGTGCCACGGTCATGGGCGGGGAGTCCGTAATTGCGCTTGAAGCAATCCAGACCCCTTATCATCGTCCCCTTTGATCAAGGCGGTCCCCATCAACATCGCCGTATCATGTCTGTCTCAGCGATTAGAGGAAAAACAGAAACAAAATCGGTATCGTTATCCTTGATTTCGAGCGTGGAAGTTGGAAGTAGGTTAACGAAGGAAGGATGAATATTGGAGAAGTCTCGAGGAAAGAAGTTGGGCTTGGTTTTGGTTTGTTTAGTATATATGTACTAATATTCTGTTACGGAATCCCAAAAGTATAAACTGGTGACTCTCAATAAGTCGTTTAGAACACAAGAAAACGATTGTCTCAATTCTCAAGCAAAAGGCTTGAGGAACCAAGACGAGGATCTGGGGTTTATTATGACAGAAATGTTTGCTCTATAACGGGCGGGAAATTTATCCGTTCTTTTTTCTCTCCTCTTTTGGTCTTAAATTTATTCGCAATTGGAGAGATTTTGTAGTGCCAGGGAGTATTATTTTAAGCATTCACAAATCTGCGCCTTTCGATGAGATTACTGTAGAAGATCTCACTCAAGAATTTACATGGAATCTCTAAAATCAATGCAAAACTCCATCGAACTTTGAATTTATAAATCCATTAAAATATCTCAAAATCCATATATGAATCACGTCATCAAAAGAAAAGTGAGATGGCAAATTCTTGTTGAATAACCAAAAAAGTGAAGAAATTTTAGAACCAAAAAATTAGTACGTATATTTGACTCACCAATGCACACATTCAACCCCTACGTGAAGTTTCACCAATGACAACTAGCTAAATAAGCTTTTCCTGGTTTCAGATTACAATCTAAACCTCTGAAGCCAAGTTTTCCCTCACTCTCATTGTCTTTCCATACGTGGCGAAACATCTCTTTCACCGGTGCCCTTCAAGTTTATCACCAGGCCTGTTCTTCAAGACTCAAGTAAAGGTCTATCCTACCAAAAATTTATATACCAGAAACTACCTTCAATGACCGTGTACTATGTCTGAATACAACTTCCTGATAAGATTAGCAACCAGTACCTAAATAGGCAGCTTGAACAAAAGCAGATAGCTAGATGGCAGCCTTCATCAAGTACCAAAAATGTCACTTCACATGTAGACAGAGCCACAGAAAGACTGAAGTATTGACTACTATCAATATCAACTCTGTAACTATTCTTAAGCAGGCATCAGTTACTTGATGCTCATATAAAAAAGATTCTAACAACTACAGAGACATACACGAAGATAATCAAAGCAAACTCGGCAACAAGATTATTAAAGTTTTGTGCATCTCATAACGAACAACATTAAAATTGTTTTCGTTTTATGAGATTATAATGCTACTGACTCAACCCCCACAAACCCTATCTCAAAGGCATAACCAAGTTTTCCCGAACCTCTTTGCAAAAACACTTGAGGCGTGGGGATGATAATCTAGTACATGGTTTTATAGAGCAGCTTATCCAGCAAAATGCAAATCACATTCACCTAGTCAAGTTATAACCAAGGGAAGAAATACTAGCATGACAATGTTCGTAAGAGAAAATTTCCGTTTGCAACGGTCTGCAGATGAAGGAATTTCAATACTGCGTCTAATACAGGAAGCGAGTTATCAGTTAGTATACTAAGCTAACAAAGGAAACCGCAAAGCTTAGTTGCAATGCAAAAGCTTAATATAACAACATGCCCTGGTCTGCAAACAACTCCAAACCATATATAACTAACATCGCAAAACAAAGCAAATGTAATCATAAAGTGAAATGTTCTAAAACATAATTCTCAGTTCAAACATAATGCTAGCCTGCAATGCAGGGCCAACATCAAAAAGTACACATCTTTTTATGATTAATTCATTATCAAGTTTTCACTAACATAAATCTATCACCTTTACTGATGCTCAATTCGCGAATTGACATCCTCATCCTCCCGAGCTTAGCTCAGCTCGTAGGCCAAAAGCATACACCCCGTAACCCGTCTTCAGTTATCAACTGGATCGCCTTCTTCACCGCCCAGGAGCAAACAAACAGTGCAATAATCATCACAATGCGCTGCACCTTGACACTACCCGAACCGTAATAACAAGCGCCTTGGGTGAGGGAATGCCCTTAACAACCCGACAATGGTGTACAAAGAATCCGACCAGTGAACCCCTCTGTTCGAGCTGCATTCGGAGCCCTGGTAGAAAAATATAAGCTTGGAAGGATCATTCCTATCAACCAAAAACATGGGCATGTTCCTGATAATGTTATGCATTGCGCCGGAGACGCTGAAGAAGTATATGAAAACTGCCCCGATAGCCAAATTCTCCGGATCGTGAAGCAATGTCTCTTGCCACTTAAATCTTCTTCGCAATGAACGGCGTCCAAACCAGCCAGGCAATGGCGGCGAATATAATCTGGTTCCTGGACATCGGAGGCCGATGGATCGGACCCACGACGAGTTTGGTCTTGGACTCGATGAACTCGGACGATGACTCGGCCAATCGGGCGAAATCGCCCTGGTCCATCTGCCTGCGACTCCTTCCAGGCCGTGGGTGGGAGTCGATCAGGCGGATGTGCGGCAGCGAGTTGACTCCGAATTGGGCGAAGCTGTGCTGCGAGTCCTGGAACTCGATGTCGCAGAAGAAGAGCTTGGCGTGGGAGGACGACGGGTCCTGGTTGTTCTCGATGAAGGAGGAGGCGACGACGGCAAACTCTTTGCGGAGCTCCGTGAGTGGAGCTCAGACTTGTCGTGGAGCTTCGCGGCATCGAAGAAGATGAGAACCCAGTAGGGTCGCGGGGTTTGAGCGCCGGTGAGGAATTTTGGCGAGGAGCAGTCGTCGAGGGCGGATCACCCCAGATTTGGATCGGGATTGGAGGAAGAAGGAGTTCGGGACCGGAGTCAGGGTTGGATTCCGATAACTCAGGTGAATGCGGCGAGGGAGGACGGCCCGGTGGTGAGGGGATGAGGGTAGTTTCGGAGATTGAACCCATTTTGGGGGGTTCAATTTGTTGCAGAAGGTTTTGCTTTGTGGGAAGAGAAAGAAGCCTCAAGGGGGTAAAGAAGGTTGATTTCAGTCTTCAGTGTTGACTTTTTTTTTTTTTCATGTGGAGGATGAGAAAGCTAGAGTCTGACATGTCGTTTTGACCCAATTGTATTTCTACGTTCTGGGAAGGGCTATAATAAACGCTATTTTGATATTTGGTTACAAAAATAATTATTTTCAATGATCATATATTAACTACACCCGATGATATAACGATAACTCAACAATCATATAATAACGGCTAATCATTTTGCAACTAAATTTCAAAAATATATTTATTGTAGCTAATTACTTTTTTTAACTTTTTTATACAAGCGATAAGTAGGAAAGAAGATAATAAAAGCTTTTTTTTCCCTTTATGCAGCGATAATAAAGAAGAAAATAATCGAACTTGTTTGCATGAGTAAAACTGCAAAATGCTCTTGAACACCTAAAGTTACATGCCCTTAGTGTATTTTACATATTTTGTTTAGTTGGCTCAATTACAACGATAAAGCGAATTGGAATCTAAATTTACATTGGATGTGAGTTAAGTCATTTAACCACGATAGTGTTCAGGCCACGCTTATAGCCAAGTTTGAATTCCCTCGTCATAAATTGGAGTAGTATATAATAGAATATCGCTGGAATTGGCCACTCGAATTTAAACATTCTGTTTCTTTTGGTCAAGGAAATTCTAAATATCAAAATCAACAAAACTATTTCGCTTCACCATCCTCGCTTATAGTTTGTAAGTTTGATAAGGTTACTTGGAATCCAGAAATCAACCGTTTATAAGTTGCTGCATCAGGTTTAAGCCCATCCTCAACATTTCATCATGAATTTTCATAGCCTTTCTCAATTCCTTCACACCGCAAAGCCCACGAATCATGATCGTGGCTTGCACTGCTCATCAAATCGCGGCGTCTCATGTAATCGAACACTCTAATTGCTTCTTCAATCCTCTTGCTGCAAAAGTCGTTGAGAAGTACATTGTAGTTGTTTGCATCCAAGCTGCCTCCAGTTTTCCACCTTATTATGCAATGCAAGAGCTGAATCAATCTCTGTCTTTTAGAGCAATGTATACTAACGATGAACAACAAATCAAATCCAAGTCGGTTGAAGCCCCTTGTCTGGGAACTACATTCAGCAAGATCCTCAGCTTCTCTCCATCTACCCCTCTGACCCTAAAAACGATATAAATCCAGACAATTCCGATGCACGGACCAAACCCTCTTCTTATAACATCCATTAACAACTCGAACCCCTCAACAGACCGCTCTTCCTTGCAAGAAGATCCGCAAATCGATAGCTACTGTCATCCGCCACAATACTCCTCTCAGAAATGGAAGGCGGTACACACGAATTAACGTCTTTTTGTTCTCACTTCATCGGTCAATACCTTCACTTCCAAGCCCATATGTAGCATCCTGCATTCCAATTTTTCTCATCGCATGCTTTCCTAAAGAACATCTCAGCCGCATTGCGTTTCTACCCAACTCACAAAGCTTCTCAACTATCGAATCATACTCAGGATGGTAGCTTTTCAGGCTTAATTGCCTGCCTGAGTGTTCATCACCGCTTTCAGCCACTTCCATCCCCAAATTTACATGCTCCATCAAGAACAGAGCTATAAGTACTAAACCCCGGGTCCATTTTCCGATCACACATCTCGTTCCAAGCGATAAACGCAGCATCAAAGTTTCACTTTTGCTATAACCATCCACAAGAAGATCATACATTACAGAATTATAAACCCCCCGGGTAATTCTAACAATTCTCTCAAATTTCCCATCTTTACAAAGAATCTGAGCAACCAGAGACCAAGTAAACCGTCTCCTAAAACCCGTTCGGATGTATGCTTAGCTTTTCAAGCTAATCTAATCTCGTTTTCTCTTTGAATTGCATTGGCAGAGGCATTGCAGGCAACGACTGGAAGGAACAAAACTCAGAGAATTCATCTTCCTAAACACTTCTAATCATTCTCTAAACAAACCCTTTCTCGAATAGCAACCAAGAACAAAACTCAACGTTTTCGGATTGAAGAATCTGTACCTTCACATGCCTGAGTGAAGCTCTGCAGAAAGCTCCGACACGTGATATGGGTCTGAATGAGAGAATCAAGATGGGTTTTTCACAGGTCCCGACGAGGCCCGACCAGTGAGTTGGATGATCCGGCAGTTTGATTGAGGTCCGGTTCAGACAAATAAATTCGCTTTGGCCCAGTTGAAGGAACTCAAGGAGACTTGCGGGTTGTTCTGGGTTTACGAGGATTTGGAGGGAAGAGCGGCGGCGTCAGCTTGGGGAAGAAGGCTGAGGCTGCGGAGGAGCTGGACAGGTGCGCCGCTGTAAGAGAGGACAGGAGATTTGGGACGCGAGCTGGGATTGTTTGATGGTGGTTCTCAGCTCAAGGGAAGAAGTTGTGGGATTCGTTAAATATGGTTTGGAAAATTGTGGCTTTGTGAGGAAGCATTTTCATTGGTGGTGATAGGTTTCTTCTGCTTCAGCATTTTCTAGCGAACTTGTGTCGATATGGGGTTTCAGGAGCTCGAGATTATTGCTTATTGGCGGAGAAGGTCATTGATTTGGGATTTGGGTCGCAACGGTAGGATTGTTGGGTTGAGGTGGAATGTGAAGCCCAAACTCAAACCATGATTTATTGGGCCTGTTTGGCTCAGTTTTACTTGGCCTGTTGTGGATTTTTCTTTTTTATTTTTCATTTCTTTTGTCAAGGTGATATTTTGGAAGTTGAAATCTAAAATCTGAACGGTGAAAGGGAGGAGTAATTCGTATTCGATTGTAAGGGGCGTGCACTATTTTTCTTGACTGGCATAACTCGTTGTTAAGAATTTGGCAATTTGTTTCAAGTATAGAGTTTTGTGTGTCGAATACGTTAAAGTCCATCACGAAACGCGACCGCGATTATTAAACTTGTTACCGCGATATTTTGTTGATGTTCATAAGCACAAATTGCTCATAAAACATAATGTTTACATCAAATAAGATGATTAAACAAGTCATTTCACATTACTCGGTTTATGTAAACATACTAAAGCGTGTCATTTTAAGATTGAACTAAAGTTTACCTAAGATACAAACTTTTTATTAACAAGTATTAAATAGATATAATAAAAAGAATAGCAATTTTGATTAACACCTCTTAATCATATGCACTCCAAATCAAATGTTTTATAAATTTTTCTACCGTCATGTTGAATTAGGAAGCTAAAGGTGAATGCAAAAATTACTGACCAAGAAAATTACAAAGATAGATGGGGTATATGGAATGGAATTAATTATTTTATTAGACAAATTGAATTAATAAATTGAATAAAAATCCAATCGCCAAATACAAGAAAATTGAAATTTACAAAACTTCTAAATATTCATTTTATTCTATGGACTCAAGGGCACTCCACTGGCAACGTTGGGCGTTCAGAATCTTACGTAATCCCATTAATCCACCATATTTCTCTGTATCCAAGCATAATCGTTCTTCTGGTCATCTGATAGGTGCCAAGCATCATACTGGTCCCACCAGGTTCTTTGTTGTGGTGGAACGCACGCAGGGAATGGGTTACTCCCATTGTGAGCATCCACACTGAAGTCATGTAGGAGGACACAAATGGTGATTTCTTCCAGTCTGTCTTCTCAATCCCACCTCATTTGGCTTCAATCATCTGCATTCCATATGCTGAGAACAAGTACATTATTCTCGTTAGGGGAAGTTGTTTGCTTCCCCATTGTTCTTGGGTACCTTATAGAACTTGTCCACAAGAACCTATATGCAAAGAATGTACTTATGCAAGATTGGTAAGTTTTAAGAGTTATTGTTTTTAACAAATAGCTACAACTGGCATTGGGTCACATTCCTTTCTAGTATCTCAACAAAGAGATGTATGAATACCATCTGAACCGTTATAACAACATAATTACATTGATTAGATGATTTATCGTCTAGCGATTCGAATGATATTAGTATGTTATGTATTGGAGTTCACATAATTTCATGTGTTACATGGGCATTGTCACGAGTCATATGTGTTTGTTTGTTATGAACATGTATCATGTAACTCTTGCCTAAGCAGCAGTCAAATAAGTAGAACTCTATTAAGTTAAGCGGTTTTTACTTATATAGCAGTACATATAGTATTATATAAATGTCTGCCACATGAATAAGTATCTACAAAACTACCTAAACGATTGATCGGCAAAATGTTGTTGATAAAACAATTAGAATAGGTGTTCATATGTCATATGTGTTAATGCGACATAATTTCTTATTTTAACATAGTAGAATCGTAGAACAAGAAGCATGTGACAATGTGGCAAAAATCACATCTCTTTGGGACTTGCATCATATAAAATAAATAAGGAAGATGATGTAATTAAAAGTGACTTGGAAATTTGGTAATAATAAACCAAGAGCAAAAGAGAGAGATATCTTACACAATCTGATGATTGTTCCAGAGAATTGAATAAGTATGATATTCTTCAGTGGGGGTCAAACCAAAAGCTGGTGCCTCTGCCCGGTTTAGTTCCATTTTTGTACACATTTGTGGATCAAAGAGATGGAGTTGCCCTCCTATTCCCGAGAACTCAAAATCAATGTATCCCTCTCGGCTGCTCCATTTTCTGTGCACATCTGCAGCCAACAAGTACATTCTCAAATCTCATTTACACATGATGTCCGTTCTTCCTGTAGCACTCATCACGTGACATGATAAATATTTTGTCACAAAAAGAGAATATATATTCATGATTGTATTTTTGAGATCACTTACCACTGTGACTACATGGCAGAGTCACCTCCATTAACTTATTATGATCTTCATGCACAAAGCCATCCAAATCTGTACTTTTGTTTCGTTTGAAATCCACAATATATAATTTTTTATAAATGAAGAAAAGAAAGTTACATATTACATCCATATACAATTGCTGATATACAATTGTGATTTCAAAAATCATCAAGTAGATTGAAACATAACTATGGAACAGTAAATAAATCTTTATTGACATGACGATATTCTAATCTAAGAAATAACCAACCGACCACAACCCGTGTTTACAGTTGCTCATAATAAGTCTTTGTGTATGTTTACCTGTGTCTTTGTCGAGGAAAGATACAGATCTGCTTATCTTGTGAAGTTGTAAAATGGTCCGCGAACCACATTATATCGAAATTATCTTCAGAAAGAACTTTTCGGAGCAGCTGCTTCTGATGAAGGTGAATAAGAGCAGCCATGAGAAATTACTGCAATGTGGAAGAATAGGCATCGGAGACACCTTTCCCATTTTCAGGTCAGAAAGAATTTGGAGGCAGAGAGAATCTGAGAAGAAAGTAGAACAATGGATGGGAAAGAGCACGTTTCAGCTGGATCTCAGGAGGAGGAGAGGAGGAGGAGGAGGAGGTGCATTAAATGGTCAAGGATTTGAATGTGACTTCAAAAAAAGGCTGGGAACAGTCACATTTGTTTGTCTGGTATTTTTAATCATTGGTTTATTACCGCATATGCATACGTTGATTAGGTTAGTCGGCCAATCTAATTGTGCCGATCTCATTATACACAAGTTCGAATCTCTCTGTTTTGGATTTGTTATGACTTTATTATGTGCAGTTTTGCCCATGCATAAGTTGTCCAAAATAACTAGATTACTAAATTTACAACTTTCACAGATGGGTTATTTTGGGAAAAAAACCATGAGTGAAGTGCATGTTTAGATGAAAAAAAGACTAAAATAACAAGGTTTTGAGTGGGGACTACAGGGAAGCCAGGCTGCCCCTTAATTGGTGTTAGCAGTGGGCAGAGAATTGGGGCCATGGTGCTGCTTCAACCCAGAACGTGATCGAGGAATGTGGTATTCATACAATAATCGAACGTTCTTGGATCTTGACCTTAGCTGGATTTGTTTCTTGACGCATAAAAATTGCTGGGAAATTATCTATATTTTAAGTCAACAACGGCGTTATTAAGATTATTATAATAATACGTATCATTAAATATGTCGTCTTGTTGAATGATTTAAAATTTATTTAGGATATTGCTTTATGAAAGTAATGGAACCATTCAATGGTTAAATGTCGTTAAATAAATCTGTCTGGCAAAAATTTTCAGTATGATCATATATTTTATGTTTCTCGTAAGATAGTAATAAAGTCGAATAATATCTCCATAGTTTATTTTCTTTTCTCCACAATTTCGGCTTTCTTTTGATTTGCATACTAAATACACAGTTAAATGCATTAAACAGAAGTTTTACCGAGATTTGTGGTTACCGCTCCCAAAAGGGGATTACTTTTTCTTGGTTAAAAACAAAACCAACATGCTAAGCACCATAACCAATAAAGAAGATTTGCTTCAAATTTATTACCATCATAAACTGGGATTTTTTTAATAATATATTCGACGCCGAATTTTTAACAGTGAGTTCTTAGTTAAAGATACAATGATTAAAATCCTAACACCTAAAAACTTTGAAGTAGGTACCATAAAATTTTCGGATAAACTTTTTTTTTTTTTTTTTTTTGCGGCTGTCATATAAAAAGAATTGACTTGATGATGGTACGTCTTTCTTTTTGAAGATTTTCGCATAAAAAGATATATGAAAAATAATAAAAATAACAATAAACCAGAATAAAGAAGGTGTATTCATCTCTCAGCTCATGAGTCATGTGGGCAGCCATAAGAGGTTTTTAAAATGCTCAAAAATAAAATATTATCAGATTTTGAGTAAAACTCTTCTTTAAAAACTTGAAGCATTGACTTAGCTTCAAGCGCATTGTGATTAACTGAGATGCAACCACAGCAGCCAGGTAATGGGTGATAGGAACAAACAATTGAATAATTGAGGTTGAGAGGATTATTAATGGATTGGTTGTGAAGTGAGAAAAAGCACTTGCTAATTTGCATATCATCAAAAAAAAATTAGTGTAACTAACTACATTTCTCTTATATATTTATCTCCTCTTCACTTGGTGAAATACAAATAAATTGAAATATATCATCTTTGTTATCATTAAAATGATTTTAGTATTTTTATTTTATCTAATTCAAGTCACGTAATAAATAAAATAAATAAATAAAGATATATCATATTTGTCAATATCATCAAATCAATCGACTTGGCTCTGCTTGGAAGTCACATAATAAAGTGAGATAGATCATTGGAGAATAAATATTTTTGGTAAAAAAAGAGAGATATTTTTAGGTTTATCATCTCAAATTGGAATGGTAGGAAAACCTTTTCCAGGCTCTTCAACGCTAATAATTAAGTACGAAAATTTATTGTCTAATCTAAGATCTCTTATTACATATAAAAATGAACAATACTACAGCGTATTTTAGATTATAAAGATTACAATTAGTGTATTTTCTGTAGATAAATTCAACTTGACCAAAAGAAGTACCATTTGTAGACTCCTCATCATTTAAGTTTCCCACTTTATATTTAATTTGAATTTACATGAATAATGACGTAATATTATAAATACACGTATACCATCTGAGCCTCGTATATCCATAAACTTTTAGTAGCCCCACGACAAAGTGAAGGCCCATCTTAGATTAAAGCATTAGAAAAGGACAAAAAAACAATATTGGTAAGAATCAACGGAGCAATAGCGGTGTAATTTGCCTCCATTGGAAGGAGTATAATCAAGGCAAATCACGGACACTTCTAAAGATCGTCGAGAACGGTAAAACGAGTGAATTACGACCAACGAACAGAAGAGTCCCCCAAATCAAAGGTTCGAATTAGGGTTTTCCTTCTCCCAAGCTAGAATCGCAAGTCAAAGATCAAGAACAAGGAATGGTGTGCGACAAGTGTAGAAAGTTTCTCTAAATTCGCTATCAATTTTCCGAAAATTTCTATTTCTTTTATTAAAAAAATGGCGAAAAAATAGAAATTTGGGTAAAGATTATCACAGTTCCGATTGATAGTAATTTTGATATTTTTATTAATTTGTTTAGTGAAATTTGTTGAATTAACAGGCGAGAAAAACTTTCGAAGGTGATAGTGCCGGACAAGTGGAAGGAAAGGTGCCAATATAACACCACCGAAGGCGGTGGCCGGAAAATCAACGAGAACAAGCTCCTCTCAAAAAAGAAAGAAAAGAGTCAGTCCTCTTTTTTATTTGATTTTATGTCTCTGTATATGTCTGAATTTCAGGAATTTCATGGGTTTTTGTTTAGAATTGGGTTTAGCATATGATCAAAATATTTTTTTAATTAAAATTTATAAGTGGTCTGCTGTCTGTAATCAAACCTTAGATTAGTTAGCTAGTTCAGGGCTGGGGTGGACTTGAAAATAACCTTGCTTTTATTTAACGCACCGGATGGATAATAAACAGTATGTCTCGTGGTTTTACAGCGAAATCAAAGTGTTGCAAATTGCGGAGAGGACTTGTGTAGGCTATTGGGAGCTAGAAAGGCATAAATTTCATATAGTTTCAGCATAGTCTCCTCTAGTAGTTGTTACGTCTTTGATCAGTTGATGAGGATGCACAAAAAACAAATTCATGATTGGCGTATACACTAATGGTTTAAGTACCCATTGCTGTTTCTCGGGTTTTTGTGATACAAGTTGCGTCTTTGATCGTAGTTCATGAGGTTGCACAACCGCATTCATGATTCATGTACAATACCCATTTCCGTTTCTTGAGTTCTTTTATATGCAGATTTTTAATGTGATGTATCACGTGGGATCCTATGCAAATTTTGTAGCTTCAATTTCGTTCTTTGCGTGCAGAGTGGACTCCTTATGGAACTACCAGTGCATCATTTGCAGCAACAAGTACATAGGATGGCAAATACTGTCACACATGTACTTACTCCAAAGGTAGTGTTTCAATTTGTTGATCTAACTAGTTTGGTAGCTTTTGTTGTGCGGGAAAGTCTGATGTATGTGATGTTATGCAGTTTGTGCGATGTGCGGGAAGCAAGTTCTTGACACCAAAACTTTTACAAGCAAAGCAATGTATAAGAGCAAATCAGATGTTTAGTCGACGCAGTCTGTTTGGCGCGATGACTCATAGAAAACTTGTTGGTTTTCGTATAATTGGTGCTCATCCGGGACCCTGGTCATCAAAAGCGAGCATTTACCCTTATTTGTAATTTTCGGATGTGAATTTAACATTTAGCTTGTGACTTTTGAATGCAAGTTTAACATTGAGTCCAAATGCCATGACATTTTCTTACTGCGCGTGTAGCGATAATTCAACAATCGCATTGTTTCGTAAAAACTGTCAGTTTGCAAAGTTCCCTAAAATTCAACAGATAGTTGTCCTTAGGCCTACTCCGATGGTGGCCCTGCGGGTGCTCAATTTAGGCCTTTAGCCTTTGCTGTTGGTTCTCCAATAACCTTTAGGTCCAAGTGAACCCAAAAAAAAAAAAAAGGAACATTTAGGTGGAGAATTGGCTCGGCCAAAAGTTGCGGGACTTCCACCACGCTCATGGGCTGTGCGCTTGAAGCCCACAAAAGCATGGTATGCGCCTACCCCTCTACAACGTGAATTAAGCACAATGGGCCATGCTAGCAATCCCGGGCTTGTCGGTACATGCAAGAAGTAGTCGCTCTTTGGTTGATCAACGGTCCAAAAATATTTGACCATTGGTTGATCCAACGATCATGTTTCAAACTTTTAAAAAAAAAAATTAGCACTAACATAATCCAACGATTGTGATCAAATGAGATCAAATCGCAGGTAAAAATAAACATCCAATGACAGGAAATTAAAATCAACGGCTAAAAGCCGTTTAAAAATATATATTTATCAAATTTCACCCAAAAACTCCATAAGCCACCCATTCATTTGGTCATACATCCACACAAAATCAATTTTTTTCCCTTTCCTCATCCAAATTTCATTCTTCCTTATTTTCATTCTTCTTTATTTTCATTCTTCTTCTACCCACTTCAATTTTCCTCCTTCTTCTATATATTTTCAAGATGCAAAAAAATAGTACAAAATTACGAGGTGGTTTAAAGATGAAGATATGGCTTTGTCACCGAAGCATGGATCAATATTAGCAAATTGATCATACTTTATCGAAATTTAAATATTTTTAGGTATAAATGTTCACAAAATTAAGCTACGATTGAATCTAAACAAATTTTTTTTTAAAGTTAACGGAAAAAAAAAAATTAGGCTAAAGCGATATTTAACAACTTTTTGGCCTAAAATTTGAGCCACACCATTGGAGAGAAAGCACGAGTTTTTGGCCAAAGGCCAAAATATAAATTAGTCATAAGCCATCATTGGAGTTGGTCTTATGGAGCATGTAAAACATTTTGTGAAAACTCGGGGTACATTTGGTATTGTTCTTGGATTCAAGTTTTAGTTTCAAAAATGATGGATGTAACTAAATTACTTAGGTCTCATTAGTTTCCAAATCAAAAAAATTGAATCATAAACTCAAGGTCTTTTGAACGTACGTAGTAAATTTACAAGACAGAAAATGCAAATATTTTGGACACACTTTTTTGAAACAGCCAATTGACTTTGTTGTTTATTGACTGAATTGAGTATGTGAGGCAATACTTCTCGATTTCTTCTGCTGTTCTTCCCGGAATCCTCCCAGCTTAATCAAGCCCACCTCTCCCCGATAAGATTGTACATTCTTTATGATAAGTGCTTCCTCGTCCTCGGAGAATTGAAGCTCAGATTTTTTCTGTGCTTTTCTCTGAAATAAGCTAACTCAAAATTACCGAGACCAAACTAGAAGCTAAGAGCCGAAATAGTTATCAAACTGGCCTTGAGATTTTAATGCATGGTTGTAAATATGAAACATCTCTCCAAGCCAGTGTCAAAAAACCCTTTTACAGCATTATCGCAAGGCTATTTGCTAGAAAGGAGGAGGCTGCAAAGGGCGAAACGCACGTAGATGGAACAAACCGAAAGAAAAACAATACCTCGAAAGTCCGAGAAAGTGTCATCCGAAGGAGTGCTCAAAGGTCACATCTCGCGTAGATTTCTTGATGAGAATTATGTCACCGAAGAGTAATAGGATAGAGGTGCTATGTCTATTTTGTGGCAGTGGAGCCGCTTATGTACTGATTTAGGCATGAGATTTGAGTCTTGGTGATGATATTTGAATGGTATTATTAGTTGAATCTAGGCATGTCGGGAACAGAAATCCCAATCTCCGTCGACACGAAAATTATACGATGTAACTGACTCCATTCATTAATCTGTCACGCTTAAGACCAATCAATGACGAGATAGTTATATATTATCCGGATATATCAAGTTCAAATAGCCACAGAACGAATTCAGATCAAAATCCGATCCATTGAAATAATAAGTTGAATGGAAGTTTGGATGTATACAAGTTTGACCGGTAGCTGCATTGTTGCCGGAGGAAATTAACTTGTTGCCACGCAACTTTATATGTGTCTGTATATGCATCAGTAAAACGTCGTCCTCTGTGTGTTGTGACCGCAGAATAAAGAATATCTAATTAGGAGGGTCCCCTGCAAAACACAAAGGATGAAAAGCTTGGTTTTGAGTTTTAAGCCAATTAAAAAGAGCCTTTCTTTTTCGTTTGGTTGTTGTTTGGAGGATAGCTATGAGAAGCACTGGTACGGGAGCAATTAAGTTCGGGAGCAGAGGGTTCGGCGATTTGTAAAACTCTAAGGTTCCTAATTTAGGAGCGGCAAGGATTCGGCAATTAAAATAAAAAATATAATTAAAATATTCAAAAAAATGACCTTAGCTAATAGAACCATTGATGACTTCCAGTTTCAAGAGTATTATTATTTATAGAAAATAAAAGGCACCAAATCCCTGACTTAGAAACAAAACATCACAATCCATCTCTCTTGCGGTGAAAGATGGCTTCAGATCAAAGGGTTTCGTGTATTAGAAGACGTAGCGAGACGGAAATCACAACGAGAAGATGGAGGATCGACTATAGGAGAGGAGACTCCTCAAAAATCTTCTGTCGATGAAAGCGACCCACCCCGCACCATCCTAATCCCAGCCAGGAAACGGGTAGCGGCGGCACCTCTGGCTATTTGGAGCCGCTCCTCAACTTCTCCAAGCAGCTCTGAGCCGTACCTAAGCCAGAATCGGGCGATTCCAGGTGAATCCTGCCGCTTCCGCTCCGGAAGTGCGATTCAGCAGCACCTAAATCACAACCAACAAGGACAGGATACAAGAAGCTAAACATGACACCAAAACATCTACCAACATTTGTTGTATGAATAACATTTACGTAAAAAATACCTTGGTAAGCGGATTATCCATTTCAAGTCACAAAGACCAAACAAGGCCTTACCCTGTTGGATTAATACACGGTCTAAAACCTTGATGCAAAAGATATAATTCAATCACTAACAATGCTTTCAAAAATGAACGTGGTCAAAGTCGTTAACAAACCACGCAAACATTAACTTTCAACTCATTCTGCTGGAATTCGTGAGCCGATGCCCCGATGCACGACGCTAGCGAAATTCAAACTCGGATGCCAATATCCGAGAGAAGTACCAAAGTATAGCTCATTCAATACTCAACAGCATCTCTTCTTTTAGGTGTGAGTCTCTGGTTTTCGGGTAATGCCGGGTGCCAGAGTGACGCTTGCCAGCGATAGTCGGATACCTTCACTCCAGCCATACCAATCTCCCTCCGTTGCCGGATAAAAAATTCAGGAACTAAACTAAGCAGAACTTTCCACTGCCTTGATTTTGCTCTGATATGCTCTTACAGCTCATTGCTCGCGAATTGTAAGAAGCCTCGAAGCACGGCGAAAAGCATCAACATCGTATCAAGTGAGTCCAATTCAATCAACATAAAGCACACAACTAGAAGCAAACCGATGCAAACACAACACCATGCAAGCAAACAAATTAAGCCCAGAAATTTTCAACAAATTTGGAAAACGAAAATTATTAAAAACCAAGACAAATTTATTTATAAAAACATAGTAGAAGAAAAACAAACACATACACGATACTCAACCGGGAGGCAGAAACAGTGCACCATCAAACTTAAAAACAATAAGTAAAAAAACATAAACGCTTCTCAACGGAAACGAATGTGAAGGTCATCAGCCCATCCGGCACTTAAAAACCACCACGAGACAGAGGACAAAATTGAAGAGGTGGACTCATCTGGATGTTGTAATCAGCCAGAGTCCTTCCATCCTCAACTGCTTTCCAGCGAAGATCAACCTCTGCTGGTCCGGAGGGATACCTTCCCCTTATCCTGGATCTTTGCCTTCACACGGCCATCGATCCTGAGCTCTCACCTCCAAGGTGATGGTCTTTCCCTGTCAAGGTCTTCACAAAGATTGCATACCACCCCTCGGGCAGCACCAGGTGAAGGGTTGACTCCTTCTGGATGTTGTAGTCCGCCAGTAATACGGCCATCCTCCAAGCTGTTTCCCGGCAAAGATCAGCCTCTGTGTTGGTCTGGTGGGATACCCCTCATCCTGGATCTTGGCTTGTGAAGCATTGTGAGTAATTGTCCGAACTCTCAACCTCAGGGTGATGGTCTTTCCAAAGTAAGAGTCTTCACGAAAATCTGCATACCACCACGGAGACGCAACGCAAATGGAGATGTGGACTCCTTCTGGATGTTGTAGTCGGCAAGGGACAGCCATCCTCGAGCTGTCCGCACAAGAGATAAGCCTCTGCTGGTCTGGTGGATGCCCTCACTTATCTTGAATCTTGGCCTTCGTTGTCAATGGTGTCGGGCTCTCCACCTCAGGGTGATGGTCTTCCCGGTGAGGAGGTCTTGGCGAAGATTTGCGCTACCACCGCGGAGACGGGAACCAGTGAAGGGTCGACTCCTTCTGGATGTTGTGATCGTAGGGTCCTGCCATCTTCAGCTGCTTTCGGCGAATCCAACCTCTGCTGGTCCGGGGATACCTTCCTTGTCTGGATTTTGGCCTTGACGTTGTCAATGGTGTCGGAGCTTTCGACCTCAAGCGTGATAGTCTTGCCGGTGAGGTCTTGACAAAAATCTGCATGCCACACGGAGACGGAGCACCAAATGGAGGGTTGAGCTCTTTTTTTGGATGTTAGTCAGCTAGGGTCCTTCCGTCCTCCAGCTGCTTTCCGGCAAAGATCAGCCTCTGCTGGTCTGGGGGGGGGATGCAGCTTCCTTGTCCTGGATCTTGGCCTTGACGTTGTCGATGGTGTCGGATGACTCCACCTCGAGGGTGATGGTCTTGCCAGTGGGGTCTTAACGAAGATCACGCATTCCACCGCGAAGACGGAGCACCAAATGGAGGGGTTGACTCCTTCTGGATGTTGTAGTCTGCAGGGGTTCGGCCATCTTCAGGCTGCTTTCCACTGCGAAGATCAGGGCAGCTGCTGGTCTGGGGGATCCCTTCCTTGTCCTGGATCTTAGCCTTGACGTTGTGGTGGTGTCCGGATGACTCCACCTCGAGGGTGATGGTCTTTCCAGTAAGAGTTTTCACGAAGATTTGCATCTGCAGAAACCAAATATCATAGAGCCATAGCATAAACAATCAATCTCCTCTGGATCATGATCAGAATTACAGAACGAAATCAGATTAAAAAACCTAATTTGGAAATTAAAGCATAAGAAATCAAAGGTACTTTATTTTTATTGAAAAACCAATTTTTATACAATAAAATATTAGCAGCGTTTATCAGGTAAAGGGAAAAAGACCCTCAATTTTTTAAACTTAAAAATCACAAATCAAAAAAACTTTGTTTAATCCAAAATTGTCAATTTATTCCTGATTTAATACGGAATAAAAAATAATTGTATAATTAATTGGAAGTCAAACACAAATCTCATATTAGATATCGGATACAGAATAAAATCTAGTTAATAAATTGGTAAAAGCTTAATTACTTTCAATTCAAAGACATGCAAGATCAGTGAGATATAATGAAAACCCCAAAAATTCGTAAAAAATTGAACATCAACATCACAATTCAGAGCAAATTTCTTTCAAGTTCCTAATTTCGCATCAAATAGTCCAAAACCCTAACATCACTTAGCCAAAGCTACCTAAATTTAACAGATCCAATCGATTAATCATAAATCTCGAACATCAACAAATCAAAAACACAGAATTTCCAATTTTCCTACACTTTCCTAGCAACCAAACAAGAAATTAACAGGAAGCAGAGAGAAAAGAACACACCTTGAAGGCTTGAAAGGCTGAGGAGGCTTCGAGAGAAATTTTTCTGATTGTTGAGAAAGCAAAAACGATTGCAATTGTGAGGAAAAGAGGGAGAGCGGAGGCCTGGATTTATAGCAATAGAGAGGAGACTTTAAATGCGGAAATGGAGTTGGCGTGACTAAGAGATCCACTTATTTAGCGACACGTGGATGGAAGGGAATTGCCGATGCCGCGGAGGTTAAACGGCAAAGCTTGGTATCTAGTCCTTTCTTTGATAATATCAAAGTCCGTGACCTCAAAATGACTCCAATCATGCCTGGGTCCCTTACGGCGTTATCTTCGAGATTAAGAAATATTTTACGTTTTGTCCACTTGCCTTTCGGATTATTACGTTGCTAATCACCAATCATTCGTAATGGCATATTACGAAATAAATGACTGGAAATTAAAAATAAAAGTTTAAATAGCTATAGAAATTAAATTTAATTGTCAAGGCATTTAGGGAGTCGTTTGGCGGAGTCGGACCCAAAGGTGGACTATGTTACCAGTTTGTTGGGTATGGAATAGCTTAGGCGGATTAGTCTTGACTTTATGTTTGGTCTTTGCATCGGACTAAGAAGAGCTGGTATCCAAAATAGTGATGACCCTATGTTTAGTCTTGCATCGGACTAAAAAATAATTATTTTATTATTTATATTATAAAGTGTAATTATTATTACATCATTTAAATTTTATTCAAGCCAAGCTATTTTGTTGTGTGGGAGTTCGGTGAGCAGACGCCCTTTATTTTTATTTCAAAAACTACAAACAAATAAAAGCAAAACGAAATTAAACTACTTCGCAAGAAGTTTTGACTCTAATCCCGATACCACGTGGTACAAACAACGAAGTCATACATCATGAAGATTCATCTTCCTCCACGTTTGCGGTTCGCCTTTGTCTCGAGGGAGGCTTGGTATTCCATGCAGCTATCTGGAAGTAGCCAGATATTGAATGACACTCGGTTCGGGGAATGAGCTTATTCTTTGGTTGTTTGAGGTGTTTCATTTCTATATCTGATAGCCACAGTGAGAAGGAAACACAAAAGGAGAGAGAATTTGCTCTTCAATCCGGTTTTTACAATCATCACGAGGGAGCCATCCAAATATACGGGCAACCCTCTCACACATTTTCTCTTGGTGTTTGTTGAAGCGATCGGGCGGCGGATGTGAGCGATATAACTAAAGGGACAAAAGCAAAAGCGAATCCAAGTACTGAAACACCAAAAAGCGATAACAAAGAGGAAAGCAGGAAAAGGCATTGATTAAAACAAAGCGGCTAAAACAGAGTCACATTTCTTGATCATATCTTTGGGGGAGATACAGGAAGCGCTAAAACTTGGCAAAAAGAATCTGTGATTAAATGGAAGCGTGAAACAAGCTAAAAAACAAAAGCGGCTCTCTCTTTTTCTCTCTCTCAACTTTGGGAATGCGATCATTTCTTAACTCTATTTTGATGTTTTGTGGCTCCATCAACATCCAACATCAAGTATCTTCTTTTTTACATTTTATTTTTTTAATGTTCTCCCATACGCACTGCAGCCTGCTTGCACTCACCCTCACCCTCTGCACACACACACACACCACCGCACACTGCTCACACTCCTCCACCTCACCCTCACCCTCTGCAACCTACACACACTCACCTACCTACTTTCTGCACATTAATTAGTCAGAATTAATTAACGTTATTTTACAAAATACTACTTCATATCTTTGTCTGAAAGCAATGCGAAATTACACAAACCGCAGGAACCTTAAACAGTACCGCTTAAACAAACGACTCTATTACCATTTTCCATTTGCAAGACAATTTCAAAAACCAAATAAAAAGAACCCGGACAAGCGATGTAACAAATTCCTTTCCAACTAAAATCAGAGACACAATAATTTGCACTAAAACAATTCTGCATGCCACACAGAACAACTTAGAAAAGGTTTAGAGATTTCAAAACCGGAGAAACATATGCACCATAATTCTTATTTCTTCTTATAGAAACTATAGAACCATTAGAACAAAAGAACCCGAGGATAAAGAGCAGTGATTTAGAGCAATTTAGCATGAACCCAAATTAGAAGATTTCCTCTGAATTAACAGAAATCAAATCCATTCAAATATTTGCTCCACAGACAACCATCCATGAATCACGATTACCAATGGGAAGCAAAATAAATCCACCACGAATTTAATTTAAATGCACTGAGGATAAGGCAGGGAGGAGAAAAGGAGGAAGGAGGGAGCTTACTGAGATCAAATTCTCAATTGAAATGCAGTTTTGAGCGTTTGCGCCAATTTTGGCTCCACCACTCTCCTCTCAGTGACCAGAAATCACTGATCCGGACGACCAGGTGTAGGAAGTCTTTGGTAGAACCAGCGTTAAGCGTGTCGTAGCTTAAAAGAAAATTTAAGAAAAAAAGGATAGAATATTGAATTAAGCAGTGAGTCGGAGTGCACGAGGAGTGTGCGGGTAGGAAGAAATAATAGAATACGGTAAGAGGGATACAAATTTACTACAAGCGTGAAAATCCTGCATTGTCATACCGCCCGAGGCCATCGTCGCAGAAGCTCGGCCAACTAACCTGGAGAGGCGCAAAACATAAAGCAGTGAGTGGGTCAAAAAGCAAGGTTGATAAAGCCAGATTTGTTTTCAAAGTTTAGTAACCCTTAGTTTGAAAACAAGTATAATTTAAATACGTGTTACATTAGGCATGGACCTCAAATATCCACGTGAAAACATGCGGGAATTACTCCCATTGTGTCTTGACATTTGCTCCCTTACATATGTAAACACACATGCCCAGGGGCTAAATCCCACAATGAACAAGCTAGGTATACGTGTCACGGCCCAGGTACTACAATGGCCGCGAGTCTAGCGTATTGCTTATTTGGTAGCTGAGAAATTAGTCACTGCGTCAGAGTTGCCCTGAGTGCAGCCTAAAACGAGGCTAGTACCTACAATGGATCCAAAGATGCGTATGATGCGATATTGACTTCTCCAAAGCGTCAAAGGCTAGTCCTAGCCACCAAAGGTAGGTACTAATACTGAGGTGTATACATCTGCTGATGAACGCGTTATAAAACATGTATGTGATGTGTCCCGAATATTTCTACACTCCGACATTAAGCGGCTGATATGCAACATAAAAACTAGAAGTTAAAGCGTTGAAAAACCATACGTATATATATACATTTATCAAACAAAAGACCCACTCACTCACCTTATGAGTAGCCAGGGTCGATGTACCACAAAAATCTTAGGTAGCCCACAGGTAATCCTCTGGATATATTTACCTATATTGGAAGATATCAGGTACAATGATTAAACTCATAAAGGTCACTAATTAGCAGAATTAATTACACCTATGTCATGATTTTGTAATTTGGAGGTCTAAAAACACTACAAAATTAACATGCACATACTACTGAGGTAGTACACGTAAATCACCAGTAGAAGCGTGAAGCAATTCAAAAAGGACTCAGCGCCTGTGGCCTTGTCATGAGTCGGGCCTATGGCTCACGCAGCGCGGCTCCACGCAGCTCACGCGGGCGGTCAGCTGGCCGGTAATTTGGTCAACTTCGGCTCGGCTCGAAAGCTTGGTCAACCATGACTCGCTCAAGCGTCAGCCAGCGGCTTTCGGCTCGGCGGTTAATTATCTTGTGTCGGCAAGTCCGGTCTGAACGATACTGTTGGCATCGACAATGATCGCCCGATCCGATGGCGTCGTGCCGTCATCCACTGCCCCGGGGATTAAATTACGTAGCCACTTCAGCGAAGCATGAGAGTCTGGAAAAATGGTTTAAGGATTTTCAAGCTTCATAACTTCTTCGTTTAGGTCAAATTGAATGATTCAAATACCAAAATGAAGCTAGAGATGAGAGAACAGATTGTACCATTTTGGGGACCAAAAGCTGGCAGTGGCTGAAAATGGGGAAGAAATTCCGGCCAAAAGCTGGTTTCTCCATTCACGGTGCCAACTCGACTTCAAGCCTTGGGTTGGGTTCAAGGCTTCGAGGAGATCATTTGGTGATGAGTTTGGGCTCCACTTGGGCTCCAAAAGCCGAGGAAAGAAAGAGGAAGGATGTCCGCGGGGGTGGCTTGAGGAATTTCACCCATTTACGGGTTCCTTTGGGTTTGTCTGAGGTTTTAAGACACCCACAGAAGTGCCCGGCTGATGATGCACAAAGGTTTGTGTTTGGTGGAGAATGGGGTTGTTAAAGTGGCGGGGATTGTACGGTTTGGCTTTGAAGTTTGCGAGCGAGAGGAAGAAAGAAAGGAGGAGGAGAGGCTCGCCTGAGGGCAAAGCGACCAGGACAAATCCGGAAATGCAGGATTGTACAGGAAACAACGCCAGAAATGGGCCCCATTTAGGCAGAAAACAAAAACGGGCCCAAATGAAATACGGGAGGCGTAGAAATCAGCGTAGTAAAATGCGTTAGTCAGAATGGCGTCCGCTCAGCGTGCGGCGTTCGTAGCGGCGAGCACGTCGAAAATACAAGTGAATCGTGCGTGCGAGTTATAGCGCCAAAAGTCAGCCGAAGAAGTCAACCAGGAACAAAAACGTCATTTCCCACTTCGGGAATAAAATAAAATAAGAAATTACAGACGGGATGTGCATGTAGTCTCACGGTCATTCACAACAAAAACAAATCAAAATAACGAAATCATGATCAAAGCAGATCGGTCAGTGGAAAATTAAACAAAAAAACAAGATTCAAATCCAACAAAAAAACCAGTTAAAATTGAGGAATGAGGGAGGAAGAAAGCACAAAGAAGGAAGAAAGATTCTTTGTTTTGCGTTGTTGAGTAGTTAAGAAATCTGGAAATTGCGGCTCGGGCTTCGGTGGACTCTCTCTTATCAGTGGCGTAGTCTTATTTGTGACACGATTTTGACCTCATTATAGAAGGCGGCAGTGAAAAATTTTGATGCCGCGGGAGTATCTGATCTGGCTTGAATTAGTCAGGAGCACCATACGACTTATGGGTTGGAAGTCTTATTGCTGTGATCCAGGTCGGTGAAGCGTACCAAACATGGCACATATAGTATTGAAGTTACACACCTAAAAAGTAAATTTCAAATTTTATTTTAACACCATGTACTTTGTTTTAGAAAGACTATTCATTTAGCTTTATCAATGATTTTATTCACGCCTTACATTTTTGTTCAAATTGCTTGATTTATTTTTAATTTTTGTTCGAGTTAAGAATGGGAGCACTGCAGCTACTATGATGTTCTATCTTATATTAATTCTTTTAAGCTAATTAAGTTTTTGGTTTGCAAAATTAAATGTACCAAGTTGAACTAATTAGATTAGCTTAAAATGGTTGTGCACCGTTTGATGTTGTTTATAAATGTTGAAACTTCATTTGCATTGTACGTATTTTTAATTATAATAGTATCATGTTATTGATTAACAAATTTGTATTATATTTGTATACATGTGATACATCAGACCTTCAATTAATGAGAGCAAATTTAGTATTAGGTAAACAACATTACCCATTGAGGTGGTGCCAAAAGAAGCATAGTATTGTATTCCAAGTGGAAATTGGGTGGCTCCTTTTTTTTTGGTCCAAAATGTTGGGTGGGTGGTGGCTCTTATTTTTATGAAAGTGGGCAATTATTATGTTGGGTTGGGACCAACCATGTTGGATGTATCAATGCAGTTCCTTTGGTCAAGAGATACAAAAAGTTGTTGACCGAAAATGGGTAGAGTTTTTATCAAGTTTGCTTTTTCGTCTTTAGTTTGAGACAAAGAAATTACTTAAAAAATACGAATAATTTTCTGGTTAAAAACGTTGAAAGGCTTTGTGTCATTTGATTGTGGGTAAGGTGAATGTCTTTAATTTTTCAGGCCTCGCAAAATTTGTCTTACTCTTGGTGCGGGATACCTCAGCTTAGACAAAATAAAAAAAAATTTAACCAGTTTGAGTTATACTTGACTTCAAATGCGGTAGTGCAAGTTATATCAACATTTGTGGAGATCGTTTTTAATCAAGTCAAATATGACAATGCATTTAGCTCCTTAGTAAAACTCAAAAAGAATCACTTGGATGTTCCCCTTTGAAGGTACATGGTTGTTTTATATGTGCCCTCCAAATACTTGATAAAATGCAGAAAGAGTTTGGTAGCGAGCGAGGGCTTAGCATACTTTAAGTGCGGCAAACGTCTAGCCCCCTTTTTTTGTTTTAAACAACCTCAGTCTAAGGCTCAATGAAATGCCGATTTGCATGTACTATTCGGATTCAAAAATTTTGTTGCCTGATGCTCGTGCCACTCTGACCCTTCAATAATATTTCGTGGATCCGCCAGGTATCCCTAATGCAATTTACCACTAGAGTTACTTTAAAAGCAAGGTAAGATCATGCTATATATCTGGACAGGTACTCTTATTCCTATATGTAACTCAAATACTCAAATTTGGATACTCATCCCCTCGTTTAGGGGTGGGCATAAAACCGTTCAATGATCCATTAATATGACAATTTGGTTTGGTTTTTCATTTAAAACTTGTTTGAGTATCTTTTTTGGATTCATTTTTTTGAATTGAACCTAACAATATTTAAATTTAAATCTATTTAATATTTCCTGATATTACCTGTTGCAGAATAACAAGAAAAAAATGTGATCAATTTAATGTTACCCTCAAGTTACGTAGCAACTTGGAAAAGAAGGGTTTAGGAAAATCATGTAAGAAATATAGTACATTACTAATTGTTCCCAATTAAAAATAAAAATCCTTGATAACAAAATGAAAAATGTTCTATCTCAATTAGCTTAATCTAGGATCCACCGGTAACACTACCATTAAAAATCTCCTATAGTATCACCCTGTAACCTGATGCCACCAAAAACGACCTGTCGTCCTCCATCACATTCTGCTTATAGATGAAAGAAATAGCTCTCTTGCGGCAAATAAAAGTTCATTTGCCTTTGGTATAACCTCTGCAGCTCCTTCCTCGCTCCCTACATTATCCAATGGGTTCACTTCACCGCAGCTTCTTCGTCCACGCTGTCCCAGCACCATAAGCTTCAAGCATTCCTCGACCCCATTTCCGCCTCCGCCCGCCAACTCCGGCCCCACCCATTGCCACGGGTGAGGCGCGTGGCTGTAGGGGCTGGTGACAGTCTCAAACTCACCTCGATCTCCGCATTGTCTGAGAAGCTCACATTCACGCAACGAGCGATGATCGTGCAACTCGTTTCCAACTGCATGAAGCACCAAACGATTAATCAGACGGACTGATCCATGGCTTGGATTTTCTCTTTTAAGCTTGGAGACGGTGTCGTGGCGTCCATTTCAATAGGGACATGCATTTTTGGACATTAAGGGTCTTCGTTGAGCAGGATTCTCTTAGGCTTGTCCTCCTGGCCCCGCTACACATTGTTATTACAATTACTATTGTTCGTCGGTTTATCGGATTCAGATGCGGCGAGAAGTTGGATGCGGGAATTATTTGTAGATGTCGCAGTATGCAACGTCGCGTTCGTCGTCGAGACTTAGCCGTGAAGACTAGGGTTTGATGGGAAATGGGAATGCCTTGGTATTTCTGAACCTTCTCTTTGATCTCGAGAACGGTGTCAGAAGTAACCAACTTCAATGGTGAAGGATCTTCCTCTGGAGCTCAAAGCCGCATCCATTACCGGGAATCAGATATCAGCTAGGGTTTTGGTAGGAAAGTTCTTTCTTTTATGTGTATATATATATATATATGTGTGTGTATATATATGTATGTAATTTGTGCATATAAAAGGCGACGATATAAATGTGTTAACGCTGCATCCGATTTGCATGTTGTGATTCTTTTAAGGGGTTCAGAATTTTGTGGATTAATGAGAAAGAATCAAAGGAGCAATTATCCATTAGTATGTGATCTTACGGATTTTCAGGTTTTAATGTTTCAATTTTCAAATGTTTGTGGTTATCTGCTACAGCCTTACAGGGACGGATTAGAATTGAATCCAAAAAATTAACCATTTTCGATTTAGTAATTATTTTAATTTTTAAAAAAATGAGAAGTGAAAACAAAAAAAGAAGTAATTTTATTTTTGAATAAATGTGTTTTACGAAAATTAATTAGGGACGCTTGATAAATGAATCAATTTTACAATCTCAATCTTTCTGCCGAAGATTACTGCTTGCGATTCCATGTTAAATTTGGTCAGCATTACGTTTTAAACTTTTTCAGTGCTCAATTATATTAGTTAAAAATGGGTTTAAAAATCTCTCCTTCCATCAATGCACAATCTCATGTGACATCCATGGGTTTAAGAATAAATTCCTCCATAAATTGGGAAAAATCTTGAGTGGTACTATTGAATGGTTCAGATTAATTTGCGGTGGGAATGAATCTTGGCGAATTTAGCGATGCGTGCCATTCAATGGTACGTCTTGGCTACGAAGTTGAATTTTACATAAAAATTGAGTGTAAATTTGGTGACCAATAGGACCCTATATCCCTTACCCAATGACAGACCAATAACAATTCAACACATGACTCCCTTGTTTTCGAAAAAGAGGGAATTGCATCTATGTCCCATTTGGTTGGATCAGAATATAGAGTGCTAAAATTAAGAACGTGAGAAAAAAATCAAATGAACACAAGATTTCCAGCAGTCTTTTACCAAGCTTTTTTTTTCTTGCGAGAATGAGGAGCAAAGTAAACACTACCCTACAACTGGTCGGGCGGTGAGATTTAATTGTGGCCAGTGTAATGATCGCACTAAAAAATATCTAGGAGCCTCGAAAAAGAAGAGGGGAAAAAAATGCTCAGTAATGGCAGATTTAAAGAAAGTGGACTAAGAACATGGTAGTCAAGCCATACACAAGATTTTGGGAGCCCCTTGAACAGCATACATTTGAACATTTCGCGGCCAAACTTGACCGTAAACATCCTTCTTATTATACCGCCGGTGCAGACCAAGGCACATCTGCCGCAGACATAAAGAAATAAGCCGAATGAAAGATGGGAATGGACAAAGAAGAAATGTAGAACAGGGCTACCTTCGGCGGTGTATGGATGAGGAGGAGTTCATAAGGCACAGAGCAATTTAGTTACTTCCAGATGATGAATCTGTATTCCTGTTTCCTTGCAGTTCAAGTCGTGAGTGTTGTTCTCGATGCTTCTGAGATTTCTGACCGCCCGCATTTTATCCTGAAACTCATTTGAATTAATATCTTTATACTCCATTTATATGTCCACCCCTTCCTTTCTTTTAACATCTCCAAGTGTGATACTAATCAAGTATTGTATACGTGTGTAAAACGGCCAGGATGTAGCCTATTACCTTCGATGGAGCCATTACCAGCTGAAAAACCCAAACTGCATGTTGACGTGGTAAGAAACAGCACTCCCAGCTGTAATGAGCCACACAAATAAATAAACATACATCAGAAAAGCTTTGGCAGGAGCAGATGATGAAGCAAACTATATACAGAAATATATAACGACACATATCCTTCAACATATTGACACCATTAGGTCTCGTATGATTAGGCAGGCTGTAACTTGTATTTGAAAAGTTGACAAATTTCTTGTTGGATGTACATCTCAAAAGTAAACTTCAGAATAATGTATTAACTGAGCAAATAAGAAAGGGAATCGATTTAAAAGCATTACTGATATCAAGTCTGTCTTCTAGACAGAAAATTCTGACAAACCTGCCTCATAGAGCGGATCATCAACTGCAGGTTGTTCTTCTGGAGAAGCTCACAGGCAGCCTTGCTAAGATTTGCCTTTAAGTCGTAAAAAGAAACCAGCTGTTGGGAAAATGTTGAAATTCACAGTTAGTGCTCAAATCTAGTATGACTGTGTGGGTATGCTACTGAAATATTTTTAAACATAAAACCCAAAAAAACACAATCAATAGGGTCCAAAATCTTACGCAAGTTTCTGACCATTATAACGGAGAATGTTTTTATATATGTGGCATTGCCACGACTGAAATGAAAAGGCATAACTGTAAAATCAATTTATAGGTTAATGGTAAATTGAAAAATAAAGAATATAATCAGTTAGAAAATTAAAGATTACAAGTAATACGTTTTTTTCCAACTAAACATTTCAAGTCAAGAATTCAATGGAAAGGTGAGAAAGAGACCCTTCGGCCAGTATGGCTTGCCTCCATTTTGCCCAGTACTTTTCAAGAACTCTTTCTCCACATTCTTTAGTGGACTGAACAGCATTTCAGCTGCATAACCCTGGAAAAACCAATAAAGAAAAGCAAATGAGAGAAACCAGGGCCTTAAGAATCACAATGTACACCCAAAGACCACGGGATAGACGAATTGTCTCTGTGCATATGCTAACGCTCATTTACGACTTTAAGGAATTAAATCCAAGTATATCCAATATTTCAACTGTTTTAAGTAATTTGCATGACATAACCTTGGCCATACTACATTAGATCTATCAAGGTTTATCCATGTAAGGTCTTTCGACTTTAATAGTACAACAAGGTCTACAGGAAAAGGTTCACAAGAATGACCTACTTGATAGTACCTCTAAAGAGCATCTGACATCTTCTACTGTAGGCCATATTATGAGTGGCTCCCCAAGACCAAGAGGAGTTCTATCATCCGATAAGCCTGATGACATTGAAGACGCAAGCTCAGCCATCCACTTCTCATCCAAAGAACCTAGGGAGGAGAACTGCAAAGGCAAGGATACATAAAGAGAATTTCTTTGAAACTATCACTTTTTCTAATAATTACATTCCACATAGCGAAGCATTCATTAGCATAAACTTTACCCCTTCAATCACTATTCCGTTCTATATATCTTGTGCAAGTAAAGTGACCAGTATATAAAAACCAAACAAAATTGCTATGCCCAGAATCCCCAAGACGGAGAAATCAAATGTAATAAATATGCACCCACTAGGTCCAGAATCTTGTAAATTTGCAATAAACATATTGCTCAATTACTGCAACTAATCAAAGAAAAACATTCAGCATTGACATCCATCATCATTACTGCAGGTAAATGAGTCAAGTAGTTGTGTCACTGTACCTGATAAGCAAGAGGAGATTTCTGAAACTCTTTATCAAAAGTACACTCCTGAAGAACAGTGCGAAGCTTCATATGCCCCCACTTTTTCATGTTGTTACCCGTATGATATCCAGGGACAGATGCAATTAGCCTCACCTGAAAATTACACACAGCTGGAGATACTAACTTTGACATTATACTATCCCAGACAAAACAAAAATCTAAATATTTCAAGGAATAGAAAGCATACTGCTGCATTGCTGTAATCAAACTTCTTGAAAAATGACGGATTGATCTTGAAGCTACCCAGGTTAGGCAAATTAACTGAAAACTCAGGCCACTATAGACCAGACATTCAACCAATAACATCAATTTCATACTCTCATTGACACTATAGACCAGACATCTTGAAACTACAGATACAAGATAATGAAAGGGCAAGCAACAAAAACGATAAATGAATACATAAAACCAACCAAATCATCCACAAGGATTGTTGTTTTAATACCTTAAGTGCACTGAGATAATCAATTAAGTCATTTTCGAATCCACATCCTTTGCTTGGATTATTTTGATCTTTCCAGGGAAAGTCTTGCATCCACAAACCTTGGCTTTTGTTGTTCCAGTCAACATATATATAGTTTGCTGTATGTACGATGATCCTCACTCCTCGAGGATAAACAAGAATCATGGCCTTTGAATGGTGTGTACCAAATGAAATGGGCAATGGTGGTTTGTGTAGAATCCAGTTCGCAGGCTTCTTTCTCTGAAAATTTCAGATAATAACTTAAGGTCCATGTGCTGAGAAAAGGTCAAAAAGCATTACATGGACAGAGATTAAGCATAAATAGAGCCAAAGCAAACCTTCATGTTATCCAGTGTACTATCACCCTCTCCATGAATAACCAACACATGCGGGACTTTTGCAATTGCTGGGCATGCTAAAGTGAGGAGAGAGAAAAACACAATCAGAAGCAATTAGGGAAGAATGGAAAGGATGCAATCGTGAAATAGATTATGCATGATACAAAGATTATATACCATCCACCAGAGATACACATAACAACCACAAAAACTGTCACAAAAGAGCATTGGGGTAAGAAACACCTTTCAAACATGAAGGGCATGTCCAACTGTAGATAGATTGAGACATTCTCACACATATACATATTGTAAAGTATTAAGTAACATACATGTTTGGTATATATAAGGAAAAGGACCAATATTTTAACAGGAAACACGATCAAAGTGAAATGAACAACTTACCAGGGATCAACCAATCGATGTCTACCATGTAATTAGAAAGGATGGCAACAAGAATGTCCCCCTACAAAAAAAAGAAGGCAGTAATTAAACTCCCATCCAAAATCAAATATTCATAAAGACAGTCAATCTCTTCCAGAAGTTTGCATGCTGAATATGAACTTCCGCTGCGAATACCTTATAATGTATTACGCAGCCTTGCAACATGATTCATGTATGCAATATGAAACATGAACAAGATGAACTTTACAACAGGGTACAATGGTTACCTGAATCAAATCCCCTATAGAAACACAAGAGGTATTTGCCCACGGGGGCAGTCCTTGCACATTCAAAAGCCGAAAGGTCTGTGGTAGCTTATCATTAGGAACATGAAAATGCCGTATGGCCTCCACATTACCACCGTCTCTCCCAACCCCCGAGCTGCTTCCTTCTACCTCAGCCTTCAAAATTCAAGAAAGACGGACATTTTATTCACCTCTTAAAATCACATTTCGACTATCATCAACAGTAACTTACTTCAAAAGATTTAAATTCAAAGGAGTGGCACCTTAGAACTCCTCTCGAAACCTTTATCTTCTGACACTAGTTGACGCGAACGCTTTCGACTCAATTCCTCAACTTCACCAGCCTTTCCACCATCGTTTGATCCCCTCTTATGGTCACGGACAACATGCGCATTATTTCCATTTTCGTTATCAGACAATGTCTTATACTCGAAAATATAATGCCCCGGAATCAGCTCTATAACATCACCAACGCGTATCGTTATATTTTCTTTCGAAAACAATTTCTTCCTATTATTCCCGGATTTCACAACAATGGGATTTGTTCCTTCCTACAATTTACATTCATTCAATTCAAAGTTCATAACTTTACATTTCAATATTTATAAACCAGTAAGCTGATCAAAGTTCAAACAGTAATGGACTGTTTAAATTACGAAATTACCACGACCAAAACGGCGGAAGAATCAACATCAGCAGTGAGAGTAAGGTGTTTCCGGCTGAGCCTTTTGTCGGAGAGGGAAGCGCAGGTGTTGCGGCCGATGTAATTTGGGCCTTGCGAGAGGGGTATTTTGGGAAGTGAAGCGTCTTCTTCTAGCTTGGCATTGAGAGGAACCAAATATCCCATCTGCAGGGAACAAACATAAACATATAAAAATCAGTAACAAAAAAAAAAGATTGGAAATTGAGAAGTGGGAATTGGAGAGGGCAAAAGGGGAATGAAGGTACCAGAAGGTTAGCCATTGGAGAATGCTTGGGTGCATGAGAAGTCGGAAAGTTTCAAGCCTTTGAGGGGAAGAGTTTTTGACTCGGTGGGGAAGGAAGAAGAAGGACTCTGAGAAGCAGGAGTGTTGGCAAATTTGGAGGCAGCTTATGGCAGTTTTCTGTTGAGAAGTTTCATCACATGACTGATGAGTGATGACTTCTATTTGGGCTCTTTGTTTAACGTTTAACAAGCCCATTTTCTTTTCTGGCTTCTTTGTGGAGAAATTCTTGTGTACGAAACCGGAGGTGGTGGGCCATGGGATAGTGTGAGAAGGGGGTGAAGTCATTATATGGGATAGTAGTAGCTCTCAAAATAGAAGGTGGTGTTTGAGTTTATTTATTTGTCAACCTACTGGTTAATCAACATGTAAAATAACTTTAGTTGGTCCCTGGGCTAATTGAACAGGACTAATCTTTAGCCCATCAAATAGTAATTTTTAATTGATTGGCCCAGGGCTAGTGAACCGTCTCCAGCAGTCGACGGCTAATATTATTATTTTTTATTACTTTACTCTAATGGGTAAATATATAGTACAATACTCACACTCAGCTTCTTATAAGTGATAAACTATAGTTAACCTACTATTTTTATTCTCTACAATATAAAATGCAATATATTTTTTTTAATTCCAACCACATATATCACATCACCGTACTTAGATATGATAATTCAAATATGACAAGTGTATGATGGTAAACATTTATGAGATTAGTGTTGTGCATATAATATTTTTTTTAAAGGAACCAACGGCTAGCTAACGTCAGCTACTGCTGTTTGATTGGTGCAAGAGCGCGAGAGTAGCAAATCTCCATGCTCTGCAACGCATGAAATCAGCTCGCCCCCTTCTACAGCTGATCCAACATGTGGGTTAGCATACTTTTTCCATTTAGCCCATCAGTCGTTCCAAGGGCTAATTTGGAGACAGCCCAGGGCTAATCTCCTCCAATTAGCCCACCCTTAAGTGCTCGAAATGGTTTAGCCAACCCCACTAGAGACGGTAAACGCCAAATTTTCCTGAAAATGCATTTGCCCGGGACCAACTGGAGTTTCCCGAAAATTTTGATACAGCTTTTTATAGTTTTTTTTTCACAGCCAATTAGAAAAAAGCTTGTGCACATGTGTCAAACTATAATTTGCACAAGCGCAAATTGACGAACAGAGTGCGCTTTGGAAGATGCTATTTGTTACCCTTCCTTAAACTTCTGAAATTTGTTTCTCTTCCCTATATTTCATTGTCAATTTGAATATCCATGAAGAAAGGGTATTACAGAATTTCAATCTAGTAACCCTTACAATGTGCATCAAATGGAATTTAGAAGGTAATGAAATTAAAAGTGATTTTACCTCAAAGTCTCGGAGTAGGCTACAGTGCTCGCAAACATTGAATGCTCACACCGATTTCACCATTAATAGGAGGGAGGAGGGAGGAGGGAGGAGAGATGGGGTGGGGGGGGAAGAGGGTGAGATCAGTGTGAGCATTCAATGCTTGCAAGCACTATAGCCAGTCCCCAAAGTCTCATATACTTAAATGAATCCATATAAACCTGGCCTTTATAAGTTATAACTTCCTGTATTAAAGGTTACAAAATACAATTTGCTAATGTAGCGATTTGCAAGTAACAATCTTAATATTCCGCCTTCCTCCACCACTCAGCTATTACAACAAAAATATAGGTCAACTCTTTCGTGTCTTGGTCTAATTATCTTGTCAGTATTTCAGGAACATAAGGTAGCATTGGCGACAAAATTTGCTATCTTCTCCGCTTGGATTCTTTGCGCATATCCGCAAGGTAGCTCTCCAAGTTTGCTTTTTCCCATAAACGTTTGTGAATAAGATCTTCCTTTCTTGATTCATCTGACAAAACAAACCAATGAGTAATAAGTTATGAAGAACCTCTGGCTGGGATGTAAGGGTGTAAGGAGTTGGAGCATGTAGACTCTCGAACTCACAACTCAAAAAGGTAATTAATTTAATAATTTTCCATTAAGGGACTTCATTATCCCCTTGACCTTGGGCATCGTAAACAGTTTTTCTAAGGTTGTCGCCTCTTGAATGGAAGATTTTGTGTAGCCAAAAGTTCATGGTGAATGGCTGAAGCAAAACAAGGTTGGTTCTCATACAAATGGGTGGTCATCTAATGTATCTAAAGTTGGTAACCCGAACCAAATTCATAATGCCATTAGACGAAAGAAAAAAATTCATTAAAATTTAAAGTTTATTTACCTAGATTTCTCCATCCATCAATAGGTGCACCAAGCGATCTCCGCGTCAGGTAGGAGGCATCATCCCATGTATATGGTGCTTTTTTCACCTTGTATCTCCAGAACCAACAGCCACACCATAATAATAGCTGAATCAACAAAGACTAATTGGTAATCCATGTAATAATTAATGTAAAATCACCGATTCCAACCTAAAATCTCAGCATTTCTAGAATGGCATGAAGGGAACTCTAACCTTTCCAATAGTATAGGGCAGAAGTATGAAACGGACACCAAGAAGATCCCACATGGAGGGTTGTTCCGCACCGTTAATCTGCAGCTCCAGTTCGCTGCCGAGATCTTCTTCCACTTTCCTACAAAAAAAATAAAACAACATGTACCATTTTTAAAGACAATTTCCCAATCATAAAATGCAGTTCTATATACAATCGATTAATCCTAATGGACAAATTTCCAACTTTTCACAACGCATTTCGTTATTTCTCTTTGAAAATGACTAGAAGTTCATACTTGTTCATCTGCCTGTTGCTCTTCTTCTTATTTGTAGTCCCTCCACTACGCTCAAGTTCCAAAGCCCGTAGTCTATTTTTGTAAGCAGGTGTCTTCTTGACCATGTCT
The DNA here is from genome assembly GCA_018257905.1 of Gillenia trifoliata. Taxonomy (NCBI): domain Eukaryota; kingdom Viridiplantae; phylum Streptophyta; class Magnoliopsida; order Rosales; family Rosaceae; genus Gillenia; species Gillenia trifoliata. The sequence goes on along the minus strand of CM031080.1, from coordinate 44,723,484 downwards.
ACAGCCTACAAAGGCATGAAACATAGACAATGTCACGGAAAAGAACCTTTTCCAGGCTTTTGAGTCATAAAATACATGATGTGTATGGCTAAGTCCTGTATGAATCCACCAGAGTACGCACGTAACCTTATCATAGTACAAACCTTTAGCATTGCACTTTCTATAGTATATTCTCAAAGTGTAAGAACAAAAGACTAGTAAAATCTATATTTGGGAGTGAAATTAACTGTCAGCACACGAGTAACAAAGGCATGTTGCGCAAGTTTTTTAAAAAAATACACTGATATCCACAAATCAAACATTAATGCATTGAGACACATATAATGTAGGAATTATATTGATTTGCGACGGTACCTGATTATACCTTGTCCACTGATTTAGATACTGAAATGCGGAAAGAATCAAAAGAAGGCCAACCAGGACAGCGCGAGGATCCTAGAAGATGAACAAAATAACAGCTTTAGAAATAAGTGCATGGAATTGGAGCTGCACCTAGCAACTACAAAGTTGCTTCTGAGCAGGCAGAATATGAAGTTATAATCTAAAAAAAGAAAAGTCTCTCACCGTTTTGTGACCGTAATATGCTTGATAGTAGCGAGCCGTATTGTAAAATACCTAACAAGTATAAAAACACAATAAATTTATGATCTTTCACAAAAATCTAATTTCAAAGAATATGGCAACTCAAATTACCAATCTAAATTTAACTATACAGCATAATATTAACAACAAGAATGTTCTTGTGTCGTGCAGTCTCGATTCTTAAGTTTAAGAAAATCAACTTTTCAGACTAAGTAGTTTATTTGTTTTACCTCCTCTGGGTGTGCAATGGCATAATCATACTGCTCTCGCGACGCCTCGTCTTTCAGAATCTGCAATGTAGCAATTAAACTCCATTATCAATAGCACCAGAAAGCAAACCAAACTTTCAAAATTTTCCATCTTTTTCCACAAAATTACATGATCCCCAAGTACCTCATAAGCATTAGCAATTTTCACAAACAGCTTTTTCGATTCCGGATCCGGGTTTTTATCCGGGTGACTGAGAATTCAACGGAAAAATGTGAATAAATGTGATCAAAATATTGAATTTTATATAAAATTTGAGAGCAATTTACAGAGAAAAAAGAGCACAGACTCACTGTTTCAATGAGAGCTTGTAGTAAGCTTTCTTGATTTCCGACGAATTGGCGCTCTGTGTAACCCTAGACAAGGAGGTGAAACTTTAGGTAAATATGCAATCAATAGAGGGGTAATTCGGGAATCAAAGGGAAAAATTATGAGGGAGCTGGGATGACCCGAGGAGATCGTAGCAGTCGTCCTCATCGCAGTAGATGGCCGTCGACGGAGTGATGAGATGGAACAGCAGTAGAGCTGAAACGACCGCGAACCACCGAATCGCTGCCGGTGGCGCCATGGTTCCGACGGAACTCTGGATTTCTCTGTAAATGGATTCCCGAGGGTTGGAGAGCTTGATGACAACCAAAATATAAAAAATAAAATAAGTCAACAGATCTGGATTTCCAAAAATCTTAGCCGTCGGATTTGCATAACACTGTGATTAAACGACATGTCGCTGTGTAAGAGTTGGCTTGGTTTGACCACGACTTCGTTATTTAATTTTTTTTTGTTGGGTATTTTAGGCGATTCTATTTTTACTTTTTTGGGCATACATTGAAGAGAGTATTTTGGTCCTAAAAGAATTACAAGGTATGAGCAACATAATAACGGAATTTTATATAGTACTTACATATATTTAATATAGAAATATACAGTATTTATTTAGATTGCAGAAAACTTTGATATAGAGAACAAACATCATAAAATAAGTATAAAATTTTCGCTAATAATCAATCTCAAAATTACATTTGTACGAATAATAACGCGAAATTATAAAAATAATTATGAACAAAGCGATGCATAAAAAGTCCGCCACCAAATTATAGATTGATCACCCAACGTTATAGTGCCACGTATATCTATACTACAAGCAAACAAAAAACTCTCACAACTAGAGACACTACAAAATATACAACAAATTCAAACTGAGGTTTTGCAAACTAAAGCTCACAAGTTGCAGCGCTCATGATTCTCATAGATGTGCAAAACTCATCCTATGGCGTCCCTGGTGCCATATCGATCCCAACCAACCACTATCTTACCCAAAAAGTTAGATTTAGGCATCAGTCCAAAGTTGGGAGAAACGTTGGTGTAACAAGATAGTAGGGTATAACAGAGGTCGGACCGGAATCACCTGCTATGCGGCAAAGATCCGGCCGAAACACCCCCCTCCAACCTACCTGCCTAAATATGAAAAGTGAGTTTTTGGGATAGTTAGGGTTTTTTAAATAGAATCCAGTTTCAAAGTATAGTTTGCAGTAATAACATTCAAACGGTTTAATTGCAGCAAACTAAACTCTTTTGCAATAATTTATTCTAACGTATATGTTTTTTTTTTTGCCAGAATATATTCTAAGATATTTTTGAAGTATAATAAAGTTTTAGCAGTTTTGAAAAGTGCACTTGGAGTTTGAGTGAACTTTTTTACTTCAGAAGATTTTGTTGCTAAACCAAATAAAACAGAATAAAGAAGTAAAAACACAATCAACATTGATCGATCCTTAATTACATTCTCATTATAACAACTTACAACGATCGATCCAAACAAATCCTCTAATAACTTTGGCTAACATAAACCCTTAATTATTTGCAGAAAAGAAAAGTAAAACCTTAACTATACTGAACTGCTATACCACCTTAATTTCCATTTTTAATATAAAACTAAGCTTAAAAAAACAAAAAAGCAAAAACATAAAGCTAAGTTTAATTATGCATAACATTTTTAATTATATCAATTCTCCCCCACATATATATCTAGATATAGCCTAACAATTTACTAGCAAAATTCTTCTGTAGTGGTTTAATTAATTACTAATTATACGACAAATCTAGGAAGACCTATTTTTGAACCCAATTTTTTAACATCCTCTTGGACTTGCCGCCGATACTCCCCAAAGCTGAATTTTCTATAGACAGAAGGCTCCCTGCAACTCTGTATCACGGTGTCATATGAAGGACATAAGAAATATGCAGTTGAGAATCGTTCCACTCGCAAATTCGTGACAACTCGATGTTGAACACTCTTGTACACATTGTTGCTCCATGCCTAGACAAAGAAGAAAATAATAAAACTAATGAGATAATGAAGTAACTTCTATTATATACATAAGAAAAAGGATCTTGTATTGTCATCTAAACTTCGTTTTCAGACAAGTAAAAGTATTTGTGCTCATAGTCACTTCCAGTGAAAGCGTTTATATAAGAAGTATATTGAATTTTTTAATAAAAATACAAGTGACATTTGAAAAAGTATTTAAACAGTTTTTTGAAAAAAGCACATATTAGTTGCTTCTTTAAAAAAAAAAAAAACAATTACGTGCTATTTTTAAACCCAAAAGCACAAACATTGTTAGAAACACTTTTGGCGATGTGGAAGCACTTTTAGTTATTTTAAAAACACTTTCAAATAAGTCATAAAGCACTTATGGATTATAAAAGGACTTTTTACAAAATTGCTTTTAGCAAAAGCACTTATGAACAAAAAGTACTTCCTACAAAAGTATTCCTAATTAACGTGCCCTATTTAATTATGTAAGCAAATATGTTCTAGTATACATGTTTGAGATAACTTAATGATGTGAATCAAAAATTGAAAACTGACCTGAAATAGATCTCCAATGTTGATGATTAGAGCCTCTGGATTAGGCTTAACTGCGATCCATCTATCGTCTTTGATCAACTGCAATCCTCCAACCTGGTCTTGGTGCAATATTGTAAGGAAATCACTATCAGTGTGTGGCATCAATCCAAACACCTCAGAAGGGATGGAGCACGGCGGATATCGGTTCATTCGAAGATAGCAAGTGCTGGGCAAACAATTTTCTTGGAAAAATGTTGACTTGTGACCTAATTTTTCGGCCAAAATTTCAGCCAATTTCAGTGCCAAACTTGAAACTGTTGTAGCAAATTGTTCCATTGTTGAGCTGGATACATACAAATATAGTTGGAGAAATTGTCTTAGAACCCAAATCATTAGTGCCATGTTGCATATATACTTTATTATGATAAATAATGGGGAATTTATAAATATCACATAAAGTGAAGAAAAAAAAACCAACATCTTGCACAAATGGGAGTCTTTCTTGCATACCCCGGACCTGGAGTACGGGGTACTCCTCGGAGTACTCTGGAGCACTCAAGAATTTTTGGCACAAATGGTACTGAAAATTATTAATGATCTCTTCTAAAGATGAACTATTATTTACTATTCTGGAGCACCCAAGAAATTTTTTTTTTTTAAGTAGCAAGAACTGATAAGGTATTATACGAGAGAGGGGCCATGCATGCACTACGTACAGGGGTTCACTTCTGAGGTTAATTTGAGAGAAAAAAAAAACTGTAGGAGTAAATAATTATAGTTAGTTTAATTTGTATTAATAATTAATTCTACAACAACAAGAAGTAAAGGTAAGGTAGATAACTACGACAGCAAAGCTATATATATCTGTAATTTGTCCATGACAGGGAAGCAATTCTGGCAGTCTCTGATGAAGATAAGTCTACGTACAGTGCATGTTCTGGGTAGAATTGATAGATCGATCTAGAACTAAAAAGATACATTGCACACTGTATATATATATATATGACGTTGCTGGAAATTTGGAAGAAGTACTGAATCACAAGATCTCTGAAACTGAGTTTGTGGTTCCTAAACGACTGCATGTGATGCAGAAGCTGACTCATAGCTACTGAGCAGTCGGTTTCATCAACTTTTCCAATTTCCATGGGATTCATGAGTATGCAAAAATCAAACTCAAGAAAACTAGAAGACCATATATATGTGAGGTGAGGAAGTGAAGAATATATATTGTACATCAGAAAGTGTCTTTTGGTCAATGTAATAAAGAAAATAAGTTAAACTTGCAAACCAATGGGCCACTTTTTTCTTTGCCAATTACTTTTGTGATTGGAAATTCAACTTCCTTCAATTTATAAATTTTTTTGTGCAAAAAATTTTCAAAATATTGTATGCATTGGCTAGGTTTAGTATGAGAGACCTCTAAACCAGTATGTGACACTACTATTATATAACTTAACAAGTAGTGATAACACACAAAAAATTCATAGAAATGCAAGAGTAAGATGGAGATCGATCATGTTGTATACAGAAATGAAATTCAACGAATCGGTTAGAGTGAAATTACTAATTAACTATTGGTCCAGTGATACTTCTCTTCTTTATATTAGAAAATGTCATATGTTCAATGATTTTATCAGTTAATTCTCCACCTCGGTTGATAAAAAAATTAATCAGTGATTCTAATAGGGTATAGTACATAATTTATTAACTATAAGAATATCACTTGTTTATTTGGTCGATGTTTCCTATGGTTTTAGTGGATTAGTACGGTACTATTGAGGCTCCAAAGATGTACAATTCATGAACTTCAAAGTTTGTAAATTTTTACCTGAGTGTATAATTGAGACCAGAAGATGATGTAGCAGAAATATCGTTGAGTGGAATGTGAAAAGCTTCAGACCATGCTAACTGCCGTAGGCATGTGGCAGAAGGAGTTCCCCAACGGTAAGTTCCCGGTGAAAAGTTCAAGTACTTGTCCTCTTGCCTCTTCTTATCAAAAGATTGCTTGAACACCTTCTCTTGCTCACTCTTCATCTTCTGAAGAAGCCCTCCTGAAATCCCATGATTCACTACCTGAAAGAAACCCCACTCTTGCGATGCCCTAGCCATCTCCGTCATGCACTCCTCCCTCTCTTTTTCTCCGAGCTCCAGCCGCCTAAGATCGATCAGCGGCAGCTCACATTCCTCCACCATAGCAAGCTGTTGTAACACCTCCTCCTTGTTGTTGTCGAAAAGGGTCTTGTAGGCCTTGTGAAATGGTGGGTCCGAATCCATGCTTAGAAATTCAAAGACATATAGAGTGAGAGAGAGAGGGAGAAAGAGGAAAGGAAATGTTATGAGAGAAGGGAGAAGAGATTAAAAAGAGCTTGATCGACTTGATAACAAATAATTACAAGTGGGTTTTGGAGACAATGAGAAAAGAGAGAGACAACACCGCGTTGCTATTGTTTCTTATGGTTCCCTTCGTCGTCGATGAAAACGTTATGCGGTATTCTTTTCCAAGTTTTGGAGTCTACACTAGTAGTTGTGTCCATGTCCTTTTGCCACGCACTAGACATGGAAGTTATCTATTTTTTCTTTATACTTTACCCTAGTTTAAATGAATAAAGTTTTTCCTTTCCAAGTTTTTCTTTGATCCCTTTTGGATTACTCTCAATGCTTGTCTTACAGCACACTGAAATCTTGCCAAGTTTTAATTTTTTTATTAATGAAAGTGTGACGACCAATAAGTACTGTAATTTTTTGTTAAACATCAGTTACATTTAAACATGGTTATTATCTTTATAAAACAATAATGCGAGGCAAGCACTAATTTTTTATGGTGTTGAATTTCTTATATATTGTGAATAAATTGTTGGAAGTTAAAACCTAATCCAACTCCTAATAGGTCTTCACGGTTAATTTAAGAATTGCTTGGAGTGTAAGTAAGGTTAGAGTTTAGTTAAGTGCTATTGCTTGGACCCTAAGTAAAGCTAAATATTTAAAGTATAAGAGCTCCTAATACTTCCCTTCTAGGTATGAGATTTGGTGTATCAATATTAATGGCTGACAGAAACCCTAATAACGTCATGATGGGAAGATTCACTAGGGTTAAACCTATATAAATACAAGGCTATAAGGTCTCTGCTCACACCATGCAAAAACTCATATGAACGTCCTATTAGTTCGAGGTGAGCGGGCAGAAGACTTTCGCTAACTAACATGTCGATTTTCAAGACAGCACTCCGTTTTCTATCCTAAGAAAAGTCTGCACAAGTTTGAGTCTATTATGCACGGTTCTGTCAAGTTGATTCATCTTTAATTACCGCATGCCATGCCAACGTCAAGAACACTATCAATCAAGTATCATCTATGGGTTCTTCCAAGTTAGTGTTTTTAATTGTTTATCAGATCTATAAGTCTAACATAAATAAGTTTCAAAATAGGTCCGAACAGAAAACAAATGAAATACTAACTAAAACAGTAGGCATCTTAGAAAATTGGTGTCACTAACACTATTAAAAATTGAACATGTTTTCTCTAAAGAAGAAGAACATGCTGTGCATGATGATCTAATAAATTGATTTGAGGTTGCAACTTACCTAAATAAAGAGTGGCCACACTTGGAGCTGTCGAGTGGATTTTCCTCTGACCTAGGATTTTCAACCTTTTCAAATTATTTCCCAAACAAAGAAAGAGAATAATTCCTTCAGATTATATGAGCATTATAAATAAACAAATAAATTTGATCAAAAACCAAATAAATAAACTTTTGCAACTCAAGGGAAAAAAAGAACCAAAAAATTAATAATGCCTATTAAAAAAAGAACCAAAAAAGAATAAGCAAATAGGCTGCTCCCTAACAGAAGAAAACAAGACTCTGGTCTCGTATTAATCTGGTGACCACCGACTGTCCAAGCATCCATTATTTTGCAATTAAAAATATTTAACACAAATGAAACATATCACGAACTAACGACGACTTCCTGTTGGTTTCAGGTTTTCCCTTCAACTGCAACTTGATAGCATAATAGCATTTATCATTTAATATTGTATCTCATGTTTAGTAATATTTCATACGAAATGGGGAATATTTATGTTGATCCTTACTAAATGGGGAATATTTCATGAGACCAACATATGTATACTATTATGAGATTCATGTATAATACAGATAGGACCCATAATATGCAAGTTAAGAATTGTAGAACTCTTTTAAAAGAGTTGTCAGGTAATTATTGGATTCTTTATACACCTGTATAAACTTCTGATAAGTACTTTTTGAAAACATATTGCAACAAAGCATTAACCTTATAAATTGTGGCCTCGTTTTGGAAGTTTTGAATTAGATATATAACCCTGTAAATCAAGGTATATTGAAGGCATATATATAGTGGAATAATCTTTCATTTTGAGGAGGGCATGAAGAAAACTTCTTGCTTTCTAATCCTATCATTTTTTAGGAAATTGGAATGACTACGTTTTCTTAATGAGCAATTCATCTTCTAAATTAAAAATACTAGTTTATTCAATCAAATCCAATGTTTGCAAGTAAATTAAGTTTTACACTTTGGCATAAAATTGTTAAATATTTTAAAATTCAGTATACCTAGCTACCACATTCCTTGGGCCCTACTAAGAGTATGTATTCAAGCTATTTAGTGAGACACATGTGATCTGCACAAAATATACTCTGTATCTCCAACAGAGAGGCCATGGTATGTAAAGCAGTACATACAATAATACAAGGTGAAAGAAACCTTGATAAAAACACTTGGTATATATGAAAAATGTTAGCAATTAGTTAAGAATATAAAAAAAATGTTGATGAGGAGAAATATAGGATAGGAATTGGAAACCAGATCTACTATTTCAAGAGAGTAAGAATTGGAAACCAGATCTACTATTTCAAGACTATATATCATCAAGATTATCATCCTCAATAAGGATGGGAGTAATTAGATATAACCTTTGATGTATCTTACCTGTTCTAGAATCTTCATTAACATATGAGACCAACCTGTATGTGCTGCCCGCAGAAAAATAATAAATAAAAATCAAATTATGAAACCACATATATAGTACTAAATAAAAAAACTTCCCATAAAACTTAGGGAGTTTGACACATGTAGGCTTCTAACAAAATTTTAAATTCTCTCAAAACTTGCATTTAAAAAAAATAGAAGATCTAATATAGTTATAGAAATCAAATATAACTTCTAAAACACTCGCAGCACTAAATACTATGTAGCAGCGAAGCTGAACCTCAAAACTTTTAGCAAACTTATGTCTTACAACCAATGACAAAACCAATTAAAAAAACTCAACTGTTTGGTACATAATACGCAAACTTATTTACATAGACAAATGTCCTTAAGTATTAGAAAAAGTTTAGATTGTGTCCTTACTTGCGAGTACTGTAGCTAGTCCCCCTTACTTGTTGAAGAAAGTTAACAAATTGTTATAGGTAATCTAAATTTTTTTAAGCCTTATTAATAAATATTGTATAAAACAAATATTTGTAGTTGATAGGCTCAACAGTCAATATTACCACTTCCCGATATGATAAGGATTTGACGAAGTTCAAAGATTACTGCTAAAATGAAATTACTTGCATGGCAATCCGCGGAGATGTTGACATCGGCATGCTCTTCCAAACTCTAATAGTTTATAAATGCAAAAATCCATAATGTTGAATACAATAGGTTGAGAAAGGAAGCAAAAGCGCAATTAGACAGATAGAGACTAGCTAGGACTACTCTGAAACATTATCCAACCTTAATTAACTAATAACATAAAAGCATGTTCAAACTTGAAAGCAATAAGATAAACATAAATAAATTAAACAACATATATAAATCGAAACTAAAATGCTGCTTACATGTACTGGATCGAATTGAGGACGTTGGCTGGCTTTTATATAAAGAATGGGAGAGAGAGAGAGAGCTTTTATGTATATATACATACATATAAATTGAGAACATTAGTTGGGAAGGGATGGCTAGCTAGGGATGATCTCGATATTTTTATAAGGTGGAAATCGCATCAATCAGTACCTACTTTTGTGTACTGTGAAGATATGTAGCTAATAACTAAGAGGACTGAGAGTCTATGCTTAAGAGAAGAACACGCGGCTCACAGTATCATCAGATAAATATTCTAGGACGTTGGCACTTTTTCCTCCTTAAAATTTTCAAATCTTTACGTACCATGCTTGCATGTCACACCAACTAATAGTATTAGTTGTTAAAATGTTCTTTACCCATTCTGACACACCCCGACCCGGATGTACAGGTGGACACCCAAAAGTCGAGTGTGCTGGCCGACACCACGTGGGGTGATGAAAGCCATTTAGAAGAATTTATGAAATAATTTAAGGAAATTGAATTAAATGAAGGTCAGAGTGCACGAAAGTGTGCGGGCGGAAAGAAATAATAAAATAATAATTGTTTGAACAAGGTATAGAATACTGGATAATTACAAATGCAAAGGAATTTTCTACGTTGTCATACCACCGCGTCTCGACATCGACAGCTCCAAGCCATTTATCCTGGAGGGGCGCAAAAGCAGAAGGGTGAGTGGGCCATAAGTAATTATTTTTGTAAAACCTTTCCTTTCTGAAAGTAATAACCCCTCGCCGTCAAAACAAGTAATAGTTATGGAAAACCTTTCTGGAAAACATACTACAATAGTAGATAGAAAATCAATGTAAGTACGGAAATGTACTTACCGTCCAAAACGGGCAAAAAGCTACAACTTAGTATAAAAATACTTTACCAAAAATCCATATAATAAAATAGTACGGGAAACCCGTAAATCAAATAGAAGCCTCCGTGGCATCAATGAAATCCGATATTAAAATCACAATATAAATCAGTAGAGTATATGCTCGATAGGTATGACAGACACACGAGTTCATACATAGGTATTCTATCATGAACAGGCTGGGTGTATGAATAATGTTACCCTCATGTACTACAATCACGTGAAGTTGGCGCTAAGCGCGTCACAACAAGTCTAGTCGCCAAGGCGACCTAGAACAGGCTGACACTTACGATGGATCCAAAGTGAGCGTGTCGGTGCGTGTGAACATACACGTGAAGTTGGTCCTGTCCCCGGACAGTACTACTGACACCGTGTAAGCATTCCTAATTGAGCGTGTAAAAACATACCACGGAATATTTCTAAATAAAATACGGTGGGGTAATTTCCTTTCTAAAATAAACCTCAAAGTAAACATATAATTAGGTATTCACGGATGCCGTATCCGGAATACCAAGAATATACCAAAGTTACTAAGGTACATAAAATACCAATTTAAAAACATACTAAGTGAACCAAAATACGATATAAATAATAAACCCAAGGTTCACCAAATATAAATATAAATCAAGTTCACGAAATATAAGTACAAATCACATTTAAAAGCATAGGCATAATAATACTAATTTCCAAAACCGATAAAATATAGCCGAGTCACATACTAGTGAACCAAGTATAAAGTATAATACTAAAGTTCACTAACATAGCAAGATAAATACCATTTAGAAGCATAGGCATAGCCTAATAATAATTCCAAAACATGTAAAATATTTAATTTAATAAGAAAGGGGCCCACTCACATAAACCTTTGCCGGAATAGCCCATTTGTACGCTCTTCTTACTCCACGGGTCGCCAAACCTATTTTAGAACACCCACAATTAATAAAGTAATCAAAAATACGAAGAAAACAGCGTTCGGAAACCCGAAAACGGAGTTACGGGGTCGGAAAACCCAAAACTGTCACTGTGGGCCGTCGAACGCGCCGCCACACGCTGCCAAATGGCCTCACGCGCTGCCACGCGCTGATCAACGGTCAACGCTGATGTCAGCACCGGTCTGAACCGGTTTGCTGACGTCACCAGGGCCGGTCTGAATCGGTTTGCTGACGTCAGCGCCGGTCATCCCTGCCAATTTTCCGGTCGCCGGTGCCGGAAACTGGGAAAAATGGCCGGAAACTTCAAATCAACATATCTCACTCATTTCAAGGCCAAACTGCACGATTCAAGTACCAAAATGAAGCTAGGAACAAGGAGAATTAGAATTTACCAATTTGGGGGGCCAAAATCTGGCCAAAGGTGGCCTGAAAATGGAGAAGAAGTCTCAGTGGAAAAAGGCCGACTTCGAGTTCTTCAATTCTTGGCCAAACACGGCCATCCAAGGTTTGAACAAGGTCCTAGGGATCACCAGGAAGTGAATGGTGATGGTTTCAAGAAGGTTTGAGCTCGGGTTCGACGACAACATCGACGGGGAAGGATTTCGAGTTCGTCGGAAAATTCTATAAATTGGGCTTGAGACTCGAGCTCAGGTTTGCAGGGTCCAGGCAAGGGTGACTGGGCTCAGCTGGGTCTTTCTTGGTGGTTTGGGTGATGCAAAAATTTGGGAGGATGGCTGGCCATTTCTTTGGCTTGGTGTGAGCTCGGTGAAGGAGAGAAAAATGTGAGGTTTGTTTGCAGTGAGTTTGCAGAGAAGAGTGAGGGAGAGAGCACGGGACAGAGAGAGTCAACAGACAGGGGGACAAGGGTACATGGGCCAACATAAAGGTTGGGCCTCAAACCCACCTACCAAACAGTCCAATTCCAAAATATGGGAAACGTCAGTAATCCAACGTCCGTAAAATATTCGTTCAGACTCCGAACGGCGTCCAGTTCACGTCCACGCGTTCGTAACGACGAGCACAATAAGAAAATACAAAGGGAAGGGTCGTACGAGTTACGACGCAAAAGTCAACCGAAAGGTCAACCAGGGGCATTTTCGTCATTTCCCACTTCCTGAAATAAAATACTAATATTTTCCGGAACGGGATGTAATACATTCGACTAAAATTGATTGTGAACTTATCATTTACGATATTTATTCCTTCACTTCTTAGTATAAATATCTTGTGAATGACAACTTCGCAACCAATTTATTTATCCACCCTCTTAGTATAAATATATTGTTTTATATAAAAAAAAAGGAAGACAATAAGTCATATTATGGATATAATTAACTGTTTTTGAAGAACAAAAGCAGAATATAAGAGTTAACTTAACTTCGTTAGAAAACAAAAAATAGTTTAGGATTAATTCTTTTATAAAACAATAAATTGATTGGAATTACTACGTACACAAACAGATGCTCATATGTTTTCAACAAACGGCGCCATTGCATATTTGATATAGATATTCATGTCTTCTTGGATCAATGTGATTCCACAATAGAAAAGGACATGCATATATTTATAATTAAACATCATAAGACAAACAAATAAATTAACACTGAAACTAAACCCCTTCTTGGATCAATGTGATTCCATAATAGAAAAGGACATATATATATATGTATGTATTAAAAGCTTATTTTTTGCCATGTCTCCTAAAACTCAAACTTAATTTCATTTTCTCATCTTGGAATTGACGGAATCTCACCAATGTGGAATAAATATTGAGTTTCAAGATGCAAAGTGGTGAAATTTTAGTTTCATAGAAAAAAGTGAGATTAAATTTGAATTACAGGGGCATAACAAAAAATAAACCTATATTGAACATCATAAGACAAACAAATAAATTAACAATGAAACTAAACCCATTAATTTACAATTGAAATTAGTTAATTCAACCCAAACAGAGAATTGGCAGGAGATTAGAATATTCAATGCATGCATATAGAATATATAGCAAAATAATTTTCATACAGGAGGCCAAGTATCAAATAATCGAAAGCTGCTTACTTCTTTCAGAAAATCAAGAACCTTGAGCTTCCAATTGCTATTTATCACACCAAATAGTCTATGCCCCAAGTTGTCTCACGTTTTTGGCCTCTATAATTCAAAGCAACTAGAAATTACAAAACCTTCCCAAATTCTGACTGCAGAGCATCGAATTCCTTGGTTTCCTCCAATTGGTATGCAAAACTCTCAAAAAAGAAAGAAGTGAGGGTTGAATGTCTACCCTCATATATACAAAGAGAGATATGGAAAAGCTTAGAATGGTGAAGTGGTAGCCATGGTGCTAAATTCTTCACTTATATAAAGTATGAGGTGGTTTCAGGCCTAGTCTAATAAAAAATGAAACTTACCAAAGCTTGAGACGATGCTTTAACCATTTCAGATAAGAACCTTACAGCGTTATTCAATCAACAGCTCGTCGTGACTCACGCGTTTGTAGTTAACTTTTTATAATTAAACTATTTAAAAAGAACAGAAGTGACATTGATTCAACCTGTCTATGAAATGGTCATCAAAGTTTCACTATTAGAAATTCCACTTGGATTATTCATGAAAATAATGCATTAGGTATTATTATACACTATGCTATGGTATAGCAAATGGTAGATTTTTGGAGTATAGTATAGATATTTTCCATTTATAGTGATGCCTGATGTGAAAGAAATGCCATTTATAGCGTCTCAATGAGGTGAAAGAAAATTTTAGATGAAAAGGACACTGACTGGAGAGACTTGGACGCTTGACAACCAATAATGAACTTAAAAGCAAAATTGAATAATGAGATGGAGACTCTGAATATGCACCAGTTGAAATCTCTCTCTCTCTCTCAACACGCACAATACACAGAAATAAAATCTGTGATAAAAGGGGGATCAAACAAGGCACATGATTAGCATTGGACGGACCTAACCGAATTCAACTGCAACCTCTGATAATGCATGTCGGCAAATTAATACGTGGCAGAACCTAGAGTCACAAGCCCGTTTTATATTGACGTCGGCATTTTCTATTTGGCCATGCATGTGCCATGCTTTATTTGATATGGATCGAAGAAGACATGATCAGACTAGCTCAACCATTATTATTCCAAAAGCAAGTCTCTACGTATTCTAAAGACGTCCTTCCATTTGATATCTCTATAGAGATTATAGATTATGATTAGATGGCGACATTTAAATTCCTGCCATATTTCCACACATATATATTATGGCTAGTAGGGCACGTTCCTGTGTTAACTTGTGAGGGAAAACCAAACATTCCAGGAAGAAAAAACGTGCTCTGCTTTCGATATCAGATTTGATTTTCCTGGGAGTATAAATTTATTTCCAAATATATGCATGCATGCAATCTCTAATTCAGCAGGTTAGTTAAACTGTTAAATACCAAAAATTAACTGAAAATAAAATTTGGAGCGAGTTTCTCGATTACACCATTCATAGAGTACCACTCACAAAAATATGGGATCCCTATATAAGTTCTATTGTCTAACTCAATTTACTCTATATCTTAAGGAAATTAAAATGCATGTACACTTCATTGCAAAGAGTTGTGCTGAAAATTAACTAAATTTTTAACTTGATTTAACAACTTATGAGAAAAGAAAGAAACAGATGGAAACAAGTATCTTCTCTGAAATATGGTCCAAGAATTAAATATTGAAAGTTGAAATTGCCAACTCCCAACTTGCAAAATTAATATAGGAAGCATGTGATGGACCTCCACAAAACAAACACCTTTGGTTGTAATTAAATGGTCGAAGGTTGAGTTGTCGAATTTAATTAGTCTTTTGGTCCTAAGCCTAAAAGAGGTCGACATACATGTATGACGTATGAAATTATAGCAGGAGGAGTGTTTCAAAAACACATATCATTGAATATCTTCGTCATGAGACATATAATAGTATATACATTCTAATAAGTAATTCGAGAAGGTCGGATGATTAAAATAGAGTGATGTTATCTATACATTTATTTTTATCTTTTTTACATTTTTTTTAAATTTTCGGTCTTCGGATCAAATGAATTAAAGATAATCGAATGACAGAAATCAATAGAGAGTGTGTAGAAGATAAAAAAGGTGTATGAACAACACCACTCTTAAAATAACAAGGGTTAAACGTAGGGAAGCAGATGATAAAATGATTTCTTTTATCAACACTGTTGGATATTTCCATGTCATGTTTTATGATATATTTTATTTTTGAATGCTCATGTGTAAAGAAATTTATAAATCTGAGCCAACCCATATTCGCTAAGCCCGAATTGCCAAAACAAAAACCCTGCTTTTGAGTCAGTTTAGCGAGTAATAAGAAGCATAAAAACCCAACTCGAATATAAACTCAAAATAAATCCGAATAATTTCGAGTTACATTCTAGAGTTGAGGATTATGCTTGTCTCAACACTGTTTGGGGAAGATCTTAAGTTGACAATTATGAAGTTTAATTGTACAAATTTACGAGTAAAAACTGCGTACAATGTAGGAGATTTTGTTGCAAATCGGCTTGGTACCGGTTCACATGACTGATTCAAGTTCATCTTGTTTACTTTGGACAACTTGAGCCCAACTCGAGTTCATAAAATACTTGATGGCCTAGGTTGAGTAATTCTTGAATAAACACAACAAAATTTTGAGGTGCGTCTAGGGTTAATTAGTGAGCATTGCAACCTGCCCAACGTACCTTCCCACCTTGCATGCACTCCTACTTCTATAAGCACGTAACTAAACGTTGGATATTGTTACGTAACAAATTTTAATAGATAAATTAGATAAACATTTATTTTCTTAGGGTTGATTTGGTAAAATTCATTTATTTTTTATTCTTAACGTAGATATAAATCTGTCTTTTGTTTGCACTTTTATTCAATTTCCCATTTCATTGCTCTCCAACATGCTATTATACTAAACTTTTAGTTGACAAAATCTAGTACCATATTAATTACCATACTAAATTTTTGATATATCAAATTTTGGTATGCCATAAAATTCGATTGGCATGGTAAATGATATTGTATCAATTTGGTATTAGACTATTTTTCTTTTGACCCAAAATGTTTTTTGCTTCAATTTTTTTGTTAAGCAAGTAGCCCGCATATTAAGATGAAACTTAATATCATCTTTAATTTTTGAAATAATCTAATATACCTATAACCTACAACCAAGATTCATCATTCATCATTACACACATTAGTAAGTCAAACCATGCATCAAGGATTAAAGATAAAAGTTAGGGTTACAAACAAATCAAATAGAAATTGAAGACTTCAAGTTGCAAACTAATAAAAGTTAGGGTTACAAACAAATCAAATAGAAATTGAAGACTTCAAGTTGCAAACTAAATGAAATATATTTAAGATAAAAGTTAGTAATTAGTATTATATAAATTATATAAATATATATATTATTTTAGATACCAATACTATATCAAATATATTTGGTTTGGTACAATTACCGTACCATTATCATTTTACATAAAAAAAATGACACAAAATCAATATAGTAATGTATGGTAGAATGACAAAAAATTCCACCAGTAGCTACATGAGTCATGGCTCGCGCAGTACTTGGATAAATGTGGAGGCAGTGGCGCACTAATTTCTACAGTGAGTCGACGAATGACAATGCATTGAGGTTACGTTTGGTTTACAAGAAAATGAGTATGGCATATATAAACTTACTTTAACATCATTTACTTTTTGTGTGAGAAGTCATATTTTTTCAAAGGAAAATCTGACATATACCAATGATTACTAGATAGAATTACCAAAAGTCAGGAAACTATCATTTATATGCAATCCTTATATATAAATAGATGACATGGTTGATATCATAGATTTAGAGCATCATATTAATAAATAGATACACACATTATTTTTTGAGTAGAATTACAGTAACATCCCGACATGAGTTCTTACCTATAAAAGGTGAAACATGTTCTCATATATTCGGTAACAGAGTTGGCAAAGTGGACAAAAAGTTGCATAGTTTCGTACTCTTAGCTACCTGATGATTCTTTCACTTATAATTAAATATAAATATCATTTCTAAGATAAAAGGTCGTATTAAGTGATATCATTTCTAAGATATTAGAAATAGAATGGGCTTCGACCAAAAAAAAAAACAGAAATGGAATGGGTTGTGCATGTCATTCATTGGTGGAAGCTTTTTTTAAGATTCGATACATAAGATCATTATGTCTTTATTATGAGGCCAAATGTGCACCGATCTTTTCAATTTTACACTTTTGTCACGGCTTACTTAGTACTACAATTTAGTGATATTCATTTGCACTTGTAAGAGAGGTTTTAAATTTGAATCTCCTTAATGTCAAGTTCAATACCAATTTATTTTCTCATCCCCTTAATATAAATATATTATTGTTTAAAAAAATATATATTTGGCTATATATGAGACCCTAGGCCCTTTATATCATGTGGCTGCCCCTACATTATTGGAGTCTTTTTGCTCCCTTCTCTGCATATTGTGACTTGTGAGTACTGCAACTTACCAGTCTTAGTTACCCTTTCGTTTCTCATCATCTCACTCTTTAGAAAGACTTAAATTATTTATGACATTCTGGACCAAAATTGTAATGTCATGTGTTTTAATTTTTGTACATGCAATTGTGTTATTGTCCCCTCTCTCGAATTAAAGTATCCACAAGAGTACTTGGAGTTCTTAAGATAATAAAAGAAAAACAAAGTCAAAAGATGTTTCTATTCAAGAAGTTAAATTGAAAGTAAATAACTTGTTAGGATGTCATAATCCATTATTTTTTAGAAAAATCTTGGATGGTATGTACCATTCAATGGTTCGGCTATTTAATAATTCTAAATTAATTTGCAATAGATTTCAAATAAATTTTGAATTATTCAATGATCGAACCATTAAATAGTACGTACTAGCTAAATTTGAACCCTTCTTTTTGAGTCCTTTTTTGTTTATATTTAACAACTCCCAGGAGGTTGGTTCCCTCTGGTTTCAATAGAAAAATGATATCGATCTATTCTTCAATCAATGAGTGGGGACTGGCTACAGTGCTCGCAAGCATTGAATGCTCACACCGATCTCACCCTCCTTTCCCCCCTCTCTCCTCCTTCCTCCCTCCTTTTAATGGTGAGATCGGTGTAAGCATTCAATACTTGCGAGTACTGTAGCCTACTCCCAATGAGTGGGGACATGTTATAAAGTCATAAAGCATAAAGCATATCGGAAGCATTGATATGAGCATCCATTTACTCGTAAATGTAAATGTAGGAGTTCATCCATTTACTCGTAAATGTAAATGTAGGAGTTCTCGAATGATTGACCCAAAAAAAATAGAGGAGTTCCGAATGCTACCTATGTTGACTAAATGCATTTTGTGTGTTAAAAGAATTTTTTTTTGATTGGTACATATGATTTTATTATTGAATGGTTTCAGATTAATTTGTGGTGAATTTTAAATAAATTTTGAACTATTTAATGGTACGTACCATACAAGTTTAATCCTGATATATGATAAGTTTTTTAGCGCAAGTCACATTGTTATGTGGTGTTAATTTTTATGTATTATTATATGAGTGAATAATATGTTGTAGATCTAAGTATAATATTAACAAAGTTATACACTTTTTATAACATATAACATCATGTGGTAGTGTGACAGTCACACTAAAAAATAAGAATGACACTTAATTTCATTATTGGTCACTCTTGTTTTATTTTTTTTCCATCAATTTGGTCACTATGCTTGATTTTATTAGCAATTTAAGGACAATTTAAAATTGTGGAAAATTCATCAGTAAAAATACAAAGAAAAAAGAAAATATACATAGAAAAATATTCAATTGTTTAAACTTTAGAGGCATTTGACTCATACACGGGCATATTTGTGTTTGAAATTTTTTTCAATCCGAAGGTATCCAAATAGGAGAGGCCTGCCCAATAAACTGCTGAGGCCCACTAAGAGCAAGTGCATTGGTGACCCAATTGCCCTACCAAGCAAAAAATCCAACTCCAGCGGGCCACAATTGCAAGAGCAAGAGGTGGACCCAACCATGCCCAACCTCAAGCCCGAGCGATTTTTGGCCGAGCAGCTGCCCACAGGCGCTGACGTCAGCGGCCTTTTTTTTTTATAATTTTTTTTTAATATATAATTTATAATTTATTTTTAAATACCTCCAATCATTTTCTTCATTCTTCACATTACAACTAAATATTTTTTTTTCTACATCAACTATTTGTTTTTCACCTTCCAAATCCTTATTTTACAAAAAAAAAGAAAAATTATTTTTTAAAAGATAATGACACGTGTCGTGACGAGAGTGGTTAAAAATATCGGTGAAAAATATCTGAGGATAATTACAAGCCCCGGATAAGGCCAAAAAATAAAAAATAATATTTTTTCTTGCTCTTGCCCTTGCCCTCCACGAACGGATGGAGTTGCACAAAAATAAACACTGTTCACAGAGGACAATCACTACTCTTACCCTTGCCTTCCACCAACGGGTGGAGTTGCTCTAAGCTCAAACCCAAACCCGAAACGCGAAAAAATCTCAAGCAAAATAAAGATCCAAAAAATGGAAAAAGACTAAATAATAATAAAATAAAATAATGAATGCTTCTTCCACCTTGAGCTTCCCGAACCTCGCTCCCGCGCGCAGAACCAGTCATGCAAATCCCCAACCAATTCTCAAACCTCCGAACGCCTCATCCTCTTCCTCCTCCTCCGTATCGGAACCCGGTTCCGACCCACAGGCCCGGAAAATCAAAGGCAGCCCTCAGCTGACACGATGGTCCCGGGCAAGGGCCATACGCTCGGGTCGGAAATTGGACCGCGCGGGTCAGAGGACCCAGTTGCTGGAGCTGAACCCATCGATACAGCCCAGCGACCGGGTCTCGTTAGGTTCCGATGGTAGTACTGTATTGGGAAGTGACGGCAGCGACGATGACGCGGAGATGACGGCGGGGAAGTCGATATACATGGTTTCTGACGGAACTGGGTGGACGGTGGAACACTCCGTCAACGCCGCGTTGGGGCAGTTCGAGCATTGCTTGGTCGATCGGGGCTGCGCCGTCAATACCCATTTGTTTTCTGGGGTAAAGTTGGTTGCTTTATAATCTCGGGAAATTGGCCAAAATGATAAAAATCAAATCCCAATTTCTGAGTTGATCAAAATCAAATGTCAAGAGTGTGATTAGATATCAACGACATAGCGATCAGATAATCGACGAGATACTGAAAAAATGATCATTTCAGTGATTGAGATTTGTAAAGCGATCATTTTGGCAAATTTTCCTGAAATTTTTGCTAATATAATGTTTGTAGCTTAAGCGAAAAAAAACACAAATTAGTAAAAAGAAACTGAATAATAGTTTTCATTAGTTCTCAATGTCTGTGTACTGTAGTATTTATATATTACATTCAGTAATGAGCTGAGAAATTTAGTAGATTAGAACTAAACTAATGTCCAACAGATTTGAACAGATCACCACAAACGAAGGTAAACAGTTTTGACTATGAACTAACTGCTGACTAGGACTTGAGGTGGCAAACTTTCAATTAGTACTTAATCCAAATTTTCTAATAAATTTATAATCTTTGGTGTTATAATGTTTGTGGCTCAAGTGGAAAAAGTAGCTCAGATTAGTACTTGAATCTGAATTTTCTAATAAGTTTGTTCTTTTGTAGTATAATGTTTGTGGCTTAAGTGAAAAGAAAGTAGACCAAATCAGTACTTGATCTGAATTGTCTAATTTTGTAATCCTTGATACTGCCCGGTGTTGATTCTAATTTAGAATGCAAAATGGGGGATTTTGTGAAATTTTTCAGATTGATGATGTAGAGAGGTTGATGGAGATTGTAAAGCAGGCAGCAAAAGAAGGTGCTATGCTTGTGTACACTTTAGCTGACCCATCGATGGCGGAGTCTGCCCAGCAAGCCTGTAGGCATTGGGGCATACCAACGACAGATATGTTGGGTCCAATCACAGAGGCCATTGCTACCCATTTGGGCGTTTCACCCTCCGGCCTCCCTCGTGGGGCGCCAGGCCGGAGCTTTCCTCTCACCGATGAGTACTTTCGTAGGATTGAAGCCATTGAGTTTACCATCAAACAAGATGATGGGGCATTGCCCCAGAACTTGCACAAGGCTGACATTGTTCTTGCTGGGGTCTCACGAACTGGGAAGACCCCGTTATCGATTTATCTTGCTCAGAAAGGTTACAAGGTTGCAAATGTGCCTATTGTGATGGGGGTTCAGCTGCCAAAGACCCTTTTTGAGGTTGACCCTGAAAAGGTTTTTGGTCTGACTATCAATCCTCTAGTGTTGCAAACAATTAGAACGGCAAGAGCTAAGACTCTGGGGTTCAGTGAAGGAATGAAGAGTAACTATTCCGAGATGGTTCATGTCAGACAGGAGCTGGAGTTTGCTCGAAGAATTCTTGCGCAGAATCCTGTCTGGCCAGTAATTGGTGAGAATACTACATTTTTCACATTTTTATTCATATAGATTTTGTTTTAGTATGATCTTGTTGGCTTTTACTTTTATGCTTCAATTTGGTAATGTGAAGATTTATATATCAATCGTTGTCTAAGTTAATCGTGCTCAATTTTGGTGATTGCAGAAGTAACAGGAAAAGCTATAGAAGAAACTGCAGCTGTTGTATTGAGGCTTTATCATGACCGGAAGCACAAGTGCTCTATGCCAAGAATATCGAAACGCTACTAGAGATGGAAAGTTTGAACCGAGGAAGGAACATCCGAGAGATAAAAAGTATAATGTCCAGCCAAGAGCTGTCTGCAATTTGTTGTACCAAAATATGAGGTAAATATATGCTGAATGGTATGCCTCTTTTATATTTATATATCCGTGATACATACATAAACATATATATAGTGCTACCAATACGTGAATATATTTGTTGTACCAAAATATGAGGTAAAATATGCTGAATGGCATGCCTCCTTTATATTTATTTACCCGTGATACATACATAAACATATATATATGTTACCAATACATGAATGTCGAGTATAGCCATGCGGTTTCTCTGCTGGAAAGCTTTCTTTGGTTTGAATCAAGCTTGCACATGTCTGATACAAAATCACAAATGCTAGTCGTCGTTTTGAAATGTACAAGCCTGTCACCGTTTGCATTATATCCTGATGAATTAGCAGGAAATAGAGAGAGAATTATCCTCATGGTTTTCATCACCTTTATAACCTTACATGTACATTTACTGAACGCATCAGCATGAAATTTTTAGGAGGCTTGAGCCAGATTCCACTCTATTTGTTAACTCTTGGCGGGGTTTGGGTTTCGGGTTGCGTGTTTGGACAACTCTGATTTCATAAGAATGCAATGTTTTGAGCATCCAAATTCTACTGTTAGATCTCTTAGGAAGCCCGCTGGATTTTCAATGTGCCATTATTAGTATGGATATTTACTTCTTTCCAATGGAATGCCTTGATTTGATTTGCTCTTATCTTTCTTTTGTAACTTGTCACCATAAGTTAGGTTCTTCGTCTTAAATTCTAAATTGACCTCTGTAATTTATGACTTACTGCAATTAGGGAGCGCTAAAAACTTTAACTGTTACCAATCGTACATGACCTAGTGATACCTAAAACAACCAAACTCCTTAAACAGGATGGTGAAAATTTTCCTTTCTGCACAAGGGTAGTTTAGGGTGGGTGAAAGAATTAGACTTTTATGTGAGATTGTATTTTAGGTGCGTGGGGGAATAATAGAGTTTAGGGAATTGATTGCCAACTTGCAAGGGAAGACTTTGTGAATTGCACAAGCTGACGTGACCCACATCTGCTAAATTATGCAAAATCTTTAGTTCCGAAGAACAAAACATATTTGCAAACTATTTTCAGAGTCCAAAAATGACTTTGTCGATTTTGGGGGACATCCTTCCCATCATTCTCATGACATGACTTATCTACACCTGAATATGCATTGTGATGGAATTCCAAGCCAAAAACACCACAGTGCGTGATTAGCTTGAAATACTGACACATTGGTCCAAATATGACTTTTGGATTTCGGAGACATCTTCCTTCCCATCGTTCTCATGACAAGACTTGTGAATGTTATAAAACCACTCTCCTTTTGAAGTTTAAAAACGAATCATATATTAATCTTTGTTTTTGGCTTGTGCCCGCATAGGGGATGGCATATTCTGTGGTTTTAAATGCCATAGGGAAAGAGCCTTCCAGAAAAACCCAGGCATAAAATTCCACCATGGCACTCCTGGCCTCCAAAATATATAACTTCCTTAAAGTAGAAGCTCCAACTGCGCATGCGTGAAGACCAACTTGCCATTATTATTGTTAATGTTTGCTTTGCAACTCATGGTTGTTTCTGTCCATTTGTCCACTCACAAGGAAAGCCACACACAACAAATAGGGCCGGCCAAAGTTGGATTGCCGAAAGAGCAAGAAAATTTGGGTGTGCGGAAATTATTTCCTCGAGTAAAATACAAGGCAACCCCAAAAGTGACTTTCTGATCCTCCCACTAATCTGTGTAGAGAAAAGAAATATTTTACACAAGAAAGAACACATCATGTGTTTTGATCTCACCCATCTACATTAAAAAAAAAAAAAAAAAAGATTCCTTCTCCTTGTCACAATGCAGTATGTCTCTGTCTTCACTTCAAAAACTTTGTAAAGTGCCTCAAAAAGGAGTTTTGGATTTCTGTACCAAGACATGCTGATGGAATGTTGTTAGCTTTTCTCGATCCGAAAAACCAGCTCTCTCGTCGAAAGAAGCCGCTTTTTTCGACTAGCTACCTTTCCGTTATGGATCGTTTCGTGTCTTAAATTCAACTAGAAAGTGTACAACTTGTGTCATTGCTGCCAATCAAGACTGGTTTCGTCTGCATTGTACTTGGCAATCGAAAGGGTGAAGTATATGAGTAAGATTGTTCCAACGCTTGACCTGCCATCGAAAAAACACACTTCCGGTCATTGAGTTAAATTAGCGGGGTTTAGGGTTTAGAGAGAGATCGGTAAACTCACATGGTGGCAAAGAAGAAGAGAACCCTCTTGGGATCAATGCCCCACGAGGAAGAGCGCCGGAAACTATTCCTCCGGACAACGCACCTCCCTTCGGTGGTGGTGCCAATGTTGGCGGCGGTGACGGTGATCTGATGATGAACCTGTGGGTTGCTCGATTGATCTATGGTCCCAACAGCTAGTGGGGACTTTTCAGGCGTGCTAGACCCTACAATAGTAGCTGCAACTCAATAATTTCATACCAAAATGTGCACAGAATATGTTGCCTAACTAGAATTTCAATCATATTTCCCAAAATGCTGGTGCATATAACTGCCTATGCCTCCAAACATGGAATCAAAACAAAAGGGGAAGGTATTCAGTAAATCCTTCTTTTACCAACTAAATCAAAATGCAATCAAAGTCTGAAAAATTCATCAACTGTACCATCTAGTTGACCTAGCCAAAACCTGGTTGTATTTCACTGTCACGACTGCAAACTTACTTACCACAAGGGCCCCACTTAAAATTGATTAGAGTTGGTTCTAGTTTGAATTATGGATTTAGGTTCATGTTTATCCCTAACTAATCTCCAACCAACAAGTTTCAGATATCCATAAGTTTATCATAGGTGGGACCCTAACAAATGAATAATGATAGTGCAAGGGGTTTGTAACTCATTAGTTTCGAGTTCGATTTCCTACTTTCCAGTACAAGCTAAGAAGAGGATAAACTTGCATTAGACAGATTCGACACATTAATAATAGGGAGCTATTATTTACACTCTAACCGAGTCATACAGAGACATTACACATAAATAGTGCACGATAACTATTGTGGAGTGCCTATTATAGTTTTCTAATTATAATAAAGAAACAATTATAATATGGGAATGACAAGGGCTAGTGTGTGGGAGTCAGCCACCTCAATGTGAGGCTGGTACAGGTTGGTGATAACAATTATATATTACCACAAATATGGCACACACTAAGGTATGGTCCAATTTTCCATTTTGTTCTTATTGTTTGCAACCCCAAAAGGCCAATTCAATTATTCATTTTTTTACCAAATCACAAAAGTAGTTAAGTTAAAATAGAATATCGCTTGTATAAAAAATTTTATTACCAACAGGTGAGGATGATGTAGATAAAACTTCTTTGTCATTTGAATTGCCGTTGCAGATTTTCTTCTCCCCACCTCTTTGAGACCATTTCCGGGAAAGATTTCTCTGCATCTTTATCATCAAACATAAATAATTTGTCAACAATTTTAATTGTAAAAATGGAAAAAGAAAAGCAAAGAAGGGTAAAAAAACAGGGTTTAAAAAACAAAAATAAACAACTTGCAATTGCAATTTTACTTTTGATGTCTCAAGCAATGATGCTTGCTGTTGCTTGAGAAACACATTCGATTACAATGGGTATTCGTTTTCTATTTCAAGAATGTCATGATTTTTTTCTTTTTTTTTTAACTGAGAGACATTATGAACTATTCTAACTTACGGGAATTCAAACTCAGGTGAAAATTGTTGAAAAAATTATTCAAACTCAAGTGAAAATTGTCGAAAAAATTATTTTGACCGATTGACCTAACCAACGCTACTAAAAAAATGCCATGACTAATTGGGAGATTAACTATTAGAAGATGCCACTTTTACGAAATCCAAAGAGAAAAAAAGAAAAGAAAAATGCACAAACTCTCATGAAAAAGTAAATAAATAGAGGAAGAAGAACTTTACCGAGACTCTAGAATTTGCAGTGACATCTTTATCGGTGCCGCCATGGGAGAAGCTTTCCATGTCGATGACGAAGCTGTCAGATTTATCGGCGGTGTAATGAAATCCGTTTATATGATCCGAAACCGATATTTTCTGGGTACCCATTTTCTCTTCTAACCCATAAACCTCCTCAGAACCCGAATCCTAAACCAAAATCCAAAAACCCGATTAAAAAACAATTTAAAAACAGAGAGACTCAATTCAAAAACTGTTCTGGAAATTTTGAAACTCCAATGGAACAGTTACGATACAAAAATGAAGCAATTCACGATAAATAATAGTAAAATAACGAAAACCCAAGAAAATATAAAATTTATTTTTGCTTACCAACTTTGGATTTTCCGCCATTTTTCTGTCAGTTTGTAGAAAAATGAAAGCTGAGGAGCAGAGAAATGGAGGAGGAGAAGCGAATGGGTCGTATCAGGAGCGTCAGAAATTGCGTAGCGAATGGGACAATCACCAGCCACCACCTGATTGAAATTTTTGAAAAATAAAATCAAAAGAAAACAACCCAAATAAGTCAAAACTGGAAAGATTTAACTGGAATAAACAAATAGCAGATGAAACAAAGCCCATGAATTATAAGAAAGAAACTCACTTTGTACGCAAAGACCGCGACTTTCTGATTATTTTCTTTCACTTTTTTTCTACTTCCAACTGCCCCAATTGGTTGAAAATTTTTTATAAACTTCGGCAGACGTAATCACCCAGAAGAGAAGATTGAGTTTTTTTATCTTGTTTCTTCAGCAAAACCCTGTTGCAGAAGAGAAAAATGGAGACTTGGAGAGAGAGAAGTTGGAAGTTTTGGCTGCGGAGGAAGAGACAGAAATTCAGAAAGCGAGTGAGGATGCCAGAATGTGATCATGTGGGGAGTACTTTTGAGAAATTTGGTGGTGTTTTTATACCACGAGTTGGTGTTTGATTAACGTTTTTTTTTTCCTTAATCACTTATATCAAATTTGTTAGTTTATTCATTTAGAATCTTTTTGCTTGGGATTGCTTTTGAAAGAACTTGAACATATTTACAAATATTCAAAAATGCTTATTGCTATATTGGACAGAAAACTTGAAAGTGCTTTTGTGACATATCAATGCTTTATAGAGAAGAAATACATATTAGGCGCTCTTAACAAAGAACTTGAGTTTTTAATAAAAATTTCAAACATACTTTCGATCAATTGTAAAATGGAGATCACAAGGGTCCATGGTAATGATCCTACACCCGCCCAATTAATAGAACAAACATGCTGTCATGTTTTCTGTTTTTGTTTTTAGTGATCCTGTCATATTCCGCGCAAATTCCGGATTAATTAATCAAACAGAAAAAATGGTTTATTAATTTCTAATTGTAATATAAATTGCCAGATTTATTTAACTTCTTCTATATATATAAAGTGAGCACCTCAAAATGGTAAAACATTCAAAATACCATAAATTGCCCCTTATGAACTCCAAAAATTACAATTGAATTAAAAATTTAAAACTTCAAATAAAAAAGAAATACAAATAAAAAAAACTTAATTCCTAAATCATTCTTTTTGGTAAAAAAAATTTAATTTGACATACAAAGGCCAATTGCCACACGCTTACGCGTGTAGCAAGAGGCTAGTATATATAAAGGGAGCACCTCAAAATGGTAAAACATTCAAAATACCATAAATTGCCCTTCATGAACTTTAAAAATTACAATTGAATTAAAAATTAAAAACTTCAAATAAAAAATAAATACAAATAAAAAAATACTTAATTCCTAAATCATTCTTTTTGGTAAAAAAAATTTAATTTGACATACAAAGGCCAATTTATGCGTGTGGCAAGAGGCTAGTGTAAATTAAGCTAACTAGAAGGAGAAACAAAATATGAATTTCTAATTTCCATTGATTGTTGTTAAGGTTCACGTGAGATCCAGATAAATGCTTCAGATATAGATAAATAAAATGACATATATAAACCCCCGATCACCTGGACAATCCCATATTAAGAATCTATAGATTAGAGAACTTTAAAAGGCAGACTAAAAATAAAATGACAAGTGATTTTTAATATTTGTTTTCTTTATATCTTTTTTTTTCTAATCTTTTCTTTAGAAAATTTACCTTATATAGATAAATCTAAATTTTGTGTAAAGTATGGATAAATTGGTTTTCCTTTTGTGTTTGTGGAGCCGCACATCAATGCAATTAGATCGCGGTATCTCATATTTTTATCATTTTAAGGGTTTTTGAAAATTTAATTAAGGACATAAATCTGACTTTATATATATATATATAGAGTAAAAACTCTATAAAATTATAAAGTTGGGACCAAATCAAGTTTATAACTTTAGGAGGTTATTACTTAAAAAAGGTGTAATTAAAAATAATTATCTATTGACTTATCTATTCTTAATGAATGTTGTATTTCTTAAACATGAGAAACTAATAATCCTGAGGATTATAATATGGAAATACCAAAATTTTCATACCAAAAAATTGTAAACATGCTTGAGAAGTTATAAACATTTTGGCTTCAACAAGAAGGTGTTTATGTTGACGAAGTAGTACGTACCCACAAGCTCAAAAACAGAACATCAACTCTAAAAACTAAAGCATTGCCTCAAATAACTTTGGAGAAATATTTTAGTTCATCTTAAATTTTTATTTGTGATATTGCATATTTTTGTACTCATTGACAATTATTACTGTGTGGATGTTTCCTTAAGATAGGATCAAGAAAAATTATAACTTATTACAATATGGAGTTTATTTTTATACATAGTCTAAAGTTGATATCGAAATTTTTATAATTTTAATAAAGTTATTCTTTTATAGAGTATTACTTTAGAGAGATTTTATTTTATATATATTATATTCTTAGCGGTCCAAAAAGGAAATGCGAATGAAATGAACTGTTGAAAACTTAAAATATCGGCAGAATTATTATCATTTTGTATTTGAATCATCCTCATTTCTTCTTCCGCGGATCCAAAAAGAAGGGAAAGTAATACACTACACTCTTGAACTTGTGACGTGTAACTTTCTTTTTGAAGGGAAAAGATCAAGCTAAAGCCAAAGATCAATATTTTCTTTTTGAATAGAAAAAGACTTGAAAGCACAAAACAAGGTTAACTTGGTCAACTTAATAACCACTATATTAGCGGATACGTAAGTGTGACAAGTACAAGAAGTAGCAAATGAATGTAGCCAATACGCTAAAGTCAAAAGAACTTCAAACCTGACAACTAGACATTCAATCACTTTATAACTAGCCACATTAGAGAATTTTCCTCCAAAACCACCAACAAACTAGATACACTTAACAATTATAATTTTATCTTCCCGAGCCATAAATTTATTTTCAAAATTTAGGACATATCTTATAATTTATAGAAAAACTAGTTGGATAACAATTTCTGCAAAAGTGACCAACAAAAAAAGTTGTGATGTGATAATCACTGTGTAAAATGAATTTAGTATGTGATTTGTGTATATACGATTGTAGATAAGATAAGATTACCGTTCTTTGCAAATCTCCACCAAAAACAAAGGAAATACGAAAGCCAAAAAAAGGTAGTCAATTTACATGTGACGTGAGACGCTTTTTAGCACCGCATCGAAGAAAAGAAAAGAAAATTATGCCTTTATAGCCTTATTGGCTGCACATCCCAGTTTTGCTTTTTATATCCCAGTTTTGCTTTTTATGTGGAAAATTCTTCAGTGGTACGTACTATTTAATGGTATGGCCATTGAATGGTCCAGATTAATTTGCAGCGGGTCCCAAATGAATCTTAGACCATTCAACAGTACGTACCATTCAATGGTACATACCACTGAAGTTAAACCCTTTTATTGTACCCAAAGCATGTTTTAAATCAAACACTATTTGTACTATTTTTTAATACATATTTTTAAGATGCTATTCTAGACTTCTAGTTTAACTACTCTAATATATGGAAAAGATCATTTAATCTTAAATAAAAGCGGGCACATTATAAATAACTAACTTATCTAACTCACATCTAATAACCACGTATACTTATCAAAATGTTTTTAATCCAAGACTGTCTGTATTATTGAGAATTAAAATATTAAGAGCATTTGGGTATCAGAATGTGCAAAAGTTAGGAGCATCATACATAAAAAGCCTCACGTTTTTTGTTTTTGGCCAAATAAATAAATAGACAAATAAGATCCCCCATGCTTTTCAGAACTGAAGTTAAGGTTTAGATAACCAAAGAAAAAGTAAAAAAGAAGATTATAGAAAGGGAACGATGATAGATTGGAACCTTAATTAACAAGTGAGATAATTAGATAAACATGAAAGGGCACATGATGAGGCAAGCAGGGTGCGGCGCATGTCAGGGTATACGCCTTCTTCTTCTTCTTCTTCTTCTTCTCCCTTGTTCGTTTCGTCCCCCATCTTCCTCACTTGTCGACTTGTTTGGGATGGAGCATAAATCTTGCGCCAACTTTGTCGTTATCTATTTCCTTAACAACTAATTATTGTTAGCCACTAGTAATGCGTTATATTAGTAATTCTATTTAAGAGTTCATTTTTACTCACCTCCTAAAATAAGAGTGATATCCACTTTTCATTTATTGCTGTTATATTAGTTTAAATTTTGAAATTTATGTCTTAAATCAAATTTAAAGTTCGATACTAAATTATGGTTGACTTATTGCAGCTTAGCTCAAATCCTCTCCAATACACAGTAAAAAAGTCATAAGTTTGGGACCAAACCAATTTTATAACTTTAGAAAGGTTATTGCTTAATAGAGGTGTAGTTAAAAAAATAATTATTTATTGACTTATTTATCCTTAATGAATGTTGTATTTCCTAAATAAAATTTCTTCGGCTCCAAGTATTTTATTTCTTGCACAACATGCTTGAGAAGTTAGAAACTTCATCAAGAGGGTGTCCATGTTGACGAAGTATTGCGTACTCGCAAGCTCAAAGACGTGGCATCAACTCTAAAAACTAAAGCATTATTCCAAACAACTTTAGAGAAATATTTTAGTTCATCTTAAACTTTTGTTTGTGATATTGCATATTTTTGTACTCATTGACAATTATTATTATGTGGAGGTGTGTTACCTTAAGATGGGACAAACAAAATTATAACTTATTACAGTATGAAGTTTATTCTTATACATAACTGGTCCCAAGTTGGGACCAAAAATTTTTATTACTTTAAGGATGTTATTCCTTTATAGAGTATCACTTTAGAAGGATTTTACTGTAGTTTGTAAAAAAAAAAAAGAGAAATGTTATTGGCATTCCAAAATTCTCATTTTGCACTCCAAACTTTCTATATCTAGAAAGAAAAATACAATTGAAAAAAGTGTACAATGAAATTTTTAGAGTGCCAATAAGAGTTAAAAAAATAAACTACTAATTTATGTTCATTTTTTAGAAAACTAGATTTTAATCCTTAAAGAAGATGAAGTTTAGATTAAAGCTTGGTACAAAATTAAAAATTATGTTTAGTCCCTTGATTCTATTTAAATGCCAGTATTTATATTCCATGTCATTTATTTATTTATTTATTGGTAATTTCATGATTTTTCTTTTTCTAAGTTTACCCTTGCATCCATTAATTCATTTTTATGAAAGATATTGTTGGCCATTAATTCATTTAAAATTCAATTAAATTTTTATTTATTTATTGACATTTTGCATCAATAATTTATGGTTGTAGCTTGTAAGTAACTTATATAAGAAAAAAAATTATAGAAGAGTTCACATTTTACAAGAGAATCAAATTTCTACACTAATTCATTATAATATATTTAGGTACATATATTTAGGTACACTACCTCATTTAAATATATTTCGGTACAAACATTTAGATACACAAATTCATTATAATATAGTTCGGTACAGACATTTCCGTACAGACATTTCGGTACAAACATTTAGGTACACTAACTCATTATAATATATTTTGGTACAGTCATTTATGTATACTTATGTATTTACATATTTTTCTTATGTGTTAATAATTATTTTTTAATTTTTTCTTATTTAAGTTTATTTATAATTGGAAGAATGTGCACATTAATAAATTCAAAATTTTAATGTGGAGACATTAAATAACAAAATTAAAATATAAATTTTAATAAAAATAGACTTCAAAAGATTAAAATTAATATGTAATTTAACACCAGGTATTTTTAAAATTTTAATTTTTTTCAAGGACTAATGTTCAAAAAGCCCTTAGTTTTTCCTCCTTTTCTACTTTTGGAATATCCTTGGTTCTCAATTCTATTTTTATGGTCAGAAGTCAGAACACATGATCTCCAAATTGTTGTCTTTTTTTCCTTTTGTTCTTTGGCCTCTGCAATAGGCAATAACTTTAATTATATTATATGTGAAGCCAAATGCTTTCTTTGTTATCGGTTATGGGTGAAATAGAAGGAAAAAGTCATCACCAATTTTAAATTTTTTTTTGTGTGCAAAACAAGTAATAGTCACTTTTGTGGACGCAACATGCTTATTCTAATATTCGTCTCGTTCTTTTGGATCAATAGTTGGGAGTAGGCTACAATGCTTGCAAGCATTGAATGCTTACACCGATCTCACTATTAAAATGAGGGAGGAGAGAGGAGAGAGGGAGGAAAGGAGGGTGAGATCTGTGTGAGCATTCAATGCTTGCGAGCACTGTAGCCAGTCCCCAATAGTTGAAAGAAATTGTAGTCGGTTATCATTTGATCTAATATAATGGATGAGGTCATTTAATTTTCTCCTTAATCACAATTTCATTAAATCATAAAATCCAAGAAAACGCGACTGATTTTATAATTATTCTAGATGAATTCCCCAGCTAAATTTGATCCTTATGTTTATGCTCCCATTGCTTTCCAAAAAAATTGTTCTGAAGCTTTAAATTTAATTGACTTTTACACCAACTTGTAGCAGTTGAGATGGACAACATGCGATTTCCGTTATTGGTGATTGTAGCTTTAAATAAAAACAAAATTGAGCACGCTTCAAAGTTATAAGAAGAACTTCTTTGTAATAGGGATGTTATTGTCAGTATTGCGAGATTGCCTTGGTGCATTTTCACAGTTGTATTCTCAGTATAGGTAAGTGTATCTCCGAATTTATATATGGACCAAAATTATGTAAGCATCTTCATTTTTGAGGTGCACAATTACTTTTAAGTTTTGAGGCAACTTTCATATTTCGTCAGATAAGATTGTAAGAACTTCCTTGCAACAGGAATGCCATTTTAGTAGTTGACGCAGCACTAGCGTAGAAGAGTTACCAGCGTAATCCCTTAAAGAACGATTTCCTAGAATCCACTAGATTTTAAGTTGAGAACCAAAAGGCTTTTTTGTTTAATTCTTAAATGAATCCTTTACATGGGAAGCCAGAGGCTTAAATAACTGAAACGTAACGCCCTAGGAAAGCTAAAGGGCCTTAGGCTTAGGAAAAGAAAAGACACTTAAACGACATTAATCAAACCATAAACGAAAAGTCCGATTTATTACAAAATTTAAAACGCAGTTTTGGAAGTCAAAACGGCCTCAGATGGCCAAAATCCATCATACATCACAGCAAAGCTGTGTGTTTGAACCACGATGTCGTGCTCTTTTTGAAAAGGAATCATGCTCCCAAAACGGAGCTCAGACGCCAAATCTGCAAATTTTCAGTACTGCGTCTTTTTGTCTTCCTTCTTTCCATCTCGTCTTTGATCCACTCGGCCATATGTTCTACATTAATAGTGCGATGGCTTGGAATATCTTCACACAATTGTATCCAAGCTTATGTAGGTAAGTTTATCTCCGAATTTATAGACCAAAATTATGTACGTAATGCTGCATCTTCAATTTTGATGAATACGAAGTGACTTTTGAGTTTTGAGGAAGCAAGATATTAGGCAATTACAGCTAAGATTAAAATGGTTCTTTATGACAACTTGTGACACTTGAGAATGACGACCTTAAATTATGTTCAGTTCCAGACACTGCAGGTACTGTCGGAAAAAACAAACATAGGATGAATCCACTTTTGTCTATATTGACGTTTGGGCAGTCGAATCTCTTGAAAAACAGACTAAATGGGAGTCACTTTCTAAATCTTAAAATATTAGAAACGTGATGACATAAGGGGAAAATCACTGTTTGGTATTATTCATACATTAATCTATCCCTTTATTTAGTTTTGGTCCCCTCTCTCTTGGAAATTACCACCATTGATGGTTGTGATTTGCACCAGAATATTTAGTTTGGATCCACTCCATTAATGAAGAATGGAAGGAACTCGAAAGAGAGACCTCAACACGATGAGGTGCAAACTAACGTTTATGGCCAGAAGTGCAGAATCATTAGTGTTTAGGGCATGCATATCCTTATCTCATCTAAGCCACGCAAATAATGGTTGTTCAAAAGTTGCAGAAAGGAATTCAAAATATACACTTATTAATTCAAACAATAAAAAATTCATATATCCTACAGGTCTTGAACTGCATTATTAGTGAAAATGAGACGATAGGTCTTGAACTGTAAATATTGTATAAGATTGTCTTATTTGAGAGCAAAAAAGAGGAAAACAGTGAAATATATAAGAGGTCTTATTTGTTTTGCTATATATAATTCAAATGAAGTAATCCTGTACGTTGTTGCTACCCCGCTGATTGTGAAGTCTTCTGCTTTGTGTTTGCTCCTTCGTTTACAGCAGGCTATACATAATTACTTTGAAGTTTGAACTTCATCAGTTGGTTCTTTTTCCATGCAAATGAATATGAAAACTGGAGAATGGTTTCTGTTATAATATAATTCATTAATTCTTTACGATCTCACCCAATCATAGATTCATAATGTTATGCCCAGTGTCCAAATAATGTTTATGCAGACATCCAGGCTGGCCAGCTCTATAAATTCTTATATATGTTATCTTCTTGAATAATATTGCTAGGTGGAAATCCCCCCAGCTGTCTATTTTTGGTGATCGTAGCCAATCAGAAATAGACACGAGTTTTCACTTCCAATTTCTTCAATGGTAGCATGCATGGCATATACACACAATGGAATTATATATGCATACACGTGTGGAGATGTCACAATTACTAATACCGCCCCACTTGAGACCTCACAATAATGCAACATATATTTATATGACATTGTTTACTTTGTAGTAGACAAAAGAAAACTTGTTTAATTATTCAATTTGAAATGGTGGTCGGTTAGGCATTGGGTTGGCTATGAAATGTTATGGAAGTTGCGTTATAATCATGAAATTATGACTTACATATGTGGATGTGGTGGGGTTCAATATACCATCAGAAAACATTCAAAGTAATATTCCATTGATCGATCGATCACCAAAGCATTTTTGTTGGTCTTATTTATACTCCTAGCTTTTGTTGAACAGAC
This sequence comes from Gillenia trifoliata, assembly GCA_018257905.1. Classification (NCBI taxonomy): domain Eukaryota; kingdom Viridiplantae; phylum Streptophyta; class Magnoliopsida; order Rosales; family Rosaceae; genus Gillenia; species Gillenia trifoliata. The sequence goes on along the minus strand of CM031080.1, from coordinate 44,687,940 downwards.
CAACATCACAAGTTTCATCTGAAAATGATGTGGCTTAGGTTTTAATTACTTTCAAGCTTTATTGGCAGCTCCAAAGGGCATGGAACTTAATTGCTCCAAATCATGGCAAAATGGTTAGGTCATAAATGTCAAATAATTGAACACGATCTAAAAAGAGTAACTTAAAAGATAGACGGTTTGAATTATCGTGCAACATTGTAGAATGAGAAAAAGAGCGAGAGCCGAAAAGTTTCAAATGAGAAAGTTGTTGGCATTACTTAAAAAAACTTTAGCTATAAAAACTATTGACTCGAACGTCTTTTGTGACTTCTAAATATTCATGATTGAGAGATGCTATACGTTGCCATAAACTTACTTAAACTCCCCTAGCAATTAGTAAGACTTTGAACTCAATGATGTCAAAATTTCCATGAATCTAAACACTAAATTTGCATTGGTATATCCATTACATATATATAATTATATATAGAGGCTATTTTGCATATAGGTCGCTTTTGCTTAAAGGATGGGGGGAAGAAATTACAAGGCCTGCAGAGTTGTGCAAACGTGATCCAATAAAGCAAGGTCTCAAAAGATAAGCCGTGGCCCTATCCTTTGCCCTGGCCTCCAAGGAACAGACAAATTATGGGGCGTTGACTGATGACGACTCTACTAGTTACGTTGCTCTCATTCCATACGTACATGGCCTGAGTCGCTAGAAGTTACTTGGAATCTTCGGTGTCTCTCCATTGCTCATCAAAGTTTGAACCAACCATCCGTATGTTATCCTCCAAAAGAGAACTTAATAAAAGCTGTAATTAACTAAGAGGCAGAACAGAAATAGAAATGTCCTCAGGACCGACTTGGAATAGATGTGCATGCAGACAATAAGAAGGGAAAAAAATTCAGAGACGTGACAAAGTTCCAATAAAACTGAAAGAGAAAGGGTATAAATGTGGGCTCCCATATGATTTGTAAACAGTTAGATTTCTAGTGACAGGTAGGGTAATATATATATGTTTGTTTGTAATATTGTTTCTGTGCTATGTCGATAAAAATACATAAATGTGCCTGGCAGTGGATTAATTCACATAATTAAAAGGGTCAAACTTGCATGGTACGTATAGTTCAAGATTCATTTGGGACTCACCGCAAATTAATTTGAGACCATTCAATATAATTAATATGGGACCATTTAATGGCTGGACCACCCAAAATTTTTTCTAATTAAAATCAATACAAATCTGAGTAGTGGATTAGATTAATCATTTATACAAAATGGTACTGACTCTTAATTAAACATGCAAGAGCTAGCTCATTTTTTTAATACATGTTCGGTTTTATATGATTATGATAACATAGTTTTCATAATTTTTGTAATTATGTAGGAAGATACAACATAATATTAATATACAAATATACACCATTGAAGTGTGTATATATTAATAAGTGAATAATATATTTATTTATTTATGTATTTAATTTTTTTAAATATAACTAATACCATGTGCAATCTATGGGTTAAAACTTAAAATTTAAGCTTTAAACCCACCCAAGTCTTTTGCAACCAAATTAACCCATGGATGTTGGGGCTAGTTTCCACCCTAGAGATAAGCCCCGCTTATCTCTCTCGGGCCAATTATGAGCGTGGATGCGCCAGAAAAAAAAAGGAAGCGCGGCTTCCTTCACGCTTCTCAGTTGCCGCACGCGACAAGCTGACAGTAGCTAAGACCCAACGCTGCAGCCTTCTCGACAATTGAATAGGAGCCCAACGACTCTATTGTACATCCAACAGCTAAAATCAATGGTCCAAATTTAAATCTAACAGCTAAAATAATTAAAAAAAATTATTTAATTCAAATTCTACCTTAAAAATTCTATAAATACTTATGTAGAAAAGGGGTTTTCATGTGTTTCATGACTTTCATGTGGTGCATATGTGTATAAACTTGGTGTTTAGTGTGATTGGAGTGTGTAGGAATGAGGTATGTTGTGTGTTTTTTCATTATTTATCGGATTTTATATATTTTTAAATTAAAATGTTCATAAAAATAAATTAGGATAAAAAAATTAACCAAAAAAAGAAGTAGGCTAAAATCATTCTATGACTTAAATTTTAAGCCATAACCATTGGAGGAAAAAAATGTTTATGAGTTATGGCTTAAATTTTTGAGCTTTAACCTAGAGGGTTGCATAAAGGTCTAAGGGGTGGAGGAATAATTGGTTGCGAACTTGTCATTTATGAGATTCGAATCGAAGACCTTTTACTTATAAATAAAGAAGAATATCATTAGACCGTAGTATTATGTGACTATTTATTTATTCAATTAACTGAAAAGGATATGTCTGAAGTTACATCCATCAAAAAGAGTGGTAACTTCCTTTGAACAATTGTGATGAGTCTATTGTCAAAGAATCAACATATTCTTACAGAGACTTAGACAAATTAAGCTGTTTTGATGAAAAATATTGATAACGACAGATCAACATGTGTAATATGAGCACATAGCGAGAAGGTAGCCCCCCTCCCCCATCACCACCACCACACTGTGACGCTGGGACACTTCAGACACCCGTACTGTGTCTGTTTGTGCGAGTCATTTGCATTATTGCATGCAAATTAATTAACGTGAACCGCCATCGAGCTCGAGTCGCGACGAGAAAGCACAATCGTCGTGCCAACCGACGCATCTGTGATTCTGTGTATGTGTGGGGTTTAGGGATTAATTAAGTTTAACTGCATATCAAGACTGGACGAGCAGTACGTAATACGTAGTAGAGCTCTGTCTCTTGTTGCAAGTACTTTTCATCAAGTTGAGAGACATTAATCCTGCCCTTGATGTGGACGGCGAAGATGCTCTGCAAGTGGGAGTGGGATCCCATTTTCAACTCCCCTCTTTTGAGGGGGTACAATAAACTCTGGCCGCATGGGAAATTGATATGTTGGGTTTTTGTCACAAACGGTCATTTATGTGTTTTTATAACTTATTAATTTGGTCTTTTATGTCTTAAATTTATCAATTTCGTCTCTTATTTATTGTCCTACTCATCAATGTAGTCTTTACCGTCAACTTCTGTTAGAATTTTTGTTAGAGTGCTTGTGTGGGACCCACACGGCCAATTACATTATGCCACGTGAATTATTTAAATTAGTCTCTTGTCACATGCGTACGCGTGTGGCAATTAGTCTTTTTTGAAATTTAAAAATTAAGTTTTATTTCTGTTTTATATTAAAAAGTACATTATATATTAAATTGAATCGAACTGAACAAATTTAAATCAAATCGGCTGGCGGTTTTTTATTTTTCGAGAATTAATAGGGCTGAACCAAAACTAGCACCTTCCATTTATCATCTCTTCTATCTCCTTCCCCTTTCTTTTTCATGGCAGACTGCAGACTCCCTCAAATCTTCTCAAATTTGGTCCAGATTTAAACTCGGTAGCGCTTCTTCGACTTTGACTTTGTCGCTGGCGCTTTTTCAAAATTAACAAACTGAGCTGACTGTCAATTGATTTTTACTCAATCTACCCGATCAAAAATTGATTTTTACTATTCAATTGACGATTGAAGGGTGATGGTTTGGTTGAATCGAACCATGCCCATCCTTACCCTTAAGGCTTTTGGTTATATAATGGTATATTCTACTGTAAGGAGAAGAGGGATTGGGTTATGCCACACACTAAGTCAACCATAATCAGGTATTGAGCTCAACACAAATATTATACGTCATTGCTATCTATGTGAGTTGAAGCTAAAACCTTTCACTTATAAGTGAAAAGTAATACCATTATACCATAATATCAATTGATATCCCAAAGTTTTTCTATTCAACATGGTCAGAAATGGTTTTCACATAAAACACTATTCTCCCTTCGAAATGAAAGGAAGTGTTGGTGCCAAAAACTCGGACAGAGCTTGGGCACTGAGTTTCAACATGGTCTCAGTGCCATGAGATGACTAGAGAAAAACAAAAAGAATAGGCGTGCCACTGTTGGAAGCTGCCAACATACAGTGTTTGTGTTTGAGCGAATGTGCTTTTGCGCATAGACATGACTTCTAAACCAAACAATTATGCGCCGAGTGGGACGCTGGTTCGCTAGGTTCTTTTCGGTGCCTCGAGTGAACGAGGACTTAAAAGTCCAATGCAACTTTGTATGTGCTTGCCTAAAAGTAAATGAAAACGAAATAGAAACTAAAACAAGAACATGAAAGTAATCATTTCATGATTACAAACGTTCATAAAGTAAAATTGAGGTCGAAGGGCAGAGCTACATAACTTGAAATGTAAATGACTGGAAATGTAAAGAAAGCAATAAACTCTAGCAAGATTCAGGCCATAAGGGGAAATATAATGTTAATGGAGTCCACCGACATCATTGTCTTCGGACTAGACTTAGTACAAAATATACTCCTCAGAGAGGGAATCAGAATGGCTGGAATTGCACATCAATCAAAGAAAACCACAGGGTGGCAGAGCTATAACAATTTTAGATCTTAGAGATCGTGCGCAATGTTTGCTTCGAATGAAGGCTTTTGTGTTTGTAGTTGAAGAGTTGAGAGTTGGTTGCTGAAGAGCAATTGATTTTATGCTGAAAAGTAGTTGGGTTGATTGAAGAATCACTAAAGGTTTTTGTATAATCGTAGAGATTAAATTTGGCGAAGGTCCTGAGCTTGAAGGCCTTTGGCTCTATTTATAGGCAATGGAGAAGGAGCAACCTCGATCATGTCGTTGAGCTAGAACAGGGGTAGATAGGTCATTTGGTGCTAACAGTGACTGTAATTCCTTGTAGGTGTCGTCAGTTGTGTCTTGAGGCGGTTCGCACGATCACATTCGTGACGGCATCATGTCGGATGACGTGTCTGTTGGTGAGATATTCTCGGGCTTTGGTCGTCTGCGTGGCAGACGTGTCTTGGAAAACCTTCTGTCCGAGCCCTCAGATAAGTTGGGAAGATGTAGGATGGTTTGAGTCCTGGTTTTGGGCTTCGAAGTTGGTAGGCCGAAGTCGTACGAATTTTGCGCAAATAAAAATGTGTAGGCTCCATAGCAAGCCTTATTTTTATTTATGGCCCAAACATGAGGATCAAAGACTACCTAATCTATAGTGGGTGTTGTGCTAAAGGGAATTTTCTCTAGTGCACATTACACACCTTAAATGCACATGAATAATAGTCTTTGGATTAAAATGGAAAAATGAGATGTAAAGTTCACATTAAGTTACAACCAGGGTAAAAAAATCTGAATATGAAACCTAGTACGACCCGTGAAAAAAAAGAAAATGACACACTAGAGTTGAAGGTCTTGCTTGCAATCTGAAGAGGTGAAGTAGTGAAGAATCAATTGAAAACTGTGGTTATCTTGTATATAGAGAGAGGGAGGGAGTTGTGAGTCACATATATGTGAGGTAAGTGGGAAGTTTTGAAGGTTTGGGCAGAATGTGGTGATGGTGTAAGAGCAGTGGTGTGTTGGTAAGACAATTGAGGGTGGGGAAGTCCAACAGCCCCAACCCATGTTTTGGGTTGAAGGGTTTTGTTAAACAAGAATGTCTCTTGCAACTTCGTCTTTGGCGCTGATTCCGAGGAAGTTAATGTCGTCTTCAGATGATTTCAGCAGCGACGGAGTAGGAGAATGAGCAGAGCTGAGCAGAGGAGTATGTGAGACGATGTCATTTGTGAAGGCCAAGAGGCTGATGAGGCTGGTGAATGTGGGGGCTTTGAAGGTGAGGTTTGGCACATAAGGGAAAGATGCAATACTGTATTTTGATCGTCTGGAGGCGTGCCACCGCATTGGGGTTGCCAGATCTCAGGAGGAGGCTACAGCTTTTGCTCGGGTTCTCGACGAGGCCGGTATCATCCTTCTCTTTCAGGACAAGGTCCTCTTGCATCCTAACGAAGTATTGAACCCCCATTGGCCCAACCCCACCCCACCCCCAAACAAATTTGGTTTCGCGAGCAAGTGGGTTATTTTGGCCCGGACGTAGTTTAGGAACCATAAAAATTTCAACCGTTCAGATCTGTTCAGATCTATTGAGCGGTTAAAAAAAATGTGCAACTTACATGTGTATTTAGAAACAGTCCGGTTCTCCTAGTCACTGGGGTGCAAGAAATTTGCTGATTAACCACCGTTGGATTAGTAGAGAATAAAAATTCTTATTTTTATTATATTTTCACTTTTCTCTCATTCTTCACAGCTTCTCTCCTCCTCCTCCTCTGCAATTCTCCTAACAAAAACGAGTCCATCTCCTCCTCCTATGCTTCTCCTAACAAAAATGATATCTCAAGATAAAAACCCACCACACAGCCCGTCGCCCAATGCCCAACGTTGTCGGGTCATCGCCGAACACCGTCGTTCATCGATCTTCGTCGATCGCCATCGTTCGTCGTTCTCCCTAGCTCGTCGTTATTCGTCGATACACAGAGAGGGATAGACAGAGTGTGAAGGAACTGGGGAAAGAGAAAAAACTGAAAATTTAAATAAAATTTATTCGTCTCCAATCCAACGGTGGTTGACTAGGCTTGTCCCTGCACCACAAGGAGTAAGAAAATCGAACTGATTTAGGAATGTGCACTAGAGAAGCACTCTGCGCTAAAGCCCCGTCGGGTGATGGATGCAAGGGAATGTGGTTGGATTTTTGACAGTAGACGCGGACCATAAATAATCAATAATGTAACCAAATATCCAACACAGAGATTACAACATAACCAACGACGACAGTTTTGCCAGGTTTCGCTTTTGATACCATGATTGGTTTTCGAAACTCAATCCAGCGTGAATGAAAGAGATTACTAGCTACATTATTTATTTATTTATTAACACATATAATTGGTTAAGGCGCAATGCATGCAAGCACACTACGTATATTAAAAACCTAATATTTATTTAGATCTCAAGCAACTCTCTCTTATATATGATATAATGTTGGACTTTGGGTTGGGACCCAAGGCTTTGTGTCCTTGTGGTATGTTTGACCCGTTTAATTAGGATGGTCCAAGTTTTAGTCTTAATTGATAGGATCATTAGGGTTTGAAAAAAATTATTATTTCTTGAAATTTTTTTTTTTTGAGAAAGATTATTAAGAATGCACTTTCATGACTGTTTTGTTAGGGTAAGTATATATAAGACAAACAAAATGTTATACATATAATTATAATAGATAAATACATGTATTATAACTTTAATGAATTAGTAGTATGACATGATACTGTGATAATCAGACTTTAACTAACATTAGGATAAATTATCAAAAGATTATTCTAATTAATTTGTGGCATGTTGCCAAAAGTTCATACATATATCATCATCCAAATTCATGAATGAAGTAAATAAAAACATTTCGAATCACCAGTTCACAGGATTATGTTCTTTAGAATTCGTATATATACTTTCCACAATCCGTAGGAAACCTTTATTCTTTTTCGTATACAATGCATGAATATACAATATACGTACACAAACCTATTGATACAAAAATGTCGTTAATATTCTTTTCTTTCTCCATGCAAAAAGACCAAAATGCTTTAACGTCCCTTCACTTCCCCGCCACCTTCTTCACTACATGCACACATATATAAACCTACACCATTAGCACACACTTCTATCCTACTCACCAAAACCCTCCTCCCACACATTTTTTCTACCAAAAAATGCACAACTCCGACAGCTTGCCGATCCATTACTCCACTCCGGAGCGACGCCCCATGAAGCGTCAGCACACCGCTAGGTACTACGCCCACCGCGTCCACGAAAGCCTCACCACCCGGGTCTCCAAGGTCATATGCACCATTTTCTTAGGCCTCCTCCTCATCGTTGGCATAATAACGTTCATACTATGGCTCAGTCTACGCCCCCACCGCCCCAGATTTCATATCCATGCATTTTCGGTTCCGGGTTTGGTTCAAGAAACCGGGTTTGAAAATGCAGAGATAACGTTCAATGCCACGGCCCGTAACGCGAACCATAATATTGGCATATATTATGATTCGATGGACGGGACGGTGTATTATAAGGACCAACGGATCGGGACAATCACGGGTTTACTGCACCCGTTTTATCAGGGTCCCAAGAATACGACGATCGTGATGGGGGCGTTTCGTGGGGCCACCTTAACGGTGAATAACCAGCGTTGGACGGAGTTCATAAATGATCGTAAAAAAGGAACGGTTGTGTTTCGGCTTGAATTTACGGCTACGATCAGATTTAGGATTCACTCTTGGGATAGCAAGCGCCATCGGATGCACGCGAACTGTGATGTTGATGTGGGCCAAGACGGCTTGATCTTGCCCATTTCTAAAGATAGGAGATGCCCTGTGTATTTCACCTGAGTTGGGAGATTTTTTATTTTTTATTGTAAATTAATTGGTGTTTTTCTTTTCCCATTCTTTTGGGGTTATAGGCTTTGGATTTGCCAAGGGACCACAGGAGTTGTGTGATTTATTTCATTTGTTTAATTGGTTCAAATTATTGGATTTGTGGTGCAAATCTTTCTAAAAAATTGGTTTAATTACGGATGTCTTTGAAGTTTGTACTGTTTTTTAACGTTGTAATAAAATCGTTATCTTAAAAAAAAAAAAAATTATGAATACGAATTGAAACGTCAGAAATTGGTCGTGCAGTTATCAGAACCTCAAACGGTTTTTATGAAAACACGACAAAGCCCTGATGTGGTGTTTGTGTAATTAAAATTTAAAACCCCTACAAAGGCCTTGAAGCATAATTTTCCTCTTCTTTTCTTGTTCCGTTAACTTTTGTTCCTCCGTAACAATTTTCCATGTTTCCTCGGATGTAAAAAAGGAAATAAATCTTCAAATCCTTTGGACCAAAAAAAGTTACAAAAATCTTCCGCTTCTCTTTCCAAATCATGTAAAACATTGCACTAAAAGATGATCGTGCACAATATTTGTGCTAAACATGTTTGGCTTACCAACTAAACACTTCCAATATGTTCCATATGATTTGTGCTTCCTCAAAGCATAAACACTGCCTTAATGAAGCTTACGAGCCGTTTGATTCGTCTTCAAATCGGATCCAAGGGAATTTAGTGGATAATCCTAGACATTAATCAGAATCATGAATGGGTAGACTCCTACACAAGGATTACAAGTTGCCTAATTTACAATTCCTGACCTACAAATGTATCAGACTTTATCCTCCAATGTCAAGAAGAAAGGAACATATCCTCTTTTAACTTGGATTACAAGCACCCTCCTTTGATATTCCTTCTTTACTCCTTTCTTCTCCTTCTTAATCCTCATATAAACAACTAGTGCAACCCAATTCATTTAAAAATCTCAAGTCAATCTAATCCTCCGACGGAGAAATGTACGAACCAAAGAATTTCTATTGCTGGGCTCTGGAGTTTCTAGCTCTCCTGGGACTCCTAGCCCTCTGTCTATGGCTGGCCTTACGTCCAAAGGACCCTGTGTATACCATTGTGGATTTCAACATCCCAAAATCAGAGAGCGGGGGACACAATGACTCTATCTTCTATGGCCTTCAAATTGAAAATCCTAACAAAGACTCTACTGTTTTCTATGATGAGACAGTTTTGACGTTCCTTTATGGGTCGGATAGTATTGGGGAGAAACACATACCTGCTTTTCATCAAGGAAGAGGTAAAACTCTACAGGTGATTCATCATGTTGATGTCAACCCACGAGTTTGGAAAACTATTCGCAATTCCATATCGAATGCAACTGCAGAATTGAAGGTGGCTTTACTAAGTCGGATTCAATATAAAACATGGGGAGTGAGGAGTAAGCATCATGGGCTAGACTTGCACGGTAAATTATTAATTGGTTCAGATGGTAAGATTTCTGGTAAGAAGAAAAAAATTAAGTTAAGCCATTCTTCCAAGAAATGGAGAAGGAGCAATAGCCGACGATTACTAGATTAGATGTTTTCTTGTAAATTTACAATATGCCTTGCCTTACTTTCATATTGTTGCTTATAATATACTCAATTATGTTCCAATTGTTATTGTAGTAGATCATGCAATTCAACAATTTCTCAATATTACCGACACAACTGTAATGATACATACCTCTAATTCAACAATTTCATATCTGATAATGAAAGTGCCCAGAGAGCTGGCGCAAACCCAACCAAAATTCCGTCCAAAATTTCAGCGCCGTAGTTTAATAACATAAGAGTGCACCTGATTTTCCTTTCTAATGATTCTCAGGGTTCCGCTTTTTTTGATGTCCGACTGTAGTTTGCAACTTGTCTTCGCCACTCATGGGCTGGAACCTAAAATGTAACCAAAATTATGTCACTTATATATCCAAAACATCCGACAATCACCCAGTTCCAGCTCCATTATTTTGGGTACACAAAATATGGAAACAATTTTTCTTGTTATTCTCATTTTTCATAAGAAAAGTACAACATGATACTTACAGCAGGGAAGCCACCATAATCTCCAGGTTCTGTAATATCTTTCGTGACACAGCTAATAGCAGCAAGCCGTACCTGCGAAGTCCATGTAATTAAATATTCAGCAATATTCGTAATCAATGAAAACATGGGAGAGGAATGACTAATTAAAAAAAGAAAGTAACATGAAACTTCGAAAATGAAATGATATTTAAATCCTGTACTGAGTTCTCTGACTAGTGACAAGCAATGACTAATTTAGGCTACTACTAGAGTGGGCCATTGTACGTAAGAAAATACCTTTGAGGCAATGGATACATGGTCACGAACTGCTACCCTCCCTCCCATAGTTACATAGTCCCCTATCCTACAAGAGAAAAAAGAGGACAGCCACCAAATTTGGCAGATGTTCTGAATCATCGGCTGAGTCGTTGAAGCGAAAGTGGATCATATGTTATCGTGGGCTTTCTAAATCAGAAAAATACAGAGGGCACAAAGAAAGAACATACGTCGCTGAGCCTGCAATCCCAACTTGTCCACAAAGTATGCAATTCTTCCCAATAACTACATTATGACCAATCTACAAGAAACGAGCAAACGGACAGTTGTATACTATATTCCAGGAAAATTATCCAAGAACTTAAAAAGCAATAGTTAACCTGAACTAAATTGTCTATCTTTGAATGATCCCCTACAACTGTATCTCGCCAACTGCATAAAGCAAACAATGTTATACTTATTATTCAAACTTTAACAGAATCCGAGTACAAACTTATTCAGAAAATATAACCATGCATCTGCAATCAGTTTAAAAGACATCAAAGGCTAACCTGCCCCTGTCAATGCATGCATTTGCACCAATCTCCACGTGGTTTCCAATCCTAGCATTCAGCATCTTGGGGATGAGGAAAACAACAAGAAAGGCATACAATAAGATGCTTCAATTTCTACACTTGGATGCAAATGCATAAATAATCATACAAGTCCTCTATATGAAGACACTCCTGCCTCTATAACGCAATACAACAAACTATTACGAAATTGAATATGTTGATCCTACAACACTAATGTATTGTGATTGCATTCGGATATTATTAGAGAAAAATATTCAAAAACACAAACAAAGAGAAGGAAAACTGAAGGACTTCAATTCGAGTACATAAAAGCATCACTAACTTGAGGCTTCTTTAACATATTCCCATGCTCATCCACCATAAATCCAAATCCTGTAGTTAAACAAACATCGCCACACATCAAAAACTATTCACATTAAATCATAACTAAGTTGATTGATTCATACCAAATATTCCCAAATGAGTCAAAGCCTACAGCAAGCGGCCTTACCATCTTGACCGATGCATACGCCATTGTGAATTATACACGAATCTCCTATGCTGCAATTACTGAGTGCAACATTGTAGCTGCAGAGATTATGACCGTGGTTACTCTATCAAAATCAAGTAAGCGAAAACATTAACAAGGCAATGTCAAGTTAAAAATTTGATAATTACCCAATTTTTGTTGATTGCCCAACTGTAACCGAAGGTCCAACGACAGCTCCAGAACCAATACAAACATGTTCGCCGACAACGGATTTTGAATGAACAACAGCACCAAACTCTATGAAAACTGTTGGGGCAATGCTGGCAGACTTGTGGAAAGACCCACCTCCGTTATGCCATTGTTGGAATTCTGGGTGACCGGTCGGAGCACCGTCCTCTGATCTTGAAATACAGATCAAGTGCAGAAATGGCAGTTAGCGACAATATAGGTGTTGTCTCAGAGACATTTTCACAAGCAGGTTCGGGGCATACCAGACGAAACCGACGACACGGAGGAACTGTAACTATTTCCAAAGCGCGACCGAGACGAGCTTCGAACGCATTGGAGATGTGGCGAGTAGCCGAATGCAGCTGCAAGTCTTCTCAGAGCAACTGCCATTGACTGTGGTCCGAGGAGTGACTAGGCGAGGAGGGAAAGCGCGCAGTGTTTCCCGTTTGTATGAACCTGCGTTACGTATTCATCAGGTTTGACCGGAAAGGCTGTTGTAATGGAGGGCATTTTCGTCCGCCTATATTTACGTTGGGCCAACATTCATAGGTGTTGGCCAACATCTTTAAAATTGTAATAATTTCAATATACGAAAGGTATTGGGGTTTCAAATTACTTACATTGATTAGCTTCGTGATAAAATAAATACGATCTAATAACCACATAGAAAATACAGCCAATCGAAGGCTTTGATTTCTTAGAATTCTTACAAACCGTGTACACTTTCCAGGAAAATACAGCCAATCGAAGGCTTTGATTTCTTAGAATTCTTACTGATGTGATATTAACTAATTTAATTAAACAAGTCTTCCAAGAATTACTTGTCAATTCAACGAAAATTCAATAAATTCAATAGTGCTCCGGAGTAGTATTTGGAAGGAGAATACTTCTTCTTGATTGAACCATAAGATCAATATTCCTTCGTGAAAACCAAAGAAAGTTCATGGAAGTTCTGGATTGATCATGGTGCCAGGGTGTGGAACCAATATTGTGCAACGCTTTGCAAAGTTGTGCTGAATCTCTTGCACATGAGTGTGTCATTGTTTTGGTATAGGATCATGGCGGTACAATAGTGCTTGAGGTGTCTCTTCGAATCCTTGTCTCCTTTAAATGCAGTGAAGTGAGACATAGTGAACTTGCGAGGTTACTTTGTCTGCTCAATCTCATTGCTGAATGGTGACCTGCTCATGTTGACCATGTCACGCCAGAGTATTACATTTACAGTCTCAATGCGCTGGAAACTGCTCAATTTGTTGATGAGCCTTTCCACCTCCTCTTGGATTTGCCTCTATTGGGGCGGTTGTGCCACATGCTGCCCCCTTTGCCCCCGCAACGACCTGCCCGTTCGTATTGTTGCGGAGCACGTTGTTCTTCTTTAGTCGGTGAGCTAGCTGCTTGTGATTGTGCTTGGTAGTGGGATGCAGTTGAACTTGATTCCAAATTCCCACGGGACCCTTCTGTTAAGCATCAGCCATTGATTAAGAATCGAAGAAATTTAGAGAGAGAAGGAGAAAGCTTTAGAGGAGAGGGAGACTTTTCTGTAAAACTGTTTATCTATTTCTTCATACCGAAGCTATTACATCCTTTTGATATTTATAGAGAAGCCATACATCACAACCGCCTCTCTAACAATCCCAGCTAACCACGCCTATATTAAGTTGACACATGTCACTATATCTACCCTTGATTATACTCTAACATCTCCCGCAATCTCATGTTTGGATGAACCAAGCATGCGATTGTTACAATGAGTGTGAAATAATGGAGCACTAAGGCCCTTAGTGAAGATGTCAGCAAACTGTTCCCGAGAGGATACAAACTGAACCCCAAGCTGCTTCTTTGCAATCCTTTCCCGAACAAAATGAACATCCACCTCGATATGTTTCGTCTTTTGGTGCTGGACAGGATTAAATGATAAGGTGATAACAGATAAGTTGTCACAGAAAAGAACAGGTGGAGAAGGGATGTGAACTTGCAGGAACGAAAGAAGTTGTAAGATCCAATCAATCTCAGCATATGTAGTAGACACTGCCTGATACTCAACCTCTATGGAAGACGGAGAGACAGTTTGCTGTTTCTTAGAAGACTAGGAGATAGGATTTGCACCAAGAAACACAACCAAGCCAATAGTTGACCGTCGATCATTCGGATCACCTGCCCAATCAGCATCACTAAAGGCTCGGACTGTCAAATCACTCTTAGAGTAGGTAAGTCCAAGCTGCATGGTGCCTTTCAAATATCTTAATATTCTCTTGACAGCAGTGAAGTAAGACACCATAGGGTTTTGCATAAATTGACATACTTGGTGCACAGAAAATGAGATATCTGGACGAGTAAATGTAAGATATTGTAAAGCACCTACAATGCTTCTATAGGCAGTATGATTGGTATATGGAATGCTATCATCCTTCAAGGGTCTGTTGTAGGGTAAGCAGGGAGTCTCACAGGGCTTGGAATCGAGCATTTCTGTCTTCTGCAATAAATCTTGAATATACTGAGACTATGTTAGAAACAACCCAGCAGCTGTTCGAGTGATCTGGATGCCAAGGAAGTAATGTAACTCCCCAAGATCTTTAAGATCAAACTCAGATGTAAGGGAACAAATAACCTGTTGTATAGCAGTAACTGAACTTCCAGTAATTATAATATCATCAACATATAATAATAAAATCACAACTGCACTGCCAATGGTAATGATGAAGAGAGGGGAATATGAGTAAGTGGAGTTGAACCCAATTGTGGGAAGAAATGCAGTGAACCGTTCATTCCATGCACGAGGGGCTTGTTTCGAGCCATAGAGAGACTTGTGAAGCTTACAAACAAGATGAGGATTATTAGAATCTTCAAACCCCGGAGGCTGTGACATATATACCTCTTCTTGCATAAAACCATGCAAAAAAGCATTCTTCACATCTAATTGCCTAAGAGGCCAGCCAAACTGAGCAGCAAGAGATAAAACCAACCTCACAGTTGTCGGTTTGACCACTGGACTAAAAGTCTCACCATAATCTAAACCAGGTTCTTGACTAAAACCTTTGGCAACCAAACGAGCCTTATGTCGTGCAATGGAACCATCAGCAGCCCTTTTTAGTTTAAACACCCACTTACATCCTACAAGATTCTTCTGAGAGGGTAAGGAAACCAAAGACCAAGTGCCTTGAGAATGGAGAGCATTGATTTCCTCCTGCATAGTCTTATACCAAACTGGGACCTTAAGAGCATGCTTATAAGATGTAGGTTCAATAGCTGATAGATCTACTGCACTTGAGGCCTCCAAGGCAGCAATGAATACCTTTCTTTTGGTGATACCACTTTTGCTCCAAGTTTGCATAGGATGCAAATTAATGGGGACAATAGGAAGAACCACGTGCAGATTCTCAGGAGAGAATGATGAACTTACAGAATCAACTGGTATAGAAACCTCAGGACTATGTGTAGATGCCACATGGAGTGGAGAAGAAGAACTGGAGCCAGCAGTAATGGACTGGGAATGTAATGGACTTTGGGGAACAGGTGTATGGGAATGGTGTGAAAAAGAACTTCCAGAGGGGGAAGTAACCAAAATATTATCTAGTGTGGGAATGAAAGTGGAATGAAATAGATTGCTTGAAGACTCAGGTAAACTGGACTTATGATGCTGAGAAATCAGGTCTTTATATGGGAAGTCTAACTTATTGAACACCACATGTCAGGAGATGTAACACTTGTTTGTAGAAACATCAAAGCAAATATAACCCTTGTACTGAGATGCATAACCAAGAAAAACACATTTAGTAGTCTTTGGTTGGAGTTTAGTGGAATTATAAGGTCTAAGAAAGGGAAAACATGAATAGCCAAAGATCTTAAGATGTGAAATAATTGGGAGTTTTCCATACAAAGCTTCAAAAGGAGATTTATTGTGTAGAACAGGGGTAGGCATCCTGTTTATAAGATAAACAGCCGTTTGACAACCAAAAGACCAAAAATTGGAAGGTATAGAAGCATGTTGAAGTAAGGTGATTGTGGTTTCAATAACATGCATGTGTTTTCTCTCCGCCTAACCGTTTTGTTGAGGTGTATAAGGACATGACTTGTGATGTAGAATGCCTTTATGTTTTAAGAAAGAATGCAGCTTGTGATTAACATACTCACCACCACTATCAGTTTGTAAGGTTTTGACAACGGTAGAAAATTGAGTATGTGCATAAGAACAGAAACTCACAAAGGTGTCAAAGAAATCTGATTTATTTATAAGAGGGAATATCCAACAAAAACGAGTACACTCATCAATTAGTGTGACATAATATTTGAAACCATCTATAGAAGTACATGGAGCAGAACCCCAAAGGTCACTGTGTACTACTTCAAATGGAATGGAAGATTGATGAGTCCTGGGAGAAAAAGGTAACCTAGTGAATTTACCCTCTAAACAACTTAAACACACAGTAGAAACAACATCTTTATCACAGGTGATATTTGCATTTTGCAGCATCAATGAGGTAGTAGTATTAGAAGGATGACCTAAACGTTTATGCCAAACACTGGAATTGACAAGCTGTCCAAGACATGCAGTAGCCTGAGGAAGAGAAGATCGAGATTGAGCAAGAGCTGGTATAGGATAAAGGCCATTACTATACAGGCCTTTGTGCAGAATCCTCCATGTGACTTTGTCCTGGATCCAAAAACAATAGGCATCAAGGATGAGCCAACAATTGTTATCAAGGCAGATTTTTATGAACTGATAACAGATTATGAGTTAACTGTGGAACATATAAAATGGAATTGAGTTTAATAGGATAAGTGGAAGGCTTGATAACACTGCTGCCAACATAAGACACAGCCAAACCTTCACCATTGGCAGTTTGCACAAGCTCAGTAGTTGGATATGGAGAAGCCAGAGACAAATTGGTAAAATCAGCAGTCATATGGTTGGAAGCTCCTGAATCTGCAAGCCAAAACTGAGGAGAATTCTGAGAAGAAGAGCCTTGTGGTGGATGAGAGACCACAGTATTCATAGCATGTATGTGCGGCGGATTTGGAGATGAAGAAGACATTGGCACTTGTGAAGGATGTCCAGAAGAAGCATAAGAAGCATTGAATGACCAACGTAATTCGGCCATTTGTCATTATAAAAACAGAACCAAGTAGAATGGTTTGTCTTTCCACAGATATGACAGCCTTGGTTTGAATGAGATTTCGATTCACATAAAGATGCAAAGTGACCATATGTGTTGCACAACTGACAGATGACTGAAGTTGGAGAAGAACCAAGAACTCCTGAAGTAGAATTAGGATACACATTATAAGACTGTCTGTTGAATTTGACGCCCTGATTAAACTTTCCCCTGCCCCTTTGTTTGTTATGATTAAACTGCGTATTCCCTCCGGAGAAGAAACGAGACGGACCATGATTAGTATGAAACTGAGGTGTAGATCCTTTGTTAGCAGAAGAATGATCTGCAACCATAGCAGACAAAAGTGGACTGTGAAGATAAGTTTCAACAATGAGCTCCTCAGCAAGAAGTTGAGATCTAAACTCCTTAAGAGATATAACATTCTCACGACCACGAATCACACATCGAAACGTATTATATTTTGGAGATAATCCATTAAGGGCAAGAATCACAATATCCTCATCTGCAAAGTGTACCCCAACAGCAGAAAGATAGTCACGAGCCTCTTTAATCTTGTGCAAATACTGAGACACTATCAGACCCTTTCTTGATGGTTTGTAGATTGAAAGATACTAGTTCGAGAAACAGTGGAGAACTGTTCCTTTAATCTAGTCCATAAATCTTGAGAACTAACACTACCAATAGCACAAGAGACAGCCGCTGGAGATAAAGTGGCAGTAATCAACTGCATTAAAGCCCGACCATGCATTTTCCAAACAATGTAAGCCTCATTTTCAACAGTAGAGGAACAAAGCTCAGTGTCATTATCAACATTAGCAGTACCAGAACGTTGAACAAAACGAGCAGGGCAAGGGGTAGATCCATCAACAAATCTCATAATCCCATGTCCTTCCAACAACAATTGCATTTGAAAATGCCAATTTAGGTAGTTAGAATCATCCAATTTCACATGAACCGATGCAGAAACAGTGGAAACAAGGGATGCTATGGGAGATTGGACAATCTGAAGTTGAGAAGCAGTCACCATAATTGCGAATAGCAATGAAGATATTTAACAGAAGCAATATCACAAACACTAGGTCGGCAGTTTAATCTTTGAAGAGAAGGAAAGATGACAGTGCCAGAAAACCCTAGAAATCGAATAGAAGAAGACCAACCTTTGAAGAATCACAACACCAAGGGCAGAAATCGTTGTAGAGATAAGACGAAGAACTCGACGCGCAACGAGTAGCGGAAGCAACTAGAGGATCGAAGATGCGCAAGCAAAACCGGCGATTGATACCATGTTAAGCATCTACCCTTGATTATACTCTAACACCTTCATGTTCCACGTGCTGCCTGCTCTAATGTGAGATGAGAGGATTTCCCTGCGAGCCAAGTTGTGAATGTACACTGCGCCTGGGCTTAGTCTTGAATGTCCTTTAGAGGAAGGGTGCCAATATAATCTCACTTCTCCGATCCCTTTCCTCGAACGCCACACGTACTGACATCGGCTTTTACACTGTCACCGCTCTCCGAAGCTCAACTGAAAAGGCCTATGGGATGTTTCTATGCCGCGGTGATGTCTCTATCGACGTTTGCAAAGAGTCCGTCGCCGTAGCAAACATGGAGGCAGCACAACGCTGCCATGATGGAAAAGAGGTTATCATATGGTACGACGAGTGCATGGTACGCTACTCAAATAAGACATTATCTTTCTCCATGAACATTTCGCTTTCAGAGGGTGAGTGGTACGGGGATAATGAAACGGAACCAAGCGGATGCAGCCAGGTAGTGGCAACTAGTGTGCAAGAGCTAACCACTGAGGCTGCCAATAACAGCAAGTACTTTGCAACCAAAGAAGCCAAAGTTAAAGGGTCAAATGTGACGGTGTACAGCCTTGCGCAGTGCACGCAGGACCTCTCTGCTTCAGATTGCAAACGGTGTCTAGCAAAAGCTGCAGAAGAATTAGTTTCAACGACCCAACGGGGACGATTTCTATATCCCAGTTGTACTGTTCAGTTGGATCATAGCCTCTTTTACGAGATCAATTGGACCGCCGCACAGCGCCCTCCCACAACAGAGGTTCTTCTTAATTTTTACGAAAATTAAGATTTAGATATACGTAGGACCTACGATCTTATCGGCCACTAGATAGATATTAAGTGGATAAGAATAAGTATTATAAAAGGGAAGAATACAGTATCCAGAAAAATGAACATGACATATTAATCGTTTTTGTTTTGATGAATGTGGAAGAAGAAAGGTACGAGAAAATTATCATTTGTATTTTTTTCATGTTGAATTAATTAATTAATCAACGGAAATTGTGAGTTTAAAAATACAAAAAGAGCTAGCTTTATGACAACAAAACTCAATACTGTTCTTACCGCAGGAAGAAGGAACAACTTCTCTGTAACTATCGTTGTTGTCGGGTCTGTTGTCATTGCTCTTCTAGTTGTCTCTCTGGTCCTTGTGGCATTGGGCTACTGCTTCCCGGGCAGAAAATGGCAAACAGCTAGGTAAGGGAAAAGAACTCATGAAACCCAGAAGTTTGAATTGAAAATTTTGGATTTATTTTGATGTCTCTGGCGTATGATCAGAGTTTTCTTTGCAATGCAAAAGATATGAGGACGGCTGAATCCTTGCAATTTGATTTGGGAACTCTCGAAACTGCCACAAATAAGTTGTCCGAAGATAACAAGTTAGGTGAAGGTGGATTCGGTGCAGTTTTCAAGGTAACATTGTATAGTATATATACATTGCTTAGATCAAAACAAAACTGTTGGATAAACTAATACCTTATGACAGGGAATGCTTAGTAATGGACAAGAAATAGCAGTAAAGAGGTTGTCGAAAAGCTCCGGACAA